>JAWWEQ010000001.1:11298833-11442058 GCA_035583055.1 Torymus tubicola
GTCTTGTATTTACTTTTAACCATTCCAGAGAGGTAAAGTAAGGAGTGATGTGATCAGTTCTTTTAACGTCACAGGCACTTTGACTGTGTTCAGCTCTTCGGTGAGTATTTTTTGAGAAATTATTTACGAAATATAAAAATGTTTTCCTCAATAATAAATGTCAAAGTCAAAATCATTTAAATATTAATCAAAGTAAATGTAGGTAACTTAAATACCTTTTAAGAAACATCCGCGAAAAAAATATCCCATATATTATATATCGCCTTAAAATATTTTTTTAAACCTTTTTCTTGTCTCGTAAATTTTTTTCATCGTTACAAAGCTTCTATGAGAAAGTAATTCCCGTTGAAAATATCCACCTGGAATACCACCTGGAATTCCAGGTAGATCTGGGATTCTAGATGGCTGTATTAAAAAATATATTGGTGAATATCTATCTAAATTGTGTTAAACTGTTAATATTTATTTAAGTTATATTAGTACTTTCTCGAGTAGAAAGACTAGAAACGAGGCACGACTCGTAGTTCGACATTCTAATGACATTGGAAAAGTCGTGCGGACAATGCCATTTGACTTCCTTATTTACCCTTGGCGTTGCTTACTTAGTAAGGGAAGTTTGACCGAGCTCGCCGCCTAGCGGATTGCGGCAGAGATTGCCAGCGATTTAACTCAACGGAGGAGGGGAAACAGCCGAGAAGACGGCTCCGCTCGGTGCATGAGCGCGCCGCGGCTTTTCGCTTTTCTCGAATCTCGGGAGTTTTTTTTTCCTTAGGCTAAACCTGCAATGCAGGTATAACGAATCTCGGACTGTTTACGCTGGCGATCTCTGATGCTGTCCGCTAGGCGGCGAGCTAAGTAGATCAAACTCCCCTTACTAAGTAAGTCACGGCAAGAGTAGCTAAGGAAGTCAGATGGCATCGTCCGCACGACTTTTCCAATGTCATTGAAATGTCGAACTACGAGGTGTGCCTCGATATAGGAATGTCTTTAATTAAAAGGCTTGGCTTCTCCCGTTTTAACTTTGAATAAAGTCTTTTTACTTGAGAAAGTAATTATTAAATAAATATTACGAGCGTTGGATGGCGCGCCGCGCTTGCCTCTGTTCGTCTTTTGTTATTGAAAATTCGATATTCGATTGCTTATATGCATTGTATAAAACAATAGCTCTCGAATAGGATTTTTATAAAAAGAAACAAAATTTAGTTAGATATTCACTAAAATATTTTTAATACAGCCAAGTTGCCAACTGGAATCCCAGATCTACCTGATATAACTGGTATTCCAGGTGGATATTTTCAACGGGAATAAGTAAAGAATATTTCAATATACACTAGAAAAAATAAAACTATTACTATACCTGGTTCATAACTAAAAGGCAGATGCTGCGGATATACCCTTATGTACTTCCCGTGTCGAAGCATAAGCAGAGGCGCAAATACCATCATCGAGATGTTGAGCGCTACTGAGTAATCGAACACGTAGAAGAATCTTGAGAACGCGGGAAAGTAAGCGAGTAGATGACGACGGTACTCCGGAACCTGGAGATCCTCCTCAAAGCGTGCTGATATGCCACGATTGAGGCTTCGGAGATCCTTTTGATGCATCCACAATATGACCACCTGTATTCGAACGTAATCGTCGATTGTGTTACTTGTTGTTGAGAAGTGGTTTCAATATAGAAGTTATAATTATAAATTTCATCAAAATAAAACTTTTTTTTATGAAAAATTTTGTAGGTAAAATCAATTCCTCGCAAGTTAGATCTACAAAGCGATTTAACAGTTTAAATATAGTAAAAATAATCGATTTTCTCGTATTCTCTATATACATATATATTAAAAACCAAATTTTTACATATATACAAAACTCCGGAGGACTTGTTCAATACAGGGTAGACGGCCTTCTATAATTGTACGAAAGCAGGGATATCTATACGCAATTAGTGCGAATAAAAGTTTAAGTATATTTTTTTGTTTATCTTTATCGTAATTTATATACCATCTATAGACTAATTTATAATCAATGTAAAAAAAATGTACAACATTATATTAGTTACGGAATTCCTTTGTCAACCGGTTGAACATTAAACATTCTATCCAACTCTCGTATATATTTTCAAAAGTAAATCTGTGATATAACTCTCACGCGGTTATGGATGAAACAAGTTTTCATAAATAAAAGTTTATGTAACTAAGTACAAACGATGTCATCCGGTCGTGCTTTACCGAATCTTCATGAAAAACTTTATCAACTTTGTAGTAAGCAATAATTGTTTTTTCCTTCGCAGCATATTTTGTATTCCCTTTCTCATTAGAATATACGGAAACATCTGATCAAACTTTCTAATCTATATAAAAATATTGTTATTCTCCTTTGCTATATATTAAAGAAAACAATAAATTCACCCTTCAATTCATCTCACTTTCAGAAACGTCGACGAGTAGCTGATCATCAAGCCCAAACCCCTGGTGAGTACATTAATATTCGTGATATTGTGCACGCAAAAGCTAACGATGCCGTACGACGTGGCACCGCTGGCAAACGCCGAGCAGGCACTAAGAAAACTTCGAAGCTGAGGTGGATGACGTTGGTAATCCGGCCAAAGCCCCGACCCGACGAGCATGAACTTGAGGTCGCGCTTGTACTTGGTGTATTTACGCGCCTCGCGTTCTGTCATCTCGTCTAACGTACGACGACAGGGATAGCAGCAACGGAAACTCACGCGACAACAAAGTTACGCAGAGAGAGAGAAGTTTTGAGAGTTGCATGCGCGTATATGTATATACGTGGATATATAGGGGTTGAAGGAATCGCAACGGCGTATATGCGGATATATACGAATAGAATAGTGGAGGGATGAGGTTTCAAGTTTGTAATAGAGCTTGTTTGATACTTTGTTATTATGAGTTGTTAATGTGAATGGGGGTGGTTGGGTGGGGAGGGATGATGGAAGAGGGGATGTCGGGATTGTCAGTCGTTTGATAGTAAGAGTGGATGAAAGAAGTCACACAAGAAGAGAGATGATATGCGATGTGGTGCGGATGTTCTAGATGTATATTGTGATTTAAAGTATATTTATTTATTAACGTATAAATGTGAAAGTTATTGTGATTTTTTTTAATAATATGAGTAAATTGAAGGACAACCGTCGTATCGTATATTTCTAAATAATTAGTTGTGAGTAATTAGCCTTGGCTTAAGTAAAAATTGTAGTTAATGGAAGTGCAAGGCTGGAATTGATTAGAAGGAGAGCAAATAATTTAACAAATCGGTAATGTCATATTATATCTGTACTTATTTTTATTCTTATATAAATGATCAATTTCGAAAAAAATCGTAGAAAAATATCCTATAGAATAACTATGGTTATCGCGGGATATCAAAGAGCGTATAATATATTTTATTCAAAATCAGATCCTAGAAAATAAAATAGGAAAAAGTCGGTCGCTATATTTACTGCAGTAAAAACAAGTAACTAACTCGTCAATTAAAGCTCATTACGCGGTAGTGAAAATTTAATCTCGCTATGCTGAAAAGTGTATACTATTCACTTATTATGTTTAATGACCGACTTTTCACTATACATATTTAGTTTAATAATATAAAGCCCGTCGCATGTTCTGTTATAATTCATCCCTTTTTACATTGCAATATATTATATTATGAATAGAAGAATTAAAAATGTATATTAAATAAGAAAAATCATCTTATAACAAAAGGTATTATGAAACAAAGCGATCGTGCGTGCAGGTATTACGCATGTGTCGTACGATCAACGATTAAAGCGAAAAATTTTAATATTAATGTATCAATATGCAAAAGCTTTATCATAACCAGTTTTAATATATAAGCTCCGACATAATACTCGCAGCTTTTTAAACACTTGATGATTACAAGGCAAAAATTGTACATAATTGCGCTTGTCTTGGATGAAAACAACATCGACACCTGCTGAAACATTATTTGAACATTACGTACCGAATGTTTTGTATATTAATCATCATATATGATCGTTTTCGATTACAATTTAAAAAAAATCATAGTTGGCTTATTATTTCTTATACACATCTCACGTGTCACTTGTCTTGTGTTCTAGACTGCTCTCAGAACAATAGAATTTATTCATAAATGTACGTGTGTAATAACGCGATGATGTGTACGAGTTTTGAAATATTCTAAATTGTGCAAGGTATAGGTAAACCAGACAGAAGAAAGAATATAGTCATACACCGCGTTTATTTCAACACTTTAACTTTATTTGTATAGATTATTATTTCTTTTTTATAGAGACCCTATAGCCCCTTACTTAATTACTAACAACAGAATAACAATTATTTCAATAAACATTTAATATAAAAAAATTATGTCCAACTGCATCATATACTGATACGACGCAGTAACATCATATGAAAAAGGAAAGTGTTAACGCTAACCGCGCCGTTACAATTTCCCACGTATACCCGTGCTAATTTACACAGCATTTGATAAAAAGTAAAAGCAATATAATGTCTACACTATATCGCTATAGTAATGAATAATTTATACGTTCACATACATCTAGCTTTCTTAAATACACTCTCGCTTACACGTATTTATCTGTAATATACACCCACCGATTTGTTCACATATATATAAAAATAATCCGTTGCCACTAGGCAGTATATAATATTAAGTATACAAGTGAAGGCAGATTTACGACTATATCGTGATTTATTATACGTATATAGACGATATACCGTATACAATACTTATTAAACAGGTATATAAAAATATAAGTCAGTTCTCTACTTTAATGCGTCAGTACGTATACATTAGAGGTAGTACGCGTGTACCTCGATATAGATACCTGCCTGCGCGTGAGCAACTTTTATCTTTTTACTTTCACGTGAAACCTATACATATATATATTCACTGGTATGAACTTTTTCCTATTTCATGCCATGGTAAAGCTGCTATATACACGTATACGTTCCATATAAACCGTGTATTATAAACGTACATTAAAAATAGATACATGGAAAAAATAAAACGATTGACGCCAGCCGCTTTGCTGTTGCAATTTTAGAGTTACAAAACGAACACAGAATCGTGACGCGTTCGCGTGGTATTTATAAATTATGCCATATAATTAGTTATTGTATTCATGGATATGTTTAATACATATATATATTTTTTTATTTTCTTTATGTAACCTAACTACTCCTATAAGGTTTAGGATTTTACGAAGCAGAGAATAATAACAGATGTAACCGCAGCTTCGTTTTTCATTTTGGAGCCTCGTATACTACAAGTACCCACGCATAGGCTGCAAAAAAAAGATCCCAACGACGTCTTCTTGGTATTACATGACTAAAAATAGTAATCGACTGCTACACGCCCTTCCCTATGGTATAAGGACGGAAGTGAAAAGCAGACGAACTAGAAGCAGGAAGAGAAGATCGACGAAGCTCTCGCGAGGACTGACACATTTTATCTCGCTTCTTATTACAACATATACAGGAATTTTCAAGTTCCCTCTGTTCTACTTTAGAAATACCGCGTTCGCGCAACATCGATATATATCTACTACAGACCTATATATTCTATTTAGAGCTAGCCCGCGCGCGCACGCCTACACGATCAACAGAGCCAGCGTTGTTGTTTACTCACAAATCCGCCGTGTGTGGTGAAGATAAATATACATACATATAGACACATGCATACATATACCTATACACGACCCCCCACGTGATTTTCGACTTATTCGCGTGTGTGACGTATATACGTATATATAGCTGCTGTCTCGATACGTGACGTCGTCGCGTATAATATACCTATATAAACATTATGCTGCTGTTGCCGTGAGCGCTTCGTATTATATGAACGAACACGAGAGAGAGAGATAGAGAAAAAAGCGATTACCCGCGTACCGTGCGCGCGCGCGCTTGCGCTAAGTATTATTTCACGCCCATGCTTCTGGCGGTCACTCAGTCAGTCGCTAGGCAATCTGCTGGTTAACCCAGGTATATTCACACATAGTTTCACCAACATATACAAAAGTCTCATCTTTCCGCATGCGCGTTGGTATACGTATCTACCTATATAGAAATGGGTCGTCGAGCGTCCGTCAAAACATCAGCAGTAGTCTACCCGCGCGACTAGCTTTGCTGTATGTGTGCATGCGTGGACCAAAACATTCGACGACGTCGATATATATAGGTAGAGGAGTGAGAGAGAGAGAGAGAGAGAAGCGGAAGATCTGGCAGTACGTGCGTACAGCAGGCAGATGCTGCCTTATCTCACGCGCGTAAACAACGGAGAGCTGCTGCTACTGCTGCTGCAGGAAGGCTACGATGGGCGTATATGTTAGCGGGAGCAAGGCGAGTCGAGCGAGCGCGTGCCGTATAAGGACGACGATTGGCAGCGGCCTATACGGCTATTGACTTGTCAATTGGCAGCAGCAGCAGCTAACGCTGTGTGTGTGTAATAAGTAGGCGAACGAGGTGAAGAGAATAAAAGAGGGGAACGTATAATATAGAGAGACAGACAGTGAGTGTGTACATCGTATATTGGAGGTGGAGGACGTCATTATACGTGCTTGTGTGTATCGCAGCGAGAGCTGAGTTAGCTAGCTGCATGAGCAAGTCGTGTTACTTGTGCGCGCGTTCAGTGTGTCTGATCTCTTTCCTCAACATATCACGGCCTCCCGATGACCGGGGAATTGGGACGCACGCGTTTCCTCTAAGAGTCGACGAGTAGTGAGTCTCCTTATTTATCTCGCACACACGCGCGCGCGCGCGTGCTTACGGTAGTAAGTACGTGTAGAGAGAAGTGCAATGTGTGGTAGTATGTGTGATATACCTACCTGAGTCAGACTATCGTGTTTGGACAGAAAGAGAGAGATAGCTGGTGTTTTTTTATTGTGTGCTGCCAGGGTATAACGAGCAGAGAGGAGAAGTGACATAGTACACGGAGAAGATGCCATGGCTGCCTCGGCGGCGCGGAACGCCGAGGACGCGGAAGCGAACGTAGAGTCCGAGTCCGAAGGTAGTAGCATATATCAATGCAGTTCAGTCATATCTACCGTGCCCGATAGGCATGGATTCCTCGGTGGTACACAGTATAGTCCCGAGAGGTAGGTTGTTTTGATTTGGTAGATGATAGATGAGGGATCATGGGTAATAATGCGATTTTTGGGCTTTTTTTTAGGAAGCAAGTAATCCCACCCGAGGTGATCCTGCGTAGAGAAAGAAAATGGATACGTATGCTGAGCAAATGGAGCACATTTATGAGCACAAATTACAGGAAGGTGCGAGAGAGATGCAGGAAGGGTATACCACCTTCGGTACGTCCCAGAGCTTGGTTGAACCTGTGCGGTGGTGCTCTCCTTATGAAGGAGAATCCCAATCTGTACCAGGAACTGATCAAACAGCCTGGAGATCCAAAGTACATTGACGACATAAAGAAGGATCTGCATCGTCAATTTCCACATCATGAAATGTTTGTGGAGAATGGTCCTGGTCAACAGGAATTGTTTCAGATCCTAAAGGCTTATTCTATTTTAAATGCTAGCGTAGGATATTGTCAAGCTCAAGCACCCATTGCTGCTTTTCTCCTCATGCACATGCCGGCTGTACAGGCATTTTGGTGTCTAGTAGCCATCTGTGACAAATATCTCATTGGATACTATAGCCATGGAATGGAGACTTTGCAAAGAGACGGCGACATTCTGTTTGCCCTGCTTAAAAAAGTTTCCCCAGTAGCTTATAAACATTTGGTAAGCTTGAAAAAGTAGCCTTGCTAAGCAGGTTTTATGCTTGATATGTTCTCGTATTACATTATAAAGAAAGTTTATTGTGTTACATGCATGCATAGAGAAAATATGATCTTCATTAGAACTGCTACATGAGACCTTGTCTACCATAGTCTTTTAAACTTAGATTGCAAAATTCTTCAACGAGTATTGTAAATAAATATTATATAATAATTTTTTTTCTTGTTTTAGAAAAAGCAAAAAATGGAGCCTATCCTTTATATGACAGAGTGGTTCTTGTGTGTTTATACTAGAACACTACCTTGGGAAAGTATTCTACGAATTTGGGATATGTTTCTTTGTGAAGGTGTCAAAATTATTTTTAAAGTTGGTCTAGTATTGCTAAAAGGTTGCTTGGGTAAGCCTTGGCAAACAAAGAAATGCCCCACTATGTATGAAACATTACAAGTCTTGAAAAATCCACCCCAACAAATAATGGAAGAAGAGTACCTGGTTTATCACGTAAGACATTTTTACAATTTATCATTAAATAATTATTGTAAGTTGAGAAATGTAAATTTTCTATATGAATTTCAGATTCTAAAGTTAAATTTAAGTGAAGAAGATTTTGAATACGAACATCAGCGACAAGTAATAAAACGTAAAGCAAAGGACCAAGCTCAGCATCAAGCTGACAATAATTGGACGAGTTTGTAAAAAAAATTTGGATTTTAATAAAACGCAACAAGGATACACGAGTCGACGTGCCTTTCTCACGTTCACACACAAGTCATATCACGAAATGAAGTTATTAGCGTTGACGTTAAAATTTCCAAAGAGGGCCGTGCAATTTTCACAAGCTCAACAACTCATTTTCCATATTCGAGAATTCCATATTTTTTACAAAGTATAAATAAAAAGCATTTCTTTAAATAAGTAAAGAGACTCCTTTTCTGTAACACCTTAGTTAAAGGTGAACCTTGTAAAAGGACGATTAATTATTAGTGGAACGTTGCCATTATTCTAAAAATGGTGAGAGTGTGATTTGCTAACATAATCATATGGTAAATAAGTATCCAGTATGATTGTTATACTGTCTTTTCCGTCAATATTTATGTATGTACAAAGTAGCTCTTGTATGATGTATTTTTAAGAAATATATAAATATGATATTGTTATCTATAAAAAAGCAACACGCAGTAAATAAATTTATACATTGCTACCCTAAAAAAGTATATCTTATTAAATTAACAAAAACTTTTTTTAATGTTTTTATCACAATTATTTGTTTTATTAAGATGATGTTAGATTTCCTCGTTACTGACGATTATACAGAGATCTATTTTTTTTAATTAATTTTGAATTTTAAGAGAAAATTTCTTATACGTCGTAGTTTGATTACTTAAACTATTAAATGTGAAATAAATTAATATAATATGTGAAAACTATTTTTATTTAATTTTCCATTGAATGAGAAAAATCGGTCTCTGCAATTATCGGTAACGGGAGAAGGAAAACGTCACCTTAACCCGCAAGAAAATCAACTTATGTTTGAAATTTCGTATGATATTTAAAAATAGTATGTATTATTACATAAAAATTTTTCATTAATTTATAATTACGCATTTTTTAAAAATAATTATGAAAATATGAAAATAGAATTCTATTGCGACGTTTTTACTCGAAATCGTGCGAGTAGAATTGAGTAGATAGGCGATACAAAGCGCTGTGATTGGTCAATTCTCTTGCATCAGATCTTGACTCATCCAAACTGAAATGCTATACGTCACCAAAATCACAAGTTTTTGAAATTCCATATTTCATATATACCGACCAACTTTTGATAATCCCTATTTTCAATTAATATAATTCTTTCGATTAGATAAACAGAAATGATAAATCACAGAGAGCCACATATGTACAAGACAAATTCTGAAGATACAGATAAGCCGTAGTACAAGTGGCCCGCCCGTGTATAGTATACGTATACTTTAGTGTATATTTGTAGAAGCAGCTTGATAAAGTCGGGCGAACCCGCGGAACGCCTTGGGGAAAGAGCAACAGAGTCTGCTATATATATAGCAGAATATATAGATTTGTTTAGTTGCCTATATACACATGTACGTGTGTGGGTATAGCATGCACGAGCGTGGAGCTATATTTGTCAAATTTTGTAACGAACGCGTACGCACGAACGAATAATGTTATGTTTCCGCGAGCTTTGAGGGTTTTTTCTTTCAGAAAGGGCTGCGTAAGTTTAACACACAAAAAACGAATCTCTAAAATAATTAGTGAATCTGTATATATGTATTTTTAAACTCCTCCAAAGTGACTAAATGGACGGCTCTAGAACGAATAATACATACATACAGAGTAGCGTACGCTTGACTGCTCCTGATTTCGCGTGATTGTAGGTTAAAGGTATGTTTATACTTAGATTTTCAATTGCTCTAATGCACGAATTTCGCTCGACTTTGGTTATCGCGAGTGATGCACGATATAATAGGAAATCTCGGGGCAATCTTGGCTTTATATAATAGCTGGAAAATTAATATGGAGCGTGTCAAATTTTTTAGGAGTACAACAATGAAGCTGACAAATGCATCACCATGAAGAATAAAATGCCTCAATTTCGTAGGAAAAAGTCATCCAAGTCTTTTCCTGTTAAAGTTTGTACTTTAGATGCCGAACTTGAATTCAATCTTGAGGTTAGTTTTTTTACTTGTTTAAATGTTGTTTTTATGGTTAACAAAATTTTATAGTTGTATGTATTTCTGGTTTTTAGTGGCGGGCCACAGGAAGGGATTTGTTCGATCTAGTATGTCGCACAATTGGTCTTCGGGAAACATGGTACTTTGGCCTACAGTACGAAGATTCAAAAGGCTTTATATCATGGCTAAAATTGGACAAAAAAGGTCAGTAAATGTTATTTACAGAAATTAAACATGTTTATTATAATATTAAAAATAAATTTTCTTTTTGTGTAGTTCAAGACCAAGGTATTTCCAATCAATCAACAAATCAGTTTATGTTCCTTGCCAAATTTTATCCAGAAGATGTTGCCGAAGAGCTTGTTCAAGAAGTAACGCAGCATCTTTTTTACCTCCAGGTTAAGCAAGCTATTCTTTCAATGGATATTTACTGTCCTCCAGAGGCTTCTGTATTATTAGCTTCTTACGCTGTGCAAGCAAAGGTATGTTAAAGTAAACAATTTGCAACAATTTATTTGAACAGTTTTTCTTGTCCAATTTCTACGATCTTTCTTTTTCTCAACATAGTATGGAGATTATGATGAGGCATCATATCAACCTGGAATGCTTGCCAGTGAAGATTTATTACCACAAAGAGTTATCGACCAATACCAAATGACTCCGGAAATGTGGGAGGATAGGATTAAAATTTGGTATGCTGATCATAAAACAATGTCTAGGGATGAAGCAGAAATGGAATATTTAAAAGTTGCACAAGATTTGGATATGTACGGAGTTAACTATTTTCCTATTAGTGTAAGTATATCTATTTACAGAAATAAAACATAAAATTTAGTATACGTATATAATTAAGATATTACTCTATCGAACAGAATAAAAAAGAAACAAATCTTTGGCTGGGTGTCACGGCACTGGGGCTGAACATTTACGAGAAGGAAAACAAGCTGGCGCCAAAGACGACGTTTGCCTGGTCGGAGATACGGCACATAAGCTTCGACGACAAAAAATTTATCATCAAACCCGTGGACAGGACGGCGCCGAATTTCGTCTTCTTCTCGCAGAAAGTTCGCATGAACAAACTGGTAAAGAAAAAGTCTGATGTTGGTCGCTGGGTGAAGGGTGGCTTACAGGTAGCTTTAGGTTTGGACGAGCGTAATAGTGACAAGGCCGCTCGTGCCTTATTTGTTAAGATCCTAGACTTGTGCATCGGCAACCACGACCTGTTCATGAGGCGTCGGAAACCGGACTCCATGGAGGTGCAGCAGATGAAGGCCCAGGCCAAGGAGGAAAAATCTCGGTAATGTCTCGCGCGTGTTGCGCAATCAAAGCTTTTTATCCCTGCATTGCGTGAGTACAGAATAATTTTTTTATTTTCGATACGCTTGCTGTTTAACGGCTAACAGAAACGACGTAAGTTACTTATTACAATACTCGTTATTATTAGGTATGATACGAGGGCTTAAGAATTTCCTAAAGAGATAAAGTCAGTTTAACAATTTACTAATATCTGCTTTAGATTGCGTGCATGTTATTTTTCGAATTTTTGGTTTCTTACTCTAGACAGAAATTGTTTAACATATGACAAATTAAATCATTATAATAAAAATTAATGCGAAACATTTCAATCAAAACTATAATTGACAAAACTTTGATTATGTGGTTTTATAGAAACACAATAATTTTATCCAAGTATTTGTAATTTTTCACGTTATAAAGGTATGTTTAAGGCAAAAAAAATTCTTAATGACATTAGTTGTTTTTATTAGGAGGCAAATTGAAAGGAATAAGCTCGCGCGAGAAAAACAACTCAGAGAAGCTGCAGAAAGAGAAAAAGCAGCTATGGAGCAGAGATTACTACAATATCAAGAGGAGATAAGACTTGCCAATGAAGCCTTGGTAAGATTTCATGCATTACGCATAATTTATGTATTGTTATAATGAATGTTACAAAGTTATAAGTAATTTCTACTGCCCTTGAATTCGTATATTTATTAGTCGTGATTGTTGGTTTTTTTGTTAATACAGAGACGTTCTGAGGAGACAGCTGATTTATTAGCGGAAAAAAGTCGAGTAGCTGAAGAAGAGGCTATGCTCTTGAGTCAAAAAGCTTCAGAAGCAGAACAAGAAATTACTCGAATCAGA
Source organism: Torymus tubicola (assembly GCA_035583055.1). NCBI lineage: Eukaryota > Metazoa > Arthropoda > Insecta > Hymenoptera > Torymidae > Torymus > Torymus tubicola. The sequence goes on from JAWWEQ010000001.1 coordinate 11,311,419, forward strand.
TTAAATAATATGAAAACCGAAGAAGAAAAAGTTCATTTAGAACAGAAAACTAGAGACGCGGTACGGCTCACGGAAATGTTAGTACAGGAATCTGAAAAACGAGCTTTGGAGGAGAAAAAATTAAAAGACGAACTTCTGAGAGCTCGTATAGCTGAAAAAGAAGCTAAAGAAAAGCTATTAGAATTCTTAAGCAGAAATGCTTATGCTTCTGCAATAGCGGTAAATATAAAAATTGAATTCATAATTTTTACAAAAAGATGCATGTATTGATTGAAATTTTTATACATTTCAGCCTGTACCAAATCTATTTCCGTCTACACAAGTTCTTCCTTCAGATTTGCAAGCTGATTTACAAACACTTCATTTGGATTCCGAACCGTTATCATCCGAAGTCAATTGTTATGACTTAATTGCTGACGGAGACGTTGATCAACTTTCTTTAGAAATAGAAAAAGAAAGAGTTGATTACTGGGAAAAGAGTAAACACTTGCAAGAACAATTACGCGATCTTCGATCTGAAATAGAAGTGCTCAAAGTGGGTGAGAAACAATGTGAGCTGGATCAGCTCCACGAGGAACAAGTAAGGCTCGGCGAAAATAAATACAGTACATTGAAAAAAGTCAAATCGGGCTCTACTAAAGCTAGAGTCGCCTTTTTTGAAGAGCTGTAGTCTTGTTATTTTAAAGTATTGATGCTATAATTTTTATATAGCAGATATTTCATATTCCATAATAAGTAATATTTTGGAAAATATGAAAAAATAGCTTTGCTATTTTGGCAATCGTAAAATTATGTAATATACATACAATATTGTAATTAAATATACCAATATGTTTGGAAATGACGCAGTGACGTAGGCTGTGGTATCCATACGCATATGAATTCGCACACATTACGAAAATGGCGAACTGAAATTAACACCAATTGTTACTTTGATATAGGAGTCTAAGCTTTTTATACTAACTATCGGCTTATTTACTTTTGACTTTTAGTCATTGGCGGAAAATAAGTCGTTTTAATGTAGGCTTATTTATTAGTCACGCTATGAGTAGTTCAAAAAGATAGACCTAATTCATTTTTAGAATATTAAATTAGAGTCAATGAATTCTTAACAATTTGACTGTGCCTTCTAGAATTATTGAATGTAAAATTAAAATACTGAAGAGCGCTATTGAACAAAGATGAGATTTATTCGTCTTATATGTAAATGTATTTTCTTTGACAATATATTTTGTTATACTTTGGAGAGAATGACTGATGAAACTTTCGCGAGATAAAATAGGGAGCGTATATTTAATAACTGACACCTGTTATTTAAAAAAAAACATTGAGTGCCTTATATTGTGTCTTGTAATTATATCTTACAACAGTCAATTTTAATCAATAAAGCCTATGGATTATATACAACATCTTTAAGTTTTAATTTATTAATCCATGTTATTTCTAAATTATAAACATTTGTGTTCCCTCATTTATCACATTTTTTAATGTACCTTCAATGATAAGCTAATGATACTTAAGTATTATATTTTATCAATTCATATATCCAAAATACTTTCATTTTGTACATGCTTCATCCCTTTGTACCTTAAGTATTTTTTGTTATATTAGTATGAAAAAAATAAAAAAAACATACATGATAATAAAAATATAAAAATGTATGTACAAAAGAAATATTCCTGAAAACCTTTTCAAGTATGTAAAAATTATTGTATATACAATCTAATTAGATGATCCTCTTTTGCTGGATAACCAGTAACAGGACATTTCTTATTTTTCCTTATTTCTGGTAAAATACATTGATAACAGTAAACAAACCCAGAAGTAGTTACTGCTGTTTGAATCCATGGAGGTTTTCTACATATGGGACATACACCTTTATACTGTTTTGCATATTCAGGTATCTAAAATTTTAAATTCATTTTTTATAGAATCCAAAGTTATGAATAACATAAATCATTTAACTGATAATAAACATAAATTTACCTGCGGCGGTGGTGGAACTGGCAAAGTTGTGAAATTTAGACTATGATAATGTTCTTGATTCCACCATCTAAGAAATTGAAGAAAGAAGGCACTGACTTCAATTGATCGAACAATTGAAAGTCTAAGTAGTTCTAGACCATCATGAGGACTAAAATTTCCTTTTCCTAATTTTTTTATTAACTCAATTATTCCTATTTCTTCATCATTATTTGCATATGTAAGAGAAATTGAAAGTAAACGAAGAGATATTGTGGGATACTTTGAACGATTAGATAAATACAGAAGATACTGGTATAATGATAATATTTCTTTTGATACTCGAAGTCCTTTATAAACCTGTAATGCATAATTTTTCCATTTATTTTGTTGTACCTGGAAAAAAATTTATTTTTAAGTATCATAAATTTGTTTTTAATGTGATATCAAAGTTATTAAAAATGTTTTTCTTACTCTATTCAAATCATGATTTCGATTTTCCCAATTTTCAATTTTTCTTTGTAAGTATGGGAAAACAACTAGAATTATAAGTGATAGATTAAGACGTCGTTTATCAAGATTTAATTTAACTTTGGAATCTTTTACAATAACTCGCTTCAAACCGTAAAATGTTTCAGAAAATGATGCAGCTGTAAAATAAATTATATTTTTATATACATTATATACTTCAATCTGAAATTTCATTATATAATGTACAGTAATTACAATAATTCTTTAGATAATAATTTTGGAGAGTTGTGACTAATACAAGGTAAACCTCATCAGACCAATTGTAAAGCCAAGCATATTTTTCAGGGTTCACTGAAGCTAAAAACTATAAAAATAATTCAGTTTAATAAAAAATTGTGGTATATAAAATGCGTTTAAAATTATGGATGCTATTACTGTTATGATTTTTTTCGCAGCAGGCTCAAGTGTTGCAGCAAGTGATTTGTGAGCAGCTATTTCAAAGATTGAAGGTTTAGCAAGTACAGTTCCTGTAAGATGGGCACCTCGTTCCGCCATTATTTATAAAATTAATGTATTTTTTAACCATTACACAAAAATCTTATTATAAATATATAGAAAGTATATTTTCATGATGTACTACAGACATTACATTCAAAACATAACCTTCTGCTTTTTATAGATAACCTAACTTTACCAGCGACCAGTAAATACAAATGAAAATTAGAAATTTGATTTTTAATAATATTTTTTATTTCTGCAATATTTATGGAAGATATAAAAAGAATACTTATTAAATATATTAAATATTTAATAACAAATCTAGAAAAGCATCTAATTACAAAAATGAAAGATAAAATTATATACACTAAATAGATTCTTGAATAAAGGAGTTATAGTATGGGTATTAAAAAAAAACAAATTCATGAATTGTGAAACAATTTGTTTTATATTACAAAGTATTTCAGTCACAGATGGTTCTATATTAAAATTACATCAAAATTCAATGAAAGCCTTTTTTTCTATATACAAAAAATATTTCTAATATTTTGAAGTAAAAAGAACTACTAATCTGTTATCTGGGTTAATCGGCTTTTACGTGAATCTTAAGTTTTACTGATCTTATCTTTTCTTTCTAGTGTACAGGTAAATCATCCAAGGCGATACAAAAACTTACGAACTAGTGTATAGACTAATATAAATTTATAATTGTAAAAACTTAAACAGGTTTACTCACAATGTTCGTTCAAAAAAAAAAAAAAAAATTTGTGCTCACACAAAACGCAAGATGGCAACCTCGTTTATACAAAGTAATAAAAATAATCCCTTCGGTTTTAAAGAACGGAGAATTGTAATTTGGAAAGTTAATGAAAATATCGCGATTTTGTAAATATTTTACACAACGGATACAAAATATGAAAATTAATTTTCAATTAAATTAAAATCAAAATTGTTGGCACGATTAACTTGTTAAAAGCGCCACATTAATCTCTTTCACCATTTTAATGCGATGAAGCATTTTTATAAGGTGTTCCTTAGCTAATGGAGACGTCGAATACCAAACAGGACTGTCTGGCACACAGCTACGTTCTGGTAAAAGGTAAAATACGTCATTTCTTGTTTTCACGCTTTCCGGGCTAAAACGTAATATAAAGATAATAAATGAACTTTTTTTATTATACATTTTTATAATGAAAAATCGAATTATAATTATTCGAAGTTTCTACTAACCACTTTGAAAGATAAAACTCGTATAGCTTTACTGGACAGCGTAATGGATTTTCCTCATTTTCCTGTTGTTCGTAAACCTTTTTCTTTTTTGAATTTGCTTCTAAACAGAAAAAAAAATTTTAATATTTTTACTTATAAGGAAAAGGAGAATAATAATATTTACATGTACTTACCCAGAGCAGCTTGCGGTGGATAGAACCGTAGGAGTACGTTTCTTGATCCTGGTGCTTTACCTGCAACAGCTGACGGTTGAGCTGCAGGATTTCGTTTCCAATGTTTCATTATATGAGAGAAGGAAAGTTGCATATGTTCGTCCACAGTCTGGGAAAGTTATTTTAAATTAATACAATATCATCTGATATTTTTCGTTTTTAATAATATTAAAAAAACTATTGTCTCACCACTAAATTAAAATGTTTCGTATTAAAATACATTAGCGTATTAAGCAAAACGTGAGGTGAATGCGCCCCAAGTTGTTTGCATTCCCATAAATGTTCTTCTTCGACTCTTGTAACAACATACACTGCAAAATAAAAAGATATACGTTATAATATAATATTAGGATTTTTTGAAATTACTTTGTCTTAGCTACTTACATGCGTTACTATAAAGAGTAGTAAACTTCTTGGAAACTTCATTAAGACAGTCAGTAAACTTTTCGTAATATGCATCCGTAAAAATATTATCTATCCTATTATTTTCGAACAAATATTGTTGAATACCTGAAAAGAATAAATCCATTATATTAAAAATGAAAAATAAATCTCAATTACTAAAAAAATAAGATGAACGTCTACCTAAACATAAATAATATATCGTATCCGGCTCATACTCCGCACCGTTCGGTTTTCGAACTTCCTTGACAAACAGACAAAGCGAGTAATTTAATTCGTCAGCCGTAAGCTGAAGTAAGTCCGTTTTGAATAGCTTTAATTTTCTCGTCGGCGTGCTTTGCTTTTCCAATTCCGCATTTTTGGTTATCACCTATTAATACATGAACACCATTAATATTCAAATTACCACGGACTTCATCTTCTTTTAATTTTACTTACCCACTGTCTCCAGGCATTCACGCCGAAGGTATACTTCAAGGCCATATTGGCATCGGGTCGTTCTACGGGTTTGACAAAATTCTGCTGATTAGCTGTATCGCCGTCAGCGGTTGGTAGTAGGGCAACGTTTGAATTAACCGATCGCCTTCCCCGTTTTGCACCACCTCGTCCTCTGCTAGACGCACCGCGTTTACGTCCTCTAGGCGCGTGTGTTTTCACTATTGGTGCTGATAAAGAAAATGTCAGTTATTCATAAAAACGTAGCAATCGTATTATTATGGGTTGAGTTGTGAACAAACCTTGGTTTTCATTTCCTTCATCGTTCTGTTTCTGAGGAACTTGTATGGTGGTCGGCGTGAGCGCAGTATCAAGATCAACGGCCGGTTCATCCAGCTCACCAGTGGCTATCTTCAAGGCCATTTGCAGCATGTCTTCGCCGAAAGCGTTCTCACCTTCAGGGCTATATGAATCGGCAGGTGCGCTATCGTTGACCTCTGTATCTGCATCTGCGTCTTCCCTACAAAAATCCATATTTTTCAGTATATCTATATCCATTTACGTAAAAGAAAGGCATAAAAACATGAACTTACGGAGCCTCGTCGTTCGAATCAGAGTCGCTCTCGGTTTTCTTTTCAGTGGCAACCATTTCGGCCATCATGAGCAGCTCCGCCTCGAATGGATCTGCTGGAGTTTTCTCCTGTATCCGTTTGAGCTCTTTCATAATGCCTTTATAGCTGTTGCGCGTTGTCGGTATAAAAATCGGGACAGGTATGGGTATGGGTATAGGTACTGGTACGGGGAAAGGCATACTGTACATGTGAACGGGAAAGGGTACATAGATCGGCACGGGTATCGGTACGATTACCGGATGGACACCCTCGGTTTGCGTTGACTGGGTGCATGGGACCGGCCTCACTGACACACCTTTTGTGTGCATGTGTGGCTTGCACTGCGTCATTTTATTTGCCATATCTATTGGGGATGTCGGCCTCGTTACCACTTGTTGCTTGTAAATTACCTGTGTAGTGAAAGGCAGAAAATACCTTGCTTTAATCCTTTTTATTTACAAAATATAAGAAGTCCTATAGAAATATTTAAAAAATACTTTCTGATCAATTCATTTTATAATCGCCTATACCAAGCACCATTATAGTAAATAATAAACATGATGATTATAATTTAAACACATGTATTTTCACCTTTTAAATCTATATTTTTTTGCAATCTCTAATATTTATCCTCAATGAAAAAATGAAAAATTGAAATGCTGTCTCTAAAATATTAATTTTAAAAACGAAACTAAACCTCGTGTATAGGTACATACAAAGTAGATTGTAAATAGTTAATTATCTTTCAATAATAAAATTGATAAATCTATGTATGTAGTTTTCTGATACGTACGGGAGCCGTTCCTTGCAGCGTGATCGGCTGCAGAGTAGAACCGATGCTCGGTTGAGTTGCGTTAGCCAGCTGTACTGTATTTTGTGACTGACCATTGGCGAGGGTCGCTAGACTCGTAACCGACGATATTACCGGTAGCGACTTTTTCTGAGCAAGCTGATCCGGGGCCGGCGCTGGCTGTATGGGTCTCGTTGAAGTCGTTGTTGGTGGAGGTACAACCGCCCGTTTAGGAATGCCAGTAGGCACTGGGTCACCAGCACCGATTGGCGTAAGACCGGCAGGGCCTGACGGTGCTGCTGTTGCTGTTGTTGTGTTTGTCTCGCCACTTGGGATTGTAATCGGTGACTTTGTATATTGGGCTTGGAAGTTCATTACGCACTTATAGGAGCAGAAGTTGCGTATTGTGGCGTCCGACATTGTCAAGTGATACTGTGCTTGGGAGAATTCCTTGCAGAAGTCGCAGTTTATGCGCCGCGCCGATACTGCATTTATGGATACCTGCAGAAATTAATTTTTGGTTTATAAAATAAAACCTTAAGAATACAAATAACTGTTATTTAACATTGATTCTTAGGATTACCTGATATAATGTCAAACAGTTTAAACTGCACATCATCATCACTTGTCCAGTTTTTAACTCCTTTTTAATCATATCAAAATTATACTTCTTTACTTTACACCAATTGCATGGAACGATTTTCCGATTAGTGATAATAAAAACGTTTAAACATGTTTTATTACAGAATGTATGAGCTTCGTCTTCATAGAAGACAACAAACCCTGTCTTTGTTGGTAACTGAAAATACTTTTTACACGTAGAACACTGATCAGGATCTACTTTGTTAACAAACTTAAAGGCAGCAAAACAAGGTTCACTACAAATTGGTACTGACGGATTTCTGTCAATCTGAACTTCACAGTGCATAACTTTTTTCTAAAAACAAAAAATAAATTTGATTATTTTGGAAACGTATTATTTAATACTTTAGTAAATAATAGTACAAGTATAATTTTTACCTCTTGACAAACTCCACAAATTCTTTCTTCGGGTGGTGGAGGTTCAGTTGAATTCATTTTTGAGTATTTTTCCATGCAATCTTGTGTGCAAAAATCTTTAAATTGTCCCTTATCACCAACAGGAGCTAAAAAACCTTCAGTTCCTGCACTGATGTCCTTCTGGCAGTAACTACAAACTTTTAATCCTTTTTTAAATTCTTCTAGGCATGTTGAACAACAAAACTGTCTGACATCATATCCAAAGCGTACACAGTATTTTCCCAAACTAACAGGTTGTACAGCCCCATTACAGTTTCTGCAGTAACTACCATATTTCGTTTGAAATTTTCCTAAACATTCTTCATTGCAAAACTCCATTGTTTCCCATGATAAATTTCTTTCATCTTTTGATTCTACAATCAACAGGCAGCTAGCACAACGTTTGTCTCTTTTAGAATTTACTCCTTCACTAGGAATATCTGTAGCTTTATTGTTGTCTGTTGAAAAAGCAGTTTTACATTCATCTGAACATACATTAAAAGTTTTTGTTCCAACCTTTACTTTAATATTACAAGTTTTTTCTTGTTTACATTGCTTGCAAACTTCTTTGGAAGCTATTTCTTCTATTTCAGGATTTTTAGCATCATCATCTATATCAATGATATCTGAAGTTACAATGGTTGGACCCTCAGCTGGTTTTTCAACATTAACTTGAATATCATTTGTTCCAGAAGATATAGCTGCTACTTTTAATCCACTTTTTTCTGTGTCTGCTTCAGCTTCGGTTTGAGGTGCAGTAGTTTCTTTATCTTTGTCACTATCATCTGAAGCTTTAGTCTCAATAACAATTTCTTCTTCTATCACAATTTCTGTTTCTTTATCTGTCTCTTTCTCTTTTTCTGTTTCCTCTTCTTTTTCTTCTTCTTTTTCTTCTTCTTTTTCTTCTTCTGTGCTTTGAATATCATTTTCCTTCTCTTTTTTATTATCTTTGTTTCCTTTTGTACTATCAGGTATTATGCACAGTTCATCATCTTGACCAGGCAAAATCTCTGCTGTAGAACTTTCATCTTTTTGCTCTGAAGAATCTGTTGAAGGTGTTTCTGATGTTGATTGGGTTTCTTTATCAGTAGGTTCTTTTTCACCTTTATCATCTTCTTCTTCAGGTTTGTCAATGGACGTAATATCCTGGAAATTTTTAAATTATGTATAATCATAAAATGAAGAAACAGTAGTAAAAGAAATTTATTGAAATTGGAATTTATGTATGTATTAAAATTGTAACAAACCTTGTCTTTTTCTTTGGAACATTCTGCTTCTTTTGAGCTATCGTCATCTTCAATGGTTTTTGAACTTTTGTCATTACTTGCTGAATCTACTTCCATAGATTCACCATTGTCCGTATTATTAGCGAGATTATCACCTCCAAATGGATCTTCAGCATCTGGCTGATTTTCCAATTGAGAATCATCTTTATCTTGATTACTAAATTGAACAAATTCTGTATTTTCAACTTCACTCTTACCATTTGACGCTGTTTTTTCAATTTCACACTCCATAATAACGTCATCACATTCTAAAGCCTGTTCTGATGGTGGTGCCTCAGATGAATTTTTTGTACTGTCTTCTTCTGCAGGTTGACTTTCATCATCAGAACTTTTTTTGGTATCATTACATGCACTAGAATCTTTTTCCTTACCACTAGAATCTTTTTCACTTTCATTAGATTCTTCTACAGTTTTATTGGATGCTGGTTCTACAGTATTATCAGAATCCTTTTCTTTTGTTTCACAATCTTTTTCAGTGTTATCTAACTTTTCTACATTTTCACAAATTTTTTGTTCATCACTCGTTTCTTCTTTGTCGTTATCAATATGATCATCTTTTTCATCAACTGCTTCTTTATCTTTGTCATCATCTTTTGTACTTTCAGCAGTATCTTTGTCAATAGTGTCTGCTTTACTTAGACTGTCCGATGTTTCATCTAGATCTACCTCCATACTCACTTCTGCACTTGTATTTTGATTTTCATTTTCTGATCTACTCACTTCAGATGATTCTACAATTTCCATAGCATTTTCTGAAATTGATGAATTAATTTCTTCATTAGATTTGTCAGAATCAGCCGCTGGTGCTGATTTTTCTGTAGGTTCTCTTGTGTCAGTGACATCAGTATCAACATTCTGTTGTTCAGAATTTTTGTCAAATTTGCTTGGTTCATCGACCTCTTTTTCCTGAACTGTTTCACTTGTCTCAGTGCTCACAGGCTCCATGATTGAATCTAGTAGACAAAGATAGATTTATTACTGCTCTATTTAAAAATATCTAAAATATTGTGCAACACAATGTTAGAATACAATTTTACAATTACATAAACTGAACTGCCAGAAACCATTGTTATAAACTAACATTAGTTTGAGAATAAATTTCTACTAACTTTACACCCACTTAAACTTGATTCTGACAACTATTTATTCATCAAATCCTATTGATAAAAGAACTAAACCACTGTGTCAAACTCTAAACGAGCTATTTTTTAAAATTATAATAAACATACACGCTTCGCGCCCGTACAGGTTATTCGAAGCCGGTAATTCCCGCCTTCCGTGTCCCCTAATACTCCTTCAAATGCTTGAACCCATTGATTACCCAGTGAAAAATCACTGTAAAAATACTTACTGACACTTCCTCAGTCGGGAATCTTCGGAAAAGCGTCTTATTATCGCGAAAAACCCATCACAGCCGCAGGCGCATGATAAAAGTACAAGCAGAGGAGGCGATCCACTGTTGCGGCGACGACAGCAGTGGCGACGACGGCGGCAACTCGGCCATTGTTGAACCTAACCTTGAAAGGAAACAAGCGGGGGGAATAAACGATCCAAATTCTTCGTATACCTTCCCTATCGCAAGCTATTATAATTTGACGCCTCGCGTAACCTGATCGGCAATATTCTCGTCGTGCATACAATGAAAAATACGCAAGCTACCCTCGATGTAGGCGTGTACGTATATGCCTCGTAAAATCAATCGCTATGGTTTTCTAGGTTAGGCTAATAGGTCCCGCTGTTATGCGCATATATAGAGCCGCGGTTAATTGGCTGCTTAGGCTAGCTTTTTTATAATTTAACCGTGCGGTATATACAAGTATACCTATGTATGGGTTTTCGCGATTTTTGCGAACTCAGGGTCGCCGTGAAGAGATTGTTGCTGCAATTGCGAAATTTTATTGCGCTCTAAGCCATTCACTCCGTCTTCACGGAGGGAAAGTGCATATATACAGAGTTACAGACGGTATTAGGTATATAGTTTTCCCAGAATTTTCCCGTTCACGATGTTTTTCGTCCAATTCGCCGTTCCCGGTATATACATTTCAGCGACCTAAAAACATATAGGTATAATTGTGGAATGTCCTGTACGTTATTTGTACGAAACTAAAACGGATTCCACAATTTTCTCTAATACAAAGTCTATCCATTGGTTTTCGCTCATTCTATTCTCTCGCATCCAATGGAAAGCTCCAACTGTTGCACTCGCTCTCTAAAGCCTCATCCATGAAACCGTCGTATCATGTCCCCCTCGTTCCTCAATTTTTTGTTATCAACAATTTTCTCTCCCCCTTCTTCTATCGCCAATAAAACAAGTCTTAAAAATCCTCGTACATACTCCAGTTTAGAAACCTGCTCCGAAACACCCGTTATCCCCGATGTATATAGATATACATCCGGTACCATATAATATACAAATTGCTATACTTTTGCTCTCTCTCTCTATTTTTTAATCTACCCGCGTTGATCGTAAATACAGCGTCGATTGGACCAGCTCAGAAGTCACTGCGCGAGCCGCACGCATGTGTGCGCGGACTGGTGAACAAGAGAGAGAGAAAGAGAGCTAACTTAGTTTACCCCGCAGTAACGCATCATCGTCTGTTGGGACGACTTCGTTGCGAAGCTCTCTGCGGTATTTTTTGCGTGTTGCTGCTTTGTGCCCAGAACGAGTAAGGATAGCAGAAAAAAAGAACACGTGGTCCGCCAGTACCTGATGTAAGTAGCCGCATATAGCTATATTGCATCTGGTAAAAAAAGATATATTGTAAATTACAAGACCCAAGGGTTATGATGGAACAAAAAATCAGTGCTTGCACGTTCGATCGGCACTTTTACTCGTGGATATCTCGCTTCTTACGCGAAATGCCAAATTAGCGAGGCGTGTTTTGGCTCGATCAGTGCTATATAGCGGATAAACATGCATATATGGATATATATATTTCGTACATTCATACAAAGGACGCGCGTCGCAGCGACAGGGAAGGTATAAAATTGGCTCGGATTCTCTTTGTCTCTCGCGCGCGGATGCTTCGAAAATTCCTCTTAGTCATTCTTCCTCCCCCGGAAAATTTGTCTTTTTTCTATCGCTATACAACACATTTCTTAAGCATACACGCTCCGAAATCGCGTGAGTCCCTATAGAGTGTCCTCGAGGCCCTCCACTATCTATAGCTGTTTGACGTATCGCTGTTTATTGTGCTAATCTAAGCGAGCGCCACGCTCGGTGTGTCTATATACCTGTATATTATACTTTTACACATATATAGGATAAGTACGCGCGTGTGTTAGTAATTGTAGCTATATCTATGCGCGTGCAAGCGTACCGAGAGGAGCGGCTGTCGCGCGAGACTCGAGTAAGCGCAGTCGTGTTGCTTTTTTTTTGGCAATATTTTAATAGCGCGCAGTTAAGAGTATTTCCGAAATAAATGCTTGAAATTGCACAAATTCAGATTTCCCTTGTCTCGGTGAGAACAGGTGGTGGTGGTCAGATGTAAGCACTAGCGGGCGCGTTAGTCGAGTCTTTTTTACTTTTATATACTCTCTCTGTCTCTCTTCCCCGCTGTGTTTTGTAAATATTTTGGTTTGGGAGCGGTCGCTAATTGACGTTGGATAAAAAATAATACCTTCTCGTGCAATTTATCTCGCGTTGTGATTTTTTTCTTGGCACTAACGTTATCTTTTGGGTGCAGGAAAGATGGCTGAGTCCACAGCAGCAGAGAAACAAGATATTGATGACAGCTTGTCATCAGATGAATGGACAATTATTGAAAAGAAGGAGTCCAAGATATCTGAGAAGATAGAGAGGTTGAACGAGCCTAAGGAAACTGTTGTTCCTGAAGATGTTTGTCAGGTGAGTTATGATCATATATATTTATATATATTTTTTATCAATAGAAATCTCAGTGCATAAAATCTTGTGGGAAAAGTTTACTTTAGTTTTCTAAAGTAACAGGTTGTATTTTTAATATACTAATTGACTTGATATTTTAGAAAGAAGAAGATGCCAAACTTGAAAAGGAAAAAGTCGAAGAAGGAGAAGAAGCTGGAGAGAAAGACAATGATTCAGATGATGTATCTGTAATATCTGATGAAAATGAAGAACAAGCTAACGAAAATCAAGAACAAACTTACGAAATTAAAGAATGGAGTGGCAGAAATTTGCCCTATGTGAGAACTTATTACCCTTTAGAATGGAATGATGTAATTGGAAAAGAAGATGAAGAATTAGTACCTAGTCCCTCGACATCTTCGCGCTCTGTAATTATTTCTTTTTAATTTATATACAAATATAAAACAAAGTTGATTAATCTCTTTGGAAAAAGAGCATTAAACCAATAATTTCAAATTTTTTTTATAATTCTAAGCAATGTATTTATTCGTGTATTATTTTTTAGAAATCAGACAAATCAAATGTATTTCTTGCTATTTCTGCTATTATTATGATTATTGGTGCTATAACTGCAGGTCAATTATTGCAATCTCAATCAAATAATCCAACAACACCTGTGGATACAGTCTTGAATGAAAAGTTAAAAGGAATGGCTGATTTAGAAGCAAAATTTAAAGAATTGAGTGATGGTAATAATATTGATTTTTCATTAATTATAGTAGTCACTTAAGCTTATCTAATAATACTTATTTATTTTCAATAGTTAAACTCATTCTGGATCAACTTCAGACAACAATGCCAGATATTAAAAAATTAATAGATACTCTAGTTAATCAAAAACAAGAAAGTACCAAACCAGTGCAAGAAGACTCATCCGAAATTTGGAAAAAGTTTGAAAAATTATATGCGCAAAAACTAATGGATTATCATGCTTATGACGATAGACTAGGACTATTGGAAGATACTTATAAGAATTTTTGTTTAACTGTAAAAAAAATTAATGTTTCCGCTACAGTAACAGCAAATGAACTCTGTAATACTCCAAAAATACTTTCAGATATGATTGAGTTTAAAAGAAGTGTAAAACGACTATTTGGAAGTAATAATAGTCAAAAGCCATCTGAGAAAAGGTTTGTAGAAATATATTATTGTTTAGTTAAATATTATAAATAATAAATATAATATTATTTTTATAGGGTTTTCACTGAGGTTGATAGCAAACTCGACGAGTTTTCTGAATCTATGTTATCCGAACTCGCAGTAGTCTTTTCAAAGTTTACAAACAAAATTGAAGAACGATTGAATAAATTTGGATTCAAATTGAGTAAACGTGTATGCTCAATTTACAGTGGAAGAGTTCATGATAAACTTTTATCTGTCATTATGGAAGATGACTTTTTCACAAAATATTGTAATGATAGTTTAAATGATATAATACTTGATTCAAAAGTAAATACATCTACAAGAGATGAGAAAGATTACGAATATAAAAAGAAGTCATATCAAGAATCGAAAAAGAATAATTACAAGCAAGATTACCAAAAAGTAAAAGACTATAATAAGTTTGAAGATTCAGTAGAAGATTTTTCTTCTGAAAAAAAATACAGCGAAGAAAATATTGGCGCCAAAAGTAAAGGCGAATTAAAGTATGATAACAACTGGAAAAAAAATAAATACGAAAATAAAGACAAATATATTCAAGAAGAAAAAAAATTCAATAAACACGAAAAAATAGATGACAATTATAAAAATGAATATAACAAAAAGACTAAAGAACATTTCCATGAAAGTTCATATGAGAACAAACGAGAGAATAATCATGACCGGAAATTCGACTCTTATAAGAAGGAACGAGATAATGAAAACAAACATCATCATAACAAGAAAGATCATGAATTTAAAAATCATTATGGAGTTGATGAAATTGACGACGATGATAACGATTTTTTGATGACATTTGACGAACGGATAAAACCTCGATTCGCAAAAAAATTCAAAGATTTTAAATATCCGAAATATCAAGCTGAGCGCAAAGATAAGGACAAATATCACCATAGCGGCGAATGGCAAATGGAGAGGTATGCTTTGTAAACAATATGGGCAAGATCTGTATCTGTCATACTAGATGCGGATATAGGTACTTAAAGTATCTAAGACATAAAAGATACTTTTCAAGGAAAGTAGTTAGAGTTTGAGAACAATTTGCCCTTTTTTTAAAAATAATACTAAAGCTTGTTTATGTAGTACGTAAATTAAGTATAACTTTAGTACGCATAATCTTATATTTTTTAGATTTAATTGCAAGTATATTTTTTAAATAATATTTTTTGTACCTAAATTCTGCAACAGTTTTTTTTTCTGTTCTGACAAAACACTAACAATACATGTTGTATTTTATTCGAAATCACGCTTGTGTGTTATGTATTTCGTGCAAATAATATTTAAAACGCTGCACTTTCAGCTAGAAAAAAAACTAAAATTGATACTATTATTAACGTAATTTGATCTCAATCAAATTTTTCTTGAATATCATTGCAAAACTTGCAAATAGCATAAAACAAGGGTACTTTCGGTATCTATATAGCACTGCCCAGATGTTTCCCATAGCAACATTGTGCCTCTCTCACGTAATCGGATCCTCGCATCCGAGTTAGCCTTCACGCATACGCCATACATCTCCGTTGTGTTTTTTCTGTGTGTCTTTTGTAGGGGTAAAGCCCGCGAAAAACTACGGAATTCTGATTGGTATTTTGTCCGAGCAGATTCGCGCCAGAAGGCGAGGACCGACGAGCCCACGGCGAAGAAGCCGAGAGGTCGGGACGAGAAACAGCACACGAATCAGCGACACCGACACAACGCACCGCCCCCGCCATCCTCGTCAGGCCGTAGTCGATCGCCTGAATGGCGAACTTGGAGACCCCGCGCCTGGTGGGCCTCTATTAAGAAGAATTTTCGGCGATTCGTGCCTCTAAGGAACGATTTTTTCTAGATTCTAATGAAAGACATGAGAAAGCAGGAGACATGCGAAAATAAGAGACATACACACATACACTCAGAGATACACACGAGCGCGTAATCGATGTATTATTCACACACTTTTTCTATAATAAGATCTGTAATAGCGACGACGATTGGAAATAAAAAGTTAAGGAAGCACATCACTTGTATTTTGCCGTCGTCGTCGTCATTGCGGCGACACGCGCTGCTTATATTAATATCCGCACTGGATGGTGGTGATTCGTTGAAATTTGGAAAATGTTCAAATCTTTTCGTAGATATTCCTTTGTAAGCGACGATTCAAGCGAGCTGTCGGCCGGTTCGTTGAGCGTTTTGCCGGAAATACCGAAGCTGATTTTTTTTTCAACGAGTAGGCATACTTTAACATATAAAGTATTGTTTTGTACTGTTGAAAAATCAGTGATTGGTATTTCATGGATCGAAGAGCTGGTGAATCGACTGCCATCCTATAACAGTGGATTTTATCGATATTTTTATATATATACTTTAGATTATATACTTTAGACTATAGACCTTTGTGATTAAAACTCTTTTTCGATTTATTAAGAAGAATAAAAAAAAGAAAATGCGTTACGTAGCAAATTACTTATAATTAGCAAAATAAATTATACGATGCAATCCCGATCGAAATTATATTCTACCGCAATTAAGGTAAACTCTACGTTGAATTTTTGTGCTTTTGAACCAATTGTTTTCTTCTTCAGTGATGAAATAATAAGCTTAATAATTGTAGGTACAGAACGTGATGATCATAATTAGATGATGAAATTTTTTTTAGCCAAAGTAAGATCATTTCTCAACTATGAGCAAGAATGCAGAGATAGATATTTTTGTTTCAAGTTTGTTTATATAGTCATACCTTATAAATATATACTGTAAGAAAAACAGTTTGCTGTGAGACAAAGTAGTTACTTGTTTTTAAGAGTGAAGAATTTTATATATACTAAACTGATTAATTGTAAAGAAGAGATAATAAGAGTAAAGCGTACAATGAAGTATTATGAATTCTAGTTCAACAGTCCGATCGGAGTTCGTTTAAATGAAAATAAAATTCGTTGTATAGATTGATTGGAATCAGCGTCGCCGGCGATCTTCAAACGTCTTTTCTCGATCAGAGAAGAGACTCACGTGATTCTTTGTTATTCAAATTTTACGCTTGTAAATGCGCATTATACAACTTGTAAAAAAAAAATCAATAAAGACGTGTTATTGAAAATATATATTTACCCTCGAAAATTCGATTTATTCCAATCCTTTTAAATAAAAAATTAAGAAAACTTTATTCTCAATGTAATAGTAAAAAAAAACTTAAAAACATAGGTTAGTTAAAACTAAACTTTTGAAATAAGGAGTGTGCCAAAATCTAAAGAGTTTATCATGAATTAGTGTGAATCATTTAAAAGTTCCACACAGATTGGAAAATCTCCGAAAACCAGCAAAAATGAAGAAACATTTCGAAAGACCGAAAGTGAAAAATGTTGAAATAGCTATATTTTTAAACAGGCTAATTGGAGTTTTTGACGTGTTGATGAGCAAACTAGAATTCGCTGTAAATTCAAGTATTTGTTGATAAAAGAACTTTTTATATTCATTTTTTTGTTAAAAACTAAACATTTCTAGGCTACGTTACCACAAGTCATTGCAAACAAAGAAATTTTCGACGAGCTAACAAAGAAAGATGCAAAGCAAGTGCTACTCGCGTTTGCTCCATACACGGATTCTCGACAAGCATCCGAAAATTTTACAATACGTTAGTGTGCCAAGTTTTTCTGTATCTTCGAGTTATACTTTGTAGAATAATGTTTACGATATGTTTTTTATAATAAATATGTAAGCTTTTTTAGAGTCCTTAGATACAGTCTCGGCGAAAGTTTCAGTATCAACAGGGTTATCGACAATCGGTGAAAAGAACTGTATCTGTTCCTACAAATCTTTTGAATCTATTGGATCTTTAAAACAAGATATAAATATTTTTAACGCTATCGAGGTATTCCATATAATTTTATAAAATTATATACTACTTACAAGTAATATTAAATATAAACTCTCAAATGATCATTTTAGATTTTAGATTCTTACCCATTAATCCGTCAGCTATCCGATGAATGTAAAAGTAACATTCCAAAATCATCTTTGAACTTTTTAAGGCAAATTGAATATTTCATAGAATTTATTATTTCAAAAACGCGACTGATGCCCGCCGAAGAAAGGCAAAAAGAGCTGCACCTGCGGCACGTCTGTAGTGAGATTGATCAATATAAGCACGAAATTTCCGGTGGGTACAGAAATGACGCAGATATTTCTGCATACGGTTATTTTAAATTCTTTAAATGTGCCTACTTTGTTTTAGAGTTGACTGATTCTTTGGAAGAGCAAAAACTTAGGCATCAAAGAGAGTCGTCAGATTTGACAGATCAAGTCGATATTGCTTTGGAGACTTGGGAGAATATTAATAAAAAATTCAACGATGAATATGCACAGATAATGTAAAATTAATGTTTTTTTTTCTTTCATTTCAAATGTTATTGAATAACTTAATTTTATTATAGTGTTTGGTTAGCTTTTAATTCATATTTTTTTTTTAGAAAAGATTCCGAGGTCAATTTAGCAAACTTAAAAGCTGATTTTGTCGAAAGAATGAACGGTCATCAACAGACATTCGAGAAATTAAAACTGCAAGTTGAAAGTGAGAAAAAGGAAAATAGAAAAAAGGAAAATGATGTTCAAGGCAGAAAGTAATAATATAGATATTATAAGCTTTTCGTGCTTTTATTTAAATAATAAATTCTATAACAGGATCAAAGCTGAATCTCAATTATCGTCTTTGATAATGAAGTTCGATACTGAAGTCACTGCAAGACAGAAAAGTTTCGATGAACTGATGGACGAATTTAAGGCTTTGGAAGACGAGAAAACGCAGCTTATGGTAATTTTCGAAATGATAAATATTTATTTCTTCAAATCAAAGAACACGGACGCGTTCTGAAAATACAAGCATGAGTAGCAATCGTTAATCGGTATAAAATGTTAAATTTATAGGAAGAAATGGAGGAACAGCTAAATTTTTACAACAAAATCATGAGAGAGAAAGAAGAAAAGGAATTCGAAGCTTATAGAGAAAAGTACGAGAAATTTGTAAACAATCGCTGCGCCAGACTAATTCAACGATGGTGGAGAAAAGTCTTTGGAAGTAAGAAAAAGAAAAAGAAGGTACGCTCACTAGGATTATTGTCTATTTTGATGAAAAAATTAATAATTTCATTGTAATAATATAACCATATGTATTATTTTCAGGGAAAGAAGAAAAAACTAAAGTGACCGTAACAATTATTAATTTTGTAATTATAATTGTAATTAATAAAATAAATAAATCACATTTTAATCTTTATCTTAATACTTACGTATTGATTGAATTTTTCATTCAACTTCTCTCAATAAAAGAACTCCACAACAGTGAAGTTATCATCACAACGATATTTCAGTTACAGCGTATAGCTTCATTCGGCTTATACGTGACAGAACCACTGTCACGTATAGCCTAAAAAGTAATCCTCCACATATTTTTTTTTACCCTGAAAATGAAAAAAATGTATCAAATCCACTAGAAACTAAGTGCTAAAAATTTACCAGACAAGTGTAAATACATAAAGTACTTCACAATGGATGACGAGGACGAGCGTCGAGACGAAGACCCGCGCTTCGACTATGTCCTTCAGTACATCCTCAAAACAAACAAATTAAAAATGGAAATCTGGCATAAACTTAAGGAGACGAATGCTCATAAGGTTACAACAACAACAAAATGTCCTAGTTATAACCACGTGTTGTGTTCATATATATGTTCTCACGTATTTATTGCTATACACGATAGAACATTATGCTAAAATTCTTCGAGACTCCAACGGAAAACATGCTGATAATCGAAGTGAACCCAACTAGTGGCCTGGTTCCCTTCGATTTCGTGCAGCTAAACTTTAAAGTGAAGTACGCCTACTTCTTGAGACGCGAAGCGGTCAAGATAACGGGTGATAACTGCAGTAGGGTACTGGTAGCCGGTGAGATGACACCACGGACGTTCGACGATCTTGCCGCTGTCGTCGAGGATGTATGTACCCGTTATCTCTTTGATTGCATAAATGCAAGTGCGTTAGCTGAGGGAGTTAAACACTTTGATGAAAATTCAGGTGGGGTAAAATGATGCAGAGAAGTGTTTAATGTAACAGATATACTGTAACTGTATACGAGGTGGTCAGGCCTATAGGGATCTTAAATTTAGTTTAAACTCTGGAATGTCTTTTTTTTTAAATGTAGAAATATGAAGGTTCCTGTAATATTAACTCTTAACGTCCTAAAAACTCAAGTTCTGGAAATGTTTATCTTTAGTTTGAAAAAGATAATCGAAAAACCCTCTTTCTGAATCGGTTACCGTTTCGTTTATGAAAGAAAGAATAAAACTAGTGAAAATGAGCTTTAATTTGTTTTTCAGAATTAAAAAAATTGTTTCCTACAAATTAGCCTTCAAGTTTAAAATAGAGCAATGCAAATACACTGTTGAAACTGTAAGATCCGATGTTCGATCTACTTGCACTTTCGTGGTTCAAATTTAAAATTTTATAAATTTGGAAGTAGTGAATACGTTTTAATTCTACAAAAGGGAAATGGGAGCTCATTTTCTTTAATTTTATTTTCTTTTTCTCAATATTATTTATAACTTGACAAAATGATTACGAATTCAATAAAATACTTTCTCAAGTTTTGTTTCAAAAAGAGCTAAAAATCTACCCTTACATTTCTAAATCCAAAAATATATCCCAAAGTTTGATCGGAAACTTGAATCATATAATAAACTATATTTGTGATTAATAACACTCATTATGTCACTTCTTAGATTTTTTTATTAGTATTAAAATCAAAGGTGTTTATATGCGTATCGATATACTTAGGTTGTAACTTATTTATTGATTGTATATCACAGCGGGTCTCGTGGTTTAGTACAAAGGATAACTAGGCGGATAATTATCATTCACATCATCAATGAGTTTGAGAATTCAAAAAATATCAAATAATTTTCCCTATACTCAAACTGGACGACCACAATCACACAACTACCTCAACCTCTTCCCTTAGACCTTCATCCCAATCCTATCGAGTCCAAGTACAGACGACATCGCCTGGCCGGACGTCGTCTCGAACGATGTGCATCGTCACGTACACGAATTACGCTGTCTGATTTGTGAAATCCGTAGCAAAATAGGCGGCGAGACGATGCTCCCGATGCCTATTGGTATGGAACTAGTGTTTGCAGGTGACGCGCCTACCCCGGCGCATTCACAACAATTGCGACGTAACATTGAAGAGATCGTTGTACGCTGGACCAGTCAGATAAGCGAAGTACTGGCCCAAGATAGCAGCGAAGTGTTTGATAAGGAGGAAGAACCACTGCCACGGGCTGGTTTGTTGATGGAAATGCATAGTTTATTTGAGATATTTGTGATGTGTTTGGTAACGTTCTAGTGATGGTACTATGTGAGATGATCGATAAAAATGATGATATAAGTGTGAGCTTTAACCACTTATGGAATGCCTGAGAGTTATTTAACTGTAGAAATCGTTGGTTGTATAGGAGGAAAAAGGCAATATAACTCGATTGTTAGATAATATAAAGATGACAATTCGCGGGTTACTTTTATTTTCATTTGAAATATTGATTTGATTTAAAGTTTTGAAAAATTATGTTACAATAGGTTTGTAATTAACAGCCACAGCTATTATTTAACGTTTCCTTTATTAAATAGTATAAGTGACATACAAGTAAATACCCGCGAATTCTATATGCAGACTCAAATCTCTCTATAATATAACAATATTGCATGTACAAATTAAATTTTAAATTAACAAACAAATTACATAAAAAAATTGTTAAATCTATACAATAGTTGTAGACTAAGATGACAATGAAAAAAGTTACATTTTATCGTCTGAATTTCAACTTTTTCCCCCCAGCTGACGATATTAACTATATTATTCAATTTTCCTTATACGTACTTCTTAGATTTAAATCTTTATCCATTCAATACGCCATTTATTGTTCTTCAAAAATGAATAAAAATGCTGTGTTGCATTATAGTGATTAAAAATGCAATTCTAGCATCTGCAGTTTATTTCAACAATTACATAAATAGCACTACGTACGATATAGTTAAAAAAAAATTTGGTTAATTTACAATGTAGAGTTTACGTTTTGGCGAAAGAGACTGAAGAACGTCGAATCAATATATGATCAGCTAAGAGACCCTCGAGTGAAGAGGATGGCTACCATACTGGAGCAATCCAGAAGCTCGTACTTGCAAAGTCTGCAGAATATTTTCAAAGACGTAGTAGCTGGTAAGAGTATAGGAATACACCCTTAAACTTTTTAACTTTAACATAAAATAAAATATATATATATAATAATTTCTCGTTTAGCTGTCATCGAAGCCCGCGATATATGCCTCTACCTATTACCGCTCGAAAAATACTTCACAGAAATCGAGGGCGAGTCTCACTTTCCCAGTCTCCAACCAAAATTCAAGCCCATGATGCATTGTATCTGTCTTACCTGGTCGCGTTCAAAATATTACTGCAAGAGTACGCGCATCGTTACTCTCTTCAGAGAAATCTCAAACCTCATTATCGTACAAGTATGTATATACGCATACATATTATATCTATAGCGTACCGCCACTATTAACACTTGTACGAAACAAAAGGCAACGGATTACCTGGACCCGCACTCGCTGTTCGCCGGTGAGATCGAGGACAGTTTGGCTAAACTCGAGCGTGCCTGCGCTGTTATCGAACATTTTCGCAATGCTTTCGAAGTGTTTCGTGGCAAGATACCGGCGTACTTTAAACATACGCGTGATCCTGTCGGCTGGAGCTTCCACGAGAAGCTCATATTTGGTAGGCTGCTGAAAGTCCTCAGTCGAGCTAACCAGCTTAAAGTAATTTTTAATTAAAACAAAAAATCCTGTATAACCACCATAAAAGCCTATATTATGTGATTGTATATTAGCGAGGTTTATGTATGTATTTTTAGGCGGTGTTCGAGCTTGCGCAAGAGTACTTTAAGTTAGAGAAGGTCGAGATTGCTGGGTTAAGGGGTGGAAAGCTAGGACCAATGGTTTTCGAGATCTATGAGAACTTTACAAAACGATACAATGATTTTGCTAATGTTACTTATGAGATGTTACTGCCGGAGGATTCGGGGTTCGATGAGGATTTACAAGCGTTTTTGGATATGGTTAGTATAATAGAAGTCACGTACTTTATTCTAACTAAATTCGATGTAACTTTCTGTACATCGCTACTAAAAAGAGAATATTCGTAAAGAAATGAAGTTATCGATAATTACTTTGTAGGTGGAAGAGAACGATAGACGGTTAGCGTCGATCTTCGATCAAGCTTTTGCAGAGTGTCATACTTTGGAAAGTATGTTCAAGTTTACTGTGAATATCGGTACGATCACCTCTAGACCGATAATTTCTAAGCAATTGTGGCCTTATTACGAAAATATCGTCAAAAAATTGCATTCCGAATTAGATTTAGCCAAGGTATCCCGTTGTTTAAGATCATCCTCCTTTATACACATCTGAAATCGTCTAATTTTTCACATATATATCTAGGTAATTTTTGACGAAAATATAGCATTGTACAAGAAAACAGGTCACGGTGATTTTGACGAAGGTTCGCCTCCGGTAGCCGCAGAGCTATGTTTTCTTCAAGAACTGAAAACCCGCGTTGAGAATCCTATCGAATGGACAAAAACAATCGACCATCCACTTGTCAAATCCGAGTCTATGGAGTTTGCTTTAGAAAAATATACAGAGCTTATCGTAAGTTAAGTCGTTTTAACTTATCTTCTTATTTTCTGATAAAAATATTCAGAGTGCTTTAAACGATTTTCTGACTGTACATTACGAAGGAACTGATAGGTGAGAAGGAAGTAGTGATTTTCAACGATTGGGCTGCCAAGGTACCTGCAATCTGCGAGAATGGATTAGTTAAGCAATTGTTCGAACGAAGCGAGGATGGAAAGTTAGCTGCTAATCTGGATGAAGAGTTAGCGATGGTTCTGCGAGAAACAAGGTTTATGGTGATGATTCTGGAGATGGCGAATTTGCCGCAGGAAGCTTTGGATGTTTTCGAAAGGATATCGTTCTTTCACAATAGCAATATAAAACTAAAAAATATCTCAAAGTGGTTAGTAATTCGTAACCGCCGTTCCTTTAATTTAGTTATTTATATATAAAATCGCATACAATCAGGTACAACGAGGTCAACGAACAAGCATCTGAGATTGAAATGTACCTCATTGACGAAGAATTGCAAGCGATTAACGAACTTATCGATTATGGCCAAGAAAACTATACCTGGAAGTCCCCTGAGGTCACTGAGTACACGACGAAGCTGAACGACATGATGCGCAGTCTTCATCGTCGGCTCATACGAGCTCAAGCTAACCTGAAGGAGCTCCGCGCGAGATTCGACGCGTGGGCGCTTGTACCTGTGCTCGTACGTAAGGATCGTAAAGTCAATCAGCTATTGGCTATTGGCGAACGACGCGAGACCTTTGATAAAAGGTATAAGGTTATCGTTGAAGACGCAGAGGAGTTGGAGAAAATGCTCGAGATAAATTATAAACTATACTTTGATTTAATGGTTGAGGAGCTGGATGAACCAGAGGGTGAGTTTACCTTTTACGTTGAAGATCTTTTTTCCTTACGTTAAGTTTATTGGTGTTTATAGATGTACTCACGGAATCGGAAGAGGAAGAACAGGATGAAGAAGGAACCAAGTGATTTGAGTTACTTTTATATTAGACATAAAGGAGTTGTTTATAATTTTTAACTCTGCGTTCGTTTTTGATGATAGACAAGCAGAAAAAGCAGGCGCCGTCGAAGATGCACCTACTAACATAACATCCGAAAGCGAGATAACAGAGGAGTCTTCGATATCGTTGACAACCTCTGAAATACTTCGTCGAGAAGAAGAGGCAGCTTTGGAAGCCGAGCGCGAACAACAACGTCGTGAAAAGTTCAAAGCGTATCTGGTCTTCATTGATAAAATAGTTTCAGACGTTCTTATCAGAGCTGCTTCTTCTAGGTTAATTGCATATTGTTATTTTATTGCAATAGCTTTAATGATTTTTCTTTCGATGGTTTCAACAAAATATTGACTTTATGTAGTATTACTTACATACTGAACGAAATGGACGAAGAGGCAAATATACATCCGTTGTTCGAGATACAATTGTTATTAGAGGCGATTGGAATTGTATTCAGTCCATCTGCAGAGATTGATTCGCCAGTAGGCTTTTATGCTCTGTACGAAGAAATCATGCTTGATATCATGCGAATGGCTACTCTGATACCGAGAGTCGATCCTGATAGAGAAGACGAACGTCCATTTTATACGGTATGTAACATTATTTTAAGTAATTAGCTCTAATTATGTCCAATATATTGTAAAACGTAATCTATGTGTTATTTCGAATTATTAGATTGACCTTGCTGAACATGAAGACATAATACTTATGCTAGAAGAAACTTCATCACGCGTGAAAAAAGCGCTCAAATCTGCTTCAGAACATGCAGAAGTAAGAAAACATTTCATTGCCTTACAATGCTACTCTAAAAACCTTTCCTCATCGTTCTCTATACTTTTAGCAATACAATAAATACTCGTGGCTGTGGACGGACGATCGAAACGAATACCTTGCGTTTTTTCTACGTTTCGCGCGCGTTCTTAACGCCGATGAGAAACAACGTGTACTTCTAGCCGACGATGATGACGAGCTTGAAGACATGCCCGACAAATCGCCTAATCTTGAAGACTTTAGACGCGAGTTGGATAGATTCGTCGATATGTATGACGAATGCGAGACTATCGAGCCCCTGAGTGTGTTTGATATATGGCTGCGGGTTAACCAAAAGCCCATGAAGCAAGCATTATTGAATACTGTATGCAAGTGGTCGAATATTTTGAAGCAGCATCTGATTAATCATGTACATAAGAGGTAATCAAAATTATTTTGAAGTGTTTGATATATATTGCTAGGGAAAAGGTAGGTCATGAATTGTTTTTTATCAGTTTGGAAGACCTGGAAGACTTCCTGCAGAAAGCTCACGGAAGATTTTCACAACCAGTGGAAGAGGATGATTATGATGGGCTTTTGGATACGATTTACTATCTGAAAGAAGTTCGCGATCGTACGTTTGAAATCGATAACATGTTCGAACCTTTGAAAGTGGGTAGTGTTTTCTAAAACATTAAGCTTTACTTAAAAAAGAAAATTATAAAAATTTATTTCGGTTGTAGAAAACTATTGACTTACTTGCTGAGTATCAAGTCGAATTCAGCGACGAGACACACGATAAGTTAACCGGGTTACCGGAGTTCTGGACGGCCGTGAAGAAGATGGGTGCCCAAGTGAAGCAAGTTGTCGCACCGCTTCTGGTGAACCAGATAGATTGGCTGAAGAAGAAGCTGACATACTTTGATTATCGTCAACGAAAGCTTTTGGAGAAATTCCGTCAGCATGAAGTTTTCAAGTAAAGTTTTAATCCCTAAAGAAGCAAGGTTAGGATTTGACATATAACAGTAATTTCTTACGAATATTTTTATTTTTTTTAAAGCCCTGAGTGCCAAGACATGTACAGTAAGATGGATGAAATAAACGAAAATGTGGAAGAGCTGATGGAAGAATTAAACGAGCTGTCGCGCACATCCGAGATATTTGAGCAACAAACGCCAGAGTTTAAAGAGATAATGACTTTGCGACGTGAGCTCAGAATGCTGAAGAATCTCTGGGATTATGCAAACGTGATATCGTCGAATCTTGCTCAGTGGAAGAAGACAGTATGGAAGAAACTGGATATCGAGGGCATGGACGTCGAGTGCAAGAAGCTTACACGAGAGCTTAGACGTTTGTTCAAATACAAAATTCATTATTTTTATACTCTGGAAGTAAAATTGATAAACTATATTAATATATATTTGTACGTCTAGTTTTGGATAAAGAAGTAAAGACATGGGAATTATATCATTTTATCGAGGCACAACTGCGAAATATGATGTCATCCTTACGGGCTGTTTCCGAGTTACAAAATCCAGCGATCAGAGAAAGGCATTGGCAGCAATTGATGGCTGAAACTCAGGTGAAGTTTACAATGGACGATAAGACTACATTGGAATCCCTATTGAAGCTCGAATTGCATAAATACGAAGAAGAAGTGAAGAATATCGTTGACAAGGCGGTTAAAGAAATGGGTATGGAGAAGGTGTTGAATGAGTTAAATGCCACTTGGAGTCAAATGGAATTCGAAAAGGAATTGCATGAGAGAACAAGGTTCAATGTCTTACGAATCAGCGAAGAGGCAATTGATACCCTAGAGGAAAATCAAGTATGCAATTGATCGTGAAATGTTTTGTGGATTATATAAATATAAATGCTCAACCTTTTCTCCTTGACTAATTATTGCAGGTACAATTGCAAAATATGTTGGGTTCGAAATACGTTGGTTATTTCTTAAAAGAAGTATCGGAATGGCAACAGAAATTGAGCAGTGCAGACGCAGTTATTGCTATTTGGTTTGAAGTTCAAAGAGCATGGATGCATCTGGAAAGTATATTCATCGGCTCCGAAGATATAAGAAGTCAATTACCAGAAGATTCTAAGAGATTTGAAAGAATTGATCGAGAATTTAAGGTATATCGTAATCACCACATCATATCATTTTTATAATTCGTTTAAAAATCAATATTTAATTGATCAACAGGAGTTATTGAAAGATATGTCGTCAAACTTGAATATAGTTCGAGCAACAAACAAACCTCGACTGTTGGAAAAACTTGAAGACCTTGAAAGACAACTTAATATGTGCGAGAAAGCACTGGCTGATTACTTGGAGACGAAGAGATTGGCCTATCCAAGGTTCTACTTTGTTTCTCCTGCCGATCTATTGGATATTTTGAGTAATGGTAAGTACTACTGCCAATAAAGTACCTCATTTTCTAAAACTCAATACCCTTATAAAACCGTTAATTTTTAGGAAATAGTCCCGAACTTGTGTGCAAACATCTATCAAAACTATACGATTCAATAGCAAACTTGAAATGGAAACTTGAAGGTGGAAAAAATTCTAAAATGGGTAAGTTTATCAATTTAATATTCTTGACCAACAACATAATAATAATAATAAATGAATTGTTTATACTACTGATAAATAGCGAATGCAATGATTGCCAAAGACGGAGAGCAAATGAATATGCACGGCTTGTGCGATTGTAGTGGGAAGGTAATAAAACCGGTTGATATTGAAAACATTGAAAAACACTTGTTCTCATCATTCTGTAGGTTGAAATTTGGTTAAACCGGGTAACCGAAGCGATGAAGCGCACAGTACGTTTCCACTTTAGTCAGGCCGTTACATCATATGTCGAGAAACCTCGCGATCAGTGGCTGTTCGATTACGATGCTCAACCGGCGCTCTGTGGTACTCAAATCTGGTGGACGAGTGAAGTCAATGTTGCCTTTGCACAACTTGAGGAAGGCTTTGAGAACGCTCTTAAAGGTACGGCAGGCACCTATATATATATATGTGTAATTTATAATAATTATCCATATTGAAGATTATCAGAAGAAACAAATAGCACAGCTAAGCGCTCTGATCACCTTGTTGGTCGGCGAACTAACGGAAAATGACCGTCAGAAAATTATGACAATCTGTACTATAGACGTGCATGCCAGGGATGTCGTTGCAAAACTAATCACTATGAAAGCGGAGAACGCGTCAAGTTTCCAGTGGCAATCCCAGCTAAGACATCGGTATAGAAATACTTCTTAAAATAAACTATATGCTATAATTTCCCCATTCAATGTCACTGTCTACAATTCTTAACAGATGGGACGATAAACAGGGCGATTGTTTCGCCAACATTTGCGATGCTTGCTTCATCTACGCATACGAGTACCTCGGCAATGTACCTCGTCTCGTCATCACACCCCTGACAGATCGTTGCTACATCACCTTGACACAGTCTTTACATTTGGTAATGGGAGGCGCGCCAGCCGGACCTGCGGGTACGGGTAAAACTGAGACGACAAAGGATCTCGGTCGAGCGCTTGGTCAAATGGTTTATGTCTTCAACTGTTCAGAACAGATGGATTATAAGGTAGCGAGTTGGTTTATTCAAATAGATTGACTTGTGTTGAATTTTGATGCACGTTGAAGGGTTTGTTGTTTCGTGGTAGTCTTGTGGAAACATATACAAAGGATTAGCACAAACTGGCGCCTGGGGATGCTTCGACGAGTTCAATCGTATCAGCGTAGAGGTACTATCAGTCGTGGCTGTCCAAGTAAAGTGTGTGCTTGATGGTATAAAGAACCGCAAGTCGACGTTCATGTTTTTTGACCAAGAGTTGAATTTGGTGCCGACCGTTGGTATGTTTATTACCATGAACCCGGGGTACGCAGGCAGGACAGAGCTGCCGGAAAATTTGAAAACACTCTTTAGGTGAAAATTTTTTTAATTTATTACTATCATAATATTCCTCCTTGATTTTTTTTATGTTACGTCAAATTATTTCGAATACATACAAAAGAATCTGGGTCACAACGATTGATCTACTTTGCAAAGATCCATGACTGACTGAAAAAATACTTTTATCGTTTTATTATAATATGTCTCTTTTTAAATTCTTTAACTTTGTAATCATTTGACAATTGGATCTTGTATGATCATATGTAGCTAATATTATTATTACTTCTCACTCACTTTAATATTTAGTATAAACAACATTTACGATTCTCGTCGTACGATTCTCATTGCAATAAACCACTTCGCGAGAATAAAAACTATTACTAACCATATCGAACCGATAAAAAACAACCTTGATAACCGTCTCACTTGTCGACATACAATATCTTGCTATCAAACAGACCGTGCGCCATGGTGGTCCCCGACTTTGAACTCATTTGCGAGATCATGTTGGTCGCCGAGGGTTTCCAAGAGGCCCGTTTACTCGCTCGTAAATTCATCACCTTGTACACTCTATGCCGAGAGTTGCTTTCAAAACAAGATCACTACGATTGGGGTCTGCGTGCCATTAAATCCGTTCTCGTGGTCGCGGGAAAACTCAAGCGAGGCGATCGCACGCGTCCAGAAGATCAGGTGCTCATGCGGGCGTTGCGTGACTTCAACACGCCGAAGATTGTGACCGACGACGTGCCCGTGTTCATGGGGCTTATTGGTGGAGTATAAGTTTATTTGTTTGTAACGGTGATGGTAAAGGATTGGATGGTTGATTGGAATTTTTCGTGTACAGGTGATTTGTTCCCGGCGTTGGATGTGCCGAGGAAACGTGACTTCGACTTTGAAAAAGCGGTGCGACAAGCAGCACTTGATCTTAAATTACAGCCTGAAGATGGCTTTATTCTTAAAGTATGATTTTTGGTATTTTAAATGATGGAGCAAGCTTTATTGTGATACGACTTTTCACGATATCTTTTGTAGATTGTACAACTTGAAGAGCTGCTCTTCGTCCGTCATTCCGTATTTATCGTCGGTTTTGCCGGCACCGGTAAGACGCAAGTCTGGAAGACGTTGTTCCGCACGTATCAGAACGAGAAACGCAAACCCCATTTTAACGACTTGAATCCGAAAGCAGTAACAAACGATGAGCTTTTCGGCATCATTAATCCAGCCACCAGAGAATGGAAAGACGGGTAATGGGTTACAACATTAACATTGTTTGAATTAGAATGAAATACTGAATGTTTGGTTTGTTGTTTGTTTAGCTTGGTTTCTGTGCTGATGCGAGATCAAGCGAATATGCCAGGAGACGGGCCAAAGTGGCTGATCTTTGATGGTGACATAGATCCCATGTGGATCGAGTCACTCAACACTGTGATGGACGACAACAAAGTGTTGACTCTTGCCAGTAACGAGCGTATAGCACTTACCAAGCAAATGAGACTGCTCTTTGAAATTTCTAACTTGAGGTATAAGCACATTAGTGTATATATGTATATATACTCGCGTGTGACTTTTACTTTAATTAATTTGTTATTTTAGAACGGCCACACCTGCCACAGTCTCCAGAGCTGGGATCCTGTATATTAATCCGCAAGATCTTGGGTGGAATCCGTAAGTGTCAAAAACTTAAAGCGACAGTCATAATCATAAATTGTTATACGAAAAAAAATTGTTCTACATTAGGTTTGTGCAGAGCTGGGTAGAAACGCGAGATGTGAACGAACGTAGTAATCTGCAGATTCTTTTTGAAAAATACATACCTCCTCTTCTGGAGGTGACTAAGTTAAAGTTTAAGAAGATTACCCCGATCCCAGAAATTGCGCATCTTGAGATGCTGTGCAATTTACTCGATTGCTTTTTGACTAAAGATAATGTCACTCCAGAGAGTCCGAAAGAATGGTAAGTATATATAATTGTTCGAGAAACTTCATTAATTTTCTATAGAAATACTTATTTGAAATACAAAAATTCTCTTAAAATTAGGTACGAGCTGTATTTCTCATTCTCCTGCATCTGGGCTTTTGGTTCGGCTATGTTCCAAGATCAATTGGTCGACTGGAGGAACGAATTCAGTAAATGGTGGGTCAGCGAATTCAAAGCAGTCAAGTTCCCATCGGGCGCTAATATTTTTGGCTATTACATCGATCCAAAAACGAAAAAACTAACACCGTGGGAAGAACAGGTCGGTAGATTCGATCTCGATCCGGACATTCCACTTCAGGTAATCACTACTCGCGTTTATTGAAAGATTTCATTAGAAACAAATGTTACCTTAACGAGAAAATGAAAATTGTTATACCTTATTTGGACTCTTTAGGCGACTTTAGTACCGACCGCTGAAACGGTCCGCATTCGATTTTTTATGGATCTGCTAATGGCTCGTAAAGTACCAGTGATGCTAATAGGCAGCGCAGGCTCGGGTAAAAGTGTCATTGTCGCTGACAAGCTTTCGAGTCTTCCTGACAATTATAATATTGCCAACGTGCCATTTAATTACTACACAACATCTGGTTATTAAAAAATTTCTCTTTGATAAAATAATTTTTTTAGGAAATTTGCATAGACCAAAAATATCATTCGTTTCATTTTTTCTTTAGAAATGTTGCAAAGAGTTTTGGAAAAGCCTCTAGAAAAAAAAGCAGGTCGTAACTACGGACCTCCAGGTACAAAGTCTTTGGTTTACTTCATTGACGATTTGAATATGCCCGAGGTAGACACATACGGTACGGTACAACCACACACAATTATTCGTCAGCATATGGATTACATGCATTGGTAATACAATTCCTTTATACAGTTTGATATTGCATAGATAAAATATTAATTTTAGGAAAACTTTTTGATAATTATTTTGAAGGTACGATAGACAAAAATTCACTCTGAAAGACGTTCACAACACGCAGTATGTTTCTTGTATGAATCCGACTGCTGGAAGTTTTACGATTGATGGTCGACTTCAACGACATTTTGCTGCTTTTGCTGTGAGGTAGAATGGCGTATCTATATATGAACGATGAACATTATGATATTTAGAATATTAAAATAATAAATTAAATTAAATTAAAATAAAATTTTAAAGTTTTCCTGGAAAGGACGCACTCAGGACAATCTACAGTCAAATTTTGGATCAGCATTTAGGCAATGTAACACTGAAAATAGTCCCGACGATTAGCAAGATAGCTGATGTTTTCTTGGATGCCGCCATATGGCTTCACGATAAAGTCACTGCAACATTCCTACCCACAGCCATAAAGTTTCATTACATTTTCAATTTGAGAGATCTCTCAAATATCTTTCAAGTAATAACAAAAATACAAGGTTTAATTTTTTTATTAAAATTACTGTTTACACTTCATATTGTTTTAGGGTATTCTTTTTTCGACTGGCAATACAATACCAACGAACAACTCTTTCCTTCGTCTCTTTATTCACGAAGCCAGACGAGTTTACTGCGATAAGCTCGTTAGCTTCGAAGACCAGAAAGCCTTTGATCAGCTTCTTCGAGATGCTATGAGGAAATTCATTCCTGTATGCTATTAACATTTGTTTACCTATATTATGTTGAATGAATCGATTTTTCACTTAATAATAATCTTATAGATGTTCGAAGAAGAAGCAGTTATGGCTGAACCAATAATATTCTGTCACTTTGCGGAAGGTATCGGTGATCCCAAATATATGCCGATACGCGACTGGCCACATCTTGAGAAATTACTTACAGATGCCCTTTTAAATTATAACGAATTGGTACTTATAAAACTTATACAAATCATTGATATATATACATACCGATTTTCAATTTTATCACAGTAAAACATTTTCAATGAAAAACAGGTGTCTGCAATGAATTTGGTGATGTTCGAGGATGCCATGTATCATGTTTGTCGTATCAATCGTATTTTAGAGTCACCGAGAGGTAATGCCCTTCTCGTTGGTGTAGGTGGAAGCGGAAAACAGTCTTTGTCCCGATTATCTTCGTTTATTTCTTCGTTGGAGGTAATTGAATAAAAACTCTTTAAATTATTATTTAATTCTATAATACATATTATTAACATCAGAAAAACATTTTCACAGGTGTTTCAAGTACAATTGAAAAAAGGATATTCCTTAAACGATCTTAAAGCGGATTTGGCTTTGCTTTACATGAAAGCTGGTGTGAAGAATATCGGCATTACGTTCCTAATGACAGATTCCCAAGTTGCCCAAGAAAGATTCTTAGTAGTCGTGAACGATATGCTTGCCTCGGGAGAAATTCCCGATCTTTTCCCTGACGATCAGATCGAGGGTATTATAAACGCCATGAGAAATGAGGTGAAGGATTTTAATAAATTTTTATAAATTGTTTAAAATACATTTTAAAAAAGACCTACTTTTATAATGATATTTACATATTGAAACAGGTGAAACAAGCAGGAATGCTGGATACCAAAGAAAATTGTTGGAAGTTCTTCATAGACAAAGTGCGAAGACAGTTAAAATGCGTTCTGTGCTTTTCACCTGTTGGTGCTACCTTGCGGAAAAGAGCTAGACAATTTCCAGCTATCGTCAATTGCACATCTATCAATTGGTTCCAAGACTGGCCACAGGAAGCTTTGGAATCAGTATCCACACAATTCCTTATGGTAAATTTAATAGTGCTGATCAAAATGTTAATTAATTTTATATTTTATACTGTTTTAACGTGATTGAAATTAGGAACTGGATGTTCTTCCCGAAGATTATAGAAAGTCAGTTTCCTTATTTATGTCTTTTGTTCATACGAGTGTCAACGAAGTTTCCAAGATTTACTTGCAAAATGAAAGGAGACACAATTACACAACTCCGAAATCGTTTTTGGAACAAATTGCATTGTACTCGAAACTGTTGAAAGAAAAGACGGTTAATTTGAAGGGAATGATCGAGCGGTTAGAAAATGGTCTAGAGAAGCTCAATTCATGTGCTGGACAAGTAAATAAATTTTATGAAACGATAAAAATAGTTTTCTGCATTAGACCACGAAATCAAATTCCAAATGTAATACAAATAAAAAAATATATGTAAACTAGGTAGACGAACTGAAAGTTGTTTTGGCGGTTCAAGAGGTAGATCTTAAAAAGAAAAACGATATCGCCGATAAAATTTTGGCCGAAGTCACAGCTGAAAACACAAAGGCAGAAGTTGAAAAAGCTTATGGTAATTAAAAAGGGAAGAAACGTGATAAGAAGGCGAATTATAATTGAGTTTCTAATTTTTAGTATCCGAGGAGGAAGCGAAAGTAGCATTAATCAAGGAGGAAGTTTCGGAGAAGCAGAGAAAATGCGACGAGGATTTGGCAAAAGCCGAGCCCGCCGTCAGACAAGCTGAAGCAGCTTTAGATACGTTGAACAAAGTAACAAGAAAAATTGTTATATTTAATTTTACATATTAGCCCACAGTTTAATGTAAATGAAATATGTTTTTTTTTTTCGTCAAGAACAATCTGACAGAATTCAAAGCATTCGCATCACCGCCGGCAGCGGTAGCCAAAGTAGCTCAAGCCGTTTTGGTATTGTTCTCACCAAAAGGTAAAGTACCAAAAGACAGAAGCTGGAAAGCTTGCAAAGCATCGATGGGCGGTGCGGATCAGTTCCTCGCGAGTCTTAGAAACTATGACAAGGAAAACATTCATCCGGAAGTCGTCAAAGCTATTCAGCCTTACATCAAAGATAAAGGTGTTTTATTATTATTATTATTATTTTTTATTTCCTCTTTTCTCCTATATATGACACATTATCTTTTGATACCTCTTATTTTTCAGAATTCGATCCGGACTTCATATACTCGAAGTCACAAGCCGCAGCTGGACTATGCAGCTGGGTTATAAACATCATGGTGTTCCACTACATAAACGCGGACGTGAAACCGCTCCGACAGGCATTAGCCGCGGCGAATGCTGAATTAAAAGCTGCTATGGATAAGCTCACGTCTTTGCGTGCTCGTTTGGCAGTGAGTTGAATATTATATATTCAGTGAAAACAGTCGCCTTCCATATCTTGCCGAATCAAAAAGGCTTTGAAATATAATATTTCTAATAATAGAATACATACATATATATAGTTTCTATCCGCGGAGATATTCACTCCAATTATAGAAGCGGCTATTTTAGATGAAACGGAATATTCGAATATAATGAAAGCGCGGTTCACGAGCGTGTACACGTATATGTATGTCTCTAGGAATTGCAAAAAGTGTTGGACGCGCTTGGTGAGAAAATGGAGATAGCTATGGCGGAGAAGCGAAAGTGCCAAGACGAAGCGGACGCCACAGCGACTGCAATAGACTTGGCAAACCGACTGGTGAACGGCCTTGCGTCGGAAAAAGTTAGATGGGCGGTTACTGTGGAAGAGTGAGTACACGCGGTTGTAATCACGATTGTTATACTTTATACGCAGGTTATAAAGTAATAATTTTTCGTTTTCTCTCCCTTTTTTTTTTGGTTTTGTTTGTTGAGTATAGGTTGAAAGCATCGGGTGAGAAGATACCAGGCGACGTATTACTTGTTACTGCCTTTATTTCCTACGTGGGCTGCTTTAGTCGCAAATATCGTTTGGACTTGCTCAACGTTCATTGGGTGCCTTTTATGGGATCGATGGAGACACCGATTCCAAAAACGGAGGACCTCGATCCGCTCACATTGCTCACCGACGATGCACAAATCGCGCAATGGAATAACGAGGGTATATCATTAATTATCAAGCGTGATACAATTTTTTTGCTAAACTTAACAAATTATCGAAGTACTTTTTTTTCAATTTTTTTTATTATAGGTCTACCGACGGATAGAATGTCATCGGAAAACGCGACGATTCTAACGAACACGTCGCGATGGCCATTGATTATCGATCCACAGTTGCAAGGTATCAAATGGATCAAAAACAGATACGGCGAGGATCTGAAAGTATTGCGATTGACGCAGAGAAATTACCTCGATAGAATTGAATTCGCGATCAGTAATGGTGAAATAGTCCTCTTGGAGAATATTATGGAGACCGTTGACGCGGTACTAGATCCGATTCTGGGTCGTGTTTTAGTGAAGAAAGGCCGGTTAGAGATGTTCATTTTTTTTAAATTTAAGTACGTAAATGGAGTTTCGTGATGTTTAACAGTTATGTTGATTACGTTTAGAGCTATAAAAATCGGAGACAAAGAAGTCGATTACAACCCGCAGTTTCGACTGATATTGCAGACAAAATTGGGCAATCCACATTATAAGCCCGAGATGCAAGCTCAGACGACTTTGATTAATTTTACTGTGACTCAAGATGGCTTAGAAGAACAGCTACTTGGTGAGGTCGTAAAAGCTGAAAGGCCCGATTTGGAAACGACTAAGTCGGAGCTTACCAAACAGCAGAATACTTTCAAGATCACGTTAAAAACTTTGGAAGACGATCTTCTGCAAAGGTATAGACATATAAGATAAACATCAAAGTAGCGTTATTATTTGGCCATTTATTGATGCTAAACTAAATTCTCTCAGGTTATCGTCAGCCGGACCAAATGTTCTGAGCGATGTAGCACTTGTAGAGAATCTTGAAACAACTAAACGTACGGCAGCGGAAATCGAGATTAAAGTAGCGGAAGCAAAGGTGACAGCTGTACGTATCGACGAGGCTCGCGAATGGTATAGACCTGCAGCATCTCGTGCCAGTCTTTTGTACTTCATTCTCAACGATCTCAGCAAGATCAATATGCTGTATCAATTCTCTCTAAAAGCCTTCAGCGTTGTGTTTCACAATGCTATAAGGTAAGGAATTATTGCACATATTTTTAGTAAAATTATGTAGTTACATAGTATAGCGCTACAAGAAATTTTGTTTAATTCCATTGTATAGGTTTGCAGAACCTGCAGAAGAAATCTCAAAACGTGTGCATTATCTGATCGAGGGCATAACTTATTTGGTATTCGTGTACACAAGCAGAGGACTTTTCGAAGCGGATAAGCTCACTTTCTTGTGTCAAATGGCTATTCAGGTAATGTATACCATGTCAATTTTTCCAGTCGTAATATAAATCGTACAATTACTTTCAATCATTTATCTAACGGATATTTCTCTTGAACGCAGATTCTTTTGCAAACGAAAGAAATCGAACGTTCAGAAGTAGACTTTCTTCTTCGTTATCCATACGACCCGAACATCGTTAGTCCAGTTGACTTTTTAAGCAACTCCAGTTGGGCGGGTATAAAACTACTAAGTGTACGCGAAACTTTTATGAACCTTGATAAAGATATCGAAGGCGCAGCAAAACGTTGGAAGAAGTTCGTGGATTCGGAGAATCCCGAACGGGAGAAGTTTCCTCAGGAGTGGAAGAACAAATCCGCATTCCAGCGGTTGTGCATGATGCGCTGCCTCAGACTCGATCGAATGACTTATGCGGTCAAGTGAGTGACTGATTGATTATTTAAAATCAATATCAATTCCATGAAAATTTTGCAAGATGATAAAAATTTGGGGTATAGATGCTTCGTCGAGGAAAAGTTAGGCCCGAAATTCGTGGAATCGCGGTCACCTCCGTTCACAAAATCCTTCGAAGAAACGAGCTCCATTACTCCAGTCTTCTTCATCCTATCCCCTGGCGTTGATCCGCTAAAAGTATATCGCCAACAGTACCATACAGTAATATTATTATATTTACACCAATGAATAACGATCCCACCAGGATGTGGAGAAACTGGGGCAAAAATTGGGCTTCACCTCGGAGGCGCACAAGTTTCACAACGTGTCGCTGGGTCAGGGTCAGGAGCCTGTAGCTGAGGCAGCTATGGATCTAGCCGCCAGCGAAGGTCACTGGGTAATTCTGCAGAACGTGCATCTCGTGAAAAGTTGGTTAACGAATCTCGAGAAGAAGTTAGAACAACTGTCGGAAGATCCTCACGATAGCTACCGACTGTTCATCAGCGCCGAGCCATCATCAGATCCTCATGAGTCTATCATTCCTCAAGTAAATGAAGATTTTGGTATATCAATATATTGAAGGATGTTTGATTATAATATGATTTCCTTTTTTATTAGGGAATATTGGAATCAGCAATTAAAATAACTAATGAACCGCCCACGGGAATGCATGCCAACATACATAAGGCTCTTGACAACTTCAGCCAAGAAACGCTCGAATCGTGCAGCAAAGAGGCGGAATTCAAAGCCGTACTCTTCGCCCTATGCTACTACCATGCGGTAGTCGCAGAAAGACGCAGATTCGGACCTCAAGGCTGGAACAGAGTACGTAGTTACACACTTCACATCCACCTTAAAACATAATAAATAACTATTTAAATACAAAACCTATGATCCTCCAGATCTACCCGTTCAACTTTGGTGACCTTACGATAAGTGTATCTGTGCTGTTGAATTATCTCGAGAACAACAACCGCGTGCCATGGGAGGACCTACGTTACCTCTTCGGTGAGATAATGTACGGCGGTCATATAACTGACGACTGGGATCGTCGGCTCTGTCAAACCTACCTCCTTGAGTTCGTCAAGCCAGAACTTGTCGAGGGTGACCTCAATTTTGCGCCTGGATTCCCAGCGCCACCCAACTCTGATTACCTCGCGTACCACGAATACGTGGATGACTTTTTACCGGCTGAGAGTCCGATTCTTTACGGATTGCATCCGAACGCTGAGATTGGTAAGTTTGATTGGTAATTGGAGTTGATGCGATTATGGTGATGAGGATGAGAATACGTAGTGGTTTGCTTGTATAGGGTTCTTGACCGTAACATCGGAGAATTTGTTCCGCACGGTTTTGGAAATGCAGCCGCGGGATGTTGGTGAGACAGCAGGGGTAGGGATGTCACGAGAGGATAAAGTCAAAGTCATCATCGAAGATATAACAGATAAGCTACCGGAAGAGTTTAACTTGGTAGACCTCATGAGCAAGGTATACAATATATCTGCTTTATATAGAAGGATAATAATGTAATAAATTAACGGTGTAATTTTAGATCGAAGACAGAACTCCATACACCATCGTTGCTCTTCAAGAATGCGAACGAATGAACATTTTGTGCTCGGAGCTACGTAGATCGCTGCGAGAGCTCGAGCTAGGTTTGAAAGTTAGTATACTGCAATCAGTAGTATTTTTTTTTCATCTTTCCATTTTTGTAAACCTAACTCACAAAAAAGTAACCACTCGTATTTTCCAGGGAGAATTGACGATTAACGCGGAAATGGAAGACTTACAGAACTATCTCTACATGGACGTTGTACCGCCAGCGTGGACCAAAAGAGCGTATCCCTCGAGTCTCGGGTTAACGAATTGGTTTGCCGATCTATTAAATAGGTATACCGAGCTGCAAAATTGGACGTCTGATTTCACGGTTGGTTATAGTTATTCTTATATCAATTTCTTGGAATAAAAATACTTATGCGCAAACAAATTTATTAATTTTCGTAATATAATATACTGTATACAGCTTCCATCGTCTGTCTGGTTGGGTGGATTCTTCAATCCTCAGTCCTTCCTTACAGCTATTATGCAGCAAACTGCGCGTAAAAATGAGTGGCCTCTGGATAAAATGTGCCTTTACTGTGATGTAACGAAGAAGCAAAAGAACGAATTCAAGTAAGTATACTTATATATTTGTCAATTAAGTTCCAACTGGATAATAGTTTTATAAATTTTTATTAGTCAGCCGCTGTTCTTTGCAGGTGTATTCCGTTAATTCGTTTTTAAACAATTCTGCATACTG
This sequence comes from Torymus tubicola, assembly GCA_035583055.1. Taxonomy (NCBI): domain Eukaryota; kingdom Metazoa; phylum Arthropoda; class Insecta; order Hymenoptera; family Torymidae; genus Torymus; species Torymus tubicola. Next base: position 11,351,546 of record JAWWEQ010000001.1, read on the forward strand.
TGGGTTGAATATTTTATTTTAATTATTATGTATCTATAATATTTATTGATGATATTGGTCTGATACCCGCGATATTTTCTTCTTTCACTGTTTTGATTATACTCAAATACTTATATTTATCTTGTCTTGTTTATAATAACGGCGACACTGTCGTTATGTTTCTTTGATATTCGTCGTTATATAAAGTTTTATTTTTATATAGATATTCTTAGAGAATATATTTAAATAACAAGCAGTTATTCATTATTACTTAACTTTATAATTTCAGTAAATACTATTTCTATATACAAACTTTACTTTTATCAGACGAAGTGAAATACAAAAAGTATCTGCCATTTTACCATTGCAGTGCACCACCACGCGAGGGTGCCTACATAAACAGTCTGTTCATGGAAGGCGCACGCTGGGACACCCAGTCTGGTTCAATCGCCGACTCGTTATTAAAGGAACTGTTCCCTCAGATGCCTGTCGTCTACGTACGCGCCATCACCCAGGATAAGCAGGATCTGAAGAATATGTACGAGTGTCCAGTGTATAGGACACGCTCGCGCGGACTCACCTACGTCTGGACATTCAATCTCAAAAGCAGAGATAAACCAACCAAGTGGACCCTTGCTGGTGTCGCCATACTCTTGCAAATCTGAGGTCGTTGGTTATTTTATATATTTTTTTTTTATTTTTTGTATTCCATTTGTGACGGTTTTTAATGATTTTTGCTTGCTTCAATGTCTAAATAAATCGTATTTTTATATCGCGTGGTAAGTACCGTTATACTTTGTAGAATTTTTATAATGAGAGGAAGGTGATAGACGTGATTTTGTAACGCAAGCCAAAAATTATAAATTACGGAGTTTATAAGCGAAGCAAAATAAAAATAAGTCTAGATGACTCTGAAGGTTTTAAGAAAGCTAAAATAGTTTGAGTTTTAAAAATAGATTTTTTTAAATCCACTGCGAACTCAACGTAGCGTTAATGAAATATAGTTTCGTTCTCTTCGTCATTTCACAAATATTTTTTCTTTATCATAAGCGGCTGTGGTTTCTCCTTTACCTCTATTACTGATTATTCCGCTTTTATGAATGACATTGATCGTTTATTTATCGTATACTTATACATTTGATTACTAAGTTATTTTTATATTCATATTTAGCATACCTTTTGGAAACGTTGTGATTATTTAACATTTTTAAAGAGACATTTATTTTCATTGAGTTTAGTTTAATCAATATCTCACCGTATTAAATATTAATTTCACGGTGATGGTTCATTTGGTAAATAGTGCTGCAAATCATATTTTAAATAACATGCCGTCAAGAGTAACAATCTGTTAAAATACTTTTTTGAATGTTTTCAATTATCAAATTAATTAATCTATTATTGAAAAATAAATTTATATTATTTATAACTACATTTTTTCAACTTTTACATTTTCTACGCGAAATACAAAACACAAGTTTAATTGCTATACTTATCGTTAGCAAATTTTCTAAATTACATATTTTATCAATACAATGCCAAAGAATATCAATTTTCGATAATGATGTTAATAGATTCACAAATAGTTCTGACTTATATATAAGTATCACGCATCTCTATACGTTTCGAACATTATATAATCATTATAGATTAAATAATACAAATGGACAGTCCACATGACACCTTAAAAATTCCATTATCATGATTATTTATGTACATTTAAAATTATATTATTACAATACTGCAACATTAATTTATTTATAAAAATTATAAATATACTAAAAGTGAACATCTCTATTTGTGCACATAATAATCTTTCATCTAGTAGAACAGTTGAGCTTATTAGTTTAATAAAATTTTATGAACATTACTAAAATTTAAACAAAAAGAAAAAATAAAAGGTCCCACCGAGATTTGAACTCGGATCGCTGGATTCAGAGTCCAGAGTGCTAACCATTACACCATGGGACCTTGACGCGCGCTTGCGCGTAAGCAACTGAAAAATCTGCACATCGACAAAAATGAAAAAAAATTAACAATCTGTTTTTCGACATTGTTAAGAAATTTAAAAATTGTTTAAAAACTTAAAAAAGTGTCGGTGATAATAAAAAATTCAACGAGTTACTAAATATCTTGAAATTTTATTTACATAAAATACTTCTAGCTTACAGTTTGAAAGACATGAAAATTGTAAAATCAATACTTACAGTTTAGAAACAAGAAAAGTGTAAGTAACTCTAAATTTAATCAATGTACACTAAACTTTCGGTTTAAAAAGTTCGAAATTTATCTTTCAACAATCGAAAATTGTGATTTAATTTGATTTAATAATAAAAATAATAGTAATACTCAATATTACTATTATTGATATTACTATATAATATACCTAATTATAGTGATGTAAGTGGTTTTTCAATATATTATATTAAAAATAATATTAATAATCTTACAACCTTAAAATCTTCTGTTTACATATATAAATTATAATTATAACATACAAACAAGCGATTTGACATATTTCGCTGACTTGCAATGAATGGTTTATTATTTTTCCTTATAATTTTACGTGTATACTTGCTCATTGTAGTCAAGTTTTCTAAAAGCTTTTATTTGTTTTTTCTCCATTCACGATTGGGTTCACCCTTTTGCAATATCACTAGTGCCTTTTATGCACATTAACACGTACAAGATTTTTTTGTCTTCTGTTATTATTAAGATCTCCATTATTATCATACGACAATACCAAAAGTTAATACTTGCTCTGGAATAACAGTCAACATCTTTAGTTTTTGTAATTGCAAAAGATGGACTGCTGCAAGATATTTGTATAATTGATACAATTAAAGGTGTTTGCATTCTCTTTATATACTCGATAGTGTTTTTTATAACAAAAAGGAAAGATAAACGTGTATAACATTCACTCGCAAAAATTGACAAAAACTTCGAGTACAAATGCAATACGAAGATCATATCAATTTCACAAGTTCATGTGCTGTTGTTCTCTTATTAAATCTCTACAAATCACAAAAAATCTACAAATCCTCGAGCGATATCAAGTACAATATACATGCACAGCAATGTACCATTGACACTCTTTCTTCATTTTTGTGGTTTGCTTTGAAAAAATTTTCTTTTTCTAGAGAAAGAAATCACTCTGACATTTAAAGGCTTTGCTCAATAATAAAATAGCAAACGCTCTTGGGCACTGCCAGATAAAAGTCTCCATCCTCGTTTAATATTCAAATACTGAACGATTGCGCGGACGCAAATCAATATACCTGTTAACAATGAAGAAAAACAATGAATATGTAAAAGTTAAATTATTCTTAAATGCTGCAAGTCCAAATAGTATTTTTTATGTACTAAAGTTCGTAAAGCTCGTGTATAAAGTATACTTCTCCACGCATACTATAAAGTAAAGAAAATCGAACGTGAAGCAACAAATTTTAGCTTTATTAACTTATATTCACGAACATTCGTACAAAAAATATTATGCAATTCAGACTCAAAGCTTTCGCACTCGCGTGAGTTACAAACGCTCGTGCAAATCAGTTTGCTTTACATCCTAGTTGCATAAACTACTATTATAAATTAGTTACCGAATGCCATGATGAGCCACCACAACCAAGAATTTTCACGGGAAGCTAAATCAGTCGAATGTTTGACAATCAAGGTCCATTTAGTTAAGGAAAGGCCAAAGCCAGACAATGCTCCATATCGCGAAGCTATTGTATGGCAGAAGCACATAAGAAGCAAGAATCCAATCCAGTTAAATATGAATGCAACTGAAAAGCATTATTTTTATTAAAACATTGTATAATTGAATGAGAATTTATTTTTATATTATGAAAAATATGTATTACCCAGAAAGGCAGTAAAGAACATAAAATCAGTTCCTAGCATTCGACTTTCTGCATCACCTTCAACACCATCAGCATCTATAGCCAAAATGGTTAAAGGCTGCTGTGGTGCTCTTACCCCACCAGGCTAGGAATAAAAAGATTAAATTAGTTATCAATTTTATACTAGAAATATCAGATAATTACTTAATTTGAGGAAACTTACTAAATGTATTTGTGGATGGATCTGTGGAATTGGTTCTCCTTGTAGTGTCTTTTCACGTTGTACTTCCTCATAACTAGGTAATTTTGTTGCAACATCATATGGCGGTGGGGCAGAAAAATCTGTTTTTGGAGCAGGAATATCGTCATCCTATAAAAATGAAAAGATATCATTGTGAAATTCTTATTTTCCTTCTTGATATAAATAGTAACAAAATGTTTTATGTATTCAAATGTAATTAAAAAAATTATTATCAAACGCTAATAACATGAAATGAGAAAACAGGAAGATATTAGATTTAAATAAATAATTGAATAAATAATAAATCTATTAATTCATGGATTATTTATACAAAAAATTAATTATTGCTATAATGAAAAGTATTGACAATATTTTATTAAAAATAATCAAGATTTTTTTTATTAAAGATGGAGAACAATGTAATAATATTAAAATTAAATATTTTTAAAACTAAATTAAAATTACTTACTGAATGTGGTAGAACTACAATAGCCTGAGCCCTCGAACTCATGTGGGCTTGCTGAACTATTTCATCACTTTGATTTACACTCACACTGTGATGTGGTTGACTATCTCCAGTATATGTGGAATGAGCAGCGGGTAAACTTGGTTCACCCTCCACTGGTGCTTGCGCCTGCTGTGACTGTTGACAAGTGATTTTATGAATATAATTAGAACTGAATACAATGCCAGATATATAAGATAAGCAAGATAACAAATTCTAATATTTATTTTAGTGTTTATTTAGATGCCGTGTCAATTTTCATTTGCATGTTTAATGTTTCAAGCAAGGAGAATAAAAAATAATGACAATAAACAATTATTTTAAATATTATTAAAGTTCATTTCAAAATTTATGAATGTTTTGAAAATATCATTGCTATACCTCTCTGTACACATATTGTTTTATTATGATTCATAAGCAATTGCGTCAACTAATGAAATCATTTAATTTCTAAGTATATTTCAATTGCATTATAGAACAATGTAAAGATGAAATATTGACAACTTCTATTATATAAATGTCTAGTAAAGAACCAATTTGATTGAAATGACAATGAATTGAATCAATTTAAATGGACTTCAAGCATAGTAAATTTGGAACAACATAACGTACAATAAAGCAGCAAGTTAAAGTAACACTATACTTCCAAATATAAAACAACTGTAAAACATCCTAGTGAGGATACATTAGTAGCATCACAACCCTTTGCTAGTGTCATCAATAATACTAATTAATGCATCATCAAATAAATGCTCATAATTCACTCAACGATGAACATCGTAATAAAGCCCAAGTGAGAGAGCTAGAAGAGGTGTTTGAAGCGGAGCAAACAGCAGCCACAGCTGAGTATACCGAGCAATTGAAATGTGTACACCTCGTCCCACCCAGAACTAACACTACCAAGCTCCCCGACTATGAGCACAATCGAACACACAGTGGCTTCCTCGCACACTAACTAACAAACAAAAGCTTGTGCTGCTGCTACTGTTGCTCCTCCTACACACTACTCTTCACTCATTCACGCACGCACGTAATAAAAAAAAGTAAAACAAAAAGAAAACATCACAACACTGTGCAACAACTTCTATCGGAGGTTAATCCTTTTCCGACGCTAGTAAATCGACCTCAGAAGCTTCCAGCGTAATCGTTAGATGTGTACGTGCGTGCCTGCATGCGAAATAAGCAACAACGTTCCCGTGCACGCGCACTTGCACCTCTCTCTCTCTCTCTAGCTCTATATAAGTAAGTAGTTAACCCATGGCACGACAACTTTCTTGTGAACAGAGAACTTGATAGGTATGCGTGCTACTACGCGACGTGAAGAAGAGAAAAAGAAACCAAGCTCATATCGTGAAGAAGTACCATATTGGTAGGCGCGATGTGGGGGCTCAATTATCCTCGATTGCGCCGTCCCGGACTCTCGTCGTCGTCGTCGTCGTCCGCACGGTGCTTCGGAAGGATTTTTGCAGAAAACTGTCGACGCCTCGCTATATATACTTATACGATGACTCCTCCTCTTTTTATCAGCGAGCACATATACACATACTCGCACAGCACACACGCACGCAGTCACTCTTTTTCTCTCTCTCTCTCTCTCTCCCACTATCTTCAACGCTATAACGCGGTGTGGCTGCTACTATACACTGTTAGACTCTTACTAGCCGTCGCCGCGGCCGTCGTCGTATTTTGCACTATAGCCGCCGCACGAGAATCCGCGTCGTCGTCGCCGTCTCTCGCGTATATCCCGGAGCTCCGCGGCGCGAACGCGACAGAGAGAGGGAAAATATACTGCCTACAATCGATGGCGCGCGCGCGCACTGTATATACTATGCTGCTCTGCTCTGCTGCTGTGATGTCGGTCCCGTAAGGTTGTGTGTATTGTACGACGACGAACACACACACACGTATAATGTTTGCCGCTTTTGAGAATGTATACGTGCACAGCACGTTCGACGACGACGACGTGCTTTCGAACACTTTCGGAGCACTCGAGAAGAGGGAAAGAAAGAGAGAGACTGAGAGGAAGAGAGAGAGAGAGAGAGAGAGGAAGCTCCGGTAACGTGACGTCGGTTGATTGTCGGCGGACGCTCCGCTATATTGCTATATACATATTATACATGCGAGTTATGCTGTGTAGTATATATATGAGCCCCAGCGGTGATTCAAAACAATTGTCGCATAGATTGTGGGTTGTACTATAATACGCTTGCCGCTTGCGAACGTCAACATAAACGGAATCAGTTGTTTTTATCAAAAAAGTATATAAAAGTATGTAGCCGATAAATTTAGTTAGCAATTATCGAAACGGTAACTATTGATATGGTTTAATTAGCGATGATTCAAAGTTATATATAATGAAATAGTCAGAAAGTGTTGTTCTCGTTATCTCTGTTAATAATCTTCGTTTTTATCATCCGGACGCTATCACCTCATCAGCTGGTACTTACTATAATACTTACGGTTCAATGTTTCGTATTGACTTTTATTAATTCGCGGAGATCACGTTATCGGATCTACATTCCTTATCTGATTTTAACTATACTGTTTTCATATATTTTTGACAAGAAGGCATGATATTTTTACATCGCCGTTGTTTGACTGTTATGGAATGGCTTGATTTCTGTAGTTTCATATGCTTTGGTACAAAAAAGAAAACAAGTAAACAACAAATGATAAATGTAGCAAAAGCGATTAATTCGTGGCTTACATCATTAATAAAGTAAGGATAATCATTATTACTGGTATGCGTTTTTAATTAATGTTGTTTCGCTAATTATCTTATCTGAAATTCAAATTTCAAAAGGCAACTTCCTCCGTCAAGCTGCCGACCAATCGGCGACAGGGATACAGCCGCACTCACTGTCGGATTGGCTACAGCTTCAAGATACTTCAACTTCATACGCTCTAGAACCGGAAACGATACTCAAATAATTTAATAACAAACGCTTAAAAATCATTAAAATTTTTACATTAACTTATTGAATAGTTTAAAAAAATTCGATTTTAATTTACGCGTGTTCAACATTCAAAAAGACTATGAAGTTCTTATAAAAAATTTAATGAAATACATTAAGCTAACTTCACAAGATTATGCGTTTACTTGACGGGTACAGCAGAAAGTAGATAATACCAAAGCGTTCTTTGTTCGAAACTTAACTCTAAATTATTAATTTGAGATTGATTAAGTACTTAGTTTTCTAGAAAATTTCATATGCGTTTCTCAGAAGATTTTAAGCATAAAAGTATGGGTTAAGTAATATGAAACTATTTAGATGCTCTCAAAAAGTCGACTAAAAATATATCCCACTTTATACACGAAACACATTGAATCATTAAAGAAGAGAGTAAATAAGAGTAAAGTAAACACTGTAATAATTTAAGAAAGAGTAAACAAGTAAATTAAAATGTTTTTATTGAATCTAATGATAAATTTAGTTAATTTTTCAAAACATTCACAAACACCTAAGCCCCAATCTCAACCCAAGATACTTTTCGCAATCAAAGTAGCGATAGAAAAAGGCTTACATGCAACCTTATATACATGTAAAATAAAAAAAAATACTCTGTCACTCATTTAACATAATTTTCATTATTCTTGTATATTGCATTATTCAACAAACCAGTAATGCGTATACGTATTAACGTATCTTTTTACCGACACCACTTGTTTCGCTTACCATCAGTCGTACTATCACTATTACCATCGATAGCTCAACTGCCACACGCAAATCCAAACGCGGCCTTATCTCAAAAGAGTCACTCAAGCGACTACCGTCGTACCGCGACTATATCTATAGTTACAAGCCGTACAACGGTCTCTCCTACTTTTTAACGTGTGTATATGTGTTGCGCGCGCGGTTCTGACCAGCGCGGTGGGGGGGACGCGCGCGGCGCGGCTGATCACCGCTGCACCTCGCAGTCATCACCAGTCGCTAGCCGATCGCCAGCCGAGCCGGATCTTCCACGCCAGTCAGTTTTTATCAAATTCGCGGTCTCATAACCTTTGTATCCCCGTATAACTTCGAATACTCGTACAAAACTTCAAAGGATCAAATATGTCCGAAGTGGGCTTCAAATTGGGAGACCTCGTCTGGTGCGTATATACGGTTCCCATATACAAATACGATGTGAGAGGGAGAATTGTGTCTTATATCATGTTGTGTGCGTGTATGTGTGTCGGTGCGCTGCTCCGTTTATACACGGAGAGAGAGAGGCGATAAACATAACCTCCAAATTTTTATGTTACGAGGGTTTTACCGTACGATGTACGGTATTGTGTTATTCAACTTTTTTTTTTTCTTTTCACTGACGCCATGCATCTTTATCTGTTTGTTGCAGGGCCAAGATGAAGGGTTTCTCACCGTGGCCCGGCCGGGTAAGTTACTTCACTCACTCTCTCATATATACATACCCATGTACGCACTGTGTGTCCACTCGTGTACCTCCGTCTCTCTCGTTCTCGCTCGTACGTTCGCCCGCTCCCGCCTGGATACACAATCGCGGCGCGTGTTTCCCTGTATATAAGTGCGATGCAGGCAGGAGCGCGAGAAACGACAGAGACGGAGACTATACACTGTTAGTGGGCTCCCGCGCTTTTCCCCCCCGCCCCCGCGCGCGCTTCACTTTTCGTTCATCCGCACGCGCGCCCGATCGCCCCTATACGTCTCTCTGTATACGATTTTGTATACGTATGCTGTATATAGGTGCCCATTTAACTTGCGGGTTCTACTCAGTTTGATCGCGCGTTTTTGTTTTGACAGCCGTATCTTATATCATTTTTATGCCTACAGATGTATACGTATATGTATATATGTATATGTACAAGATGGAACGCGAATTGAGTATTTATTTCTACACGTAGCAAATGAAAGTATGTCGCGAGTAAGCGACGGCCGTCGCACACGTTCCGAAGCTTTTCCAGCCGTCGATCGGTCATCCCGTGACTTAAACTCGCCATGAAAAACCGAGTTTTACGATAAAAAGAGTAAAGATCACCCGACGCGGCTGTCCGATCTTTCCGTCTGGATAACATGTGTCGAGCGATGCGCGTACGAATTCAAATTGGCGCGCAGCGATATGGGAAAAGAGAAAGAGAGAGAGATAGCATGTATAACCTATATCTGAACGCGCGCTCGCGACTTGTTTACCACCCCCGCGGTACCCCCCCACTCATCTCATCTCCCTCTCCGCTCTCTTTCTCTCTTCGAAAGCTCACAGCCGTCTGCTGTTGTGTGTATTATGTGTATTGTGTACGCAAAAAGTGCGCCAATGGAGCTTTGTCGGTTGAAATGGGATTTGTTTCGGTTGTCCTGCGTGAATCAGTTGCTTATGAGCTAGACCCCGTAGATAGAATTAGGGACGGATTAGGGGAACCTTTCGATTTGAGGTCATAGATTATAAGTATAATCCGGATAATTTGACTCTTGGGTCTGACTTAAAACCTTATGTTGCGTTTATGAATCATTTCACTTCATTATAAATTGCATTGCACTTTTAATTTTGCCACCATTAAAATAATTTTAAATTATTTATTTTAACAAACTATAAATATTTTGAATAACAATAACTTTTTATTAAATATGCAAAGTTAAAATTCTAAACATTTAGGCTATTTTATTTGCTATAAAAAAAAAAAAATAAAAAAATAAATAAAAAAAAAATAAAAATAATAAATTAACTTAAGACTTAGAAAATTTGTTATTCGCTTTTTTTAAAAAAATATTCCCATGAAAATCAGACTTTCTTTTGTGTTTGAAACACTTATGTTTGAAGTTTTAATTTTAATAATTCAATTTAAAGGTATCACTACCATCAAAGGATATGAAAAAGCCAGCTAACGCTAAAAAGGTTCACTGCATATTCTTCTTTGGAACCAACAATTAGTGAGTTTTACATTAATACTAACTTTAATATAATTAACTAATACTTAATTAAACTAAAATATTAATTTATTTTAGTGGCTGGATTGATGAATCAAACATCAAGCATTATCAAGATCACAAGGATACATTCGTGAAACTGTGCAAAACTTCAGTTTTCAGAGAAGCATGTGAAGCTATTGAAAGTTTTATTGCCAATGGAGAGGTATGATGTTTTTTTAGATAAAAAAAAATGTCATTGTTTTGGTAGAATATTAACAATGTTTATTACATTTATTAGGTTTTTGATGATGGATTAGATCCTGATTCTCTTTTTGATAAACTGAAAGAGCAAGATAGCATTACTACTGTTGAAAAGAAGACTCCAAAGATCAAACCAAAAAAAGTAAGTGTTTCTTATCTAATTTAATTTAAACCTTTACTATCCAGTTACATAATACACTTAATTCACTTATTAATACTTATATTATAAACTGTACTTTAAATGTACATTTCATTTTTTAAGTACAGTTATAGATAGATATTTTATAAAATAATTTTTAACTGCACCATTCGATTTAATTCAAATAAATTTTTTTTTTATTTATTTTAGTTAAAAACATACATCACTTTACAGGAAACACCAAAAACAAAGAGAGAAAGTAGTGGAAGCAGTAGTGATCGCCGTCCAGCTAAAAAGCAAAGAACCGACTCGAATACAAGCAGCAACAATCGTCTTGGTAGTTTGAGTCCAGCTCTAAATCACTCTACACCTCTGAGAAAGAGTACTGGTTCTCTGCTGGATAGACCAGCAAATATTGCCAGGCCTGTAAGTAACATTTTTTGTTTAATTTAACTTCCATGCTTATACATGCTTAAATTATACATTATAATATATATAAATTATTCATTATCATTTTGAAGTTAAACTTATTTCATACTTGTGATATTATTTATCGCCTTTTTGAAGTATTTAAAACAGTACTTTTTGTAATAAACTTAAAATTTAATCATTTGTAATAACTAAGTTATGTTGATGATTGTTTCATTTTGATAGGTCACTCCACCCCTGGATGTAGAGACTCTTTCTCAAACTTTGAAAGATAAGAATATCCGTGCCTCTAGTTTGAAATTTGGATTCTTGGGTCTTGGCATAATGGGCAGTGGGATTGTAAAGAATCTTCTAAACAGTGGACACAAAGTGATTGTATGGAATAGAACACAAGAAAAGGTATGTTAAATGAAATAATTTATTCTACTAAATATTATTTTATTAAAAAACCATGCTACGGTATAATTTATGTTTACATATGGATATGGAAAGTTGTTAGATTAAATTATAAACAATTTATATATTTTTCTATGATAAAATGTTCTTTTTAATTAATTATTAGATTTGTTTATTTATTGTTTTACAAATTTACATCTTTATGAATTTAAAAATACTACTATTCATGCCAGTTCTATGTATAATGAAAGTAATCTCTAACTACAAAAATACTCTCTATTAAACATAAAATATATACACACACATGCGCGCGCGCATGCACGCACACGCGCGCACACACACACACACAAATCATCTATATTTAATGCATGATAAACATTAACTAGATTAAATAACTGTCAAAATATAATTTGAAATAATGATATAAAATATCATATCATTTTTCATTAAGTTTAATTTAACAGTACTTAATGATACAACATAGTTAATAATTAAGCGATTTTAAAAGGGAATTTAATTATACACTACTTAATAAATAGGTAGGTAGCTAGTGACTTAATTATAAAATCAAACATTTACCTTAAAATTAAATTGTTGGATACCATAGTTAGAAAAAGAAAATGCAGACCTTCATAATACAAAAATGTATTATTAACAGACGTTATAGCTTTTAATTTCGGAAAATAAAAATCAGTTATTTACTGGAGGATGAGGTAATAAATCATTTAGAGTATTCTCAAAAAAGGTTTTACTTTTATTTACTAAACGATATAGTAACAGTATGACTTTGTGCTTACAATGCTGAAAATAATCGTTATACATTAATGCTACATGTGAGGCAGAAAACTGCTCGTTTAAACAGTGTAGTAAATGATTCGTTCACTTGCGATTTTTCGCTTAGCGAAACTTTCGCACATTTCTTTTAATTTTTACCTAGGAGAATATTTTTTCGAGATTTATTCAAAATTTATTTCATCATATTTGCCATTTATAAACGGCAAGTTTATGTTTAATAGTAATCAAACGTAATCAGAAATATTTTTTTCGAAATAAATACCAAGTCCCGCTTACAAAAGTAAGTTTCATTCCGTGAATGAATAACATATAAATGCATGTTTTTTACATGAACATGTATAAGATATTGACGGCGTAGATATTATTTTGAATTTTCCGTTAAATCAATATAAGTATCGAACATCTATAGTGTTTAACGTTTATTTTTTTAAAAGTATCAATTCTTTTATTTTCAAATTAAATACTATACTATAATCGCGTATACTTCTATGATTAATAATTGATCGCTTATATTCAATTATTTTATTTTTCGACTATGCAATAATAAAAAGGTTTAAGTCTTTAACGGAATATTTGTTTAAATAATGATAGCACTTCTAAACAAACAGACAATATACATAAAAAGATGATTAATTTTAATATATTTATGTCTACAAAATCTACGAACTAATAATTATAATAAATTAAATATCTGTCTTTCATAATATTAACTATTTCAAAGAGTACATTTACGAACTTGTGCACAGCAAAAGTATATTCCAACACTTACTGGAATACATATTCTATTACTAAATAAACAATATTTGTGTTTAAAATCAACGAAATAAGAAATTGTAGAAGTACACAATTTTTTAATTTATCGATTATACATTACAAATATATAATTTCAATGTTTTTCTACTGCATGAACGTTTCGGTCTTGTTATTTTTGAACATCATTGTTGCTATTTAGAGATATTTATTATTGATTTTTTAAAAATAATACCTCGTAATTTATCTAGTCCCGAAATATTTTTTATTTTCTATAATTGAAAATTATTATTTACTTTATTGAAATCGTTCTAAAAATATTACTAGTTGTTTTTACGTAATATTGTTCTTCTGAATTATTATTTCAATTGAATAAGAACAATAGATTAAATGTATTGAAGGTTTTTAAATTTTATTCAACTCTTTAACAAAAGCTTGACGAAAGAAAATGATTTTGTAAAATCAATTGTTTAACGAGTACTAACTAAACATTAGTCAAAGGCAAAACAAAAAATTTAAAATTTAGATCCGAAGTGAACTGAAATTCACGTAAAAATATAATCCTGAAATAAATAAAAGTTTTATATAATTTCTCATTCATAGCGCTGTGCTGTTTAATTATTTATATACTTTAATATTTGTGTTTAATTTTTTAGACAACTCTCATATCTAATATATATTTAAGCAATTTTTTAAGTCTACAAAACACTCGAAATCATCAACATCTATTTTTCATATATTCCTCCATTTAATCGTTAGCCGGACTTATAAACTTTTTGTATAAATAGTTATAAAATAATAAAATTAATCTTTTTAAATCAGTAATATAAGTCTAAATACATGGTATCATATCAACTTCACATAGATAAAAATTTTATCAATAACAATTCTTTTAATTAAACAAAGTCGAATTCTAGCAAGGAAGTCTTAATATAAAATGAATAGGTAAAATTTCTCGAAAAATATAACAAGTCAAACATTACGTACGTGTAGTCGCATTTTTAGTAATAGGATGTTTTTTTCACATCTTTAAATCGGCGACAGGCCATTCTCTCATGAAAATTACCACAATAGTCAAACTTGCTATTTATATAGTAAAAATTATAAAATAAAAATTTTTATTAAACACGGTTAATATATTTTCTACACCATTTTCCCCCGTATAGTTAATGAAAATGTACCAAGCAGAAAGAATTATCAATTTCGTAAGATAAACATCAAACTTTATTAGATAAATTATGCAGCAGTGTATGGCTAATGAATGCAAACGCCTCACTTCCATTGATATAAAAAAAATAAAACGTAAACAATCTAAATACGCTGATAGACTCAAAAGAAATGCAAATTACTTCATAAAAAAAACCTAGGTTATTTTACGTAAATCGGAATTCCTGCAATACGGGATATAAAAACGTTCATAGAAAGATTATTCCAATTTACAAATATTCAGTCGCCTTGGATAGAGAGTCTTTCTGAAACATTCGACCATTCTCCTTTAGTGTCGCAAAAGAATTATTGATTTGAAACATCGTAGTCCTAGAAAAAAATATCATAAGTTTTTATTGTAGCAACTGAAATGTCAGATTTTCAATTAGTTCAAAATAATTTTCTGTGTTTTAGGAATGCCATGATTGTGCATGTATTAGAAAAATTTTTATAAAATTAATCATCTTTTATTTCTGTCAAATATTCGTTCGATATTTTTAATTGATATTAAAAAAAATTATTAGCGTGTAGATTTCAATTTAAAATAATATCTCATACGTAAAATCTAATAAAGTATAATGTTACATATAAAAATGAATACTTATAAAAAATTGATAAAAATTGGCATACATTATTTCAGAAAAAAAAATTAAATTAGGTAGTCATTTTCCATTTCGATTAATTTTGATATTGTTTCTTTAATCGATAAATTAAGTACGGATTTTATATTCGAATAAATATTAAAGCTCATAAAGTGGTAATGATAATAAATCATAACGAAATTACCGTTTAATATTGCAGAAAAAAAATTATGACAAAATATAATGAAAGCTTTTGTTTATTACTCTTCTGTTAATGTATGAGACCTGATTCTAATTAGTATACAGTATATCTGTAGACGATGAGTAAACATCTCAAAAGTTGTATACTTATTTGTACATATCAGTTTAGTATTAATGTTTTAGTTCAGATACAACGTCGACTTTTCGTTTTTTAGTTTTAAAACGACAAGAGTACTTGATATGTTTTTGTTGAAAATTCACAAAGTATTCCCTTTTTGTTATTTGCTTTATTTATTCTCTCGAGTTAATTTTTCTTTTATCTTAATTATATAGTTATTTCATTGTAAGATTACTGTCTTTATTGATCTCGTAATCTTTTAAAATTTTTTTATTGTTTTTCTTTGGTGTTTATTAGGTATTGTAAAAATGCAAGATTAATAAGTATGTGAGCATGAACTAGTTTTTCGAGTAAAAAAAAATAATCGGGATTTCAAAAAGTAATAAAAATGGTTTTCATATAAGATTTAGAAGTATTTTCTTTTATTTCATGAAAATATAAGAATAACATCACTTGCAAGATAATTTAAAAAAACACTTTTATCCGTACAGTTTTCCGTCAGTTTGAATTTTTCTTTTCGATTGCCGCTCTTCCTTCCTTGTGAAATTGATTTTTCGATTGTCCACATTTTTTTCTAAAGTGGAACGTAACAGAAAAGAAAGGCTGTTACTGTTTCTTTTTAGTTCTTCTCAGTTAATTAAATTTTTTTTCTTCGAGGGGAAATTTGGATCGTGTTAAATCTAATGTTTAGTGTAAGTAAATTATAAAAAAAGTCGCCCGATTGGTAATGGATCTCCGGCAGTCTCGAAAAAAACGCGCACGTACATGTAATATGTATCCAAGGAAGGAACTATTTCCTATTCTTTATATGTTAAAACGACGTATAAAAATATATATGTAATACGAGGGAAGCATAAGTACGAGTCTTGTGTCAGGTGATCGACTTCTTCAAAGATGATCATATTTTGTATTTTTTTTTAAATTTTTAAATTTTCGATGTTCTACGTATATTACTTTTTGTTTGCTACTGTTTGTATAATAGGTATACCTTTGAGTTTACTTGCAACATTTACTATTTGAACCTCACATTATACCGCTTCTTATTCTTTCCCAATATTATCTCATCAATCTTCACATGATAATTCACACGATTTTCAAATGTTCTTTATTTTCTTTACACGCATCAACTAAATTCTTGTCTAATATTAAACCAACAAGAAGCTTTTATTATTCTAGTTAATTATCTATTATTTGTCCCCTGGTACCTCAAAATTATTTTCTTGATTTGATGTCCAGAAGGATCGATTGAACTCTTAATCTTCAAAATCACAGTGAATTTTTTTTTCATAACATTAATGAATGAACAAAAGTGTTGAAGTCGAACGGGAGCGTTACGTTCGGATTCACATCTTTATCGAATTCAAAAGTAGAGAATAATAATATTTACAAATTTTTCTAACGTATTTATTAACCAATGTTATAATGTTAACAAATCAATTAAAAAAACACAATTGTGCTACTTATTATTATACAATACAATATAGTTTTTCATCAAAAGACATGCTTCTATGATGAATAAAAACAAAAGTTGATATTTTAGTCATAAACTTTATTTTTCATCAAGAGATTGGTAATATATATATGTAATGCATCGAGGAAAATAGACAAAAGACGTTATTCACCATTCACGTTACAATGCTTTCCAGCATATACACATGATTGATTATATTCGAGAAATTTTGCGTCGAATTTCATATATACCAATCGAAAAAACATATACACATCGAACAATCGACGTTATTATACCCCAATAATATATTTTTATTTATTTTTCATTTACTTGTACGCGATAAAAATCAAACGACTTACAGTTACATAGTCCCATCGAGAAAATTTTGCTCAATTACCCAATATTGACTTTTCAAAGTAAGCTGTAAGGCTTATACATATCCGCTAAGAGTAGATAGTAGTTCGTCTCTTTTTTTTCTCTCATTTGATCAAGTAGAGACGCCTTTCTCTACTTCCAAATCCGATAATAATTGTAATAATAATAAGAATAATAATGATAATAATAATAATAATCAAACGTGCGCGTAAAACGTTCATTTGCAATCGCCATGTAGAGTCCTTATCTCTCTCTCTCTCTCACTCATTAAAAAAAGAAAACAGAAAACCACAAAACTCTGTATATCTTCGAACTTCTTGCGCACGCACTATCGCGCACCCAGCAGATCAGTGATTACGTAATACGACAACGTAAGTTACGCCTGCCATGCGTTGCACGCGCTTCTTCGTTCTCGTTTGAGTCTCCCGAACAAGAGAGTTCATGTGTGTGTGTGTTAATATAATATATATTTATTCATGTATTTATACTGTACACTAAAACTTTTCCCCTACGTAAGCTCGCGCCGGCTTCATTTTTTTTTTATTATTCTTCAGTCTTCGTTAACAACACGCAAGTCCTCTATCTCTTATTCTTTTATCTTCAGCGTCGACTTTATCTGTCTTTCTCTCGACAAGCAATGTGTTGTTCTGCCTTCCAGAGATATCTATGTATATGTTCCACGCGGCACGCGTCGATACTTGTACGTGGTTGTTTTTGTTGTTGTTGCTGCTGTTGTCAGTGGTAGGAATCGGTTTAAAATTGACACCTAATGTAGGCTTCATTGTAAAATTCTTCCATTGGGTGAATGAATCGTCCTCCTCGAGGAAAGGTTTCCCAGCGAACGTAATGCACAGTATTGCAGGCTTCTTCATTGTTACACAATTTCTCTCCCGTTTGTTTGTATTTTTTTCTTCTTAAAAAAAAACCAGACGACAAAACAAACGAGAGAAAGAACTACAAGAAACTCATTTAATAAAGTCAACACTACGCGTTCTTTCATATCTCACAGTATAGCAGTACAATCCGTCCATCTTGTTTCTGCTTTGTACACTTCGTTTCAGGTACTTCATATCATCACCATTCTTTTTCTCTTCTTTTCTCATTTGACACTTCGGAATCAATATCACACTGTCCACTCGAACCCATCATCATTATCATCATCATCGCACCGTCCTCAGAAACAAGAGCAGACGAATAGGATAAACAACTCCAAGCTCCAGCAACTATTGTCACGACAAAGTCGAGGACGACATCTCCGACCTCAGAGAGTAGTCTCGCGCGGCAGCTCGGGCAGACTGGCGCTGGGCACAAGGAGGCCGAGTATCTCGGGCGTGCCACGCGTGTCGCCGGCAAGTGTCTCAGCGCTGACGCCACGGAAGACAGGACGATCGAGGCCGCCATTGGCTCCATTACTACCGACTGTTGACGAGCTTCCGAATTCCTCGATTTTCTGCAAGAACCCTGGTTCCATTTGCAGGCAGACTGGGCGCACGAGAGCTACCGTGCGATTCAACAGCAGTGGTGGTGGCGGTGGAGGTGGCGGCAGCGGTCTGTCGTCGATATAGTTTATCACCGGCACACCCTCGAGGTGCATCATGCCACTGGTGCTAGGTCCACGAGGACTACACGAGGATAATTCTGTTGGTGTGTAGTACTCGCTGTTGACGTCCTCGAGGCTGGAAGTATATGCCTGCACGATGCCGTCGATTTTAGCCTTGAAGTAGGTGTCGACACTGCCGATGTTGTTGCAAGCGTAGTTGCTACCGAAGCCACCGTCGACTAGATCTTTAGGATCGAATACGGCCGAGTCGGAACGACCACACGAACCGCTGCGACAGTTGTCCAGGTAAAGACTGGGCAGGTTCTCAAGGACCTTGTTCAGCGTCTGCTGCTGGTACTTGTAGGACTCGCGCAGACGAAGGACTTGGTGGGCGCTGAATTTGCGGATCTTATTGCGCTGGAAGACGTAGTTCTCACGTACCCAATTCAGCTGACTCGTCGAGTAGTCGCGTACGCGTTTCACCTGTGAATAAGAAATGAATGTGTTATGTCTAGGGTAAAGGAGGATGCCATGAAGACGTAGGATATTAAATTTACTTGAGAATGAAGGAATTGACACTACGATTGACATTCAGAAGTGTTACTTATGCCATCCGACAAACAAAAAACCATTCGCAAAAAAATCACGAGCCGATGTAATTATCAGCTTCGTGGTTTTTTTTTTCAACTTCCAGCGTGGCTAATAAGAACCGGACGAGTTGCGAAGCAGCCAAGCTACTGATGCAACGTAAATGTGCCGTTTCGAGTCATGTCAAGGTTTTCTACCCGCTATAATTGTCAGTAGGAAACGACTTTGATTCCTTTTATAGTCTCTTACTGCCTAGCTTCCAGCCCAAAGGGGGAAAACGAAAGTTGTCTATTACGCACGATACTTACTAAGTCGCGTATGGTACTTTCACAATTTATGAATTCTACGACAACTTCCCAAATTAATTATCAACATTTGATCGCAGCAGCAACACTTCTGATTATAACCCATTATCGATTATGTTAGTAGCAGTAGTAGCATACGCAGTGTGTTAGTATACGTAAAAATTTCTACCTTAAAGAAACTGTTAGTAATAAAGTAAGGTTATTATGTAAAAGTCATTCACCAAGGAATTTTAAGCTCCCATACCTGATCATGGTACTGATCGCGCAGAGTGGTCAGATGGCTGGTACCATAGTCTCGGATATCGCGTATGTGGCGCATCTGTCCCTCGTAACTGTCTCTGATCCACTCGACCTGCTGGGCGCAATTCTCCTTGATGCGGTGCACCTGCTGCGTGTAATTCTCGCGCAGACGCTCCAGCTGTTGACTCTTGTAGTTCTCAATGTTGTCGAGCATTTGGTAGATCTGCTTTGCTCGTGGTGTGACACCCACGTGACGGCAGCACAGACACCACCTTTGACATCCGCATCTACGATGATTAATGTAGAGATATTTTTGTTTTAGTATATATATGTGATCGTAATTGATAGTTTAAGAGAAAGGGAGGAAAGCAAAACTAGTAACGATTTAAATAATTAAGTTTTAAAAAATGTTAGCGATTATAAGTTCTATTTATACTACGAATTAAGGAATGAACAACTTTAGAATTTTTTTATTCTTATTCTTTTGAAAACACGAAAATACCATTATAATTAATAAATAATACGCGATGGATTGCAAGTTTCATCGATCAATCTTGCACGCGAACGCGGGCGCAAGTTCATAATGACAATACAGTCTACGTGACTCTCCACAGCGTACAACAATTGATTTACAGCCGTTTAATATTCCTCGCGACTCGCAAAATAAACTTCCTCCTTATAAGCAAACCCCGAAGCATTTACGAACGAGGTAATAAAAGGCCGGGACTTCAAAGGACAGACCGTCCGCGCGCGTACGATCGATACTGTCAGAACGCCCGTAACGGCGCGTGCAAGATCAACAAACGTTCGGATCAAGATCTCCCCCCTAAGGGTAAACAATCGTAAAAGACACTACGAGAAAGCGAAAGAGAGAGAGAGAAAGAGACCAATACAGAGAGGGCATTAAAAAAAAAAGAATAACTCACTTGACGAAGAGATATCGCAGGAACTGAATGAATAGTGTAAGCAGGAGGAAACCCGCGGCGCTGGCCGCGCCCACGGCAATGCTGAAGACCTTGATGTGATAGCCCGTGATCGGATCCATCTGCAGGGTTACGTAAGTCGTGAAGTTGGCTATGGGATTAGTGGCGACGCACTTGTACACGCCCACATCCTCGCGATGGAGCGAGCTTATGTACAATGAACCGTTCTCCAGCAGTCTTATGCGACCGTCGTCATGGAACTCGTCCTGCGGCACCTCGTAATCGTGCACCCGCGGATGATGCACGAAGATGTCAGGGAACGAGGGGTCCGGGTTCCAGTGGAAGATCCTAAGCCTGGGTGTGACCCAGGTCACCGAGGGCAGCGGATTGCCAGTGAACTCGCACTCGAGCACGACCTCGGTACGTATGAGCCAACGCTCGGTCGGCGTGACCCTCGACAGAATAGGCGGAGTACAATTGAGGTATCGCAACGCCTGTAGTGTGTCGACGACTTCGGTTTCATGGCCACAACGTAATCCTGAATCGAAAGCTGCACGGTGTACATGCTCCTCGGCCCAACGAACGAACCAAAACATACGACAGTCGCAGGCCCATGGGTTGCCCTGCAACTCGAGATGATTGATGTGGATGAGGTGAGCCAAACTCGGCGGTAGGAACGTCAAGTCGTTGTCTCTCAGATTGACATGGTGCAGCAACGGTGTGTCGTCGAGTACGTGTGCACCGATCTCCCTCAACGGAGTACCGGAAATCTCGAAGGTACGTAGCTCGCGGAGATTCGCCAGGTCGCCATCCTCTAGGATCTCGATACGCGTCTCCGACAGATAGAGACTGCGTAACCTTGGCACCGGCGTCCAGATATGCTGAGGCAGCTTTGTCAGTCTCGTACGGCTGAGACTGAGCCAGCGGAGATTCGACAGACCATGGAACGTGTTGGGACTGAGCCTGCCATCGCGACTGATGGGGTTACCGCTAAGATCTAGCTTCTCGAGGTTGGTCAGCTCGTTGAACAAGCCACGCGGCAGAAAATCTATTTCGTTGTCGGCGAGCTCGAGGATGCGCAGCTGACCTAGTCCAGAGAACAGCTGCGGAGGTATCTTGGTGAGGCGATTGGACGATAGGCGAAGCTCTCGCAGGGCACGATTTGGCCTGAAGCTATGGTCAGGCAGCGATACCAGTAGATTACCCGTAAGATCCAGGTGCGTCAGGCTACGCGCCGACTCGAACACCTGGAACGGTAGCACGGCTATGCTGTTGTCAGCTAGTCGCACCGATTCCAGCTTTTCCAAACCTAGGAATACGCTTCTGGGCAGACTGACCAGGGAGTTGCCAGTAAGATTCAAGTGAACCAATCGACTCAGCGGTCTGAACGCTTCGATGGGTAGCTTCGTCAGCCGGTTGTCACCTAGATTCAGGCTTTCCAAGTCTGCGCACGCCCGGAAATTGTAGGGCAGCACACGCTCCACGCCGCTGCCCGTCCAGGACAGGTGTCGCAGGTCCGCGGTGCCGGAACCAAACACCGTCGTGGGTATCTCGCTCGCCTGGACGTTGTGCAGACTGACGAGCCTCAGGCCAGGCTGACCGAGGCTCAGACCGAGGAGACCACGGTCCCTGCATCGTAACTCCTCGCCGGTGCCGATGCACTCGCAGCCTCGCGGACATTCTGGCTGACTGTCGATACTGCAGCGTGTAGTAGTCGCTGCGATCAACAGCAGGATGGCCAAGTTCGTGCGGAGGGCAGCGGGCCACTGAGCCACCCTCATTCCTAAGACCTGTTCGAGTGGAGAGAAAAACAGAGAAAATTTATAGCATTAGATATTGGTTTTACCCTTACGAAGAAATTTCGTATAAGAGAAATATATATCTGTGTATGTGTGTACGTGTAGATAAGTGTGGGTATATTTAAAATGCTAACGAGGACGCAAATGTTAATAACGGTTCGCGTTATCGCGAGTACGTAAACATATAAATGCGAGCGCGCGTCTGGAGCGATTGTTCCTTCCATATAGCGAGCGAACGAGCGAGCGAGCGCTTAGTGCATGGGAATGAATGAACGGCCGCTAGCTTTGCGAGTTCATTGTTTGGTGCCCGCACACGCGCGCACATATATACACACGTGTATAACACGCTATATAAGCGCGTAGCTTCCGGCTAGAAACATCGCGAAAAAGTATACAATCGTTTTCTTGAAATTGCATTTATACTACCGTGTATAACTCGAGATGTATCCAACGATTATTCTATATCTTTTAATCAATCGACCTCGAGGCACGATACACGTTCACTAATCATTAAACAAGTAACCCCTTATGTGACACCTTTCGTATATAATTCCGAAATACCGAAACACGCACGTACCCACCCACCCACCCCCTCCTATAAATATGCATACAAATTCACGAGAATGCGTGCGACACGCGATATATATCCCCGAATATCTATAGAGAATCAGTACGCGTGCACTCATGAGAGTTCTCGTGAGGTCGCGTGCTTTTGACCTCCAATCGCGAAGACGCTTGAATTTATACAGCGCTGCGGCTGCGAATAGTAGTAGTACTCCCACGGATCTTTATGAACGTGAGTGTATATAATACAAGCTGTTCATTTGGCTTGTCACGGTATAAACAGTTACACTGTGTGTGTATAGTTGAACTAAAGGAGGGGCTAGGGCTACTACTACCTATTTCGGTGTATTGATTTTGTTAATTACGGTAAAGAAACGACGACCAGTCGCGAGGGGATATGCAATACTAAAAATAAAGTGGTTCAACGCGCGAGCGCGCTCATTAAATATTCGGCTACCGTTTAACTTTAAACTTAACGTCGTCGCGTAAGATCGCGCACGAAAACTACTACTACTTTGCCGTCTTCTTCTTCTTATTCGTATATAGGAACACAGTCGATACATCTCGTTCTCTTTATATCACACGCGGCGGGAACAAAGAAAACCGCAAAGCAGTGCACAGCACCTCTGTTCGAGCACGCGGTACTTCAGCTGTGCTGCTTACACCGAGATAGAGCAGGCTAGATCATATATATATATACACTGGATATAAAGTGCCTTGTGCTCCGAAATGAAAGAAGATAAAAAAAAATTCGCCATCATTCGATACGTGACCTTTCACTTTCATCTATATACATATACATATATACACACGTTCACGCACATAGTGTCTCCTCCTGCGAAGAAAAAAAAAACCCGTCACTGTCTTCAAGATTTTTGCTCCATTATATATATAGTACGTTCTCTTTCTCCTCTCTCTCTCACTCTCCAGTGAGACAGAGAGAAAATGGAACGTTCTCGCGCGCGGTGGCCGCGTCTATATACCCATCGCTATATATCCACATACAAGTACATACATCTATCTCACACACACACTCTCTTTCTCTCTCTCTTTATATTCTCTCACGTACCTAATTCGGGGTCGAGAGTACGCGAGCGTTGCCCGGTGAACATTGGCGAGAGGTGGGCCGCCGGCGTCCGCGCTGACACCACCACACGGTAACGTCCACGACGGTTAAATATGTACGTGTATATATTTATATATATATATATTTTTTCTTCTTTCTCTCTCTCTCTCTCCCTCGCTCTCTATCTCTTTCTGTCTCTCGTAGTACAGCCTACTACAGGCTCTCTAGTACTGCACTGTTGCTGCTGCTACTGTTACTGCTGCTGCTGCTGCTACTAAGCACTGCACAATGTGTCGAGGGCGCGCGGCTGGCTCTGTTACTCGCCGCCGCCATTGCCAGAGCGCCGCTCCGGCGACGTAGTCGTCGTTACTGCTACTACAACTTCCAGCTGGTTTCTCTTGCTACTGCTCTCTTGATAATACCTCGTCGTCGTCGCCACCGCGTTCTCGTACCTCATCTTCAGTCTCGTTCGCTCTCTCTCTCTCTCGCGCTCTCGTGTGAGTCTCTCTCTCTGTTACCGTGTGTAAGTGAGTGAATGTGCGCCTGTATAGATACGACGACGCTCGCTCGCTCGCTCACTCGTGCGTGTATGTGTGTGGGTGGATGAGAGAGAAGGGGAGAGAGAGCCGCGACGACGGCAGCAGCAGCAGCGGCGTCCGACTGGCGCGCGGACGGTGCAGAGACTGAAGAGAAAGAGCGAGCGAACCGAGCAACCCGCCAAGCCAGAGCCAGCCAGCAGCAGCTCTTGGCTGTATGTACAGTATATGAGTGTGCCTGCTGCGATGGCCCCCCCGACCGTTTTCTCGTGCTCGCGCTCTCCGTCATCCCCACTATTACTTGCTATGTATATATTACGTACTCGCGCGCCTGCGCACCGAGCTGTATAGCCAGCAGGCGAGTACTACTGTGCGATGTATAGTATATATAGAGTTACGACGATGTCGGGCGAATGATTTCGGGGTTTAATAAGAGCTAGCGCGTGTAGGTATATAAGAGTGAGAGAAGAGCAAAGTTGAGATATTGGTAGGCACGAGCGTGTGTGTTTGTTTTGTTCTTGTACGTATGTAGGAGTGGTGGAGTGGAGTTTCGGAGGAATGCATTTTCGAATGTTACCGCACAGTGAGAGAGAGAGAAAGATCGGAGTAATAGAAATTCTTCTTATTAAATAAGTATATTTATACACCTATGATTTTGTATTATAGTGTATTGGAAAAACATAGAGTAATATGGCAACAGCTGTTTTTGTTTGTAACCAAATGAAAAAAGAAACTCTTAACCGTACGTCTCTCATCCGTCGCTTGAATATAATTCTTACTCCGTTCTGTAAAAAAGTCTGAAAAAAAGTTGCAAAAACAGTCGTACACGATGACGACGACGACGACGAGGCTACTCTATACACACACACACACACAACTCGTTTTGTAATAATTGCCACGGTATAACAATCGATTCGCTCAAGCCAGCTGATGTGTTGTAAAACACTTGTGGTTTTCGCCTGTTATAATATTCTCCGGATTGCACAACTATATACATACACACACCCACACCCACACGGACTTTTACGTAAGAAGTCTTTACAACGCTCGTGTACTTTTATTATATACGCATTATACAATTAATTTGGAGCAGTATATAGCCAACGCTAACCAAACTTTGTTGATGATAACGAGGTGACTTGACATTTCTCGCGTATATATAGATACACATATATGAGCCGGTAGTTATTGCACCGAAGAAGACGTCACAGAGGCAAGAGTCATTTTCTTTAAGTGTTTTTTTTTCTTCTCTATCTCGCTAACCAGGCTCTAATAACAAATCGCGAATCGAGATAGATGTATCAATCGACCAATCATTCATGTATGTGTCGATATATTTTTCTTTTTTCACGTTCAACGCTCGGTTGGCTTTTTTTAATCAAGCGATCGAAAGTAACCGCGGTTGTTCATTATTTTTTTGATAACGACACGTTAATCGTTGATTATCATGCGCGTTAATGTTATTCAATTAAGATAAGTGTCGCATACAAACAATTACACGAGTGAAAAAATCTACACATAGTTTTGTTATACAACTCGTATACATAGTTGCAGTATACTCGACTACATTTAACCGAACATGCACGAACAACTTTAATCGTCACGTCCATTAAATCCATTAAAATTTATTGCAGCGTCGCTCACTGTTGCTCTGCGTACAATGGCTACACGAAGTGTCAGCAACAATGAAAGAAAAGCTGCTGCTGCTGCTGCTGTATAACCTATATATTAATATAGAATAAAATCAGCTGGCTGCGGCTCGAGTCTCTCAGTTTGGCACGCCAAAATCGGACGTGAAAGGAGCAGCAGCAGCGGCGCATACAAAGTGCTCGTGCGCGCTATACTCCCACGTGTTGTCCTTTCGCCCTCCCTCTCTCTTTACTACTATATAATATCTGAAACATCAAAAGATATATACGTTCGAAAAATTCTAGTCGCACGAAAATATACACGTCAAGGTTTCTCCAAATTCTCCTCTCTCTCTCTCTTTTCGAACACGCTTATACCTGCCATACAACCGACCCTTTGCTACACTCGCACAGCAGCAGCAGCAGTGGCCCTCCATTCATTGATTCTCTCTCTCTCTCTTACTTTCAGCCATACACACACACACATACTCTCTGTCTCTCGCGGCAACGTCGCAAGGCAACGGCGCGCGGCCAGCTGCTTCATGCAGACACACTATATATAATAATACAGGGGCTAACCTCTTCTCTTTCTCCAACCGCGTGCTACTGCTGCTGGGGCACGTGTGCGCGCGCACCTCCCAGTTGGAAATTTCGCGAAAATTCGCGGTGAAGTGTATATATGCGTGTGGGTATGGTATTTCGGAGCTGAAGGAATTTTCGGTGTTGGCTGGCTGTTGTACTGGAATTGGAATGTTTTTGGAATGAATGTGTCGTGTGAGTATGTACATAGTTTGGGACATTGAGCGTAGAGAATTATAGCAGTTTGAGGAAAAGTAAAAAATTTAGTGCTCGAAGTTTTTGTAAGCTCTCCTGCGCGTTGTCTCTTTTAATAAACTATAGGATGAAAGTGCAGCAGTTGCGATTCTGGTATAATAAAGCTATACCTTTTTTTTCTTTATTTCTTTGAAAAATGGAGTAAATGTACACAGTAAAAGCTTGCTTGCCTCGCTGGCCTCTCTGTATGTTAAATAAAATATTTTTACAGCTGAAAAGTGGAAATGCTTTTGTTTATATTTATCTATTACGTAAATCTGTTAATCTGAAGTTTATATATTTTACATATATACCATGTAATAATCTTATAAATACGTTTCTATGAAATTCATATAAAATAACGTTTTTATTCTTCCGTCTTATCAAGATTAACGGGAATTACCTTAATACATAAAAAACTAGCACAGGCAGACAAAGAGAGGACAAGTAATGGCTTTTTAACCAGTTATATTTATCTTTTGAACGATAAAAAAAATGTTATGTTTTCTACAAAGCTTAAATATAAGCAGTATATTTAAACGCGCGTGCATTTTTATTGCAAGTCAAATAATAAACATAAATATCTTAAAATTTTAACAAAGGAAAAGGCCAAAAAAATTCATCTCCAATAATAAACAATTACGTTCTGGTAGACAAGAGAGCAGAACTTTCATTCTCACGACTAATTTGCCACAATAAAAATTCCAACCAATTTCATTATTTACAATTATCTCGGAAAATATCTATAAACAACCATCGTGCCTTATAATTTTCCTTCAACTTTCCTCGTACTAAACCCCCCGACGAGCTTATTATTACTCCCTTTCATCCTCGCCGCTTTTAACATCCCAAACGAGACGGAAAAAAGACACCTACAACGACCGACCGCACTGTAAGAGGACACACGATGGCTGCTGCTCTTCTCAAGACTTTGCGCGTGCTCGTATATATGTATATACGTGTTATATACATCCGCTAAGAGGCGACGCCAACTACATATATATATATACACATAAGCGATGAGGTGGCAGGCAGCATATTGCACTCTCTATTTCGCTTTATGAATTTAATTGGAGCCTATATTGGGTTATCGCCGTCTAATTGGATCCGGTGATCCCACAACCTACGACGACGGCGATGTACATTGGCCCAAGATCATGGAGGAGAGTTGGGGTTATATATAGGGTTGGGAGAGTATGGCTACTTAGTTAGGAGCTGATTTATTTGCTACTGGAGAGATTGGGAGGGCAAATCTTTCCTTGCTTTCTTTTTTTTCCGTTGAGAGGTAAGATTTTTTAGGGGTGGTAGAAGGTGCGTTGTAGTTTTCTTTTATTGTATGTGTGTGTGTGTGTGTATAGGGAAAACGACCCGTAAAATTGAATTTTCTAAAAATATACGCGGTAGGTCAGGTATTAAATTCACTTTACAAAAAACAATATAACATATAAACGAACGTACAGGTCAGTTGTTTCGTGTTTGTTTTTCCTCTTTTATTTTATTCAATGCAAATATATACACGCATACACACATACGTGCAACACTATATACTCGAGGCAAATTAATTTCACGCCGTCGGCAACAGCGGTCACAGTGCTCTCTCTCTCGTCCCATCCTCTATATATAGCAATATTTTCCCATTTCCGCGAATACGCATGCAAGCGTTATGGTTGTCGCGCAATATTCATTTGTTAAATAAAAATAAAGCATTGTTATACTCGAGGTTTCAACCACTATACGTTATATCGTGCAATAAGACATTTTTCACCCTTAAACTTTGACTAACTTCCCCCCTCTTACGTCTGAGTAAACTTATATCCGCTATCTCTCGCCTATACACGCAAATCGTATATAAGTTGCCTCCGCTTACGAAATCAAGCTTAACCCGTTGTTGCGCCGTCCTCTATCTGTATATATACTGTCGCGAGCACGAGTTTGCCCCCCAGGGGGGCTTGTGTTTGAACTCTCTGCTCTCGGGAAAACTAGAGCACACGCACAATCGAGCTCTGAAGTTGCAGTTATATACTTTTCAGGCTGCTTTCCGTGACTTTCGGTTTGGGTATGTCTGGCAGACGGATCATTGCTAATTAGGAGAGTATGTTATATATACGTATGTATGTGTGAGATGTATGACTTCATGAGTATATACACGTGACGCTCTTGTTTAAAGTCGTACAACGAGATCTTTTTCAACCGGCTGGGTTCGGGGAAGAAGAAGAAGGAAGATATGGTTGTTTATGGGATTGTTTTACACTGCGCTACTGGATTACCTTAACAGTCGACACCAAAGCTGAAGTGTAGATTCAGGCGATTATTTGAATATGTTAAAAAAAATTCGTTAAAAATTTTATTTTTATACCATTACAAAGCGTTCTTTAGAAGGAAGTAAAATTAATTTTATTTAAATATATTAGAAACGCATCACATGCATTATATGTCGGTATAAGCATATGCATTAATTATTACTATATATTCATGTTTCCAAGGAAACAATGTCACGCGTACGTAAAAGTTGACGCGCAGTTGTATGAAATTCAAACGTTATCTAAAATTCACTATCATACGATATATCGAAAAAAAATGAAAAATAAGCGTAAAAACACGTTGAAAAATCTTGTCAATCCCCATTGATATTACATCCTGAAAAAATATGCGAATCGCGTTCTCAGCGACAATAGCTTGTACTATATTCTATTGTCGGTAGCAGCATCTCGAAAGTGATTTATGCGATCCGCACGCGTCGCCTCTATAATGCTCTCTATATGTATATACGCGTACGCCCACGCGATATGCTCACGACAATTATACATTACCTCGAACTCCCTCGCGTATTTTCTCTGTATTATAATGCCGAATTAATCTTTCTCTCGTCTCGTTCCATTATTATTCATGCTCACTATATACATATAGTCTTATCGAATGCCTTATAGATATTTATTTTAATGCGATTTAACTCTTTGACTCGTCGATCACTGTACGGCACCTGCCACGTATATCGGACTTACTCCTACGCTGTTTGACTCTGGAATGTGTCGCGTATGTATATATATATATACACTCGACGGTCGTCGCGATGCATCGTCCTGTATAGCTGACGCTTTGAACAGCAGCCGTTGTATAGTAATAGTGCGCATTGTTATATAGAGACGAGCTTTAATTGACGCATTCTAAATTTTATTTTTCTTCTTCTCGTATATTATGTAGTGAGTATATTTAGAGTCTGAAACATTGTTCTTTCTCTTACTCGTTTTTTTTTCGTTAGTATATAATTCGTTTGGACTCGATGGGTTATCCCGTTGGGACGAACGATGATGAAGGCAAACGATTTTGTGCTTTTTTTATAAGTGTAGATGGTGCTTTGGTAGCGACGTTTTGGTTACGAGCGTTTAGGGAAAACCGTTGAACAAACGTTCGTTTAATGTATTTTTTGTTTCGTTTGGTATATAGGGTATATTTTGGAATGGAAAGATACTGTGTTACTACGGCGGGATCATTTTATTTTAATAACGTTGCAATAATGTTAAATTATGCGCGAACTGCGCGTTATTGTGAATTTTCGATGATACATTAATCATATTTATCGCAGGAAGGCGTGTGTACAGTGACAGTAACCATGACCGCGCGTGTTATAAATTTTTAGAAGAATTAAATGTTACGTAATTCAGATTGATCGCACTGTTAAAATGAATAATTTGGGCTGATTATTTTTTTAATGCGCTAATTCATCATTCTCCCATTTGCTCAGTAAAATAAACAAAGAACGCCTGGTATTAAAAAAATTACTCGAGAAAAATTAATATTTATAAAAATTATTTATAATTTTCATTCTTTTATTTATACAAATTTAGTTCTCATTGCACTATTTGCAAAATTAGAATCGCGTAAATGATGACTTTATTCAACTCGTAAAACGAAAATTTTCGAAAACTCCATTTCTCTTCATTTTCCTCTCGCAACGTCGAATTGAAAATAATTTTTCATTCCAACTCGGAAATTGAAAATAATATTTATAAATGAATATTTACAATCTATTTGCTTTTTAACAAATTACCTACCATCTAGTCTATTCGAAATTTCTCATATTACTATTTGTAAAATGTTAATAGGATAATAACACAATTTCAAAAGCATTCCTCCATCTCGATTGAAAATTCAATCCAAAATTGTAAAATTTTCCAAACCTCATTTCTCTTCATTTCCCTCTCGCAACGTCGAATTGAAACTAACTTCTCATTCCCGCTCGGAAAATGAAAAGGAATGGTTATCTCTCCCTCTTCCTCCCTTCTCCTACATCGAAAAAAAAAACGAGCAATAATTCTTCGTACCAACATCCACCAAATCCCCTCTTCAACCAACCACACGTTTCTAAAAATTCCCAATAATCGAACGAAATCCAATTTCCACGTGTCTTCATTTACACCTTACACACACACACATGAACGAACACGCGTGTGTAGGCATCTCGACAAGAACCTGCGTGTCTCCGTCCTTGCTTAATCGAATAAAAGCACCGTCGTCGTCGTCGTCTCGACCTTTTCCACACGACGGCAGCTGTACATATATATAGTACCAGAGGGAGAAAGTTCCCGGCGAAATTGATGCTTCTAGTGTACGTGTCTAGGTGTCTGGCGTACTCGAGTGTGGGAAACTCATCGGGGAATTAGATAACGGAGGGAGGAGGAAGAGAAAGAGAGAAAGGTGTGTGTGTGCGATGCCCATAGGGTTAGTGCACTTCTAGCTGTGTGTGTGTGTGTGAGGTGAGTTTCTGCTTTGATGAGGTGAGGATGATGGCAAGAGTTTTGGTTAGTTCGGCTGGAAAGTCAATCGTTTGAGGAACTATTTGTAGACTATAGACGTAGAAGGTATGATATGAGATGGCCATCGGATAAAGTTGACTATATATCATGTGTGTTTTTTTTTCGTGTATGCGCATTTCCCCAACGAGATTGAATTTTATATATAAAACTTTCTGTTTACGTTTAAAATGATACCAACATAAACTAATTTTACCACTATATAGAATCATTAGATTTCGTATTCCCATAAACAACCACATTTCCACTTACTCCTCATTTCTACAGAAATCATCTAACCTTGCGGTTTAACGCTTCACCTCGCATCTACAAACTATTACCATCAGCGCGTGCAGCCGTTATCTTGTTCTCTGGGAAAATTATATAATAGGCCGCTCTCGTTCCACCTTGGTTCTATAACGTAGAAATCCTTTTTTTTTTCTCAAGTACGAGTGCGCGTGCACTAGACTCCCCAGATGAATATCTGTGCCAAGCACGGCTGCGATATACTTTTCAACTACCCTTCCAAGTACGTTTTATCGTGAAAGTTGTGGGATGTGTGCACCTGAAAAGTATAGGTTCACGCGTATATATATATATACAGAACAATTACTGTCAAAATTATAATTAATTGCGATACTTTGACGTACATTAATGAGCCGAATGAGGTATTATCGATCGTTACCATCATGACGAGCTATACACATTATATAAACCAGTTTACGAGCCGATGATTGACTGCTTGCTGCTCCCCTCCCCGTTCCTCTAAAGTTTATCGGTAACACAAACGTTTACAATCGTTGTTCCCGACACATGTAAAAGCTCACAATATATAATCAGCTTATAAATAGACGTATATTTATACACACACACTTCGTTTGAAAACAAATGGTCAGATGAATATAATACACCTTATCTCAATGAGGACGCGTGGTCGAAATCATAACGAAATATACGACGTAACAGTATATACGCATTTCACGCGGGTTATCTGTATAGGTCTCCTGCTTTTTATAAATAAATCGTCGATGACGACTACTCTTCGCTTATGCATGACGATTTCATTCCATATCCACGATTCTATATACGCGTCACGTGAATTTTGTTTACCCTACACGTGCACAGGCTGCCTCTATATATACTCGTATACTTTTAGTAGTCCTTTATTCTTCTCTTACGTATTATATGCGTCCAATAGCCTTTCTATAATGACCATCATCCCTGGTAAGCACGTGGCAAACAGCAACGCGCGTGATTCAGCTATATAGAACGCGTATAGTCGGAGATAAGACAGGCCATAGCCCGGAACCGTTCGATACGACAATAAGGATGGACAGTTCATAGATCATGCTAATCTCTATGCCGAGTCATCAGCAAAGAATATAACAGAGGAATTCACATGTCCTTGGACGACCGGAGTAATGTCCTTGTTTTTCGGCCCTGCGAAAGAGGGGGAGAAAGTGTACGCGTGTGACCTCGAGGACAGAGGGCACGAACAACACCACGGATGGGTTGTTAATTTGTGGGTATATGGGTAGTGCTGAATATGCGTTATGTTGTGTATATGGGTGGAAGTTTGGGAAGTGTAGAGAGAGAGTAATTCAGTATTAGTCGCGTTTTAGGACTTTGGGGTAGTGGAATTGGCGATTTGTGGTTAGGTTTTAATAAGAGAACAATTTTTGCGGTGCTAGTGGATGTAGTTTGCAAAAACTTTTTTCATTTCACGTAACCGTGAGAGTACCGAAGTTTGCGTTGATGGTGTTTATTAGGCAGATTGACTCTCGGTCGTCTACACGTCTGTTTCAATTTATCCAGTTAATGTGCGAAGTTGCGCTATCATCAAATCTATGAATTTATTTATTTATTTTCAGTATTAAACAGACATAAATCCCTTACATAAATTTACTACAGTTGAAATAATGTTATAACTATTAAAAGAATAAGTGTTACAAAAATAATGTAATATTGGTTAATTGAATTAATTATGAAAAATTTGTGACGAGTAAGTAGAGCACGTATTTAAAGTAATGCTATAATATTAGATGTTGAAGTAATGTTCGGTGCTAGGGAATTCCATGAGCGTTGCAATCTATTTAACGTTGAGTAAAAACTATAATTTCTGTGAGATTATATGATAGTTGACTTTCCCGATATGAGTTCGCAATACAGTTGCCCTTGATGATATCGTGAATAATTTTAACGGTCATGATAGCGATGTAGTTTTTTAACACATTTAATACGTTTAATAAATTTTTGTTTCAACTGTGAATATATCTATGAAAGGAACTTCACATGTAGATCAAACTCAACTTCCACTGAGCACATAAAGTTCCAACACAGTGATAAAGCGACCGAGAAAAAAAATCCCCGCGATATCACGTATACGCGTTCCGACAAATTATACCGCTTCCCTCTCCAGGGATTTTCTCGGTCAGGGGTAACTTGGCGATTGCATTAATTTCTGCATTACGAGCATGTATATGCGCCTCTTGAGATACCGCATCCTCGCATTGATGTCAAAGGATGAGATTCTTTTTTTCCTTGAAAGAGGGGGAAATTAATTACAGCGTGTATTTACAATTTTTTTTGCGAAAATAGAGAAAGTGTGTATGTGTGTGTGTGTATTTATCGAGCACTACGAGAGGGCGGTGTAATAATAAATACGGCGTGATTGGAAAAATCGATATGCGTGTGATATCGAGCAAACAAGTTCTGTAACGTGGGGATGAGCTGTATGTTATGCATATATATTGGAGAAAAAACTTGCTCTAGTTTTGACGTCAGAGTCGGTTCTCTTTCGCTCGCCTCTACTTAATTTCTAGTTTATTGTGTGATTGACGGGTGATAGCTGTTTTCTATTTCATAAATTTAGCAAAATTATATGTCGTTTCGATAATGTGTTTTTAAATTACACTTGTTTTTCTGTTTCAGGTGAGTTCCAAATAATATTTTAAAGATCATATCTTTGGTGCTACGTAAGTAGTTAATTACAATAAGTATTATCAATTTTATATTTATCAATAAAACTATAAGCTTATATTCCTGACTTTTAAAATAGAGAACAATATGTTTTTCTATTGTAAAAAGGAGAGCGTTATCAACAAATATAATTGGCTAATTAATTTCAATTGTTACATTTTTATGCATAGTACGCTGTATAATAATTGTAAAGATAACCACGGTGACATTAATATGACGCGATTTTCTATTTATTACAAAGTTAACCTAAAAAAAAGTAGCTCCGCAACAACACTGAAGCAGACGGAGTTTTCAAGATAGAAACTTTGCGACCAACCGGACTGAAAATTCGACCCAATTTCCCACGTCCCTTAAAAACAAAACAAACTAAATCATCTTCCCACACGAGACGCGATTGCGCACAAAGTACTCTTGCGGCTAACTCTTCCTCTGCAAACACTTAGCAATCTTTTCTCCCTCAATACTGACCGGCGAAGCGTGCACCATCGAGTTTATGACTTCCAATTAAAGTCCAGCGAAGTTCCGAACAATGTTTCAATCGATTCCCCTTCGAAACTGACAGCACAAGGACTGTACAGGATAGAACTACAGTTTGCAACTTTTGAGAGCAAAAAAATTAAAAAATAGAAAAAGTAATTTCACTTTTTGGAAGATTTTGTATTTTACGGAATCCATTGAATATGGTTAAATGAAAATGTTACTGTTAATTATAACAAAAAATTCAAAGCTCCATGATCAAGGCTGTATCTATTTAGAAATATTCAAAGTCTCGTAATGAGAAGCCGTGTTCTTCGAACTTGACTTTGAATTCTAGTTAACGTGAGTTACAATAGTTATATTTGCATCTTACTTCAAGCACTAAGCTTTGAAGTCATAAAATGTCAAATTAACTTTACATATATACCACACAAAGTTCCGATGTTTCATGAATATTTCCCCTACAACATTGAAGCTTTTATCTAGATTTTAAAATAAAAATATAGGCATGTGTTAAAAATACCAATTCTTTGTTTTTTGAAAGTGACCTTTCTCGTAAAATCTAGCTGAATGCTCAAGAAAATTACCACCCATCTATAATGATCGTCTCAGTTGCTGTAAACGAACCAGCAGTTACACCAGTAGTAATCGTAGCGCCGTTAATAAATAACAACCATTTTTTCCAACTCGACACTGCGAATGTTTACGTAAACGTTAATTTAATAGTTCTTTACGATCGTTACATACTATACATCAGACCATCACATATCAACACTGAACTCAACCACATCCTTACAGCTCGAACTTCAGTTCAGATCTCAACCGCCAATCTCTCTCTCTCGCTAACCATTTCCATCTCTCAATACACAACGTTGCAAGCTCACACGTCTTCGTCTGTCGTCCTCGTTGCGTGGTATATAAATAAACCGTCGATTTTTGCGCGTGTAAACGTTGCAGCCGCCGTCGTGTGTACATAGTGCATCATCATCACTCGTCCTCGCTACGGCTGTCTGTCTATACGAGGGTTGATATTAACTTTATCAATTATTTTAACGGCAAACGTGGGCTGTGACGCGATTAGATTTTATATATTTATAGGCAAAGCAAGAGGAGGGAAAAAAGAACGTGACGTTATATAGAGGATGTTCTTTTTCTGTTTTTAATTTATTTCTGGCTGGTAAAATAGAATTAGGAGAAAAAGACATGGTGTCTATAGGTATAACGTTTAAGAGTAGTAGTAGCGTATATTATACACACAGTGATTTATTCACGCGGGATTCATTCATATTAAACATGAATAAGTTATCATTCTGGAGATAAAGTTACTAAAGCGGACGCCGTGAAAATGTGTCGGTTTGTTTGTATATATAAAGCTAGAATCGTATATATATGTATATAGCCTTGTCTGAATACGCTACATTAGCACGGCGCGCGCGCGAGAAACGTAAATTTTCTAAAATTGTAAACAAACTTTGCTGTACACACGTGCATCGTAAACAAAAGCTTGTTTTGTCACGTTAATTGAAGCGCACTCTAAACATTCGAACGCGCCGTTTCTTCCTTCTAAAATAAACTCTCACTTCCAAATTGGAGTCGCGTGTATCCATGATGAATGTTTTTAACTCGTGTTTGCTTTTACATTGAAAAAAAGAAAATGTCCTTTTGGTGCGAATATGGTGCGCGACCGATATACATCAACATTTTTATAGCACTGCACGTGCTGCAGAAAAACGACGTTTTTTTCCTGAACATATAACCGTCATATACGAACCCAAATAATTACAATAATGCCAATTTACGAGATCATCAACGCTGACGATGAAAAGCAAAAAAAAAAGAAAAACGGAATGATCGAGAGAGACCGCACGAGAGCAAATTTAAATTGCTCGACGCGCACCAGATCCATCCGGTTTTTGTGGAGAAAGAGAGAGAGAGGCGCGCGCTAAACATAGCCTATATACAGCGACGTTTCTCGTATCCTTCTTCATTTTCATTTATTTATTTCTCTCGTGCGCGACTCTATATATCTACATATATATACACTATCACCCGACAAGGGCATCAGTTTGCTCTGGTATACCGAACGGAAGTTGCATTAAAATTTTCGCGTTCATTTGATTGACCGCATAAGTTTAGGTTTAGGGGAAGAATAAGGAAGATTTTATCAATAATATACGTATGTGAGTGAGAGAAAAAATTGATTAGAGCTAATATATACATACGATAAGTGGTAACAATAAAGTATAGCTAATTTTAAGGATATAAGCAAAAAAAAAATGGTCGATGGAAATTTCCAACGGAAGCTTGGCTACGAAGATGCGCGCATATTAATAGTTGATATGCGCGTCAGGTATAATAAATGTAAATATATTTTTAAAGTATTTTCTTATTTAATATAAATAAATCGGTTTCTGTTTGCTCTCTAAATATTTATCACGATCGAGAATAGCGAGCAGCAACAGCAGTGTGAGATTTCGCATCTTTCAAAATACTAAGCGCCGCCTAGCTTGATTGATTTGTTTGGAGAATTTTTCGCTCTGTCTCTCTACGAAACCTGCCTTTTACGCAAGTTAATTACGAAGAAGTTTCGATCCGAAACCAGGTGTTAGTGTGTGTGGGTGTGTGTATCTCGGATATTCAGACACGGAAATAACATGTTTTTCCTCTTCGTCACGAGTAATTTCGTATACGTTATATATAGTCAGAAAAACTCATCTACGAATATCTCTCTACGATATCAATGCCATGTGCTTTGAATCTTAAAGCGTAGATTTTACAAATTGAATATCAAGCGTCGTGCACATTACAAAACAGCTACGACTACAATTCAAATTATTCATAGCCGGGTAATCGTGTAGCTTAATCGTGCCGCTATACGGTTTCTGTATATACTACAAAACTCGACGCGCGATAAGATTTATCGTTTCGCGTATATATTCTCCTTTAACAACGAAACTGTCCGGGTAACGAAATTCTTTTTTTTTTCTTTTTTTTTTATTCCTCGCGCGAAGAAACAAAAATTGTTGCGAGTGTGTTGGCAACGATCCGAGGGATGAATTTTATTTTCAATGCGGCATGGAGTGCACACACTGGCGCATTTCTGTAAAATTTCCAAGCATCGTCGTGACCTGGGTAACACATTTTTACTTTTTTTATCTCGTTTAATGAAACGTTCCGCTGGAAAAAACGTGTGTATAATCGAGGATACAAAGAAGTATATACCACCTCTCAGAGTTAATCGCGGAGGTTTTAATGGACTTTTGCTTTTTCAGCTCTTAAATGAAATAACGAAACTTTCTTCGTATAATGCAAGACATTTCTGTCAATATTTTCGTACCATCCGACATTGGATATATTTTACGTTGAGCCGAACGAGAGATTGTTCGCGCGCGTTTATTATTCTACTAATTGCTTGTAGAAGCAACCGAAGAAAAAGAGTCATGTCTTTCTTTATCTCATGAGCAAATGCCTGGAGTACATCTCAAGTGATTATGTACACGTTCCGTACACACAGCGCAGTACACGGTTTCTGTGTGCAAATGTCGATTTTAGCATTTTTTAACATAACTCGTCTTCTAAACGCGCGCGCATGTTTCCGAGAGATTCTATATACGTTTTTATTATAGAGGTGTTACATTAAACATCGATTCTTCGCGCTTGATGATTTTTCACAAACATATACGAAAGATGTTTTCACGAACGAAAGACGAATACATCACTTTCCGAGAATCTACCCAGAAAATCGTTGGAAAACTATGCCAAGGCTATTATACGGACACTATACGCGCGTGTACTTCGCGATAATCAAATAATCGCTGACTCGTGCGCTGAGCTTCACCCCGCCCATGATGTACTGGAAAAGAAAAACAAATCAACAAATTGGCCCTGACAATCCTATACACACTCCCTCTTTTATACGTCCACGCCTAGGCTGTTAAAAAAAAGTGGCTTGATTGAAGCGCTTGTATATATATATATCGATATATACTCGATTATACATACACACGAAGCCTCTTTTCTCTCTGTCAAAATGTAACGAGGTTCTCGTATACACAGAGAGAGAAAGGGTGCGCGAGAGAGAAAAAGCACAAGCGGAGACGTACGACACGCAACGTAGACCTTCTCCACTGACTATATTATAATTACGTTAAAAGCGTTTATATCGGCGTATGTGTCAGAGGGATAGAACGTGATCGGGTAATGGAGTTTTCCCTGGGAATGCAATTAACCTGCCGGATATATAGTGCAATTCTAATGTATAAGCTTTCGTTTCGATTTCGAGGCTGTGCAAACATCGTTAATGTAATGACGTCGCATGTTTAGTATTTCAGGTAATTTTTCTCATATAGGGAAACAGTTGACGAACGCGGTTCTCTGCGAGTCATTAGAATGAAGAATTTTTTTTTCGCTAGAGAATGAAGAAAAAATAACGTCTAAGCTGCTGTTGGGTAGTTGTTCGTGCTGTGTTAGTATAAGGTTTCGCGGAAGGAAAGAAAAATTTGCATTTTCTGCTTAATAACCTGTTGAATCCCTTGGCCACGCGATGTGTTGTAAGGTGTTCGGTAATGTGAACAATTTCGCGCGCGCCGTTTCCGAAGCTCGATTATTAGGTTTTGTCTTATCGTACTTCGCGGGTAGTGTGTAATCTATCATTATTATACTCTTTTACGTTGCAACCGATAATTTTGTAAAAAGTTAGTGTCGTGTAGCTGTGATCTATGTAATCCGCGACGTTCACGAATAACTTAAGAAAAACGCAGCATCAACAGTATAACCTCTCCACTTTGTCGGCGAAACTTCATCGTTTTTCCTAAAGCCACGATAAACCATATACATATCGTCGTACAAATCCACTTACATTGTAACGCCCCTAGCTCTGACACAACAAGCCTAACCTGCACACACACACACACACATATATACATACACACGTATTATCTAACACCACCAATTTGGACACGCGGCTTATATTGTCGATCATCGATTTTTCTCTCTCTACATTCTTCTCGTACATTTCAACCACGAAAACATCCCTTACGATGAGAATATAAAAAAAAAATAAGCCACGCTCGGGTCTCGATAAGATATCGCACTGCGACAATGCCGAAACGAAGGCCTTATATACACACACACATATACACGAAAAGAGAAGGAGGAAGAAGAACCGATCGAAATATAGACGTAACATACCGGAGAAAACGGAAAAAGCGGAGCATTGGCGTCGATTAGCCGTGAACTTCGCGACACTGGCCTGTGCCGCGAGCCTCTGTGTGTGTGTGTATATAGCTATCGACTATTTGCAGAGAGAGAGAGAAAGAGAGAGAGAGAGTGCCGCGGGAAATTAGATAACGCCGGCAAGCGAACGATTGTCCCCAGGTGTGCGCTGTCATCGCCAAGGCGATTAGCTATCGCTACTAAAGCAAATAGTCAGAGGATTCTCTTTTTTTTCTCTCTTTCTTTTTTCTTTACTTTATTCTCTCTCACTGTCTTTGCTGGTAGCAAGGTGATGGTCATATATAGGTATATAGCACGTGTTATTATATAATTCGTAAGGTACTATGCGATGACAATGAATTAGTCCCGTAGGATTTTCATATAGTTATCCAAGGAGACACGGTTTCATATGTGTATAATATGCTTGCGACCGTGTCCTGAATTACTTTCCCTCCCGCGTTCGATTGAATTTTCATATACCTTATAACGATTACAAATCAAATTTGGGGTCGTGTTGTTGAATGTTAACAACTAAGGGAAATTATATATACACGTTATTTTCGAGGCATTAATAATTGTTTAACGACGCGTCGTCGTTGTATTCGTTTCCACGTGCATTGGATGTATATGCAGACATTGCTAACGAGAGGTATAGCGAAATAATTAATGGAGGTGATGAGAAAAAATGAGACACCACCGGCTCGTTAATCTTTACGCGGCTGAACGCCATTAATTATTCAACTCTTCGCGTTGCGGCTCTTTCAGTTTTAATAATACGTATATTAAAAGCATCCGCAGAGCTATATAACTATACGGTTCGTAATCAGATCCCTTCATAGCTCTATATTTATTATCTCTTTCTACCGAAATTTTTCTTAATCGAGGTCCCGATATCTTATTCTATACGTCTCTCTATATATATATCTGGATTTAATCAATCGGAAAACAATTCATCCTAGGCGTCGACGTATAAACTACTCTCCGTTTACTCTTAGCATTGACCCTTCCCTCCAATTGCCTGTGTAAAGCAAAAACCTCATCCGTGACCCTTTTTCTCTCAATACATACATAAATCCCTAAGTCGACAAGCGAATGGAATGGATTCGTTTTGTTTAACGAATCGTATACGCACACACCCACAGTAATTTTTAATATCCTAACCTACAACCAATATAAATTAACCGTACCAACGTATAATCTTTTTTTTTTATCAAATAAAACATTTCTCAATTATTCTAATAATATACGTAATCTCAACGTCGCGTCGCAGACGATGGCAGCATCCTCGCACATTGCACTATGCGGTTATATACACACACACACAGCATACAACGCAGTTCTCTCTCTCTCTCGTACACGCACAGCT
This sequence comes from Torymus tubicola, assembly GCA_035583055.1. Classification (NCBI taxonomy): domain Eukaryota; kingdom Metazoa; phylum Arthropoda; class Insecta; order Hymenoptera; family Torymidae; genus Torymus; species Torymus tubicola. Next base: position 11,393,500 of record JAWWEQ010000001.1, read on the forward strand.
CGCTGCTGCTGCTCCGTTCTCTGCCCAGCGCTGCCTCGCGTGGTATTATATAGCAACGCAGTGTTGCCAGTTGCTCGGCATATTGATCTGCCGGCAGGTCAGTCGCGACTATATATCTGGCAACAGCGCGCGACGCCCAGCTGATCGCGCGCAACCCACGTGCGCAGATCACAGCGAGTGAGAGAGAGAGAGAGAGCTGAGAGTGTTGCTGACCGTATAGTTTTTCCTTATTGAGTATAATATGAACGATAAGACGAAAGAGATTATGAGGGAGAGAGATTTTTTTTAGTGGTGGAAAAGGTATAAAGAGATAAGAAAAGGGGATGGTTTGTTAGTAATTTTTTTTTGTATAGCGGGTCGTACGGATGAAGAGTGGAACACGCGTGTGTAAGGTTGAAATTAAGTTGGAATTATGTGAGATTGCGAAAAGTTTCTTAGTAGTATAGTTTCTTAGCGTACGGAAGAGATAAAGTTTTGCGAGAATTTTCTTGTATGGTATATAGGAGGTTTGAAACTATATGTATATATACCGAAGGGACGAAAATTACCGTGTTTCTTGTGAGATTAAAAAAAAAAAGAAGAAAAGCAGGTTTTACAAAATGCATAAATTCTCGTAGAGTTTCTATTAAAATTCTTTGCAAAGGTTTTTGCTTATATATCCAAAGAAAATGTCTCTTCGACTTTAGCAAAGCAATCTCTTACAAAAACACTTCTTTCTGTATATAAATGTTTAAAAAAAAAAAAAACGTTACTGTAACGTACATTCCAACGGTATCTCTGCTCGCGCGCAGCCATTTCGAAAATCCTCACCAAACCCAATATCCCCCCCAACAGCAATCGAATCGCTGCATATATACTTTTCCACAGTCGTCCTCGATAAATCGACAGGTAAAAGCGCCTCCTTCTCACTTGAGTATACGTGCACTTTGAATAATTATTATTATAATAACATAACCGTGTCCTTGAGTATTAGATCTTCAAGCATTATATAGCAACAGCACCGCGCGTCTCCTTTGTTCAGCTGTTAATCGCGTATCTCAACCGCGCACGCGTGTCGCAAACCTCTGGATTGACATTGTACACTACTCGCGCATTCTTCAATGGAAATCCGCTATACAGAACAAAACGACATTGCGTTCTTTCTTTTCTCGTTCCATACAGATAAAAATCTCATTCAACAAAAAAAGAGGCAGTCGCAACTTCCGAAACAATGGCCCCCGCAGTGTTCTAAACCACTACACGCTTTTATTTCCTACATACGCGTCTGCCAAACTCTCTTCTTGCTTTCTCTTCGCGCGTGGCGATATTGCAGTCACAGTCAGTCAGTCAGTCCTTAACCCACTTCCTAAAAAGACCTAAACCGTGTAAGTATATATCGCGCAGTGAGAATTCCCGCCGAAAATAATCCCAGACGATCGCGAGAGAGAGCTGCAGTTAATAATCTCTCGTGGCAGACGCGAGTGGAGACGTGAACGACTGACTAAGCGCGAAGGGTATAGGATAGGTAGCAGCAAGTATAATTATAAATCGCGAGGTGGGGCACGTGATGCTTATTTTTAGTATACCGCGGGTATAAGTGCGTTTCCTCCTTCTCCTCCTTTTTCTTTTCGACTCGTTCGGGTAACTATGCTGATGATCGGTGAGGCGGGAGAGAGAGAGAGAGAACGAAGTGCCTTCTTGTATTTTCAACTCAAGTGAGTTCGTTGACGCCCGCGTGTAAGTGGCTCGTAACCACTTTTACCCGCTCGCAATATAGAGATGAAAAATATTCATCCACTTGCTTGCTTACTCACACACAGACAGACAGCAATTAACCAATCATCGTCGTGTGGCACGCGTCCAGGTGCACGTTCTTCACTTCGGCGCAGACGCATATACAGGAAATTTTCATCGACGATGTTTCACAAAGAATTTCATGCTCGGTATGAGTATAGATATATTGTGTCGCAAGGTCATTCGGATACATATATATACACACACACACACTCCTCCGCGTGAATATACGTCACCCGACGTCCCTTTTATAAATAGACAGTTACCCATGTGACTCGCTCTTCTTCCCCCAAATAATTCATATCATATACATACTATAGGTGTATGTGTATGGGTGTGTGTTTGTAGGGACGAGAGGAGGATTTTTCGGGTCAATATTAGCGCTTGCCTTCGATTACGTTTCTTTTACCTTTTTTTTTCTTCAATATATATATAGAAGAGCCGCGCGGGTGAACTGATATCACGTGTTGTCGATGCTTTTACGCGTCATTCGTTATATCAATATATATATAGGAGAGTTTGATATAATGGATGGATGATACGTTACTTCGTCTCATTTCGCTGCGATCGATCAATTTATATTTATCCACGGTAGTTATAATTTTGTAAATTATTAAACGCGAATCTGTCGATCGTGTATATATATTATTCCAAATTCATCATACTTTTCGCAATCTCTCTCGCCATGTTCATTTTCCTACCTTCTCAGCGTGTACGTGTATGATATATTGTATATATTAATGTATCGGCGCGAAAGCCATTTGTGTATACCGCTCGAAATATTAAAGACGCAGCGACGAGAAGAAAAAAAATAAGCCTCATGCGAACACCCTCCTATCGACCGACTACGACGAAGATTTTTTACCCTCTATACTCATATATATATCAATAATCCCAGATCTATATTCACGCTCACTCGCACAGCCGCGACGCTTCTGTTATATATGTACAGTAGTAGTACTAGACGAGATTTACCCGGAAGCCTACGACGCAAGGTTGAGGTGCGCGCGCTAACGAGCTGAGAAAGAAAGGAAAAAAAATAACAGCTAAGAGAGAGAGAGAGAGGAGTATAGTGCGTGCGCGGGAGGAAATGGGAGACGAAGCCGTAGGTGGTAGTGTAGCGGAGGTTAATGTTGTCGGCGTCAAGGTCGAGACGTATAGAGAGGGAGTAGAGAGTGATGGGCTTTTAAGGGTATACGTGCGGGTTGAGATTTGGGAATATTGATTTCAGATTTGAAAAGTGAAATAAGGAATCAAATACCTATATATTCGGTCCCTCTTTATCTCTTATTTGGCAATTATTGCGGATTTCATTTCCTTTTACTTTCCCAGAACACACATACACATACATCTACGTCGTTAATAACACTTGAAAACTTTATTACTACCAGGCGTTTACACAAATTCCTTTGATTTTCTCCACCTAATATTACGATTTGAACTTACATATAATAACGCTCCATTTACCATTCCATTACGAAATTCACGTAATTACCCTCATCTTCTACAATCACGCGCTCCCCACCCCCACCCGACCTATAATTTACGAATCCATCACACGCGTTCCTAATATCCCCGGAGAATTTCGATCGGAACTCCGAAACTTTGCGATAACAACGAGAGTAGTAGGTGAAAAAAAAAATGGCTTTTCAATCACTCCGGCGCACGTGAGCGGCAGATAAATAACCGCGCCCGTGTGTGATATATCAGATTTCCAAGGCGTACATACTCGCACGCACGTATACACTTTCTCAAGGTAATTGAGCTTCGTATATACATATAGCCGATATCACGCGGTTGATATAATTTCCTAAAACTGAGAAAGAGAACTAACTGCACATTCAAATGGGTATATTACCTATATATATATTTGAGGACAGATACGTCTATACGATTTCCCTCCTGTTGCGCAATACGCATGTATGTATGTACAGAGATACAAAAGAAAAGCCGAGCCTCTCTTTAGCTCTCACATTGTTTCGAGTATATACAACGTAAACGACAAATATCGATTGGAGGAGACACACACATACACATACATAGACGGGGAGTATTCTATGTATTACGCAATATCCGTCAGTGTACATGTGTGTATGTATACACACACACGTCCCGACGGCGTAATCCAACTTTGTTGCAACATCGCCGGAAAATTTGCTCTAGGGGTTGACATTATCTATTCAACAAGGTCGACTACTCTCTCTCTCTCTCTCTCTCCCACTCTGTATGTTACCCCAGCGGCAATTTCATTTTCGCGGTATATATATGTGTACTACAAAGTCGCACGCGTTTCTTATATACATATACCATACGAACACGTGAATTTATATAAATACCCTATTCAAAAACATTGAATCACTTTGTTATGTAACGTTTTGTACCTTTTTTCTTTAACGTTGGCGATACCGCGCGAATGGCCAATTGTATTACACGTGTAAATGCCTTTGATCTTTACGAGACGTTGTTTATATAAAAGACAAAACGCGTCGGCTTTGTGTATATATCGAGAAATTCTCTCGAGCGCGTAATCGCTCGCGGCAGCTTCATAAGTTCTCTCTTTGTTTTAGCCCATCGAGTGCAGGTTAAACACACTCGGCGAGAGTCTATATAACAGCGTCGTTCTTTTGACGCGCGAAGACAATGTTGTTGCGTAATATATACAGAATCGCAATGGAACGTCTGCTAAAGCCATGATGATGATGAAAGTTGTGAGGGGGGCGGTGATGAAGTGAGATTAAATTTCGTTGAGGTAGCGAATGTTTGTACCCGGTGTGTTGTACATGTATTCTGGTGTAAGCGGGTAATTTGATGATCGCGGAAAGGGAAAGTAGCCGGGAAAAGTGTTATATATATATATATATATATATATATATAACATAACGCAACAACGCGACTGGAAGAGAAATAGAAAGAAAAACTTTCCAAACACAGGTTCTCTCTTCTGTGCTATACCTTATACACAAGGTTCACGGACGCGCACGCGAGCGGCCGAACCCACGGGAATCGCTTTAACTTTTCCAATTACCCCGCGACAGTGTATACATGTATAGTCATGTGGAACTATACCGCATCGCGGTCGCCCTCCGCGAATTATTAAATGGTAATTATGATTAAACGATGACGGCGGGGCCCGGCTTTGTTTTTTCATTTTTTTCTTTTTGCTTCTTTGTATATGCGTGTGGGGTTCTGCGAAACCGCGCGGTATGCTGAGAGGTTGTGCTTTGAAGTTAGCTTTATTTTCTTTTTTCTTTGGTTGCGACTGCGAGGTTTCCGGCGGATGGTTAGTGTAGAAAAAATTCAAGCTCAAGATATACTTGTCGAAGGGGGAAACCGCGTGAGCAAAGAATAAAATTTCTCGTTGATTTATGTATATTTATAGGGATAGTTGGTCAAAGTTGGATTTATCAATTTATATATAAGCGCAACGAAGCAGAACGAACCTCATAAAATTTTAGGATATAAACTGTTTTACATACTGCGCGTCGCTCATTATAGCCGTAACGTGAAAATTCACTTTTATGATTGCACATTGTAATTATAATATAAAAAGCTTTCTAAAAATTACAACGCAAGGTCGATTGAAAAAAAAAATGAAAGTGTAAATTCAATTAAAAATTTCCCAACGTCGGCACCATCTAAAGTTGCTTGCGTAATCATTTAAATTTTTGTTACATATATACATATATTTACGAAAATGATTGGGTTCAGTATAACCGCAGACATATACGAAAATTATTATATACAAAGGTAAACACCAACGATCATGCAGTATACACAGAAATTTTTATAATGTAATCTCTACGAACGTCTGTGCGAAACAAAACCGTATTACTTGATAATATGTATAAGCATAATACCTTCTACGTCCATAGCAACCCAAGTGCACGTGCACTCGCGGTGCTGCCAACGCCCGGTCTTCTTCTTCTTCGACGGAAATTCTGCAACAAAGACACGAGAGAAAGAGAAAGAGAGAGAGTGGAAAGACAGATGGGCGTACGAGAGACAGAGAGAGAGAGAGTACGACAATGTGCACCTGCTACCGCTGGCCCGGGATACAGTCGCGCTATTGATCAAGCGCGCGCGTGAACATGTTATAGTGCCTAGCCTGCTTGTGATGCGCATGTATATATATATATATACACCGTAGCGACGATTAATACGGTTATATATGCGGAGGAATTGTTATACGGAAATTTGACGAAGTTATATATTTGATTTGTAAGAGGAGAATAAAGATTGATATTCCAACGAAGATGTAGTAAGCTCGAGACACTTTGTAGTCGATGATTTTACCTCTATAAAGTTTTTACTTTATGCTTACGCAGACGATTCAATTACGTCGTTTCCGCATTTGTATGTTTGATTTCTACTGACAAAGCTGGATTAACTTCACGACGACGCATAGCTGTGATGGAATGCGCTGCGTTTCAAGCATTACGGTCGTTGTAGATTCCCCGCGTCGGGAAGCGCGCGTGACCTATTTTTCATTTTTCTTTTAGCTGTTTTTGCGTGTAAAAGAATTCCATTTAGCTAAACGCCCACCGTGTACTTTGTACGAGAGAGAGAGAGAGAGAGAGAGAAATTTGTCGGATCCAGAGCAACGTATATATCATATAACGAGAAGCGACGCTTGGGTTGACAGTCTCTTTTTGCGTGTACAAAACAGACGTATGGTAATTTCATTTCAAACTGAACCGAGAGTATAGTAGCGAATGTTGTTGAGCATTCAAGAGAGAGAGAGAGAGGGAGAGAAATTCGCGATAATTTCAACAGCATCACGACGAGATAATTTTTATCGCGTATATATATACATACGATGCTTTCGCAAAATTTCATAGCCAAACAAATTAATATTCATTGCTTATCAATCAAGGTATATCGTCGTCGTGTATATGTATATATATTAAGTTTAAACATGCGAAAATAAAGGTGGCGCTAATATACCTCGTTAGTAACTTACATATACAAGAGACTGAAAAAAGAAAATCACAAGCTCGGTTGGCTTGTAGCCCCGGCCGATATTATATAGCGCGTGTAAGCATATAACCGTGATTAAGGCGCAATCAACACGAGATAGGCGAATTAGCCGCGCTCTCTCTCTCTCTCTCTCTCTCTATGCCCTCGTAGCGTATTGTCGGCGATAAGATTTACGATTGCTCGCGCTATCTTGGCACCACGCGCGCGCAATAATACGCGAATAATTTTGTAATAGCGAGCGAAAAAGAGTAGTAACCGCGTGCTCTGATGAATGTTAAAGATAAGACGCGTTCGCGAGCGCCTCCCGTGTACATATATATATATATATAGACTTTTTTTTGTCGTTTCGGTTATCGGTTTATTCGCGACCTTATAGATTATATCTGAATAAACGTGCGACAGTGAGGTAGTTTGCTGGATTTTGATTACGATGCGTGGTTGAAATTGAGTATCGAGTAAATAAACTCTCTTGTATAGATGCTATAATTGCCGTACAAGTGAGTGCTAATTGTATTTTGATATAATGGGTTACAAAGAGAATAATTGTTTGCATTACAATTTCTTTCGCATCCTATAATTTATTTACATCATTAGTAATAAAAGCTTTACATGTAAAAAAAAAAGAATTATTTGTTGGGGATTTTCGCAATCGTCATTAATGAACCGAAAATCTAAAATTAACCAAAACGATTGATAAATGTATACACTAAAATCATTAAAATACAATAAAATATTATTTTTCAAAAAAGCCTACATCCCAGTTTCCAATATGTACAAACAAACGAACCGGCAACACCGCTTGCGCAATATATATATATACATATTTTTTGTATTCCCTCTCGCTTCACCGAAAACATCGATGCACGCGCGCAAAAAATCGCCCACTCGAGCGAACCACAACACACACGATCGACGACAAAAAAAAACGAGAGCGAGAGATACGAAAAAAAAACCAACAACTTAACACGCGAACTTAACCGTATATATATACCACCGCCTCCTACTGAAATTTCAGAACTCGCACAACTCGCAGCAGGAAACTCTCTCTCTCTCTGTGCCCACGCGTCACTCGTTGCTTTCGCACACATACACACGTACATGATAGCTAGAGCCTCACAGCTGGCACATACATACATACATACATACACACACGGAGCGCTTGTATGGTCAAAGAACTCGGTGGCTGACGTACGCGGATGTATGCGATGCGTGTGCCGCCGCTCGCAGCGCGAAACGGGAGCGTGAGTTTATATATGATGTATATTATGTGTGTATTTAACGTCGTGTGCGCGTTGTTGCTAGGGACGAGAAAGAGAAAGAGAGGATGCAAAAGTTTGCAAAATACGATGTTATATAGGATGTTGTTGGATTTTTGGGTAGTATATATAGAAGCATACGTTGTGAATGAATCATGTATACTACTTCGAGGTTGGAACGTATTTTTATCTTCTACTTCTTTTTTTCTTTTTTTTTTGTATTGTTATTCTTCATCGACCGACGCGCATACGCGACGAATTATCAGTTAATAATAATCTGCAGTGGCGCGCCATTCGATTCTCCTTTATAAACATAACGTCAAGCGTGTATAATATATATATAAATGTATTTTACGGTTCTTTCTTCTTCTTCTTCATCGGTTTATTAATAAACACCAGGCTATATAACATCGAGCGGCGTTCAATCCTTTACACAATTCACTCGCATATCCGACAACATATAGACGTGTATAAGACACTGCTGGTACTGGCATGATATCTGCGTATTCAAGACCCTTTATATAATTGAGCCATCGTCGTTATAGAAGCGCATAATGTAAACCTTTTACGAATAGATTATATGAATCGTCTATACACTACTGTTCGTACGCATATATAATATAATACAGACCAGAAGAAGAAGAAGAAGAAAAAACGATCCGTCTAACGGGTTATACTAACGAACGTTGAACCGACTATTGCTTGGTAACAAAGTGTATACACTTGACTTCGTTCCTCTCTCTCTTGAGTATCGGAAGTCGAGTGAAACGCGCGCTTATGTATACATATATACAGAGATGATGAGCATTCAGAGGAAGCTTTCTACTCTCCTATACCTATATAAGTTGGATAACCCAATCGCTACTGCATAACACCTCGCATCGCATTTATCGCGATGACATCTCTGCAACCGCGAAATTTCCGAACGCCATTTCCTTCTTCTCTCCCACTCTCTGTATGTTTTTTCTTTCATCTTGTACATATCAAGCTTCGTCCGTTTTGCTTCTAACGTTTCATCCGGCTCGCTTCCTTTGATCCGATTCCCCGTCATTTCCCGTCGCCGACGTTATACTGTTGTGTGGTCGACGACGTCCCCCCCCTCTCTTTTATGGAAGCGCGTGAACTCGTCGTGATTATCGTCATGCGCGCTTGATTTCTTTTGGTTTACTTCTGTGGAAAAAGCGCCGCGGTGACGCGGTTGTTCCGGTCGTGTATGTATGTATATATATGCGGTGGAAGAAAGTGCGGTTGCGGTTGGTGAACGAGGATTTTGGTGCTTTTAGAGTGGTGGTATCTACTGGGAATTTTGAACAGATGTTACGAAAAATTGTTGATTGAACAAACAAATATTGGATTACGTTATTATAAAACGACTGTAATTTTCACATTTAAATTACTTTACGTAAAAAAACAGAGTATTCAATATTTATAGCATGTATAATATATACAGTATCGTGGTTGTATCTTCCTACGCATTTTTTTTCTCTCGTATCATATGTATATATTGTTATTTTTATATAGTCATCCAGAACAGATATCTTTTTATCGCATAATATTTTTCAACCTCCTATATCCGACCACTCTAAACGAAACCAACGTCATCTGAAAATTTTGCGGTTGACTTAACATACACACACATATATATCGATTAATATATATATACGTGCGTATAAATAACCACACGCAATTTAACATCCATTCATTATAAATTACAAAATTGCCTCATTACCATTTTCCATGTATATATACGACGTTAAAAAAAAAAGATATTACTTCGCCTCTTTCGAATTGCACAAACCCGATAAATCTATACTTTTGCTAGCGTCAATGTATAACAGCGAGTGAAATCGTTCAAGGCAAATTACAAGTAAAAAAATTACAGTCGCACGTGTATATATATATATATACATATTGAACTACCATCGTTTTACAAGCATGGAATAAATTTTAAGAATATTAGTGTACATATATACACCACATATTAAAATATAATATATACCGGTGCGTGTGATGTAGGTCGAGGACAGAACTTTCACACATTATGCACACACGCACACGCACGCACAGTGTCAGCACATATTCAATTTAGCGTTCTCGATTGTCTCGATTGCCATATCGCGCGTCGTTAGCGTCGCGCAGGCGCTAATTCATCTCTAACGTCTATTCCCTAACGACGCGACGGTGTGTATATGACAATGGAAATGCACGACGATATATGTATGTATAACTATATAATATAATGTGTGAACAATATATATATATATACATGTGTGAGCGTTCAACTGCAAAGAATTTTCTCTAACTCTAGCGACAGACGTGGTAAATTATCTCAGACGCGCTCGCTATAAATAAGCCCAGGGAAAAGGAGTCCTTATAAATAACCCGAGTGAAAGAGAGAGAGAGAGAGAGAGAGAGAAGACGCGACTGCACATCTCATGCCAAGCTGTAGCAGTAGAAGCTTGCACACATATATATATATATATATATACAACACTTCTTTATATAATACCTACTTCGGATTTTAATTAACTTTCAGCTAATTCCGGCGCATTGAGTAATCTCGCTAATGCTGCTGCTGTCTCGAGGCGGCAATAAGTTTTGTTGAGATTGTTATATATATTATATAGCTACCGAAAATCAGAGGAGAGAGAGAGAAAGAGCACGCGGTATATATATGTCTCGGACGCGTTCGTTGCAACAACAAGGTCAAGAATAAGTGAATTAAGATTGTCTCCCGCTGATAATTGCTGCAGCATAAAGTTAGCGACAAATTCTGTGTGAGAGAGAGAAGAATATTGGATAGGGAAGAAGTTTGCGTGGATCAGGGTCGAAAGTTGAAAAAGAGGAAGATCAGCACTGATTAATATATTTAGAACGATAAAGAGACATACACACGTCTCGTCAATTGTCGCAAATGCGAGCAATTCGCCTGATTTACATTTAATTCGGCCACTTGCAAATAATTCACTTTCCATTGGCACTTACACGCTCGCGCTGTATATATATATATATATATATGTGATAGATACAGTATATATATATGCGAGCGCGCATGCACACACGTTAACTACTCTCGTGTATTTTCGGGACGGACACTCAATTAGAACGAGTCGGTGCGCATATACATGAGTATTCCTTTCGAAAACGAAATTATTTAACCAAGCTAATGTGTGCGTCGTGCGTGCACGTATGATATAGTATATTATATACGTCTGTATATATATATATACACATATATGAGTGCTGCGCGCTGTTGCTAAGCGAGGCGTTATTGATGTTTGTGCGCCCTGGCGTTTTGCGAAATGTGCAGACACACACACTCTTTTGAAATGCTGTGCGAAAAATTTTTTATACATATATATATAGGTGTGCGGGTGTATGCGTATACTTTCACGGCCGTTTGGTGTTAAATATAAATGGTTTGGAAAAATAAAGAGAAACTGCTGCTACTGCTTTGTTGTATTGAAACACTTGAAATTTTAGATCTATTTTTTTGTTTTATCTCTGCGGAACGAGAGAGAGAGAACGAGATAAATAGATTCCCGTGGGTGGTATTTTCCTATTCTCCTGTTTGCATATGAAATTTTCTAGATATAATGTGCGCGACGTTGACAATGTAGCAAGAGCTACGCGCGTCGATGTAGATTGATAAAAATCGTATAACTTTATCAACGTGCCCGTCTACTTATTCCGTGTAATAGTTGTACAAAAAGTAAGTGTACAGACGATCGTCGGCGTTCGATGAATATTATATATATATATATAGGTTGAGTAACGCGATATATACCGCAGATTTCGATCTTTCTTGTATTATAGCATCGATTATGTTAACGTTAAGGAAACACACGTATACAATATTACCATTCACACATCGTGCCCATACCGAAACTCAATATGCTTCGAGACAAATATCAAAACAATCGCTTATTACTCTCTCCTCGCTCTCTCATTCCACGACATCCGCAGTCCGCCCCATCAGCCGTTACACAAACCGCTCCGCCCCCCTCTCTTACCGAAAGAAATAAACAACAAAGTTACAACTGTACCCAGCAAGCCATTATACCCTACACCCTGCGTATACATATAGTTAATAACCCAAGCTACACTGTACCACCCTACGAATTACGCAACGTATGCGGTACGTTAACCCTGATGCGTATGAGATAATATACACGTATATGAGAAAGAGAAGAAACGTAAGGAACAGTAACAACGACAACGACGACGACGCCGTTGTGGCGCGGTAGCAGTTATGGCGTCGCTTGCTGATGTGGCGCGCGCGCGTGAAGCCAAGCCAAGCCAAGTATATAATATACTCAGCGGGAGATGTTGCGCAGAGAGAAAGATGCGTGTGACGACGCACGCGAGGAAGAGAAAGAGGACGATTAGAACGACATCTGGCGGGGTACGGTGGTAGGTAAGGTAGGGATTCGATATGCCGAGTGTGTTGTGGATGGGATGGGAGGGGAACGGTAGATGGCGCTGGGTGGATGGTTGGCAAAGTGATTCGATGAGGTGTTTGAAGTTTGGTTGCGCAGAAGGTGCAGATGAATTGTTTAGGGGGGTATGTATGGTTAATGTGGACATGAGGAAAGAGAATTTGGGATATGGTAGATATATGTATTGACGGTGTTAATTTGTATTGTTGATTTTGGGAGTTTCTACATGTCGGCACGGTTAATGTGCAAAATGACAAGTGTAATTGAGGAGCCAAATGAATGTTTAAGAATGTGATTAATGATATGAAATGGGTATGGTAGGGTTTGGTAAAAGAGTCGAGCGGATTTTGAATTTTATGGCTTTTCTCATACCAAGTCTATTTTACCAATAAAAAACCAATTAAAAATAAAATAATACAATGAGGTTTATAGTTTATTCATAGACAAATACATGTTTATTGTTTACTTGAAAAATAATAAAAATAAATCTCGATACTGAATTGTACAGTATAACGTGAAGATACGAATATTACGTATACTTTGTCTACTTCCCCATATACATCAGCCCTTGTATAAATTAAAATTCAATCTTCAACAATGCAGTAACCCAACACTAATTCTCGCTTCTTTTTCTTCCATTTCAGTGCGCAGACTTCGTGAAGGCTGGCGCAGAGCAGGGCCAGACGCCGTCAGACGTCGTCTTGGGTGCGGACATCACGTTCTCGTGCGTCGCCGATCCACAGGCTGCTAAAGAGGCGAGTATTACTATATTCTTTTTTTTCTCATATTAAGTAACAAAGCGAAAATCGAGAAGAGAGAGGTGCCACCCAAGGGACGAAACTTCGTTACAAAAAGGAAGTAGTTTGTGTCTGTTGTGAAGGGAAACAAACATTCTAAATATCGAATATCTATAGAACCAATCGAAATATACTAATATTAGTATATATAGTTCGAAATTGTACTTGATTGGGAATTATTTAGGGAAGATTAGTGTTTTTTCGTATGGGGTTGGACGACGACTTTGTTTATATCTTCCTTCGCATAAAATACTTTTCTCAAAAATTCTTTCTGTGTATTTTGTAGTAACATATTTTTTTTTTTTTTGTTTAAATTTGCAAATGACGTTTTATGTGCTTAAATATAGCTGCGTACTGTTCTGAAAATGCATGCAATACCAATATCGACTGTAAATTTTCATGCACTTTGGTTACGCAAATTAGAACTCAAGCTTCTTATACAAACGTCTATAAAAATTACATTCACTCGGCATGATAAAAGATCATACAATTTATTATCGGAAATCGAAAAAATTGTATATAACGACACTCACAATTCTGCTCTATATAATGTCGTGAAATTATAATAATTAATTTAGTCTATCTAGAATTTCAAGTCACCACTGTTTTCAATCATTTTTCTTTTTATATTAAAAATAAAATTACATAAAATCCACAAAAACCCTCTAACCTAATGATATAATTTTTTTTTCTTCTCGCACAACAGATGGTCTTCGGCAACTGCGGCGTCCTCACCGAGATTGAAACAGGCAAGGGTTACGTGGAGATGACTGGCATCGACGCCGAGACGTCACAGGACATCGCGGAGGCAATCACAGCCAAGGGTGCGCGTTACCTTGAAGCTCAAGTACAGGGCAGTAAAGTACAGGCAGAGGAAGGTACACTGGTAATCCTGGCTGCTGGCGATCGTCAACTCTTCGACGACTGCAACAGTTGCTTTGGCGCTATGGGCAAGAACACGTTCTACCTTGGCGAAGTCGGCAATGCCTCTAAGATGAATCTGGTGCTACAACTGATGGCCGGCGTGACGTTAGCTGGTCTGGCCGAGAGTATGGCACTTGCGGATAGAGCTGGACTTCAGCAGAAGGACGTGCTGGAAATCCTTGAGCTTACGTCGTTGGCGTGCCCGGCGACATTGGATAAGGGCAAAGGTACGGTTTTTCGAAGTCGATGGTCATGATTGGAAGTGGGATTTTTAAATGGTTACGTTTTGGATTGAAATTGCTGATGTAGATGTTATATGAGGATGGAAAGGAAATAATAATTATCCCTTAAAGTATTTAGTCTTTATATAGTCTGGTGATAATTAACTTTGGTAAATTAATAAGATACTAAATTAAGAAACATTTCGCCCGTAGTGAAAAACCAGCAAAATGTATAATTCGCTAGTTTATCATTTAAAAATTACCAAAATTAACCGTTTGCTAATTCATCGTATTTCTTACACTACAGCTATCATTGAGGGCGGCTTCACGACGCAGCTACCACTGCAGCACATGCAGAAAGACCTTCGACTCTCTCTGTCCATGAGCGATCAGCTCGAGCAGCCTGTCCCACTGGCAGCTACCGCCAACGAGATCTACAAGCATGCGATGCGACTGGGTTACGGCGAGCATGACGCCTCAGCCGTTTACATTCGCGCCAGGTTTTAAGAGACGCACGATACGCGCGCAGAGAGACAGAGAGAGAGAGAGAGAGAGAAAATGAGAACAGCGGACAACACATCGGGAGAGAGAAAGCGAGCGAGCGAGAAATGTAAACTAACCAATATGAGAAGATAACCATGCGCATTACCCCGCCGTCTTTCTATCATATTTATTGATGATGATGATGATGATGCTAAACGCAATTGCAATGACCACACGTGCGTGCAAGAAGAAGCGCCCCCGCCCCCCACCTCTCTCTTCAGCCCCTTTGCGATCGCGTTTTAAATGAGAAGGTAGCTTTTGTTTGTGTTTTTTTTTACTACTCCGGCATTATAGGGTCACTGAAGTTTATAGCGTCTTGAGTTCGTTCGACAACGAATTCGTATAGGTCTGTTTTAAGATTTTTATCATAGGCTTTCAAGTAGTCTATGTTACTGCTTTTTTTCCCCACCTTCCATTGAGTCTGTCACGAATTTGCAATGTTAAACGCGATCGCGCGAGGGGATATAAGGGGCTGATGTCGGGTCGAGAAATAGAGAATCAAGTGTGACGTATCTTAGAATGATTATAAATGATTATAAAGAGCCAATTTGTGCATTTCGCTCCTTCGCCACGCGACTGGAGATATCTATACAAAGGTCGAGGGAATTATTGTCTATGTCTGCTTGCGAGAAAGAGAAAGAGAAAAACTTCCAAAATTGATGATACACGACGATTACGACGACTACTACAATACCTTCGTGCGCATACATGCGTATGTTTATTTCTTTTACTCTGTTTTTCCGTCGATGTATCCTTTTTTTTTATTTATATTTTATTTAAAAAAAAGGATTATTTGATAATGCGATTATTGTTAGCGACTTTAATTGAATTGGAAGATTTGATTAATCTTGACTTGTGTGAAATAATATCGCGTTGATGTAATCGATGCAACGTAGGGTCACGTGATTGTATCAGCGAAGCGTAATTTGCAATTTTATCTGTTTATAAAGCTCCGTAACTATTTAGATTGATTGATTGATCGGACATTGTCATTTTTTTATGAAAAATTGAATCGGCGTCCTTTTTATATAATATGTGCATAATGATTTTCATAATAATAATTTAACATTGACTCGTTGGATTGAGGTGAATGAAAATATAGTAGAAGTTCGTTAATCTGAAGTAATTTAACGGAAAGCGATTAATTTAAAGTGCCTTATCTAACGTTTGATGAAAACTTTTAATAAATTAATCTTATCCATTTTTGTTATATCTTTTTTGTATTTACGTAGTAACTGTAACAAATATTAAGGCACACAATAAATTCATACATAGCATAATATCGAATGTCTTTTAATTTTTTTTTGTTTTAGTTCAAACTGGAGAAATATACCCGACGAGTCAAATAAACATCCATAAAATTTTATAGATTGTAAATTGAATCAACGGATAAACTATTCGTCATATCGTGAAATATTCACGTAACATTTAAATACTAATAATGGACCAAAACCAGTGGCATCCAAGAAAATAATTTCAATTTCGTATTTTTGTAAATTTTATTAACGCTATTACAGTATTTCATAATATATATATTTCTATTTCTTTCGAAAATAAAAATAAAAAGCTACATTTTGTAAATTCATTTTGTCTTGAAATTATTCTTATACGCTGTAATAAACTTTCCTTGAAATAATATATTATGGATTACTATTGTAATAAAAATAAAATGTATAAAAATATATGTGTATACAAATAATGTGATGACACTGGCATTGGCTATCAAAAGACAAAAGCGACGTAATTGTAAATGAAAAAAGACGATGGACGCGCAGCGAAAAATATCTCAATGGATTGCGATGATGAAATGCAAAGATCACTTAGGAAAAAAAATAAAATAAAAAAGAACAAGCAAAATGAGATTGAGAGATGCTTAGGCAGAGTTGAAATTTAATATTAAATAGGAAGTGTAAAGGATGTGTAATATTAAAATGTACATGAAAATATAACGTTTGTTCTCAGAAAAGAAAAAATAAAAGAGGTAGAAAAGAAAATGTCTTGAGTATAATCTGGCATAAGAGGCATCGAAGGACTTGCTTGTAAAAAATGTTCATTTTTAATAGTTCTTCGTGATTGTTAGTGTGAACTGACCTACAAGCACCAAAGTTAGTTTTTAAACGAATTATTCTTCGATCTCTTTTTTAAACAAATTTACTCGATGCAATAGTTAGTTTTAGTAAACCAATGTATATCGATAAATTTTAATTCATTTTTATAAAGTAGAAAAGAATCAATGAATTTATTTTAGAAGCAAGTTCTTCTAAAATGTGTAATAAGTAAATCTCTTAGACAAAAACAGATTAATGAAATGCAAAATGGCAAAAAATACGCAAAATTGAAGTATATAATTATATATATATACGCATAGATGTAAAAGATAATTCGAGAGTAAAAAGAGCGAGAGGGTGAGAAAGATATAAAAAGAAAGTGTGTGTTGAGGATGAGAGTATAATGTGTAATTGCATCTGGGGTTTGCGGCGCAATGCGTGCGTATGTTTTTGTCATAAGATACATTGGTTTTTTGAATAAAAATATATCTATTTGACTTATTTTAAAAGTAACTTTTATAATAAATGTAGAACGAGAGAGAAAGATACGTAGTTTAAGTATATAAGATGATTTAAAGCGTATGTTTTTCTTATATTTACTAAATGAAATTTTTGAATCTATCAATAAAACTACATTATCACTTTATTTTAAGTTTACTAGGACAAATGACATTTCGAATTTTACATTTGGGTGTTACAATAAAGTGTTAAAATAATATTGCTTGTGTTACTTTTAAAATTATGACCTATAACTTCAACATCGCGGACATAAGCATTCCATAAACAAAAAGTAAGTACATCAAACTTTTAATTAACCATTTTTATTTAAACTTAAATATTAACGCAATTATCACAGCAACTATAACGAAATTAATAGTTAAAAATCAAATAGATACTAAGATTTCTATGACATACACGGTTAATTTCATAACTATAGCTGTGTATTTATTTGTATGTAAATATTTTAAGTGCAAGCTGTCTATAGACTCGGATGAAAAGGTAAAGCAAAGCAAATAATAACTTCCGTTACGCGTGGAAAACGCTATGCGAAGGAAAATCCAGCAGGCTGCTAACTTTGTGCAAAGAAACGGTCTGTTACGAAACTAGAATCTTGCTCGACTCGATTGCGTAATGTATAAAATTTAATTTTAGTTTATTGGTTGGCAATTTTCTGAAAATAATACTATAAACGTTTCCTCGTACAATTTTATTTTATTCTCTGTAACATTATTTTTTTTTTTTTTTTGTTTAAACTGGCGAGATTTTTCATTAAACAATGTATCGATAAACATTGATTCTGTTAACTTTAGTATTGAATATACTGACACAATTTTTAAAAACAATACACTTATTGTCACAGATTTTTTTGCGATCCAGTTTGTTTTTTTCTTATTTGCCATCAGGATCTTTGTAATGTAGGTCCGCGGGATTTAGATCGCAGCTAATTCTTCCGCGTTAGAAATCGATGACGCCCGTCAAGATTTCTTCGGGCACAGTTATGGCATTGAAAAATACGCAGAAATCAATCATTTTTACGTACCAGCTATAGAGAGAAGCAGCGAAAGACAAAACGAATGACCTCGAGTTTCTTTTTCCATCATCCATAACCATCGCTGATCATTTCGCTTTGGTATAATTAAATTGTAATGCCTTATAGTCGATTATATATTTGTACATCGTTCTACTATAAACCCATTAGATGAAATTCTTCGTGAAAACTGAATTCTCAACGAGGTACATCATCGATGTTGGGTTATTAATAAACGTTGAACGATAACCAGCTTATAAAATACCACGCCGATTTAAATCCTAAATTTTGTATGATTTCCAAAATTTTAAAGCGCCTCGTTATATAAAACTGTAAACCTGCGTGTCTGTATGTGTCTGTATGTGTATATGTATATTATACACGCTCGGAATTAGCGAGAAGATTTGAATAAAACGGCAATTTTCATTCATCAAAAAGTAACGGGTGTCTAGATCGGTGATCGCGCGAACGTTACAAACAAGCGTATAAATATATTTTTATTGCTATATACAAAACAGTAACGTTATAGCTATAGTTAGCAAAAAAAAAATTTACGCTTCTGCAATCGTGTCTGCGTTAAACTTCCAGCAGTCTATATATTCGAAGGAAAAATTAAGCAGTGAAAGAGCAGAGAGATGTAACGAGCTGATCGTCTTATAGTCGCGCTTATGTAATGGCGATGAAAAAAAAAAGAAACGTAATGGACTTGGAAAGTAATCGCGTTAATACGGTGTATACCACGCGGGAAAGGTGATATTTCGTATTCATCGGCTTAGAACAATATTCGATGCTTTCACGCGCGTTATAATCTCTTGGAGTATGTATATATATATATATATACACCACGAACAATCACTCGTAAATATATACGTTTACCTTTTTTTTATATACGTGATTTTGGTATAGGTACATAGTTTTCTACTTTACATTCTTAACAATAGCGGCATTTTCGCATAGGTAGATATAATACCGCAGAGATGACATATCATACAAACCTACAATATATAACGAACAAAATAACTGAAATATATTCATCCGAAAATTTTAATCATTGTCGAATACCACCTCATGTGTTTTATGTTACCTATATGCGCCTATATAACAACCTCACAATGTATCTATATATATACGTATAGAAAACGAACAACCGCAGAAGAAAAAAATTTACACATATAGGTACGCGCTCGCGAGGCTCGTAAAACAATGGGCGCACGCGTATAGAGTTCTAAATATTTAAAACAGCATATATATATATATATATATATATATATATATATAGCGTAGAAGTGAAAGTAGCGACCGGATCCGCGCGGCAAGAAGCTATATGAAAAAAAAAAAAGAACGAACGTATACCGCGCCGCACGTGAAAGTACATCGAGATTTTTGGAAATATTACAAGATTTTTCAGAGAACGTGCAATATAAGTGTATAGGAATTGGTAATAAAGGTATGAGGTAAATTGCTGGGTTCACTGCGCGGCTGGGTTACATTTATATACAGAGCTTTAATCTTTCATGAAACCCCGCGCGCGTGTTATATGTATATATGGGCGCGCGCGCGAGCACTTTGTAATGAACCACAGAGGTGCAACTTTGTTTGCGGTTTTGGTGAATGTGGGGGGGAGGGGGGAGCCTTGGTGTGTATATGTGATAAAGATGCAAAGTTGCTGCTATGCCGAAAGGTCGGCGCGGTTGCGGGAACGATTTTGTTGAATAATCGCGAGAATGCGTGTGACGATATAGGCATAGGAAAATCTATGTATACATATATATATATATATATATATATATGTAGTATAAGGTACAAGCGGGGGACGATGCCGTACACTTAAGGAAAAAAAGGTAATAAAAAATTAATGAAATAACATTTTTATAACTGCAATGTAGAAAGAATATACAATAAACTAATAAATACATATAATAATTCGTCGAAACTTTTCATTGAGAAAATATGTTGAAAGAGTTCTTTATATATACTCTTTAAGTGGAGTTTCGTGATTAAGATAATGGTTTAACGACGTTATGGAAGGTGCCACTGAGCAGTGCGTAGATAAGGGATAAAAAAAGAAGTATATATAATTCCGCAGATAATCTGTCTGTAAATGTATTTTGTAACACGTTATTTTTAAAACGAATGCCGTTCGCGGAGTTTCTCTATGGGGACGTAAAAGAAAAATTGAGATGTTAATTTACCGAGGGTATATATATATGGTATTGTGCGCACGTCTATAAAGATAAACAAGCGTATATTGGCCGTCAAAACGCGGGAACACAATGTGCGCAGAGGATAATTGAATAGCGCGATATGTGTGTATATGTGTTTCCATTCCGGAAGAGATGATTTTAACGGTATGCTGAGCGTTATTCTATTCTTTCTTTTCTGTTGGAGAGATAAGTAATAGTTGAAGCGGCTTGTTGTTTTTTTTTCTCTCTCGATGTTTTATGAAAAAATTTACAGCGAGTGGGAAATTGCTATGCGTTGCGATGGGTTGGTTAATTCAAAGGCGACGATAGTAATGCTAAAATTATCTGGGTATATCGGGTTGGATATGGTAACGAGGTTTTTTACTGTGTTGAGAATGAAATAATGCGTGTGAATTATCGTTAACTGGTAATTACAATGGGACGAAGTTTAGTGAAAATAATTATATAATAATTTTGGTAGTTACAACATTATTGTTCTGTCTGGTTAAGGTATCGAAAATTTTATAGGGACCTAAAAAGTGACATAGTTTATAGGAGAAATTTTACTTTATGTTGTATAATTATCTGTGGAAATATGGTAGTTTCGATTTTTTTTTGCATTTTGTGGTAGGTTTACAAGACAGAATGGTAGTTACATAATAAACAAATTTTGTAATTATTACAAACAATTTAACCGACCATTCTAGACTATAAATAAAAAAGCAAATGCAAATGCTTATCGGTTATTACACAATTCTAATTCGAACTAGTTCATTCGTTAAATATTATCAATCCACACATAAATAAAAATTCCTAAAATAAAAATCAAATACTTTTTATTAACGCGGTTGTTTTTTTACTATTCATAAAATTTATATTGATGATTTAATACTAAAATTAGTAGGAACATATTATCAAGAAAAACTACAAGTCATTACATACATTTATTAAATTCATATAATTTCATTTATGATTCACCAATTACTCATGCTGCATATAATTAACTATAAATTCATTCTGTACTATATATCATTAAAAACATATTTGCAAGAGTGCGTAGTTTAATGTAAAACATTAATATTATGCGTCGAAGTATTAAACACCAGGTAAAAATTATGTTAAAATATTAATAATATATAGATTTTTCTGTTAGCTATACTTGAATACATTACTGATAACTATTTTAAAGTTATAATTATTAAACATATTCAACATCACAAATTGATCTCAAATAAAAAAATCTTTTTCAGAGTTAAATATAACACAACTTGTTAAATTAAAAGAAGAGAGGGGATATTTTGCTAAACAGTTGACTTTACAGATGGGTAGAAAATTTGAAAAGTATAATTAGAATGTTTCTAGCGTAGGGGTAATTCTCACAAAGGATAAAATGTATAATATATAAAAGAAATTATATTTTTTATTTATATTTATGCAGAAATTTAACATCTAATATTTTTGTAATAGTTTTCGGCTATCTTCCTCTACCATATATATCGAGTTTAGAAAATATTTTGAACCGTTCTTCTCAAATCCAACTGTGCCTACAACGCTGACCATTTTGGGTTTGAAGGGCGTGATTCTATACTGTAAAAATAATTTTACAAACATATTATGAATTTTTCGGCACAATCGATATTTAGAAGAGCCTTACTACTTTAGCTAGAGTGAAAATTTTTACTTCAATTGTAATACAAACTTAATGTGTAAAAATGATTTTCTTTCGAATTGTACACGCTCGGCTAAAAACTTGTTCGCAAAATTGAGCTTTGCACACGTCGTATGGAAAAATATAGTTTGATACATGAGCGAGAAGTTGATTTTGTCCTTGCGTGGACGTTTGCGCCCGAGCGAAGCAAGATACTAGTATCAAAATGTACTATTACTTACATGGGAGCACAGCCCCCCTAGTTCAAGCAAATTATATCCTTTTTTACTTACAAGGAAAGTATTTCAATCCTGGATCATTGATTTGGCTAAAATTTCAGGATGTTATTATTTGAGACACGAAGTGAACACCGGTTTTAGGATTTTGTCCATTGGACCCTAGGGACAATGATAAAGAAGTTTTTCGGATATCTAGTGGAAATAAGTGTCTACGGAGAATTAAGTAACTTCATAGAGTAGGATAGTATCTAAATCATTATATACATAAGTAAAAAATAAACTGATAGAATAATCATTAATTAAAGCTCCGATTCTTTTAAAAATATTGTTTTCTTAGAATATTTTAACGAATTAACGTGACCGACAATGGATTATATTATCAAATAGAAGACAACAGAAATTTTTAACTACTTTAATACGTTGCCCTTGATTCTTTATAAATTATGGAGAAATCAATATTTTTCAGCTTAATCTTCACATAAACATAATTATTTAAACACTCTTAGCTATCGACTTATTTAAATCTCTGAGGATACCTATAGCTCTAGATATTCCGAAAAACTCCTCTATTTTTCCACCTAGGTCCCAATCAACACAATCCTAAACAGGGGTTCATTTTTATGCATACCATGTTACGGCGTTCATCTCATGAGGCAGAATCGGTAACTATTCTATATTTTTTTTATTATCAAGCTACGATAGCCACTTAGCAACCTCAGCTTTGTCTACGAAATTTATCTCTGATTTATCGTCGAAGATATGCAGTAGAGTCTTTGTTCCAAAAACTGACATACGATCACCGCTATCTCTCTTTCTTCCCATCAAACATGCTAAAATCAATAAAAATTAAGTATTTCATGGCATGATATTTTATTGCTAATGTGTCGCTTATTTATGACATCGATTCTGATTTGGCACTTTTCCTGTTTCCACGACGTAACGAATAAATAATAATCAATAATTGAACCCTATTAAAATATTGAAAATTATAATCACATGTTCAAATGTTGAGAATAAAATAAGTTCTATCAACAAAAATGAAATATTTATCTTGAAACGAAATATAATGTTAAGTGTGACATTGTCAACTTAAAAATTAACCAAAAATTAGTCAACTTAACGTTTCTATTAGGGAACGATAAGCGTATGCCCAATAAATACTTTTGCCACATATTTTAATTTGGTGATTATCGTGGTTTTTTTCTACGATTTAACGGACGTGGCCGATCAGCAGCGTTGAATGTAACACAATAAGCTTTATCTTTATGAATTGTTTTAAAGCCACTTATGAGTTTTTTTAATTCCATAATACTTTAGCACTTCAATTATTTGTAGCACTGTCTTAATTATTTGTATTATAATATAATTGCATTAGTATAATATTGAATACATTTTATAAAATCTTTAGCATCTTCTATAGCTTCTTTAAAGGGCCTTTGAAGGTGATAGGAACTAACCTAATGATTCATAAGGCCAATCATGATTTTACATGATTCTAATGAACGGTTTTATTGAAAATACCAGTTGAGTTGTTAGTGAAGTCGACTTGAAAAGCTAAATGATGTTTTTTGTTTTGATAGCTTTTCATTGTACATCTTTCATATAAATGTGAGTAGTTGCCTTTATAGGCCAAAATTTTATCTTTAAAAGCATAGACATCTAATGTTTTGTTTTTACTAAATCACTGTCGTCCCACTACGCACAAGTAATTTCTATAACAATTTGTAGTTTAAGGTATCAAACGTAATTCTTCTATTTATTGTTCAGATAAATGTTATATTCACGTAAAAAAAATGTAAATCAAATGAGTCAGAACACATTGTTACTTTTATTATTTTCTAATTAGGTAAAGTTACTTCCTTTTAAATTAATCGAATTCGGTAGAACTTCTTTATCAGTGCTATCTACGATATATTCTTAATTTATAACTCTGGATCAATATTTTCATTATTAATTTTAACTCTCTCAGCATGAGATTTACAATTTATAATAACCATATGTATTGAGCATAACCGAAACGTGAAAGAATTTTAATATTTTATTTTTTTTTACTTTCCCAAAGAATATATTGCAGATTAAACACATGTGGTCTAATAAGTATTAACATTCTCTACCTTCATAATAATTCCCATAAAAAAAAAGAATGGATTTTTGGAGTATTTTCAAAAAAGTTTATTACTTAGTAAAAACAACAA
This sequence comes from Torymus tubicola, assembly GCA_035583055.1. Taxonomy (NCBI): domain Eukaryota; kingdom Metazoa; phylum Arthropoda; class Insecta; order Hymenoptera; family Torymidae; genus Torymus; species Torymus tubicola. The sequence goes on from JAWWEQ010000001.1 coordinate 11,418,271, forward strand.
CTTATGCAATTTTTATTTTAAAAGTTTCAAAGTGAGTAAAAGAGCGTACAGTTTTTTTTCAAAAGCTTAAAAAGTAAGTAAAATAGTAGAATTTGACAATGACCTTCAAAAATAAAATTTCACCGTTAGGATAGAAAAGAAAGAACATGGCAAAGCGGATGCATATTTCGAACAATCGAAAAATAAAAATATGTCACATTTTTTGTTCGATATCATATGTTCCGAAAAAATCCACATCCAAAATTGTACCATTCTGTCGAAATATCTCTCCCATTCAAAACAGATAACAAAGTTTCACTTTAGCAAAAAGTAAAATATTAAAATGCTCTCGTAAAGAATCGCGTCGTTCCCGTAATTCCTCAAATTACAATACACAAAAAACCTTATCGACGATCTTCTTTCCATTAACCATCGATTTTGCCACACCAATCTCATTTTTCCCAACAAAAATCCCATCGACCTCATCGCCACTCATCATCAATCTTTCCCTCCCTTAAAAAAAAATCCCATCGCCATCTACCCTCCCAGCATCCCTTTACCCATCCTCACACCAACTCAACCCCTCACCACCTGCAACTCCCCACCTCATATTCGCGAAGTCAAGGCCGCGCGCGCTCACTCCCCGGCGTTCCCCCCGAAATTCTCACGCACTCCATTCTATACACGCTTATATACATGTACACTTACATCTATATATCTATATATGTAACACAGGGAAAAGGCACACGCAAACACCGTTGCCTTCGCGCCGTCGTCGTCGCGAAGTGGGAGTTGAAGAAACAGCGCGCGCTCTCTCTCTCTCTCTCTCTCCCGACCGATGACACCTGTGGCTCGCTGGCGGCGCGGCGCGCGCACGCGAGAGAGAGCCAAGTCAGTCCCGCCGCGACTCTCCTCGTGTTTATACCGAGATCGCGTGCGCGTATATACGAGGCTAAAGAGAGAGAGAGAGAGAGAGGGAAAGAGACAGTTGGACAGACAGAGCGCGCTCTTTAAACAGCCCGCCTGCGCGCGAGACTAATGCGCGCATGCGCACGGTACCGTAGTGGCAGCAGTAGCAGCAGCAGCAGCGGCGGCGGCACTTAATAATTCATATAATATATATGTATATATATAGTGAGTGTGTGTATGTGTGTGCGCGTGTATATATTGTATACATATATACGTATGTGTACAGATTGAAGATCGTATAGAATTGTGTTGTGCGCGCGCTTGTACATCGTGAAGTAAGAAGACCGACGTGGAGTTACATATAGATATATACATATACGTGTACACGTTTGCTTGCTTGCTTACTTACACTTTCTCGGGCGAGAGGTGCTCCCCCTCCCACCCCGCCTGCGTCCGCACGCGGATAAGGAAGTCTGTCTCTCTTGACGACGTTGAGTGCGCGAGTGCGATGAAAACGTGAAGAGGAAGTGCAGTTTTGTTTTCGGCAACGCAGAGTGAACGAGATCTTGTGGAATTTTCAGCTGCTTGCGGCGAAGTTTACAACACCGAGGAGAGCAGAGCAGCCGTGTATATCTTACATTCCGAGTAGGTATACTATATATAATACATACGATACATATACACATACACGTGCGATCACATAATTATCTATACAATACATAATCCCGTAATGGCAAGTTATTCCAACTCCATCTTCTATTTCATAACCTACTTTCGGCCGGCGACGTTACTCCGTTTGAATTTCCCGCGCGGGAAAATTCCGAAAAACGCGGCGCACCTCGAGGTCGCGTCACACTATACAGTGTATATAACTGTGCTGATTTATTCTGCTAAGATATATACACCTACACACTTATATATACACGCGAAGTGAGCGTGACGAAATATATATATATATGTATTCGACTTGGAGAGTATACGCGAGACTTTTGCCTTCGCCTTCCTATATACTTACTACACACACTACTCTCGCCAGCGGCGCGCGGCGGCGACCGGCGACCGACTTTTCTTATAGTATACATATATATATATATATATAGTATATCTATACACATATATAGATATACACATGTATAATATAGTGATAGTGGCGGAGATTTTTCGGCGTCGCGAATTGAGCAGCGCGCTCGGTGTTGTGGAAAAAAACAGGAACGACAACCGCAGCTCCGATTGGTTTCACACACACACACACATACACGTATATATGCTCCGATCGTTGTCACACCTACATATGACATATATATACACGTCGCGAGATCTCGATTAACTGTTTTCTAATTACTGAAATGTTAGGTATATATATATATATATATGTATATCCACACTCTCTTGTTCTGTTTACGAACGCGCGCGCAACCTGCCGTTGACACTCGCAAGTATAACCTTTATATATATATATATATATATATAGGATGAAACTCGCAGCGGCGGGCGCGGAGCTTTCGAGAACGTGCGCGCTATGCACGCGCGATGTGCAGCTTTTTACCGCGAATTCGCGCTCGCGCGAGCGTGTTTACATATCACGAGTATATGCGAGCTTGTTTACCGTGACTATCAGCTCACTGGTGTATGTATATACGTATATATATATATATATATGTATACGCCGATTGCGGCTATGCGCATATATAACATAATGATGTCGCGCACGCAGAGGGGAACCCACATTTGTACCATGTTGCGGTATATTTACAAGTTTATCGTATATTCGACTGGTGTGTGTGAAGTCTTTATATATGTCTATTATGTGTATCGTGTATAGATAGGGTGAAAGTTAACGATGACTTATATCTCTATCTAGGATATATACCGCGGTCGCATGATTTTCGGCCTTTGTCCTCGCGTATATATACGTTTGTATTGTTACGTGCGCGTTTTCTATGCATATATACATACGTACGCGTATATATACGTAAACAAAAAGTAAATGCAACTATGCGTATATATATACGTACCGGGCGAAAATTCTCGTCGTCGTTGATATATACTCGCACTCTACTTTCACTGCCAAACCAAATCCCACTGTGTATATGTATACATATATACTAACCGTACACACACACACAGGCGCGTGTATATGTATATATATACACTTTTTAAAAAACGCAGTCACGGCCGCCTCGCTCTCCTTTTTCACTCGCTCTTCGCAGACCCGCGATATGGAAATATCATCGTTGCTGTTGCGTCACATATACACTGTACTGTAGTATATATATAGGGCACAGTGTAAAGCCGCATATAGGGTTATGTATGCAGTGAAATTGTCTATATAGGGTTTAGTATATAGGTATGGTTGGTTGACCGTAGCTCTGTGGATTAATTAGTCAAAAGTAAGAGGAGGGGGCTGCTGATAACCGCGAGTCTGTGACAGCGATTTCGTGAATTTTATTCGGTGCCGATGAATTTTTTAATGCGGATGTGTGTGTGTTTATGTATATAGAAAGTGTTGTACGTGCGTATAGTGGATATACTGACATTATATATAGGCATGTTTAGTATGGATAAATGTTGCCAGTTATGGAAAGTATAAGTGAGGCACACACACGTGACGACGACGACGACGATGATGATGATGATGATGATGGCAATCAGCGAGAGATTTATACAAGCGGCACACGGGCGTCTAACCTGAAAAAAAAAGAAACGAACGTGATTGTATACCGTGCGACTTTCGTGAATTTGCATTTTAGCTCGAAAAGTAGGTTCCACGTATATATATATATGACCGAATTTGCCGTATACCGCATGCGTGTGTATCACCAAGCGGCTAAAAATTCCTAATTAATTTCTTAATCATTAAATATATATGTTTTTAACATATAATACATCAACACGTATATACGTTGCGAACGAATGATTCGATAGCACAAAAAATTACACCGTTGTATCTACACGGAACAAAAAAAAAGAGATTAAAAAAAAATGATATCCATCAAAAGCTACTCTTGTCGTTCACCAAGCTACTTACCAGCGGAAAAATGCACATCGATAACCTCTCACGCGGTATATATCATCGACGCATATCTAATCTCACGCGGTACTCACCGTCAATGAACAACATCAAAAGTATGTATAATAAGGTTCCATCGCTATATGTATAAAATTATGTACTATATTATATATATATATATATATATACACACACATCACCGAAAACAAATTCCACCGCGGGCGCACGCGCGCTCGTGCGAACGTGTACCTATATATAAGTAAGACGGCCTAATAGAAGAACGCGCGCGCCGCGCCAAATCGACGACGACCTTCGCCGCGCGGTTTCTCCTTCTCTCTTGCTCTTTCTTCGTATATAGAGGTATAGCGTGTGTATATATATGTATATGCGAATGCACGGCGCGTGTGTCTATACGTTTACCTGCAGTCTGTCCGTGCAAAAGAGAGAGGGCAAAACAAAAAATAGAGAGAGAGAGAGAGCACTACTGGGATTAATGAAATTTCGGCCAGTTGTGCTGTATGTCAGAGTGTGGGTGTGTTTTTCTGGGCCGCAGTATACTGCGGGTTTATGAATAATTTCGAAACCGCCGAGAGTTGTTCTAGCGTACGTATATACAGGGACTGCAGTTCACCGGTTGCAGTTCGACTCTTTCTCTCTTTCTCTTTCTTTATTGGTTTTGGTTTTGGACGAGATGGCAGAGATTTTATGCTTTCGTGTGTATATACCTAAAGGATCAAAGTACTTGTATAGATTTATCGTGGCGCTCTGGTATATGAAATAAATAAAATTTGAATTTATATACATTACGTGAAAAATCAATGTTAAACCAGCCGCTTTTCCTTCTCTCTTTTCTTAATTCTGACGGTTCTTATGCGAGTGACTTTCTGTATTCAGTAAAAATATCATCATTCACTTACTTTGCATAATTATTTATCACTACCTCGGATGGTAAAAAAAGCTCGAGCTATTTATGTCTCGTGTATTTCTTGGTATCTTACAATGATGGTGCAGAGTGTGAACAATTTCTGGAGAGCTTTCCCAATACTGCATTGTATAATGGTGTAGACGTTTGTCTAACTGATTTTCATAATACATTAGTCATCACGTTATGGGTGTGATCTATCCGTCAAACGCTATTTTTCTTTTTTTTATTGATAAGCAACACGTATGCGCTATATTAATTAAACGAAACCTTTACTTTCGCAATATATAACATTAAGATCGTTATATATATTTTATTACGAGGGTATTTTTTTACGTTCATAACGGATGCGCGCGACCATCTGTTCAAATCTTCCAATAATATTAACTCAGCAGATACGAGTGTTCTCATTCTCTATTTGTAAAATAAGTATGCGAAATACTTAGATGTAATGTTTCTCTATACGTACATGGTTCACTTCAAGTTGGAAAGTATTTGTTTCTCGTGGAAAAATTAACGTTATTGTGAAATTTTTGTTCACGACATTTATTATATTATACTCGTATACGTTATCAAAATAATGTCGTTTCTATATACGATTGATCAAACGGTCTCGCTCTTGGTGCCTTTCAATTCTGTAAAGATATTCCTCGTGACAAAGTGGGACGTGGAATAGCGTGGTTCTTAAAACAAAAAAAAAGAAGAAGAAGACGAAATTCGCTGACTGAATCCTCATGGCACACTTTTTTTTAGAATGTGCAAAAAGTATCTATATATATGTAGTCAAAACTGTGGGGAATTCCGAAAAGGTCGAAAAATGATAATGGTGGAACTATTGCGCAAGTACCGTGCGTTGTATATACGCTACGAATTGAAAATATATAAACTCGTTTCCGTTGCGCAATTGTCAAATATTTTGATTGCAGTGTTAATTTACTATAATGTATTATACATTTAGTTGGAATTTTATCTGTGGTTTTCTGAGCAGTTGAATGACGTAATAACGATGAAGTTTTAGAAGAAAAAAAACTCCGGATTTCTCGGAAATGATTAAAATTCGCTCGAACTCGTTCTTTACCGATATCATTTTTCTCAAGTTTAAATTGTTTTCTCGGTATATACGATATTTTTGTAAAAAATTATTTGATTGCATGTATATATAAAAGAAAGGAAAAAAAAAGAAATTAGTTACAATCTTATCTGAGCTCGCGTTATACATGTATATATATGTGTGATATATACGCACTGTATGCCAAAGAGTCACTTTAAAATTTGTAGATACAAATGCGTTATTATCTTGAATAATTATTTTTTTCCGACCAATCAAAAAAAAAAGAAACGTGTGTCCAGATTGAACAAAACCACTCTATCCGGTAATTTTTATTGTAAAATCAAGTTTTTTTTCTCTTCTTCTTGTACGTTTTGAAAAAAAGATTCTTCATCGGCGCCACTATACAGACTATATGAATGCGATTACGGTATTTATAAACGATGTTAAGATGTATCTTATCTCTAGTGACTTTAAACATCGAGTATATACATGTATTTGATCAATATATATTTGATCAACTGAAACAATCTTTATTGATTTTCTTATTATTTTGTATAAAAATTCAAGTGATACCAATGTACATCAATTTAATTTCTTTTTTTTTTAAATATATATTTTAATACTTGAAAATTTATAATTTGTAATCGTGGAGGCATGAAACTGACGATATTGGAGGTTAATAAAAACAACTCGAAAACGTGATTTTCCTTATTCATTTATCGCTCTTCTTGCATTATCGAAAGAAAGATGATTTCGAATTGAAATTCGTATATATCTTTTACACTTCGAACATTCAAATAACTGCATATACATCGTCTTTATAACATATCATTACCCAAAAAATCGTAAATCCCCTCTTCACCTCTTTCTCAAATAACAAAAAAAAGAACGACAAACCCCTTCCTCTCCTATTCATCGAAAAAGAAGTCTCTCCAAAACGTTAGACGCGCCTTGTCATCCGCAAATTATAATACCCGGAATTAACGTCGACGTATATAGCAACTTATATATTCGCGAAACACTAACGCTCGATACGCGCAGGAACCACCGAAAATCTCCTATAATACACTACACACGGGTATCGTTCGAATCCAGTTAGGCGAATTAGCATATATTTCAAAGTGGCACGAATTAAATTGCGAGAAACTAACGAACGTATAGCAGCACTATTAAACATTTAAAAAAAAAATACACGCGCGTGCGGATCATCATCTCTTTCTTTTTCTATTCTTCTTGGCTAAAATTCAAACGTATAATATATTTGGTACATAGTTGAGAGTTGTATTATCGATTAACGCGTAAACTCCAAATTATTTATACGAACATACAAACAAACTAGACGCGTCGTTGTATATAGCCAAAGACATTAAAATTGACGGACCACCAAAGTCCACGTGGCGGTTACTATACGAGTGTGTGTGTGTGTGTAAACATTTTAAAATAGCCGCAGCAGCAGCAGTACGCGAGTAATAATATATATAAGTATACTTGTACAAATCTAATGTTTGCATTTACGCATATGTCTATATATGCGTGTATAGCATTGTTTGTTTGACGGCGCGATTCGCAACGGCTGATTTTACTCTCTTTCAGTTGTATACTTTGTATATAACACGCGTTTATAAAATGTTTTCTAAGCATAGAGAGTTGTCGTGCGATAAGAGTATATAGATCGTTACGTCAAATTATAAGCTGTTTGTTCATCGTGCGTTTGATATATATTTATATAAATACATGTATGTGTGTGTGTCTGCGACGCTAGTAATGTGTGTACAGATGATCGCGGTGAGTGACAATGTAAATATATGTTGTTACCCGAACTATATGGCTGCTGAAAAAATATTATAATAAAAAAAAACAAAAAAAAGTCTGATTTACTTTAATATAGTTTACTTGTGTTAAATAAATTCAACTCGTACGCAACGTACGGAATTTTTCTTCGCGACACACACACAATAGTACACACGCTGGTATACGAAATAAGAGTACTCGTAAAAAAAACGAAATTACAAAAACGTAAACAAACAAAATTCTTCACATACTAACCTAAACATTTGAACGAAGATAACTTTCTATCCGCCTAAACAACTTACATACATACATACATACATATATCCTCCTTACTCACATACTCCATCCACGACAACAAGTGCATATAAACACCTGTACGTCTTCTCACGTCATCTTATCCCATAGCGATTATACCCTGTTACCTCACGTGACCCCAAACACATATCTCCCTTCCCCTGTCGATACAGTTTCGACTGTTTCTCTCGCATCTTCTCCTTCTCCTTCTCTTCCTCTCGATTCGACACAATTTCAGAACCAAGAAACGAACCTCACGTCTCTGCGTGCGCACAGCCTCGTCGTCGTTGTGTCGGCCCCCTACTTCTTCTTCTTCTTCTTCCTTGCGCCGCATTCCGCGGCAGCGCGAACGGATTCCGGAGCGCGTTTTCTTCGGGGCGATAAGTGGCACGGCGAACGGTACAGCCATTTTCCAACGCTGCTGCTGCTGCCGCCGCCGCGAGGTGGTTCGCCTTTTTTTTTCTTTTTTTATTATTCTTTTCGTCGATCGCGAGGAGGAGAGAACGCACCAGCAGGTATATACGATGTGTATATGTATATATATACTGACGGCGTGTGCACTGCTGCTGGCCGTGGAAGGGGTTTTTTAGGTCTCGGTGTCGAGTCGGGTGACGGGGGGGCATGGGTTTGTTTTGGTCGAGAGGATATATATCGTGTCGCTATACTGTCTACTATACTGTTGTCGTGGTTGTTGGGTCGCGTCGCGGTTATATATGAGTTGGATAAAAATCGATGAGTGCGCTATTGTTGTTAAATACGGATATGACTATACTTGGTTGCTACAGATGCGTGCTAATTGAATGGGTATGATTTTGAATGGTATATATGTTAGTGGTGGTATAGGAACCTCGAAATGAATGTAATGGATATAAGCGGTAATATATTGTTTACGATGATTAGCATTGATGTAACGCCGCGTGAGGGTTGCGCGCTCGTATATACAGAGAGAGAGAAAAGATGCGCGCTTGGTGACATTCGATGACATAACTCTATATACGAAGTTCAATGACGTTAGGCTATCTAATACTCGTCGAAGAAGATTAGCGTCGAGCTCGCGGTGACGTGTGTTACATACAAAGAACCGCGAAGAAGCTCGAGTCTATCTATATCTTTTACAAATATATATCTTGCTTTCCCTCTCGCTCTCCTATATATGCGGAATACTGAAATCTTTTCTTATACGACGTATAGTTATATATTTTCAACTCTCCTCCGTATGTGTTGCTCAACTGTGTACAGTCGCGTTCGGAATGCCGTTGTTATGGTATATCACGGTGCCTTCGAAATTGTTCTCGATATGTGTGTATAGACAAAAGCTAACTTAATCGTTTATATATAACAAGAGAGAGAGAGAGAGTCGCTATAAGAGCAATTGGTATTTATCAAAACACACCGATCGCATTTTTCCTTCTCCACGTGACCGCCGCGAGTGAAAATTCCAGTTCTCTCAGCGACAGCAGTGTAGTATATATAGGAGACAAACTGCCATCGGTCGTCGCGTCGACGTTGTTGTTGCTGATTTCACTTTGAAATTTTTTACCCCGTCGTACGGCCGCCCGATACTGATTTATCCGACTTTTCCGATATCTGTGAGTATATATAATGTAAAAACAACAACAACAACAGCAATACTGCAAGAGCTCTCTGCCCATACCTTTTTTTCTTTTTACCTCTACTTATAATAAGTGGATCGCACGATGTAGACGAATAGATCGGGTAAGAGAAAAAAAATGGATGCGGTGTTTAAGAACAATGAGATGAAGTCGCTTCTTATTTTTCTTTTTCAACGCGATGAGGAGTATCAGGGTTTAGGTGTCCGATGATAATGGGGATATTTTGGGTTCGATGTGTGTTTGATGGTTATAGGATGTTGAGAAAATTATTTTTAGTTTAGGATTTTCATTCTTATAGAGATTTAAATGATTGTTACAAAATTGCATGTTATTATGTATATGCGGTATCTTCGCTGCGGCTGACTTTTAGCGTTGTGTATATAGTTCGAGTTTTTTAAGGTTGCGACATGGTTGATTAAGATCCATATGAATAAACTGAAATATTAATGTATTTTGATACTCTGATCACGAATATTTTGGATACTTTTTTTGAACAATAATTAACCATAACTTTTTATTAATCGAATTCAAATTAAAGTTTTTTTTTAAATACTTTACCGCGTCGAAGCATACAAAGTAGCAGAAACATCTGACTAGAGAATGTTGAAATTTGAAACTTAAAAGAAAAGAAAAACCACCAAACTATTTTGAGAAAAAATATTAATAGTGAAAGCGAATTTTACGAATATTAGCATCTACAAAAATTGAAAATAGATTGAATAAAAGTATTAATACACTATAGGTTATAAAAATAAAGTTCCGAATGAAATGAAACATTTATTTCTATACGATTGTTAATCGCAGTTACAACACTTATAATTAATAATTACATTTTTCACGCCAGATATTATATAAAAATATTTAAAGGGTCAAAGAATTAAGTCACTCGTCAGTTCAAAAAATATAGAAAGACGCGGTGTTCCCCTGTGAATCTAATTTACCGCCGACCACTTCTATATAGCAAATCCGTATACTATTACAGTTACCATAAGATTGTAATAATAAAGTACAAACCTTATAAACTTTTCCTAATGAACATTTTAACAACGCAACTGCAGTAATAATATTACCTATTTTAATACACACTTCTCTCTCTCTCTCTCTCCGGGTGTTCTCTAAAACACACCGAGAGAATATAAGCGTTCCGCGCGAATTTCTTTTTGGGTCACTTAAAGATTGTAAAACTCTGTTACTTAAGAAACGGCTATACAACGACGCGGCTTGTCGCAAGACGAACCAACAAGCACGGAATCAAAAGGGAAATCGAGCATCTTCGTTAATATATTTATGCATATAATATTACCAATTATCACATCGTTTCCTTCAACCCACCTATATATTAAGTAATTCACTATACTTCACCCCCATCCAATAAATCTACAGTAAATTTCTCTATACCATACGCGCATCCACCCACACACACATCACCCTACAACGAATCCCGAAAAAAAATCATCGCCATCCACCGTATACACTCGCGAGTCTCTCTGTAAGTGTATATATATATACACGCGCGAATACTCGAGAAAGTCCAAACTGTTTTGATAAAGTCGCACTTTCACAACCTCGCGCGCGCTCGCCGCGGCTCTGGCAGCCTATGGCGCGCGCAGCAGCGCGAGTGGAATGCGGATTCGCACTCGCGCCACGTATATATCGTGTATATGTGTGTGCCTTTATATATATACACACGGTCTATAATACACGCACACTCGTGCGTAATAATAATTTCGCCGGCTAAATAATCCTTTTTATAACAAGCTATAAAGTTGCTTCGATCATCGATTGCACATGCGACGATTATCATTAGTTTTCTTTTGTTATTCTTTCCACGCCCTTTTTTTTTTTAACTTCCTTTGCGTGTATATATATAAGAATGTACCCAACGAATTTTGAGAAACCCATGCGCAGCAGCAGCAGCAGTATAACAACGACGGTGTGGTAGTAGGTAGCCGCTGATACTTTCGAGTTTCATTTGAGCCATTTCATAAGCGTTTTTCAGAGCTGTTATGCAAGTATATATACCGACGCCGCTACTGCTGCTGTTGCTGCCGCTCGAGAATTTCTTTTTTCCCGGGTGTTCGAGAGCTGAGTGGGAGAACTACGCGAGAGAGCAATATAGCTACTTGGTTTTTGTCAGACTAGGAACGCGCCTGCTGAGCGATAAAATTAGAGCTTCGGTTCGGCTATATAGAGAGTGTAAATGTATGTGTGTGTGTATATGTGTGTAGTGAATTGTTCGGGGTTATGGAGTGGGAATGACAGGTGTTGGGTGGAATTGCAGGGATTCGGTGGGTTGTTATATAGGATGAATTGATCGGTGGCAATATTTCACTTTGTTGCATGTTTTCTCTATACGATGATGCATGAAAATGAAACGTGTGATACGCTATTTTATAATAAGAATTTTGGGTATCCACGTTAAATATAGTTATAAATGTTCTGAATTGTCTGAAATTCAAATGGAATACATTAGCCAGTATGTTTTTTTGATTTTTTTTAATCGTACGACAGATTATATACAGTTGGTAATAGACGTTCCCTTTATACAAACCACTAAACTTCCTCGAAACCTTTTATACGCAGGTTGCTGCGAAATTTTTTGAAATTTACGAACCGAAACTCAACGCGCGTCAGCTGAAAATACGAAACTGATCGATGGCTGTGAAGCTAGAAATTGCTCTTTCTCTCTTTCTCTCTATTTCTGAAACGATTGAAAAACTTACGTTGACAATCTCTCTCTCTCTCTCTCTACCGTTGTTTCTCTGTGTTACCATCATGTTAAAAGCACAAACGTTAAAACAAAGTCAACGCAGTGTAGCTAGAATTTCAAACAGCAGCTCTTGCTTATACCAAAACGACAGTTCACTTCTCTTTCTCCTCGCAACGTAATTCGATGCGCGGCTGTACAAAATCAACCGATCGATCCATCAAACTCGGGCGATTTTTCAATGACACCGAGTGAAAGAGAGAGAGAAGGATACGATGGTAGCTATATTATTTACGTGTATATTGGACGCTCGTTTTATATACACTGAAAAATGTACATTGCAACTTATATATATACATACACTCGCAACGATTATATAAAATGCTTCGTTTCTTTCTTTTTTTTATTAAAATATATTCCGAATACGAGCGACCTTGCGCGACGAGAAACAGCCACAAGATCGATAAACTTTTCGGTGTATTATACCTCGAAAATTCATGCAGTACACACGACAGACGTGCGGTCACGTAATCAAATGAATCTTTCTATATATATGCCCGTCGAAGAGAAGCCGGATGCGGAAAAAGATCGTTGTTATTAACAGAGTCGTGTACTGACGCCTCGGTGTCGTATTATTATTTTATTTTTCTCATTTTCTTCTTCTCTCCTCCAACATATTCTATTCAAACTATATGTTATATATATGTACAACAGTCGCACGTGCGTATATACACGAGCCCTATATAAACGAAATCATCAACGCGCATTAACCCCTCGCGAGAGGAGCAACAGCATGAGGAGAGTATTATAGGCAGCAGCAACAACCGCGTGTGGAACTTTTGCGGCTTATCGGCGCGCGCGATCGAGATCCCGCTTAGCGTACGTCCTTGACTTGCCGCCGACGCCGCCGCCGCCGTCGCCGTGTAGCAGTAACGCTTTTACTCTCTCGCAGCTCTCTGGTACGTGTATGTGTGTGTGCAAGTACGCGGTAGCAGTATGGCGGCTTTTCACTCCTCCTCCTCCTCCTCCACTCTCGCCGCGAAATTGCACGCGCGCGTGGTTTTTCTGGCGTGTATGCTATGGAGGAGGAGGTTATAATACCGGGAATGGATGTGTTGTTTCTTTTGGATTTTTTTTGGGGGAGGTGATGGTATTGTAGCGGTGGTTTGGGTACGAGAAAGGAGGAGATTCGATTGGGATGAGAGCTGATTTCAACGGGTAGGATGGGTGGGGAAAGGTTGATGAAGGAGATTAAGAGATAGACTGATTGTTTTGGAGTGAGTGTAATATAGATTTGGCTATTGCAGTTGTTGGTTGTTTTTCATTTTTTGGGAATGGCGTGTGTATACACAAGTTCTGTTGTAACAGTAGGTTTAGGTATTGCTGAGTTTGAATAGGCAAATTAGTTAATAGATTTATATTTAAATTGATAGTAACTGTATACTTTCAGATTTTTTTACTTTTACAGTTATATCGTGACTGAAACTACTCCGGTGAATTGTTCTGACTAAATTTAGAAACTCTTGTGTTCATTTATTTCTTTCGTGTATAAACCTTCGAAATTTCAAATCTATGTATCTTCACTGTAACACTAGTTCCGTTGACAGAAATCACAACGCTTTAGAATAAGATGAAATCACTGTTTATATAGGGTTGACATATAAAGTTATTGAATATGCTAAATATGGAAATTTTAACAATCATTTTTTACAAACTAACTCGCCGTGAAGAAAAACATCATAATTGTAACGTATTACCCATAACTTAAGATAATGATATCAGCTTTTACTGTCAACAGGTAAAATCGTAACGTTTAGCATTCAACTACCATAAGTACTTCTGACTCATATACCAAGATTGAAAAACAATCCACCATACACTTTACGATCTTCTACTTGCTTGCGGCGATAATCTCTATTTTCCATTAAAATGCAACACTGCTGTTCATTTTTCAATATATTGTAGAAATTATTGTTTAACATAAAAGCTGATCTGATTCTTCAGAGTAAACGAGTCATGGCGTATTCTTCAGAATAATACAATATCAACTCTAATTTTGAAAAAAAACTGTGTATATCCTAAAAATCAAGCCCCGCGATAGATGCGTTTAGTCCGATTTAGTAATTTAGGATCCCATTCATCGAAAATGTTTAATGATCACATTATTGTTAATTCGCGTACTTTGTATAAGTGGCAATTATGTTCGCGAGCTAGTACATCTATAGCCTCTCGTATTATGCGAGTTCTTTCAACAATTTTGCTGAAGCACATGCTTGAAAGTCATAATGATGTTTATAATAAGTAGTTGTATCTTACCGTTCGTATACGAGTCCACTGTTAATCGAGTAGATTACATTTTCTTGCAATTATACTTTAACTCGATGAGTCTCTTTGATAGTGATTATGTGCGCATTTGTCAATTATAATCTGCAATTGAAACTGATTATTTTTGAAAAAAATTAGATGTTTCTCGAATACGGAAATTCATTATTGTTATTAAAACTTTTCGAAGCGTTACTCCGATTGTTTCTAAAACTTCTGTTGTCTTGGTCTGTAGTTATCTATTAAAGACAAAATGAAATAGCGATAGCAAATGAAATGTTTTTTTTTATTCGCTGGTAATATATACGTTATGTATATTTTAGTTTTAGATTTAAAAGCAAAACTAATTTTAATATAACCAATTTTCTAGATAATCTTCTTTTGCATTTCACATGTAATTCCTAAAATTACTTGACAGCATCGTAAAATGTACATTTTAATTTCGGTAGGAAATTTCGGCACAAAGATTATACCTTTCTCATTATATATTTAACGGATTAAACGAGTACACGAAATAATTTCTATATTTATATAATAAATAAGTAACAACCTTACAGAGAGTAAAGTATATGAGTTGAGGTATTAAATCAAGATGGTTGACTAATTAATTGAGCAACGAAGGCACACACACACAAACATTGCGATAAAATATATTTAAATGTATTTAAAATCATTTTATCACGTTGAATCCTCAGAAACTTCTTGTTTTCTCTACTAGACCTTGAAAGTCGCTGTATCTTGGCAGAAAAATAAACGATAAACCTTTTTTCTTCGACAAAATTTATATATATATATATACTTTATAAAGTCGCACTCACTTGTGCTTGAAAATAAAAATGAATTCAAAAACAATTAACATATTTTAAATCAATTAAAACTCTGGCGATAATAAGATATATATATACACATACACGTATACATATAGACTCGCGGTATATTGTCGAAACGCAAAATAACTGTCGTCTATAAATCAAACTTTTTGCGCTTCTCAACCTGTAATACGTTCTAATTACAGCCAAGGAAGACAAAGGCGCATGAGTAATTTCAATAGCCGTATATATATATACACGTATACGAATACGCACACGAGTATCATTTTTCTCAGGTTCTAATTAATAAAAACTACCTCGTTTTATCGAGACCGACGATAAATCTTCAGACGCGTTTTATATTTAGATTATTAAACGAAGAATACACACATTATAAACGCGAACATCAGCAGCATCGAACGTTCGCGTGTGTCTACAATTATTATTACTCTGCAAATAAATATTTTATCTTTCGCAATGAAAAACACGGAGCATACACACACATATACATATACACAATTTGCGAGCGATATTCAAAATCGTAAATAACGAGCTTTACGATCACGTGGTCGTCGTGTATATGCGCGAGCGCGCGCGCGCGAGAAAATTAAGAATGGGGAAAACCTGTTCCTAGTGATTTTTTTTCTCTGTCTCTCCTGCTCTCTTGGGTTCGTCCACGGCGAAGTCTGTACTGCTGTTGCTTCTTTGCAATGTCGCGATATATACGCAAGCGTGTGTGTGTGTATGTGTGAAAATATTGTGACGGAATTTTTTTTGCTCTTCGCGAACCTTGACTTCGTCGTCTCTGTCCCTCTCTCTCTCTGTCGTGAGTTATCTGGAAAAGTGAACGCAAGACAGTGAGGAATCGAAAGACCGTTTGCGCTCTATCGTTATAGAGAATTTTTTCAAATTATCGCTTCTTATTGACACGTTTACGAATGTACAATTGAGTGCACGTTGTTAGTAGCGTTTTAACTGCATCGCGCGCGTGTGTGTATATATATTATAAAAGAAGGCGTGTGTAATATGAACGAGAGAGTCGCGCTCTACATTTTTTTGAGGTTACACTGATTAAAAGCCAATACATATATATATAATAAAACAATGCCGGCGGCGTCGACAGCATTGTGCCATTAGAATATAACTTAGTTTCGCTTCGATTTCGTGTGTATATACACTCATTATAGGTGTGTGTGTGTTTTTCATTAATACTTTTTACGTTTAATGAAAATGCTTTTTTAATGCGCTTGTGATACGTTTTTTTTTCCTCCTTTGTTCGATGGATATATACTTAACTGTTATTTATATAAGTCAATGAAATGATGTTAATCGGTATTAAAAAAAAAGAAAAGAAACAGCGGTTAATATAGATTGGAAATATCCTGGAATTTTCTTCTTTAGGTCACCTCGGTATACAAAATATATAATCACTTTCGAATCTCTGCCCTATACCTATTACCGAATTTCAGCTACTCGATTTTATAGATTAATCTATATTCTATATCTTTGATACGTCTTACTTTATCATCAGCATAATTCATACGCCACGCTATATAAATACACCTTATTATTCCCAAAACTATCTAATCTTTTCTACAATCAAGAAGGAATAAACCAATTAAGAAAGAAAAATCACGGTTACAAGATTATCGTGTGTGTATATATATATATATATATATATATATATATATATATATATACTCTATCACGCTCATCCGTTGAATTTAGGCTCAGTCAGTCGAATTAATCGTTACACACCTACTCACATTCCTCGCTTCACACGTACAGCCACACACACACACACACATATTGTTTTCAAAAAGCCACTGCGCTCAGCTGTGCATGTTTGCATCTCGCGCGTTGACAATATTAACGCGGAAAAGAAAAACATGTATATGCGCGCTCTTGAGTCTCTCTTTGTTTACTTTGTGCGCAAAGAGGTATATATTATATACACTTTTCTCTTCGATCGACGCTTATTTTCGAACGGTATAGAACAAATTGGCATTAATGCGTCGCGCACAGCAAGTATATACCATTGTTGATTTAATAACATACATATATATGTCAGCGTGCGCGCGTGTGCGATTATTTAACACACCGCACGCGCGACATTCATTATATATTATGCCGTGCGCGAGATATTATTCGATATTATAATGTACGTTGGTGCTGTAAATTCTCGCGCGATATATAGATATAAGGAAAAATATACTTTTCTTTGATGTAAGTGAAACCAGCGTGCATGGTGCAAATGCTATATGTATCTGTAACTGTATATATATATACAGGTAATAATTAACGTGGCATGATGAATCCACCGATTTCTTCTTTTCGTCTTTTTATGGTAATTAGACGTATAATTAACGGGTGTATATATATATATATATATTTCGGTATCATTTTAACAGAAGCGACTGGCTGACTTTCTTATTCTTATGTGTGTGTGTTTTTCGGTGGGAGGTAGGACACACGCGTGGAATTGAAAGATTGAATTACAATTGCATGAATGCGTTCGCAGGAGAACGAAAAAGTGGGGAACCAAGAAGGTATTTCAAGAAATTGGCTGTTTAATACACAGTGGCCGCGGTCACGTCG
The DNA here is from genome assembly GCA_035583055.1 of Torymus tubicola. Taxonomy (NCBI): domain Eukaryota; kingdom Metazoa; phylum Arthropoda; class Insecta; order Hymenoptera; family Torymidae; genus Torymus; species Torymus tubicola. Next base: position 11,436,276 of record JAWWEQ010000001.1, read on the forward strand.
CGTGCACGCTATATTATGCAAATTGCCGCACGGCTAAATCAAACTTCGTGAAGTTTTGTCGCTTTGTTTTGGACATAATTCGTCGTCATTTATTTCGACATGATCGTCGCACCGTGAAGTTTATATTATTCATCGTATACTACTACACCGCAACGTCGTTGCGTTGCATTGTATATTGTTGATTTTCTTTTAGGTATAGTATAGCTTGTTCGACTGCAAGACCACACAATTAACACATTTCTTTTGTGGCAACTGTATATCGTTGAAATTGTTCCTTCAGTGGTATGTTTTTCTCTTGTATAGTATTATCAATATAAAAACTGAAATCGAATTGACGATGTTTTGCTCTTTAATGGTTTTGGTTCGCGTATATTTATATACATCATCGATGAAAAAAAAACCATTCGTCTTTATAAAAATTATATAACCATTATAGGCGAGTGAAGTTGTTCATGGGAATGAAACATTATATACGCACTTGCGTGCCTTGTAATACCTCTACGACGGGAACTAATTAACTTCGCACGACACATATACTGATAAAATTATTGATTACTGTACTTGAAAAAAACTGAAAAGTACAGATTGAGCAATATACAGGGTGGGCCATTTTATTCAAACCACTCGCGTAACTCCTCGCGTAAACAAGGTAATCAACAAAAAAAAATGTTCAGACAAAATTTATTCAGGACACTGGGGGTCATCTTTAAGGTCATTTGGAGGTCAAATCGAGTTTTTTTAAATAGGAACCCCTATTTTTGATACCAGATTCAGAAAAAGTGTGAAATTTTACGTCGGACATGAGTTTTCAATTTTTGAAGTAACTTTTTGAAAGTCAAATCAAGGTCAAATTAAAAGAATTGTCCAAAAGATGTTTTTATTTTTTAATTTTTCGAGATTTATCGCTAAACAGATGTTTAAACGATGAAGGGGCCAACGACCTACATCGTTTCTACCTCGATGTGAAGATTTCAAGGTCATTCGAAGGTCAATGTTGTTTATTTGAATAGAAAACCTTATTTTTGTCCCTCATCTTACTTTTGGCGTTACCCAGCAAAAACGGTGTGGACGTAGTAAGTTTTGTTTCCTTTGGGGTGCCTGATTAATGTGAGTTCCCTTGCCTCTCACAGAGTGCCTGATCAATATGCAAAAATGTGCAATCTTATGAAAAATTGCAAATTTAAATATGTTAATTTTAGATTGGCTCAAATTTTTAAATTGCATAATATTGCAAATTTTTAAAAAATTTTAAATTTGCAACAATATGAAATTCTCCAAAGTTTGCAGAGATGTCGAAAAACAGTGCGTCACTTTCGAAGATGTTTAGAGTTGTGTTTTTTACTAAATAGGGGTAACTTTGAACATTTACTTACATAATGCTAATTATTACAGTAAAAGTGAGAGGCAAGGGGCCTTACATTAAACAAGAATCCCAATCGTGAGAGGAAAGAGGACTCACATTAATCAGGCGCCCTAAAGGAAACAAAATTTACTACGTCCACGTCGTAAGATGAGGGACGAACGTATGGTTTTCTATTCAAATAAACAATTTTGACTTTCGAATGACCTTGAAATCTTCACATCAAGGTCAAAAAGATGTAGGTCATTGGCCCCTTCATCGTTCAAACATTTGTTTAATGATAAATCTCGATAAGTTAAAAAAAACATCTTTGGCACAACTTTTTAACATTTGAACTTGATTTGACCTTCAGGTGTGAAAAATAGGGGTTCCTATTTAAAAAAATCGATTTGACCTTCAAATAACTTTCAAAATTGATTCCAAGATCAAAACTAGCTGGACAGTCGGATGACCCCCATTGTCCTGAACAACTTTTATCCAAACATGATTTTTGGTGGTTGGATTAAAATGGCCCACCCTGTATATCTGAAAAGCTACCGACATAGCTTTGTATAACAAAATTTGCTCATTCATAAAAACAGACGAACGCTCGTAAACACTATCAGCGCGCCCATTAATAAAGCTCATCTGTACGTCGTTACAAAACAGCTGTATAATATGAGAGTGAACCGAATAGCCTTTAAAGGAGCGGAAGCCCAGTCTATTGTCACACGAGAGTTATAATTGGCTCCTCGTACCATAAGAATCCACATATTCGCGTGAAAAACCCTTCGCACAACCCTTCAAATGTTTAAATCACCCTCGAATCGTCACTTATCTACACCTTAACATCCTACTTGCTTACTCCAATCCTTGCAAACCGAAGAACCCCGTTCTTTGCTAAAATACACCCGGGCCCTATATACAAAATACATAGAACGCATATATATACATCTACATATCAACATTTTCTTCTTCACAGCTCACACCAAGAGTCTCTCTCACACACCTCTTTCACTTCGGCATCTCCTCCGTACATCGTGTCCCCGCCACGCGGGCGCGCGCGCACGACGCGTACGCACACGAGGGAGAGAGCGAGCAAGAGAAGTGAGCGGCATGCGCTCAGCAAAGTGAATGGGAGGACGTCGACGACGGTGCGGCGACGTAGACGTAGCCGACAGCAGCAATAGTATAAGTAGCAGCAGTAGTAGTAGTAGCAACAACGACGACGACTACGTCGAGGAGAAGGAAGAAGAAGAAGAGGAGGAGGTGGAGGAGGCGGAGGAGGAGGTATACACACGGACGGCCGGCAACAGCGACAGCGGAGACGGCAGCAGCAGCGATGCAGCAGTGCCGTGGCGCGAGGCGGTCGTGCCCTCTGGAGATGATTGGATAGCACGCCTCTGTTCACCTGGTGCTAGGTGTAGGTGGACCAGGAGGCGGTGAAGAAAGAAGAGACCGGTAGTGAACTGTGTGATATATATATATTGGAAGAGAGTGAGATAAAGAGAGAGAGAGGGAGGATAGTGACTGTGTTTAAAAAAAAAAGAAAGAGGAAGAGAGAAGAAAGTGAGTGATCGGAGAGGTATAGCAAGATGCCGTCCTCCGGTGGCTATTACGACGATAGGAATCCATTGCTCAAGGGCACGCTGACCAGGTGAGTGTGTATATTGTCTTTGCGATTTTAAGGGTTATCGGTAGCTTTATATATACAAATGTTTGCGCGCTTGGTTCCGTATATATATAGTGTGATACTGAGAGAAGCGACTGATATAGTTGCAATGATAAATTCCGATACCCTAGTTATAGTAAATTGTAATATTGTTGAAGATTGGACTACTCTTTGGAAATATGTATGCCATACCGGTCAACGATTGTTGTTACATTCATGTATATTTTTTAAAACGAAACGTAGCCGCATCTAAAAGTACCGCAAAACGCGTTCAAGTGGTACGTATATCGATTCGAGTCCACATATAAAAAAACCGAGCGATGAGGATGAACGTCCGCGTAGTACCGCTCATACGAAAAGCATCGCTTTAAAAATCGGCGCGTTCACGTCCTTACCATTATCTCTCGTATACGCTAGGTACAACCCAGCCTTGACGTGTAGTGTATGTACCATCCGCATTAGTATATATATATATATAGTTCTTCAGTATACCATGCCGATTTAACATCGTTCTCTCATCGTGAACCCCTAATCAGCTGATTATATATACACACACACAGACACTCCGCAATTACGTAAACATACATACACTCTGCCTTCTCCAACTCCTCCTCTACCAAAGGAGGGGGGGGGGGGAGAGTAGGGATCACCGGGACTGAATGAAAAATCAGTGCGAGAGATTTTAGAAATCGGCGGCGCGCGCTCGCTCGCTATATAGAGGTTATATAGGCATATATACTATCTAGCTAACTCGCTCACCGCTGATGCTGCTGCTACTGCTGCTGCACACGCGAGTTGCGCAACGATATTTTTAGAACGACGTGCGGAGCGAGAGTAGTGTGTGTGCGTGTGTGTGTATATAGTAGCTCTATCTCCTCACTATGCGTGTATTTTAAACCGGGCCGCGAGAGAACGAGAAGAAAAATTCCTCTCGAAAAAGAGATTCTCTACGTGCGCGACACATTCCGCCGTTTAAAAGGCTCCGCGCGCGCGTGCGGCTGTCGCGCCGGAACTTGCGGAGCGCACGCGGGAGAGAGTGGATATATAGTATAGCATGCGGTGCGATGTGGAAGTGGTAAGAGAGAACAGCTGAGATGGTGTGATGGGAGGAGGTGGTGGGTAAGAGAGCGGTGAAGATTTGGGAATTGAGGATATGCTGGGGAGTTGATCGGTAATTTATATAAAGATTGTAGTAAAGAAAAGTATGAATTTATGTTGATGTATTTACTTTTTTGGGTGCTTTGATGGTCCGTTTCTGGGTTAACCCTTGATTGCGCGTAATTGAAATTAAAAATTGAGAAAAAGAAGGATATAGCGTGTGAACAATGACATTTGTTTCAGTAGAGAAAGCCTATCGTTCCGGTAGTGGGTGAATTTTGAACGTACTGCGTTATTCGTATTTATCTTAATACACATGTGAACCAACGAGAAGTTTTAATATAAAAATCATGAGAAACCAAGATCACCTCGTGGAAAATTCCGGCACGCCATGGAGGAGGGGCGAGGTCAACCGTGTGTAGTGCGGGAACACGAGAGAGATGCAAGCAACGCGAGGACCGATACTTTCTCGTATCGACCAAAGTTTCCCATAGTCAAGTTATAAAAATGTTCTCCCTCTCTTCATATATATCATCGCTGACGAATAAGTAGGCGCTACCTCGCCGGCCGGTTGATGAAGGTGCTAACTGAAAAGCTCCTTTTTTTCCTCTGATTTAGGTTGGCACTACTAATGTTATAGCATTAATATTTTATTTTAACGATTGAAAAATGATATTTTATACGTAGATTACTGTTATAGCGGTGACTATGTAAAATATTATATTATGTATTTGAATCAAAATTAAGATCATATCACAAACATATAAATAATTAAGAGTAATTATTTTAACCGCGTTATAAAAATCACAGATACCGGGTACACAAACAGTTCTGTTTTTCTGTTTAAGTATGCAGCTGATGTCGTTGAGAAACGTACGGTCGCACAGTGTACGCGCACGCGCGTAAAAGTATATCGAAGTCGAGATCCCCTGTTTGCGCGGGGAAATTTGAATTTGAAAAAGAAAGTAAATTAAATATTAATGGGATACACATCCATCGAGCTTGTTTATACTTAATTCACAATTAAGTGAATGAGGCTATATATAATTTTTTCATTAGCATTAGTAGTGCCAACCTAAATCGGGAGGAAAAAAAGGAGCTTTTGAGTTAGCGCCTTTTTATTCGCGAGCGACGATATACCGAAACCACATCAATGTCCCACGTATATAGTGATCTACGAAACACTGCGCTGCACATAGATACGCGCGAGCTAGGGGAAAGAAAAAAACACAACGAAACGCATTGGTATAATCATACTCGTGCGCGCGCGCGTTGCGAGAAACGTGTCAAGGCGACTGATCAAAAAGGTTAAATTAAGAAAAATTTATTCCCCCACTAAAAACTATTTATTGCGTACTTATTTTTAACGAGAGAGAGAGAGTGAGAGAGAGAGAGAGGGAGAGAGAGGAAGATCAGAGCGAGATTCTTTGTTAATGCGAGGAGCGTAAACGTAGCGCGCGTGACGGATTCTTTTCGAGAAAAAGTCACTATATACGCGACGACAACACAATGTGTACTTACGTATACGCGTGCGGTATGTATATATACTTATTTTTAGAGCCGAGATGTGTATCGGCATACGACTTGTGTCATGCGATTTTACTCTGAACATATATCGATGTTAAAAATAGGATCGCTTAGACGTATGACGAAATGTGACGATGCTGGTGATAA
>JAWWEQ010000001.1:11442158-11548205 GCA_035583055.1 Torymus tubicola
GCAAGCGCACATATATATATATATATATATATATATATACACACTAGCGTAAGCGTACGGAGAGGCATATTGCGAAGGTAGCCAGAGAGAGAGAGAGAAAGAGAGAGAAAAAAAGACAATGAAAGTACGCGCGAGCGAGTGAGACAGCGCGGGGGATGGTAGCGAAACAGGAAGAGAAGGAGAGAGAGAGAGAGAGAGAGAGTTGGTGTAGCGAAAACCGGAGGGTGGAATCAATACCACACCGCCCAAGCGTGTGTGTATATGTACGCACCAGCGTGTGTATATAAGTGTAGAGAGAGAAAGAGAGAGAGAGAACGAGGACCGGCTTGACGAGGAAACGCTTTAAGCTGGTATATAGGGGCAAGAGGGAAAATGAAATATGCGCGAGGAGAGCAAATTAATTTGGCTTTTGCGTTCGATTATATATATATGCGATTAATCGGGTTGGCAATGATATAACTGCGATGAGATCGTAGTTTTATACTATTATTATACATAACCGCGACGAAAAGTGGTATCCGAAAAATTCCTTTCAAAGGTTTACCGTATAATTACCGTACACATACACACACGTATAATCTAAAAGCAGAGAAAAAAAAGGGTTGCCGGAGTAGTAGACGACGACGACGACAATGCGATATCGCAACCCTCGTTAAGGACCCTCGCAATTTTTTTTTCCCTCCATTCCTCCTCCCACCATAGGGTGACGACGACGACGACGACGGTAGCAGCGGCGAGGCTCTTTAACGAAGGTCCTTTTCACCGTCGACGTCTGGTACGTCGTCTGTTTTCTCTCTTTCCCAAAGAGAAAGATAGGGAATGATGCCTGCTGCTACGTGAGATTGGAAAGTCACGCCGCGTTGTTCGCGTGGAAATTATAATAAAATGATCAATTACGGTTCGCTCCTCCGAGTTCTCCCCCAAATAAAAAGGAACCAACGGCTTATATCGGTTCACCGCGCAATCTAATCCTCGATCCACACAGAAAATTAAAAGCACACGGCGGAGTTTTATACGCGGTTCCCTTGACGGGCTGCTTATCGATTCGTGTTACGCTGACGCGACGACGGTGTGGTGGTGACGGTTTCGGAAGAGATCGTTTCTCATATACTGAGCGCTCCGGACGACGTTTGTTTTGCTGATAAGAAAGTGTCGGATTCACTGCGGTAGCGTATATATGTATTATGAGCGATGTGCCCGCGTAAGTTTTGATCTTCGTGTATTACCTTTTACAATGTAGCACCGTCGTAGCTCGTTTTCGCAATTATATATCTATATACGACTACACGTTGCGTCATTGCGTGGTGCACGAGGATTACCGCGTAAAACGATACGCGCGTTTTATTTACATATATATTTAATCGCAGTCTGCGCGGTATACATTCTGCGGGTACACACGGCGGTTCGTTGATTTTCTGCAAGCAATGGTAATTGGCGAGTTTTATCGGTTCCACAGTTGAGGTAGTTTTTTCGAGCATTAGCCTAATTTCTATTATACGGTGAGAACGAGAGATATTAGAATCGAAATTCCCTCTTATAGCTGGTGATTTTTCGTTATACGAGAGGATAACCGTAAAAAAATTTTCCCTTTTGTATATATATACGTACGCGTGTGTCTTCGAAAGTAGGTTTTCCCGTGAAAATATTCCCATCGCAATCAATAGATATGTGTATGTATATCTCTACGTCTCTCTCTTCATCTCTCGTGCGCGCAATTTGTCCTCCTCCTTCTTACGATAAAACTAGCTTTTAGCTGATTTTCTTCCTTTCGACGGTTTTCTTCTTCCTCTTTTCCTACTATGAAAAATTAATCTCCATTATGTCGGCGGTGTGCTGGCATCGCTTGATATGCGAAGCCGACCTTTCAATTACCCTAAAATCCAAACAAAATCTTCCCTCCTTCCTAACCGGCACAATAACAGCTCGGAATTTTCTCTCTTCTTCAACGTTCGCGAATTCGATTATTTTCGCGATTTAAGTCGCCGTTCGTTCGTTCGTTCGTCGCGCTTCGTGACTGGAATCGCGTCGATATCTCTTCCCTTCCTTTTGAAAAAAGCTGCAGGGGGCGCGAGCGACGTCGACGCGGAGGGCGAAAAATAATCGCAGATGAGTGCAATTTCTCTCTCTCTCTCGGCGACTCTTTTCCCTCCCATTCCATACTGTCGTAGCAGCCGCCTTCCTTCGTCCTTTGTGCTGGATTTTCTACTACTCCCTCCTTTTTTTTTCTCTCTCTCTATCTCCCTTTTCTCTACGTTTTAAGCGCGATTGTGCTCTCGTCTTAATTATGGCGTTCGTACCCCCAGGGGTGTTTCGCGGAAAAATGTGTGTACATTGTGTGCGGCGAGGGGTGAGATGCTTTTAGGGGATTTTCGTCAGGTTTTATACGAGTGATTCCGGGCAGGAGGTCTTTGTTTTGTAAACGCCGCCGTGTGGGAGGAGGAGGATTTACTGTTTATGCTTTAATGTTGCTCGTTTGGAGATTAGATCTTTTTGTTTGTTGTTATAAGCTGTTATGATAGCGTTAAGTCTTTAGCCTTCCTTTCTTTTTTTTATTTATATAATTGTACGAGTAAGTATAAATCTTAAAATATGTCATGGGCTTGTTTTGAACAATCTCATTCGGTCCAATTGTACTTTTCGTTATAACCATAAGGAGCCAAATTAATAAAATCACTCGAGAAATTGCAAAATTCCATCGTCAACTCTTCAAAAACTAGCGGAATCTTTTAACAACCTCACTACTTCACTCGTCCCCTGCACATTCTTATAAGCGAAACATCCGGCGAGACCCGATCCAATTCTAATAATTAAGCGGCCGTCGCCGACGCCGCGTCGAAACTTCTCGTCTCTCTCACTCACTCACTCACTCACTCACTCTCGTGCGCGAGCGAATCGGATAAAACTTTCGGAGCCTCCACAGCTTTTCCCGTTCCGTATCCTCCTCTGCAGCTCTCTTGCGCTGTCGCGCGCTTCTTATTCTTCTTCTCCTTCTTCTCCGTCTCTTCCGGCTGCTGTTGCTGCTGTCGCTACCGTCTTTCTCTCTCGTTGCTTCTTCCCTTGCCCCTCACGTCGCTCATTTGCATAATATTTTTCTCTCTCTCTCTCTCAAGCGCGTGCACGGCTCGTTCGCGAGTGTTTTACGGGCGCCGGGTGACGGGAAAATTTGTAGGCAAATAAGGCTGTTCCGTCTTTTCTCTCGTCCCCTTCGTCTTCTTCTTCTTCTTCTTCCTTGCTGGTTCTTCTTCGCAAAGAGAAGAGTAAAACCTTGCGCGTGATCTTGTGAATTTGTTTACGTGGTTGAGAGAGAGTTTTTAGCAGGCGAATGAAAAATTTAGGGTAGCCATATATAGTAGTCGCTACATTGAATTAAACTTTAATATAGTTGGGAAACGATGAAGCTTTTATTAAGTTGGTAGACGGTTACGGTGGTAGCTATAGAATTAAAAGAATCGATAGAGACCCAATTTTCAATATTTCAGAGTATATAAAGCGTCGAATTATTTGCATACCGTGTTCGCCCACACGTGAGCCAATCAAATATTTTTTCCGATCCTCTTGCTGTACAAACCAAGTATTTGCATAAAGCGAGAAAAAGCTAATATACACACACATATATACATTGCGGTTATATACATATATACTTTTGCTGTATCATCCTACCATTCACCAGCAGACTGTATATTCAACATTATCACGTGTTAAATTACGTCGTTCCCGGCTGTAATCATTAATTTTACACCCAATTCTTTTGGTACAATTCTGCAAAAGTATATAGCTCTGAACTACGCAATTTCATTCTTGAATGCCCAAACTCGCTCATAACACAATGTACCGCCATCCTAGATATATATACACACACAGATACACATTGGGATTCTCAAGGATCTTACCTTGAGACTGCGAGAGTCACTGCGTGTCGATCAGTCGCCTTGAGCTCTCGCAACACGCCTTGTAACTTTTTGTCGATGTGCACCTTCTTGTGCATATATATATTATCCATGAAAAAACTAACAGCATCTTTTTCATTCCTTGTTTCAGGTAAACCCGGACGCCCATGACCGTACCACCCAGCAGATCCAGTCGAAACTAGGCAACTATTCGCTGGTGAAGCATTTGCTGGATGAGCCGAAACGTCTGATCGGTATTGAAGGTGTGCCACCCTCACCAGCACCAGCCAGCTCCGGTCATTCGCGGATGCCGTCGAGTCGAAGCTCACCCTCGGCATCCTCACAGGAATTTAAAAAGCCTGGTGGACCTCGCAACTCGTCCACGTCAGGCTCGTCCGTAGCGCCGGGTGCTAGTGGGAGTGCGTCCTCTTCGTCGTCATCCTCACAGAGGGGTGGCTTCGTAAAGCCCGCTGATGGTAAACCACCATATGGCGGTAGAGGAGGTTATCCAGGACAGCCGGTTAAACATGGGAGTAGTAGCAATGAACACCGCAGTCATGGACTGATACCGGCCAAAGGACCGCCTGGTCTCAGTTCGGGAAGTAATAGTGCTAGTGGTAATAATAATAATAGTGGAAGTGCCAGTGGAAGTGCTAGCAATTCCGGACAGTTAGGGGGTAGCAATAGTAGTAATAGTGCGGGAGGTAGTGGAAGCAGCAGTAGCAGTGCGCAGAACAGGCTGCATTCCGCGAGTGTCAGGCTACCCAAACTTCCCATCGAAGCCGTAAGTATCTTATGATTATGTTTTTATTTTTTTTTTAACATGTATAGCTTGTATAAGAATGCTGATGATGTCCTAGTTCTAGTCGTTGATTTCACATGCAGTAAGACTACTAGTCATTACAAGTTGAATAGTTACAACGATGATAGTGATAACCGAGATGAATATTGGCAACTACTGCATTTTGTTCGGTTATTACTCGAATCGATTTCGGTATTTTCCAGGCCGCGCAATTTTACGAGCAGTCAAATGTGTCGACTAAACCAGTCTTGATCAATAGGCTAGGACATCAATACCAGCGCGCGATATAAACTTTGTCGAGCTTTTAAATCAAATGCTACCGTGCATGCATATATATATATCCCATCAAACTAAAAGCTATATACATTCGAAATTTGCCCCGTGGGCTGTTTGTACGTACCACCAGGGGGGTGGAACGACGGGAACCATGAAATAATCTTATTATAAATATCAATAGTCATTCGGTCGCGCAATTATAACCACACCATAATTTACCACCCAAAATACTATAAGTCCAGAGTGGCGGCGTTTACGTGCATTAACTCCAATAATAACTGCATCATCGATATTCCACAATTAGACGTGCTCGCGTGTATATATACGCATGGACACAGTACGCGCGCTATCGCGTGTGTTAAATTGTTCATATTTCAATGAGCGTTCGCGTATTTTTGGCACGCGTGACACACGCGTATACGTATATCTCGGCTGCGAACTAAATTACATTTCGTGCAATATGTAGCATATGTGTGTGTGTATCTATATATATGTATCCAGTTCCATTAACTCCGTGCCGCGTGTATACTGACAAAAGTCACACACATATATGCAGCTGTGCCCGCGCGCACGTTTACCTATATATTTACCGCACAGCTCGTCTCCGATTGAATAAATGTAGGCCACTCTCTGTTTAGAATATATATCACATTGCATTCGATTAATTCCCTTTTAATTACACCAACGCGTGCGCGAGTGTCTTTCTTTCTTTTTTTTTTCATGCAATTTGATATCAGCCGAAAGATTTGCATTTTCGCAGTGCATAATTGATTATGCCGCGCCCCTCCTCCGACATGTGTGTGTGTGTATATAATCGAATCGCGCGCGCGTGCAACTCTAAAAGCTTTTCAAAGTTCGCGCGCTACAATTAAGTTTCGCGGTGCGCGCGGGTATGTGTGTGTGTTATATCTTTCTATATATACTCGCGCGAGAAGCAAATGATTAATTAACGCATAAAACCACGTTTGGGTTTCAGGCGTCGAGCTCCAGGCATCTCAGCAACGACAGTACAGCAGAGGTGGAGACCATCCTAAAGGTGAGTTTTTTTTTTTTAAATCGTTTTATATCTTATACTTGTAGATAACAAAATACATGGTTGGTATAAATATATACACGCGAGACGGTATACAGGTTTTCCTTGGAAAGTGAAAAGGGAAAATTCCGCAAGTGAAACGGTCGAATCATTGTCTTTTGCGCGGCGCGAGCTCCTGCTATACGAGAGAGAGAGAGACAGTAGATTGCGCGCGTTCGCGTTGATTTTTCGTCCATTGAACTTTCACTCGATGCCGCGTAAATCACGACGACGGCGACGACTCCGCGTATATATATACCATACACACCACTACATATATATATACACTCCCGCGCAGCAGTTTTGCAGAGAGGAAAATCGTTTGGGCTCTATCTTTATTGTAGTTTATCTGGCATAACCTCGTTGCGCGAGAGCGTCGTAAATCACTTGTCGTTTACTGCTGCGCGAGCGCCGGGACGGCGCATTACACGCCGAGCGACGAGGAGAGGCGGCCGAGTGTTTACGTACGTTGAATTATTAATGAATTATTAAGGAGTAAAAGCAAGTAAACACACAATGTGACGCGAAACCTTCAATGACAAGCGACACGGTTTCACGAAAAGGAATGACCAAAAAAAAAACAACCGTGACAACAACGTGTATAGTATATATATACGTATTCGCCTCACGAAATCCAAACTCTATAATAACTCCCACGATTCGGTCGCAGTTCAGTGCCGGTTTTGAGCGCCAGCGTATAGAGTGCAAGTGTATATACTTCGCACCAAGCTCACGGCGCGTGTCACAATCCGTCATCGCTTGTAACTACTCGACTCTTTCTCTCCGTCGTCGTCGTCCTTGAGTCCGAAAAGTAGGTCCTCGCCTCAGAAAAATCATTTTGAAACCTCACTACTACACGTAGTAAGTAGGCCTAGGCGTATACGTTAGTGGATATGTATGTGTGTATATATATATATATATACACACACAGACACACACACTCGCGTAATTAGCAGTCGCGTTGTTGGCGCGATGGCCACCGGCGCGCGCTATTTTCCCACGGGCAGCAGCCGTGAGAATGATTCACGGTTCCGCGCGCGAGCGCAAGCGCGAGAGAAAGGAACGAGGAAGGAAGAAGAAGAGAAGGAGGAGGAGAAGAAGGTGGAGAGAGAAAGAGAGAAGGAGTTAGATGTTGCTGCTGCTGCTGCAGGCGAGAGAAAAAGAGCAAGAGAGAAGTGGAGGGGAGATAGATATAGAGAGAGAGAAATAGTTCGAATGCCGGCGCGGAACTGCGCTCTGTCGGTGTGTATATGTGTGAGTGTGTTTGTACCGTATAACGCGGCGAGAGAACGGGAGGGAGAGCGAAAGGGAGGAGGAAAATTTCGAGTACTGCTTGATGTTGTTGTTTTGCTGAGCTTTAAAAATGTACCGGAACGCTAGAAGAGACTTTGGATCATATCGGTATTTGCATTAGACTACTTTATTCGATAAACGGATAATTCATTTTGGAAAAGTATCGGATATCGTTGTGATTTCCATGTCATATGGGTTTATGTATATCCCAAGTCTAACGGTATTTTCACAAACAATGACACGCCACACATTTCGCACACCGTTGTCGTATATTTATATATACATACACCTATATGTGTATATGTACATTTTAAAATTACTGGAGAATCCAGGATATCTTCGCGGCGGTGGCGGCGCGCAGTTGCACGATAAGAGGTTATATTTAGAGAGTCGGACGATATCTGCATTTATGAAACGTAATCTCAGGCAGTCGAGCGCGCGCGCGCGTTCGTGCGCCAGAATTAAATTGTTCGCCGCGCGTGTGCGCGCGCGCTATTTATAAATGCGCGCGCAAGCGAACGAGCGGAGAGCCCGCTTGTAACAGAATGCAGACGGCTCGTTATAAATGTAGAATTACGCAAAACAGCGACTATACAGATCGACGTATAGAGTAATAATAAAGAAGAGAGAACGATGTTCGATCAGTCGTATATAGTAGCTTTTCTTAATAGCGTTGCGCGTCTTTTTTATAAAGTTATTGAATTAGTATCAACTTTCAGCGGGCAATCGATATCTACGGTTGAAATTCAGTCTCTTTGCCTTTTCTCGCTGCGCGCGCGAGACTTTGAGGTTAGGTTAAATTCGAAACGTGTTATTATTGCGTATACCTTTGTTTAAACGACTAATTGTAAACCATCATTGTGTGTGTGTGTGTTTTTTTTATACCCATGGATTACGGTACAATAAAACCGCAAACTACGCTCGACCGCTGAGAAGCAGCAGCAGCTCATTTTACGGCTCGCCCTTTTCGCTTCTATACACGCTCTCGCCTGCAAAATACATATATATATATATATAGATAAATTGAAAACGTCCGGCAGGGCGAAAAACTCGGCTCGTAAATCCACAGATGAACGCGCGCGTGAGGCTTTGTGTGCTATACGAAGACGACGGTAAAACGAGAGAGAGAGAGAGAGAAAGCTGAACCCTCCCTGTAATGGCGATAATCGAGTGCGCGGCAGGAACAAGCGATGCATTGCGCACGTGCGCGATTTTCCGGCACTCTGCGCGCTCTTTTGTTTCATATATACGTGCAGCGTGTGCGCGGTATTATTGTATTGATTTCAACAGAGAGATATACATCGAAGGTTTTCGGTTTGTGAGAATTAGACTATAATAGTGAAGGTTAACGAAGTCAAGCCTATTGTTTCTCGCGTGTGTGTATATGTATATGCATATACGAGTTAGAAAGATATTTGTACTAATTGAGAGGCGTTTTATGATCTAATGACTGAGCACCGCCTTTACTAGTCTAGGGATCGTTAAAGATAATAATTGACGATTAAGCGTCTCTTATAAGCGTATTCGCATTTTTCTTAAATGTTCCGCGGAAAAACGTACGATCGAGCATTCACTTGGCAAGGTCGAGGCATTAATAAAGAGCAGATTGAAAAGAAAAACTCACTCGTTTGTCAACGTTAAATTAGCCTAGTTTTTACTATAATGGCGTGTTCGAAACGTGTGTCACAACATCTGCTCACCCCGAAGTAAAAAAAAAAAGAAAGAAGAAAACAATACACTACGACCCCTATCTGAACTATCTTACACCTCCATCTGCCCCCCTTATCTCGGAATTACTCCTACACTACCATGGAGCATGTCAAAAGACAGCGACGACGACGACGACACCCTTCTCGATCAATGGCCATGCCGTCCGTCCGCGCATATAACAGGCAGCATCGATCGCTAAGCGATTCGCTGACTCATCCTCCGCAGCCTTCGACGCTTCCCCCCTTTGTTTCCCATATCCCCTATATACCTCCTCGTATATCCCTGCATCCTTAATTCGTCGTCAAGCGATTACAACTCTGTGATTCATACGAGCGCTATATATACGTGTTGCTGCACGCTGCACGTGTGTATAGCTTATGGGTTTGTTTTTTTTTATCATAGGGATTTTTTTTCTTTAAGTGAGAGCGTGCGGCAAGCGTGCACGAACTATGAGGGAGAATTTGCGCGAAAACGAGGCGAAAACTGCCGTCGGAGTTTAGGAATTATCGGTTAAACTTGTTGGCAAGCCTGGCGTGGGTAGTAGTGGTAGTAGTAGTTGCAGCAGGGGAAGAGGAAACTGTGGAAGTTTTTTTAATTCGATAAACGAAATTTTGATGCGCTGTTTTGTAGCGTTTTATTCGAGAGCTTTTCCTTGTATATACCGATACATATACATATACATACACGGTTGCAGTAAAAGTTGCTGGGGATATTTTCATTTTGATAGGGTTTTTGTTTTCACGAGGACGACGCAGTGTAATTAAAACTTTATACGTTACCGCGTCTCGCACATTAAACCGTCAATATAGAATTTTTCGCAACAAACAACAACTTCTCTTCAACCAAATTAAAAAGCAACCATCTATACATTTCCAACTATCCTTACCACCATAGTTACACCAAAAAGCCCTATATCTCAAATGAATTCCTCTCTTTTAGTTGTCCGTCGCATACGTTCTTTTCTCAGCCCCATTACGCGCGTTCTCTCGTTGCAGAACCATACAGCAGCGCACAGCGCAAATATCGATCGCTCGTGCACACACACACACACACACAACAACCCCTTTGTTGTCTCGGGCTCACTCTCTCTCTCTCTCACACGAGCGCGCGTCTCCAGCCGGTAGAGAGAAACTTGGTTAATTGTCGCGATATTGTGCGGATTATGCACTAGCGAGTGGAGGTGGGGTCGTCGTCTCCCCCCCCCCTTTGCAAAGGCTTCTGAAATGGAGTTGGCTCCTTGGCGTATAGGGTTGAGACTGACTGAGAGGGTGTGGATGATGTATACTAAGATCGGGCAAAGCATATTCTTAGGTGAGTTTAGAGAACCTCTCTCGCTCTCTCTTGGGTTTGGAGTTTTTCCACATTGATATAACGTTTGAGGTTAGACGATGATTATATTATAAAGACGATACACGAAACAAATCTGTTTGTCAATGTATACAATCGGATTAGCCTTCCTCTCGATTGACGTCTGGACAAACTTGACTATTTGCCTCTTACAATATTCGTATATTCTCCTCCCTCGTATAACGACGAAGAAAGCAGCACATCCTTTCCCCCCTCTACATCTAACTATATGTATGTATGTATACCAACGTAAAATCTCAACCGCACCTCCCTTCGCGTAGAGTTACTTACTCTTCTCCTTACTCCCACCTCGCGCCGTCGTCGACTCAACAGCGATTAATTCCACCGCGACGCGGGCCTGGCATTCGGCGTTTCAACCCGGGCGCGTAATGAAAATCGGATTTCGCGAAACGAAACTTTCGGGCTGTCGTCGACGTCGTAGTAGGAGTCGTTGCCGTGCTCACGCTACATACTACTACTACTACTATACACGCGAACAAGTTAGCGTTCGCGTATAAGGGTAGTGTATATGCTTACCTATATATACATGGTGCAAGCTTTTGCTGAATCAATTTCGCGAACTCTTGTGTTGTATATATATATAGGATGGCGAATTGTTTCACGTTTCTTATTTCGTCTCTTTTCATTAACTATCGCTCGTTTATAGTCTCGTTAGAATAACTGTGCGTATATATCCGAGAGGTGTAACGGAGCTTCTATACGGTCGATGTCGCATCGATGATTGATCGGCAGCGGCACGGATCGCGCGTTTTGTTTACCAAGGGAGGCGTGTTGTATAGATTGGCGATAAAAAAAAGAAGAAGTGAAAGGATACCTCGTAAATCGTCTCGAGTCAACTCTTCTCCATTAGCTTTACGATCTCGATCTCTGACAATTAAAACGTCTATAGCTCTATCTATCGAAAAATTTCCTCTTTTCACCGTCGTTTTCTCAACCGTCGCGTTGGTCATACCGGTATATAAGAACCTTTAGCGTTGCGCAACGCACCGAAGGCACACTTTGTATTAGGTAACCTACACATACATGTACAGAGGCGCGCGAACGCGAAAATATTGATTCTTATCCGACGCGCGCGCGTCGTGTCATCATCGTGCTTGATTTATAACCCCCCCAACATTCACACACATACATACATATACGACGACTTTCCCCGTGTGCACACGGCGACGGCGGCGGTGTATAATAGATTGATTCGGACTTTCGCGCGCGTCGGGAAAATATTTGCGCCCGTAAAAGCTAGAAGGATCGTTCGGTTGAATTATGACTCATTGGCCTGAGGCTAATCGCTTTTCCGTATACCCGAGAGCTTATATATATATATATATAGGTGTGACATTCTCTCGTTCACCTTTGTCGTTAAAATTTTGTGTCATCTCTGGTTAATTGTCTTGCGCGCGCGTATATAATATAATAGTTACGAGTAGAGAAGAAGAGAGCAGGGTATATTGAAAGAATGCAATTCATGTAAATTAGCCTTGCCTTTATGGGAAGTAATAGGATTATATATATACGGGGAGAGAAAGAGCAAAGTATATAAGCGAGCGAGTGAACGAGTGAGCCTCAAGTTTCCGTCATTCAATTACAAATTTTTCGTTAGCCGCGCCGTGGTTTAACGATGTTATTGACCTCTCGAGGCAAGAGCGAGTAAGTGAGAGAGAGAGAAAGAGGGTGAGCCGGGCTAGTATACTTTACGACAAAAGACACACGCTTCTTTATTATTCGTAGCGACTATACCAACGAGACGATTTTTCCAACAAAAGTTTTTTTTTAAGTAGAAAAAGAGAGAGAGAGAGAGAGAGAGAAAGATATTACTCTATTGAAAAAAACTTTCGCCCAAGATCATCGACTCTTGCTGGTATAAATCCTATTTTTTTTTATATCCAATAAAGTTCGGAGAGGGAACAAATGCGACGCGTTTTGAGAAGAACGAATATAAAAAGGAATAACAGGAAGGTCTTCATAAAAAAAAGAAAAAACGAAAGCCAACGTGGGAGTTGTGTATACATGCGTGTGTGTATAATATCCACACACATACATAACCACTCGGGCGTATATATATACACACTTTGAAAACTTCGACGTTGCTTTTTGAAGTTCTTGATTGGCGAAGAAGATAAAAGGCTATAGGGATGGTAAAGGCTGGAGCAGGCGACGTTGACAGCGAGCTTTAATTAAAGAGAAATGATATCGTGGCTGAAGTACAAACGCGTGTCGTGTATACACTCGGCAAAAGAAACTGCGCTTGGCTCTCTATAGAGAGAAGATTCACGACTGAACTAAAAAAAAGAATTTCAACTGAAAAACTTTTACCTTTACACACACACACACACATATATAGAAATTAATAAGCTTGAGCTGAAAATCGCATTTCATTACATCAATATATACAACATTACACCACAGGCCTCCTGTAACCCGCCTCCTCTCTAACCATAAAACCCGTAAGTGTTCCAGACTACCTTCTTCTTCTTCTTCTTCTTCTTCTTCTTCTTCTTCTTCTTCTCCTCTACAAAAACCCACATCTCCCTCTCTCTCTTCTCACAACTCCTTCACGACGCATTAACGCGCGCGGCGCCCCGTGCTCCTCGCTCGCGCGATTAGAGCCCTAAACAAATGAGCCGCTCTATACCCACACACATATATATATATACATACATAGACAGCAGCTGTAGTAGCAGCAAACGGCGACTCAACTCGCTCTCCTCCTCGGCAATTATGCCGAGCACGTGAAGGAGTGAAAACCCGTTACACACTGTGTGCAGCAACAGCAGCAGCAGCAGCAGCGCCTCTTCGCGGAACCGTGGTGCACTTGCGAGAGCCCCGCTCACTCGCGCTCGCGTAATGGGCGAGTGCGTCGCCCTCTCTCTCTTTCTCTCTCTCTTGGTCTTTCAGGATAAAGAGAGGGAGGGAGAGAGAGTGTGCGTCTTCCTTTTTACTCGTTGCTTATACGAGGTGTGCGTGTGTATATATATACACACGTGGGCTTCGTTTTGCGGTGCTTGCGGGAACGCGAATTGATTCCGGAGGATTGAACGTGCGCGCGCGTGGATTTTCTCTTTTTAACGTGCGAGCGCTATATAGTTGCCAAGGGTATATACATATAGAGCATGGCGAAATGAATTTGTCTATTTTATGTATAGGTGCTCGGGCTGCATAAGCTCTTGCTATCACTATATGGGCGGTACACACTTTCATGGTATATTGTAATTCAATTATAGGTACACATACATACAGTCGCACAGTGGACCATCTCTCGCGTAACTTACGAAAAATTATCGTTCGATTCCTTCTTTCCAACGAAGGTTATATACTCCCAGCTTGTTGTCAGCTCCGAAAAAAAGAGACACACGCGTGCACTTTTCCACACGCCGCTCACAACAAAGGAACTTCTATTCACACTGGTTGTCACTCGCGTGTATATATATATATTATTATTATTATATATATGTATAAGTGAGAGATGACAAATGCCGTGGTGACGAAATTTTCCCCTCCCCCTGTTATATACCGACGAGTTCGACGAACTCGTCCCCGCGCTGAACTGAGAGAGAGAGTGTGCGCTCGCATTTCGAAAGATTAAAATACTATTATTGCCAGTCGCGATAAGGTATATACTATACGTGAGAGTGTTCTATACGTATAACCTATAACATATATATACTGTAATCTGTCGCGCGAGCAGTGAATCCCCTGTATATGTGTGTCATGTAAATCACAGGGGCGAATCGATTTTTTCCGCGAATCGTTTTTTAACGGAGAGAAATTTGTACGGTAGTGCAGTATATATATATATATATATCTATATGCGTAATCGATTCCGCGCAAGCTACAGTAATCGTTATATGTTTATGTATGCGTGTATATATACGCTCGATTGGTTAATACTCTCCGTGAATAATTAGGTTGGATCGCGAGAGCTATATATACTATATTATATACACACTGTGTGTAATGAATATTAAGCAACGAGCCTGCATGAGACTAATAAAAATTATCAATCGCGTGCGTTTACGAAAAAAAAAAAACACAAAACGAAGACGTAGACGCGCGAAAGAGAAACTTAGCAGTGAGAGAGAGAGGTGGAAAAAAAAATTTAATTTCTTTAATGGTGCAACACTCGCCGCACGCGCGTACATAAATCTCTTCTCCCTCCTTCGTCTCTTCTCCTTCTTCCTCGCGCTATCTTTTCTCTCCCGATTTTCTTGCCGCTCGTTTTTTCGTTCCTGTGTACCCCTCCTCCTCCTCCTCCTTTTCCTTCTTCTCTTTTTCTAACTATACACTTTGCTCGTTCTCTCTCTAGAGAACCTATACTGCTGTTGGCTCGCGCAGTTTTTGTCCGATTTTAATTTTCATCTAATGTAAATACTGCGCGCGGGCAGAACGTATCGTACAATAGCGCAAGGGGAAAAGGATAACAAAGAGCCGCGGGTAGATCCAATGTCGCGTGTTGTTTTTATTGGTATCGGTTACTCGGTGTGTGTGTGTATAGCATAGCTCGTCTTAATTGTTCGTTATATACATATACGCGGATGTTTAGGGTTCGCTCTCACTCGCACTCACTCTTACGAGTGTTATTGTTGATAGCATGAGGAGTAGCAGCAGCAATCGTATATGCGATGTGTATACAGAGCGCGCGAATGCGTATTGATAATTGAGGGGATGCGAACACATTGATTGGCTTGGAAATGCAAAACCATTTGGCGGTTATTTTTCATTTTCCATATACGGTGTGCAATTTTGTCAGCATCGCACATCTCTGTGTATCTTTTTGCGCTGTGTTACAACAACAACCAACACATGCGCGTTTGTTTCCTCAATTTATTTATTCGTAACGCGCTTGGTCGACTATTGGGCGATTTTTTTGTTTTTATATTTTCCCTCTTTTCGGGTCTCGAAATTTCGCGTAATTTCCAACGCTCGCTCTTTGTTTTCCGCGATTATTATTTCCGTTAATTGAGACCGCGCGTGCATACATATATATACGTGTGTATATGCTTCAGTACGCTTTTGTATACCAGCGACATATACGCGTGATAATTGAAATTACGAGGAAGTGTAGGATATACGTTCTCTCTCTTTTTTTTCGGAAAAATCATCGTTGCGTTATTCGATTAGGTTGGCGAACGTCGACGACGATGTTGATGATGGTGCAAATTCGCGTGATAAATGGACGCGCGTGCGTGTGAGTTTTCGTGCTTTATCGCGGCGACGAGAGAACGTAAAAATTTCCTTGTGATTTATCGTAATTTCGCGCACAGCGCGACAAATATTTTCAACGTGAGATGGGTACAATATATATGTATATATATATGACGAAGTGTCTGAGAGGAAAAATCCTCAATGAAGCGAGTGAACACACATATACATAATCGTAAGGTGAAGTACTCGGTTATCAGGGTCATGACGCGTTTCAACGTTGAAAGTATACGCGCGTGTGACCTTGCAGTTTTTTAATGGAAACGTTCTTAATTTCGGTGAAGGCTCTCTCGTATGAAACATTGACTACGACAAATATTATATGCGTATTTAAAAAAACACAGACAGAATAATCAAATAAACTGAGTAGTTACACGTAACATCACAACAACTCCATACACTTCATTTCGCAATTTGTGAACAATGCGACCGCTATTCGCGCCATTTATCGCAGTTTAGCATCCTCAAACCGCGACTAATTTTCCACCTGCAAAACATTCACCCAGGTCACTCCGGGTATAATAACATTTTCCAATTTCATAATTCACAATATAATGACTGAACCAATCACTCTCTCTCTTTCACTTGATTTCAATTACCCTACGTAGCGACATCACAGCTACGTAAAAAGAAAAAAAAAGTGAGCAAAAGGTCGCTAATAATAATAATTAATGCACACACGTGAAACCTATAGACGCGCGCGTTCCTCGAAGCACTTGAGCTAATACGCTGAAATATCCGGTTGCGCAATATACACATGTGTAGATATAACGGAGAGCTTGGGTTAAATAAAATTCTCTGCCGCATGCTGCTGCACAACGCACGCGCGATGAAAATTGTTGCTACTATACGGAGAACGCGACAATTTTTTTTCTGTCTCTAGGCATAGTAGTAGTAGTAGCAGAGCTTATTCATATATAGAAGTAAGGAAGGGGCATCGCAAAGCAGCAGCAGTAGCAGCAGCTCGGGTCGGAAATAAAACAGTGACTCAACGCGCGTGCAGTTGCACTCGCGCTTATACATATATACGCGCAGTTAGAGGATAACCAATGAGATACAATAGCTCGTTTTTTTGTTTTTCCTCTTCTCCCCCCCCCCCCCGCTCTTTAACCGCGCAAATCAAAGTATTATTATTATATCACTTTTTTCTTCCTAGTCACCTCAATATTTTGTGATTTCAATTATCTTGCGAATTTAGAGAGAGAGAGATCGCGTAAATGGACGACTTTTGTTGTTACGTTTAATTCCTCACAAACCCTAATATCCGTCTTCACCGAACCGAGCAATCGTTTAACCGAGCTGTACTGCTGCTGTGCACTGTCCCCGCACATTATTACGAGCTCACGTCAGTATACACACACTCGCACGCATAGCATACATACCTATATAGCGACGTATATATCGAGCGCCTCGAGCGCGCGCGCGTGCGCTAACAGTTGTGCAAATATATAATGCTGGTGTGATTGTGTCTCTCTGTGACATGTGTGTGTGTATGACTGTATGTTATTGAAACAACGTAAACTGCCGACGCGCGGATTCAACCTGTATAATCTCCCTCTCTCTCTCTCTCTGACTTCGTCGTAAATATGCTATACTCTCTGATGTTATAATATACGTATTGCGTTAATTATATTTCACGTGAACGAATGATGTTTTCGGAAACGATTATTATTTTCCCCCTGCAGGATATTCGCGTAATATGTGTAATACATACGTACTGATATTATATATATACGATTCGGTAATCTATACTATCTATATAAACACACGCGTGAAAATTGCATACGAGGAAAAATGTCAAAAACCGAAAAAAAAAGAAAAAAAATGGAAAACAGAAAAATAACAGACTGCGCGATCACGCGAACGAAGATAAATCATTAATCATCGCCGTGCAGAGCAGCACACGCAGCACGAATTGGCATTCAAAGTTAGCCCACGCGTTCGCTCGCCTATATATACATACATATAGAAGCGTTACACGCACGTATATGTAGTGTATGAATATATATATATATATATATATATAGGTATACGTCTCGCAGTCTGAATTTGCATGCCAATTCACATTGTTCCGTGTGGGTGTATTAGACTCAATATACATACGTGTGTATGTATGTATGTGTGCGAGCAATCCTGAAGGCCGCAGCGATGCAGCAGCAGCTGATGTTTTCGCGAATGGGTTTCGTTTCTTTTCGCGTGTGGCATGTGCGCCGCCGCTCCTCGAGAACCAACCAACCGTGCGGATTATAAAGATGTATATATATATAGATTTATTTTTAGAATAGATACGTATATACACTAATGTATATATGTTATATATAGATACATAGGTGTGTATTGAGGTACGGGTATAGCAAGCCGAATTAGTTTTGATTACGACGATTTGAAGAGCGGCATATATATGTATATCACTTCGCGCTTGACGTCTAGGTTTATACGTCAAAACGAGCGAGAGAATCAGGCACGTGTAATATACCCATATACCTACATAAACGGTCCTTCTATACCACTGCAAATGTGGTTAAGCGTGCAAAGACGGTTTATATATATATATACACTTACAGCTACATTACATACTCGCATTAAGTCGAACGACGTATTAACGCCGGAGCTCCGGGATTAATCAACGCGTTATATAGTGAAAGCTGCGCGCGCGCGTGCATGCGGCGATTCCGAGAAATTATAAAAGCGCTGTACGTGTATATAATCGGTCTGGAAAAAGCGAAAGTGCGACTTGAGTCAATTAAAATCGCGTTTTATAGTATTTATAGGAAAACTACCTTCGCGTATACACGCGAGCTCCATGATATGATAAATCAATTGCGTGTATATCGCATATTTTTATGTATATATATAAAAAAAAAAGATATACAAACAAAAACAAAAAAAACATAAAATTGGTGGTACAGTAGGGGAGATGCAGAGAACAGCCGGCATACAACAATGACTATGCACACGAGCGCACGAATCCAGCATTGAAACGCCGAATATTTCGCGCACTACTACTACTACTGTATACATGTATGTGTACTCTCTCTCTCTTTCTATACCATTGACCCACTCTCGCGTTTTATTTTCGTGTCAATGGCGCCGGAGTGAGCAAGCGAGTGAGTGAGTGAGCTTACGTTCGCCGCTGCCACCGCGTGACTCTCTTCCGGGGATGAATTATTCCGTCGTCTTTTGTTCGCACACGCGTGTGGTATTTTTTCTCTCTCTCTCTCTCTCTCTCTTATCAGGGAATGGATATTTTTTTCTTTTTTTGGGTATAGGGTATGGTTTGGTTCGGCGAGTGTTTTCAGAGCGATTGTTCGAGCGCGACGATGATGCTCTCTCGTGTGTATAGTTGGTAGCAGGGTACGTTGATGGTGGTTAGGGCAAAAGTGTATTGGATGGTTGCTGGGTCGCGAAGTGTATTTAAATATTCTGGAAGTAATTGAAGTTGTTTTTAAGCGAAATATATATATAATATTGTTAACAAGAAGGTCACAAGAAGGAAAAAAAACATGCGATCGTTTAAGCTCAAAAACTTGAACAAAGAGTTAACTTATTTAAATCCACATCGCACGCGCATTCATGCATGTCAGTTGCTAATCTACATAAAGTATATGCGATTTCATTTTTCTCAATGAACAGAGTATATATACACGGAAAACCCAAACCAACCTACACAATATGTGTATTGTATATACACACACAGAATAATCTGTTCCGATACATCGCAATTACCGGTAAAACTAACCAAGCCTCCGTACAGTGCAGTACACATATGTGTATTAATCAGCCACCGATGCGCCACTAATTATTTAATTAATATACAATACCAACCAATTCAATAATAATAATAATAATATTCGACTATACGGTGATATTAATTCTTGTAACCCGGCCCCTGAGCTTACACACCGACACATATGTACGCGCGCGTATTTTAATTACCGAGCGCGAATTCTCACATTGTCCGTATATACACACCCACGCGCTCGTATACATATATATATATATGAGATATACTTAATTAGCCGACGCTGGCCATATTAAAAGTAACACGCGTTGCTCCGTATTACATCACGACGCGTTTTCGTGTTGACTTCGATATATATATATCCATTGATTATATATGTAAACGTAGCGAACCGATTGAACGAACAAAAAAAAAATATAACAATTAAAAAAAAAAACTGTATCGCTAAAAGATGTGCTCTTTTTTTGTTTTCTAGGAGATGACCATGCCACCAACGCCGCTGACGGCGATCGCCCAGACGCCGCGCAAGGAGTTGGAATCCAAGTTCACCTTCAATCCGGTGCTTGCCAAGGTATGTTTGTACAGATATTTATATCATTGTGTGCGTGTGTACGATTGATATTTGTTACTATTAAGTATCTCTTTCTTATTACAGCTGGAAGCACCGCAGGAAACCGCTAAGCCTCGTGAGTATTTTATACGTGTTTAGTTTATTATGTATATATGAAAACGAATGGATGGTTTCTTTTTTTGTTCTTATTATATGAGTGTGCGCGTAAGTAGTTTGCGTAATTTCATCCCAACGAAATTGCGTTTATTCCATATGCGCGAGTTTTCATTTCCTATAGCGTATGTGTATGTATGTATATAATGCATGCAGCGTGTATGATGTAAGTTTAGAATTTCAGAAATAATAACGGCAGCAGTATATATATATATATACAGATTATGTGTATAGCTGATAATTGCGTAAGATTTTGAGAAACCACTGGTGTATAAAATATGCTGTAACAAAGAATATCGTTACTGTAACCCTCATTTTTTTTTATCTTTCCTAATTGTTGATTCATATAACTTATATACAGTTAATAACAGCAACGACCGCCTCGATATACAATAAAATCCAATTCCCATCTATACGCAATTCGAAACTACCACATCGCGACCAAACATTGGTATATAGAGACGACTTCCTCGTGTTCGCCCGCTTCTCGGGGGAGACAAGTATATATATATATATATATTTATACACCGACGATCCCCACACACGACGTAACCGGCGAGCAGCGAATTACTTCTCCAATACTATATACGAACGGGGCTGTAAAACTGGAATTGATTCTCTCTCGTTGCACTGTATTGTCAACCACGACGACGCCTTTTTTTCCGTAGGGCGTGGTATATATGTTACAAAATATATTTGAACCCACTCATATTATATATACAACATACATATACATTAAGAAAGCAATACGTCCTAATTCAGCGTATTACGTATGGTAGCCGACCTTGAGCAGTTACGCGTAGTGGTGGTGGTGGATCTCTCCTTTTGCTCCTAAAAAATTAACCGCTCCCACGTGACGGAGGGTAAGAAGTAGGCAACCGGGCCAACAGCAGCCTTCGTAATATACGTTGTACTGGATGTACGACTAGAGCCTGTGTATATATGTGTGTGTTCCGGGGTTTATTAAGCCGCGGCGGCCGAATACCAAAACGTTCCGACAATTAGATTGAATAAAAAGAAAAAAAGAGCATCGTCGTTCTTCCAACCTCTTACCAACGCATACGTATATATATATATATATATATATATATATATGGAATACGAGAGATGACGAGGTCTGGATAATCTCACATTGTGTGGGTGCGATTTCTCACTTGTCCCAACGCTCCTTTTTATATCAATATATATATACAGTTAGCTGACGAAATTGTACGTATATACAGTTCGCTAAAGTGACTAAGGTGTATTTTCGTGAAACACTCGTTCCTTTGTCTTTCGCATCACGCGAGCATTAGCCATAATATAACTTTTACCAGGACATTATATTACTGATCCATACGACCCTTATCGTACAAATCAGCCTTTGCGCCCTCGTAAAAACACACAGTCTTCCCTCCCCCCCTGCGTTCCCAGATCGGCCGTAACGTAATTTCCTCTCTTCTCTCTCTTCGCTATACTACTACTCCTCTCCTCGCGCAAAGTTATTCGGGTCATATCGACTCGCGCGCCGCCCTGACCCACTTCCGCTCGAAAAAGATAATTTCTCGCGAGACCTCGTAAATAAAGCGCAGTTGTGTGTGTGTGTGGGTGTGGGTGGATGTCGTAGAGTAGTATAAAGTCGTGGGCGTTGAACTGCGCTATATATATATATATATATGATACGTTTCCGGCGTCGTCTACGCGTGTTTTCTCTCGCGGGGTAATTACCGGGTGTAAGAGACGAGAGCAAGGGTTGGGAGGATGTGCGTGTATAGGTATTGTGTTGTTTTTGCCTTCTTTAGCGTAGGAGGAAGGGTGAGAAAAGTGGAAGATGGTTGAGGGTAATTTTGTAAGCTGAGAGTGAGAGAATTGTGTTGTCGAAAGTTGAGTGACTGATGGTTCTATATTGATGTTGATTGAGTAGTAAGTTCACTTTTCCGGGTTTCTTTATGTCGTTGATGGTCTTATAAAAAATTAAAAGAGTATGTCTACCATTAATTACGATCGACATTATGTAATTTCTCGATAAATAAATATCAACATCGCAATAACATAGAATTCCTCCTTCCTCCAGAAATCCGCGTTGACGTGCAAAACCTCAACACACCTATCCGCGAGCGGAAATAGCATCTTCGATATAACTCGGGTAACCGACATATCACAAGCAAATATAAATTGAATCTTTAGACTCCAGTCGAAAAATATATCGACCAAAGGCTTTTTTGCCTGATTAATCAAATTAGTTATACGTACACGTTATATATAGATTTCGCATATTACCTGCAAATTTTATTTTTAGAATCCCGGTGCTATATCGCGAGACACAGGATATGTGAGTGAAATTATTGGACTTCCTCGGTTCTCTGCTGGTTTGGACAAAATAAAAAATGCGACGTCAAAGCAGCGGTTGCTCGTGTCTTATTTTGAGGTTCCAGGAATTCCATTATTAGGAAATACCTGGTTTGTGGTATATAAGGGAACAATGTCCTGTATTTATGCTTATATTCGGAATTAGTTTAGCGCAAAGTAAATATTTTTAATTTAAAATTTGAAGAATAAGAAATACCTTTATTGCCATGAAAAAGTGCGTCTATATGAGAAAAAATGGAATATTCGTGTTTCTATAAGTAATATTCAACCTTCAACCTCCGATTTACCTTCTTCTTCGAAATCTGATCTTTTTTCGCGACGAACTTCCCCTCTTTCACTCTCCATCATCGCTCTATTCCCAATTCCCATCGATGACCAGCTCTATATACTTCTTCTTTACTCCCGATAAGCGTTAATAAATAGACGATAAATCGACCTTCCGTTTTTTTTCTCTCCTCTCTCTCTCATACACACACGTATACAATTCTCTCACAGTATACCCAGAGAGAGAAATTAGATTGTAGATTGTTTGTTCAGTGCGAGCTATACGTGACCAGAACAACCGAATAACCCGTGCAGTAGCAGTGACGATGATGTTATTATTATTGTCATTGCTTTTTAAAAGACCACGCGCGTGCTGCTGAAGAACGCTACTCGCATTTGAAATTGTAATTTTAATCGGCTATCAATAACCACTAAACGCGCGCGCGTCAGTACGACGAAGAAGCCCGTATTTTCCCGCGGCATTTTTCCGCGCGATATACTTCTCAGAGCGTGGGAGGAGGAGGAGAAGAAGGAAGAAGAAGAGGCGGAGTCGCTTTCGCTGTGGCAGCAGCAGTAGTATAACGTCTCCCACGCTCGCTCGCGTGTGCGGTAAAAACATAAGTCGGTCGCGTTGAGGGTGGCAGTGGCGGTAGTTTGGGAGATTTGGTATAGGTTAAGACGCTGGCTTTTCGGTGTATAGGGTAATTGCATCGCGTTGAGTGTATATGTATGTTCAGTTACGTTTATTAAAATTACAAAGGTTTGGGGATTAGTAAATGCGTGTCTGGCAACGAAGTATAAATACTTTATCTACTTTAATAAAAGACGATGAAGAAAGGGAAAGAATGGAATTTCATACTTTCTCATATATCTCGAGGAAAAAACTTCCAACCCAACGCACGTTGTCTTATTCCGATTTCCGTCCAGTTTTCTCACTCGTATCCCTTTGTATAATCCGTCACTGCTAAATACTTGTCCCTCTCTTCCTCTTACTCTCATCGACCACTCGTCGCCTCCTAATTATTCCCAGCGACGACGACTTTCTCTCTCTCCCACTTTTTATTGCCTTTGTCCCTTCCACTCGGCTAAATATATATATCTCGCTCAATTTCCGTGCTGAAGAATTTTCTTCTCGGGACGTCGAATATTTTCGAAAAAAAAAATGCCGCAACCGTGAGCTCCAAAGTTTTTTCACCGAGAGAAAGAGATTCTTTTGTGCCCGACGTGTGCTCATGTGTATATGTATATATACATAAGCGCGTAGGTGTACGCGTGGGTGTGAGAGATGAGAGATGTTCAAAGGGCGGAGCTGCACGAGTGCGGGTCTAAAGCAACTTTTCGCAGTGCTTTAGTGCACTTTGTGCACACTGCGCGGCGCAAGCTCGTGCCCTGCTATCTATATACTTGCAAGCTCGCGCGCGGGAAAATGGCGCGAAGATTGCTCCTCTTCTTCTTCTTCTTCTTCTTTTTTCGTTTTTATCATATCGCCTGTGCTGTATAAGTGTAGAGAAAAATATCTCGTCGCGCGAATGGGATTACGTATATGGCAAAAGATTATTTTTCACCACCCTCTTTCCATGTGTACGTGTTCAAAAGCTCTATATCCGATAATTGAAAATCGTTACGACCTATAGGTTACAATCAGATAATCACATCGTATATATAATTGACAAATCGATAAATTATACGATTTATTCTTCACTCAACCACGGGGCTATAATAACAACTACCATCTCTGAAGATCCCTCCCAATTCGACTCATGAAAACAGGTAGATAGTATACGTGCGACGGCTTGAAGCTCGCAGCAGTGTCGACCGCAAAATTAGAACGCGTCGCGTAGTAGTCGCGCGCACGAGTGAAATTCCACTCTGTCGTAGCTTCGCGCTATATCGCGTTTCTCTCCCTCGCGCGTACTATACTCTCTCTCTCTCTCTCTTTCTCTAGGCGACACATAACGAACTACCTCATCGTCCTGTACTTCTCTGTGTAATTATCGTCGTTCGTTATATAGCGTTACCGTCGATTGCAAAATTATTACTCTTTTTGTTTAAATCTCAATTCCCTTGTTTACGCATACACACACATATTTATATACACACTCATACGTGTATATATACACGAGGGGGTGGTACACGCCGACCAATAATCTGTTACTCCTCTCTCTCTCTCTTACTACCCTAACCTAACCCAACTCGCGCCGGTATACACACACACACATATATTCACCGGTACATATATAACAGCGAAAAATGGAAAGAGAGTGAGAGAGAGAGGACAGCGCACCAGCAGCCAGACTCTCTGCGCGCGTTGCAGCACGGTTCGGTCGTATATAGTATATAGCGCAGAAGCAGCAGCAGCAGCAGCTCTGAGCGCCGGCAAACAGAGAGAGAGAGAGGACGGGAGAAATGGAGAGAGTGAGCGGAATGGGCACAGGTTACCATGGAAACCATCCAGCAGCCAACTGCACGGCATCCCCGCGGCGGGCGCGACGTCATCCAATCCCAAGTAGAAGCTGTACGCGTGTGTGTGTGTGTGTATATATGTTTATATATATATGTACGTGCGAGACGCCGCCGACACACCGAATCCAGAGACGAGCCTATTTTATCTCTCTCACTCTCAGGGCGGATATATACGCGGCGCCCTTTTCTTTTTTCTCCCTTTTGCGCGCGTTTTCTGCATTCTCTCTACTCTTCTTCTTCTTCTTCTTCTGCTTCCTAGCTATATCTCGAACGACCGGGCGAACGAGTGAGTTTGGTCTTCTCTTTCTTTCTTTCTTTCGGTTTTTCGAAGGTTCGTTGGTTTGTTTTTGTTTTTTCGGAGCTACGAGAGGGGATATAGAATAGTCGCCGCCGCCACGATCGCTATGAGGTTGCGACGATTGTTTTCCTCGTAATTCGCTTGCGGCCCTTATCGGTCGCGAAATTCTTTGCGTTCTAACGTGTGCGTGTGTATGTGTGTCTGTATGTTATATATCTATATACATCATGGAATTTTTCTTTTACGTGTGGTTTTATGTGTGCGATGTCCAAGGAATGTTAATGTTCTATGTAACAACAATACCAACATCCGATTGATGATAGATACTTATTGACAATCGATTTGGAATGATATACTAATCTGTGTACATATACAACACACACACACATAAATAAACACATCGTGTGTGTGTGTGTGCGTGTAAACTAATTCATTGTACAATACGTAACGGCTTTGATTGACAATCCTACAAGTGACAATCAAATTGATCTCTATGTGCCTGTATATATGTCTATATATATGTGTGAATATACAATTCTGTCTACATTCTACTAACAATGAGCCAGTGCGTCAAGCACGCAACCCTCTTCCAACCTCATCTCTCTCTTGCTCTCTCGTCAACCCTCGCGCGAGTTCCTGTATTACAATCGACTCGCGTCGGTCTTTTGCACTCTCGACCGCATATACGGTTACATATTGCGCAACACCGTTACGACCAGGATTATCATTAATTACTCTCAATACGCGTATATACTTGGATTCTCCTCGTAACACACGGCGTACTGCGTCCTTATCATCTATATACTTGGTTATTACGCAACTAGAGAGTGCCGCGCCCGATAAGGAAGTACGTGATTATCACCTGCAAGGTGTGTGTATAAGAACAAAAAAATAATAATAATAATAAAAAGCTCTCGGCGAGTGAGATACCAGGCGCGATTAATATACGAAGAATAAGAAACTATATAGCGATATAGACTATATGCGTACTCTACTCGAGAAACTTGATGGCCTGTCAAGGACGAAAGTGAACGGTATATAATCTCAGCGTGCGCTCGTGTGTGTATGTATATATATATATATATATATAGTCATGTCTAGTAAGATATAAAACGATTGATTGATCGATTTATCGCGTGACGTCGAGATACAACAACACAGTGGTAGGTATATACATCCCGATTGGTTTTGAATTTTTTCAGGACCACGCGCGTGGTGGTGGTGGTGGTTATAATCATCTGTATACCACGTGCAGTTCCAACGCACGCGTACGCACTTGTCGCACTATTATACGAAACGCAGCGCGTGCTGGTAGTACGAGTACACGTGCGGAAGTATAACAGTCGCGGCCTTGAGCATCTCTCTCTCTCTCTCTTTGTTATATGATTTTCGCTAGGAATAGTGTGTACGTGTATGTGTGTCCTTCATACATATATCCCATATCACGCGCGTCGTCGTCTCTAGCCGATGCGCAGGGGGATGGAAAGTGGGTCGACGCGAACGCGCGCGCGTGGATCCTCGTGGGATTGATTATGAGTTTTTCGCGTGCGAAGGTAGTGGACTGGACGGAATATATATATAGGAAACGAAGGAGAAGAAGAAGCGGAGGAGGTCAGGAGAGATGCCGCGGTTGGTATTGATTGTAGGGAGGCGTGTGCACGTTGCTGCTGGTGTTTTTCCCTACGCGAATACATATAGGTTGACAAGTTTGCTTGTTGGGCTTTTCCCGTGATTGATAGCCGTGTATAGTGTAAACTTATCACGGTTAGGTTGATATCAATAGAGAAAACGATATTACTTAATGTATATCCTATGCACCAGGTGGTGACCTTGTACCTACTAAAAACTGCAGCCGCACTTATCATCTTCCTTTGCGAGTGGCTTTAATTAAATTACCAAGCCGCGACGACGACGACGACGGTTTTCGGGCTTAATCATACTCGAAGAAGTCTCACCGACCCCAAGAGTAATTGATGGATCCGTATACCGGCCGTCGAGTGGAAATTGGGTCGGCCATCGCGCCCGCGATCGTCATAAATTAAGTGAAAGAGGGGAAGGCTTTTTCCAGTCGAACTCGTTGATATTCATTGTCGCAGCTGTAGGGGACTTGTCATGGTATATATATATAAAAGTCTCGATGGTTACAACGTTACGATATATGTATATAGGATTGTACAATATGAAAATTAATGGAATTTTCGGATAAATTACTTGGCACTCGTACCGTCTTGACAATATATCGAATGATTCGAGCATATTATATATATATACTTCGAGCTTTTCTTTGCGTACACTCTATAAAACGAATTTTTCCCTGCATTGGACACGAGAATTCGTATAAAACCAATCACGGAAACTTCGACCGCTATACGAATTTTGACACTTTGAAAAAAAAGAGAAGAAAAAAAACCGTCACTATACAAAGCTCTTTTCTCTCTCTCTCTCTTTCGAGCTTCAACTCACAATCGTACACCGTCGCGTTCTCGCAAACTATATCCAACACGCAACGGTAAATATCGAGCGGGCGTGTACCGTTAAAAACGAGAGCACACGCGCGGCGCGCACACTCGACGTGTGTCGTACTTCGATTTGGCCGAGAGAGAGAGAAAAAAAACGAGCGGAAATGAAGTTGCACTCGCTCGCCCTCTTTGACAGCATGTATACATATATACATATACGTATATACATGTATATACGGTAGAGGCGAAGTTTGTTGCCGAAGTGCAGTTTTCACTCGCGGAGAGAGAAGGGAAAATTGCAGTTTCAACGATCTCGTTTATCGGCTTTTAACGTAGAGACTCTCGCGCGCGAGAGAGCGAGAGACACCGTGTGGGAAGCTCTGGATGTCGCAGGCGACTAAACAAAATAACACCGGAACGTTTAATGGATTGATAAACGTCGTATTTCCAAGTTTGTTTTTCATTGCGTGTGTCTCACATTTCTCGTCGTCGCGTAGTATACATATATATATACACTACTATATGCGAGTAACAATAAGATCTGAACGTGTATATAGACGACGCTTGTTTGTTGTTTACATCTCGCTTCGTACCAATCTCTCTATATACGACGCGACTAATTTTATACCGGAAAATTTGGCGTTGAATTAAAAGCGCGTCTCATACATACATACAACAACATTCTAAACACTTTTTCTCATTCCCTGCACTCAATAGCTGTTTTTCTCATTTTCTTATAGCCCTTCAAAGCGCCTTCAAGGTCATCGTCGTTGGTATACTCCGCAGACGTGTAAATACCGCGGAAAGTGCGCCGCCTGTATTATTACGTAATAGCGCTTAACTTTGCTTGAAACGCACGCGTGCGACATTATATATATATATATATATATATATATACACACAACTCCCCGCGCACATATATCAAAAGTGACGTAACTCGCGTGCACAGTCTCTCTCTTACTCCGCGTAACATCTTGCACAGCGCAAGTTCCTATATAATCCTTACGTAAAACTTAACGCCACCGCGCGCTCGAAATCTTCCCTCTCTCCTCCCTCTCTCTCTCTCTACATTTCGATAAATAAATTAACTTGGCTCAGAAGCGAGTAGTGTCCCTATAGCCCCAAAAATCCAATTAAACGCGTCACTCCCGACACTCGCGCGCGCGACGCCTTCATAAAGTCTCTCCTCACAATGGAAACTTCTCAAGCGCGCAAGCAGCAGTAGTAGTAGTAGTAGCAGCCAGCAGCAAACGCGGAAGATTATCCAAGGAGTGGGAGGAGAGTAGGAACTTTCCCGACACACGTATATATACACTCTCGTTGTACGTGTAGATACATACATACATACACTTATACATGTATACTCTCTCGTTGTGTGTATATGTGTTATAAGCGTGCGGCCGTAAGACACGACAGAGAGAAGGGGGGGGGGGAATACCTAACGGCGCCACGGGGTGTAGGCGCACGCGCGCGTGCGAGAGAGCTCGAATTAGCCGCGGCGAGGTAGTTTGTAGTCTAATGCCGGGGAAAATAAGGGTAACCGCGGTGTGACGATATATATATATATACGCCGCTGGCTTCGGTCTCGTAAATATCATGGTGTGTGTAATCTTTTTCACACCTCGCGTATTATACATATACCTCGTTATCGAATTATATTATGGGTACATATATATATATGTATAGTAACGAGTGACTGGTTGCTGAGCTCATACCGCCGCGGTATATATATTATATGCGCATTGTTGCAGCCAGCACGCGCGCGCGCCGCGTTAGAGAGAAAGCGCGAGCAGAGTGTATACTGCAACCGCACGCGCGTCCTAGATTTCAGGAGTGTATATAGCCGCGCGCGAGAGACAGTGAAAGGATTTTCCTTCCTTTTTTTTTTATTATCCTATACACCGTGAATTGTCGTAGAATAGTTGGTACGCTGCTGCTGCTATATAGTTCCAAACCGTGGTTGGTATAATGCGATTTGTCGTCTTTATATTTACTCGTAAGGAAGCAATGGAGAGAACCTGTTGTGATCTATTTGTGTGTGTGTGTGATTGACGAGCGCTCTATGGAATTGCTAATGGAGTATATAGTCATAGCTCTCAATCCGTCGCGGTCGTTTTGCTCTCCCTCGCAATTACAACTTCTCCCCCCCCCCCCCCCTCGTTAACAGCGAAGCAACTAGCCAAAATCATATCTCCATTGTATTGTATATATACGTAGCCACAATCCACACGACTTATATTCCGCGCGACCATAGCGTCCCATTACTAGATTAGCCCTTGTATATGTATATATACACATTAAACGATTTCCCGTAGACGCGTTTATTACACTCGCGTGCTGAGTCATATATCGTTTCAAAAGACTATACAACGACGACGAACTATACGGCACACTTTCGAGAACCTCTATATAGCTCCTGCATGTTATACTCACGCGTGTATGTATGCAGTAATACATACATATCCATATATACCTATATACACAAGAAAATACACTGTGTTGTGTTATTCACTTGCTCGCGCGCGTCGCTGGCCAAACAGAACGCGCCATCTGCCGTGGCACCTGCGAACCACAAGGCGATTCAATCGATTCACTTCTCTCTCGACTCGTTCTTCTTTTTTTTGCTCTCACTCTCTTCACGAATATATGTATATGTATGTGTGTATGGATACACGCGTGTGCGAGAGTGAGACGAGTTGGCAGACGGTTTTCGCGCGCGTAAAGGGGGTGGAAGCGAGAGGATAAAGGACGCGTATATATGGACATGTGCGACGCGTGCGGTGAGTGTGCACGCACATGCGTATATACGCGTGTGTATTGATTAGGTTGCATATAATTATACGATGTATTATTTTTTTTTTATTTTAATAGTACGTTAACATCGTATAGTATAAGTCGCTCTTGGGAATGTATACTTTCTAACCGAAAGGTAAATCACTGTACCTCATCGCTAAAACCGATGACATCGAGTTCTGAAAAACGGTAACCAACAAGCTCTCTCTCACTCTTCCTCCGCGATTATTCCACAACGTCGAAGCTCGCAATTGATATACCTTGTTCCGCTCCTTTCTCTCTCTAAACGCCGATAGAATTTTAAAACGTCACCGCGCGACGAGTCTACAACCGCATTCGCTATGGATTATATCGTCTAAATCGCGCGCAAGCAGCACATTGTATACGCATCATCACACCTGCGCGGTTGTCTACGTTGATTACTGCAGTGTGAACCCGCGTGATGATCGACACTTCGGGTTTCTCGTCCCCTCTTGTTCTTTTGTATACGTATACACACGCAGTATATGAGCAACACGTGCGTGTATACACTATATAAGAGGGACGTTGAGTGAGATGAGTATATATACACACACGCACGCGTATATGTATATAACGACCGGACATAGCTCTCGCTCTTTGCTCCGGAAGCGGTTGTGGAAGAAAGGAAGGAAGGAAGGACTCTCTTGAACGCATGGAGAAGTGGGCCGAGAAGGGGAGAGTATATAGCGTAAGAGAGGTTTCTCGAATTTCGAGTCGTCATATACATAATCGATGGGTTACAGTTGCTATCTAGTTTTTTCATATCTAGCTTTGGCTTTATAGACCTGATATTGTCATGGAAATGATTCTCTTTACGGTTCGACCGTACGTTAAGAGATATATATACTCCGTTATTCACGCATCACCCGCGAATGGTAAAATCCTACAGCTATACATACGATCAACCAAGAAAGCATCATACATATATCGACGAATATATATAATTCAGACCACATATATATATGCACGCGTGTGTTGCTCAATTGCTTCACACTACTTATATTCACTCGTACAATGCGCATCGTACGCGTCTATATACCCCTCCTCGCAGACCCTCCCCGTGTATTAAGTTTCTCGAACGACTTGGTACGACAAAAAAGCACTCTTCTTCATTCCACCTCTCTCTCTTTCTTGCTTGTTCACCGTATATATATGCGCGCAGGTATATAACACAAAGCGCGCGCGCGCGCGAGCTCCGCGCTTGCTCGCCAATCGGTATATAAGTATACTATACACATCGGCCGTTCTGCTCGCGCAGGTGAACGACTACTACTACTACTACTACTACTATACTCTCGCTCTATTTCCATCTCTCTCTCTCTCTCTTTCTCTCTCCCTCCACGTTGCAGGATGCGCGTGCGCGTGTGCGCCGTATGTGTCTCTGTATATATATATATATATATATGTATGTATATACAGACACGTGTGTGTATGTATATATATGTGTGCAGCACGCGTGCAAGAAGGGCCGTCGCCGTTGCTCTCTCGGGCCGCCGCCGGCTGCGCACGCATGTATGTATACACACTATATGTATATATATATACGCACACGCATGTCGCCGGTTCCCTCGCGCGCGCGCGCGTCGTTGTCGTCGTCGGTCGCGGCCGGCATCAGTCGGGTGCAGCGTACGTGTGCCGCCGGTTGGTCGGTTCAACGCTGTGCTCTTTATATATACGTAGAGTATACGGTTTACGTATATATGTATGTACGTGTCCCGCCATCTCGGAGTGTATATATATATATCTATACGTACACCCACACGTGTGTGTGTAAGCGCGTGCGCAGTGCTTTTCCCGCGATTTTCCCGCAACGACGTGTTGTTGTATACGCCGCGAGGAAGTAGTGTATTATGTGTACGTGTATGTATTTAGCTGTCTGTAAACGGTACATATACACTTTGTATGTACATATGTATATTAACGAATATACTGTGTGTTGTTTCGTATATACGTACGCTCCGATTTGTCGGAGCACAACATTATTGTACACGTGCACGCAGTTGTTGTAGCTGCGAACGCGATGTGATTCATTTCTTCTTCTTTTTAATTGGTGTTCAGGATATATAGTGTAACTCTTTAGTGCATATATATATGTGTGTATATGTGATTGTGGAAAAGGCCTCTTCTGTATGCAGCGATCAAGTGAACCGCTAGTATACCTCTGGTAGAGATTAGAGCGAGCGTGGAGGATGTACTCGCGTAGATTCGACGTTCTGCAGGGTCTGGTCAGCTACCTTCTTGTCTCAGGTGCGTTTATGTTTGTGTCTGTGTGTGTATGTGTGTACGTGTAAGCACTCGCACGCGCTCGCGCGCCAACTTCTTGCAGTTTTTACGACCACCTTGCGGTGGCTCGGACTCGCGAGAGCCAATGTGCACACGATCTTTCGAGAAGTACAAGAAGAAGAGAAGAAGAAGACGAAGGAAGGGTTGTGGAAGAAGAAGAAGAAGAAGAAGAGAGGACGACGGTTGTGCACTCACACGCGCGCGCGAGCGTAGCTCTTTACTGTATATTATACCGTAGGTCGTAGTCGTCGTGTATGTATGTATGTGTATATATATATAAGAATGCAGAGTCGCGAGCACACGAGTCTACGCCGCGTATATAGCGATCAGGATGCGCGTAGTAGACAACGATTATTTTGTATCTATATACACATATGCTACGCTACACTATACGTATAATAAACAACGGGATCATCCAGTACATATACGCACTCGACCGATTGTAATCCTCCGCGAGATTTACCCTTTGACATCTATACCTCTCTCTCTCTCTCTCTTAATACGTATATACCGCGTACTTCTGCGTATAGTCACGCAGGCGCGCGCGTATAGGCGTCTATAATTAGCACGGAAAATGCAAAGAGGCGAGAAGAGCGAGAGATTTACGCGCGGTCGTCGGCCCTTATTCGCGAAGGGGTCGCGAGCGCGCGAAAAGTAGGAAGCGGAAGAGACCGGAAGCGAAAGTGGGACTCGCGCGACTTGTTTGATCCCCCCCTTCCCTCTCTTTTCCTGCTATATATGTGTATATAAAGGGTTGGTAAGGTTACTTTTATACATACATACGCGTGTTGAGAGGGTAGTAGTGGAACCAACATATACGCCGGCGCGGCGCGCGTCTATTTCGGGGACCGCGGTATAGAGGCGAGCCCTTCGTTCTTGTATATATATGTATATACGTGTATGTTAGGGTCTATGTGCCTGTATAACGATCGCATAGATATGCGGGACGATGGTATTGATCTGTGTGTGTATGTATATATAGTATTGCATGATGATTGTATCTTCGATATGTATACGTATTTTTCGATTTAGCTAACATATAGTACAACTTGTTGTTTTCTCACTCCCCCTTAATTGCTGTATCGTATTTCTATACTATAATTATTGTCGCGGCGCTGCACGCGGTGCGATTTACGCGCGAAAACTCGAATATTGCGGTTACATATACATATATACATGCGCGCGTGCCCGTAACAATCACGCAGGTGGACTACTGCCGGGTGTATATATGTATATACCTTTACTGTCATTCCATGCTATACCCGCACGTGTATATATATAGATACACACACAGTTGTTACCAGCTGCACGATAATCATCGCGATCATCGGCGCAGCTCCGTTCGATTCTTTACTGCGGAGTAACGAAAAAATTACAAACGCCAACACAGAGGAAAGAGAACAAAATTTAATCCTAAAAGATATATATAAAACTTATTGACCATCATCGACGACGCACTTTCGTGCTTGAAGTAAAATGAGAAAAATATAAGTAGTAGTAATAGTCGAGAGAACAACGCGAGAGAGAGAGAGAACCCCTCGAACTTTATATATACAACTAACCTCTCACAGTGCCCGCGCGCGCTACAAATCCGCCATTTTTTCGCGCGCTCACAGGGCACAGCGGCAGCTAGCGCCCCGCCGCGCAATAAATTCCCAAAGTGGAAAAGTTACTTTATAACCGCTGCTGCTGCCGTCGTTGCTGCTATCCTACCTTCCTCTCTCTCTCTCTATGTTCATTACTCGCGTATGACCTTCTCTCTCTCTCTCTCTCTCTTGCTCTTGCTCTGGCGTATACTCATTATGTACCGGTCCCCCTCTTCTCCCTCCTCCCTCTCCTCTTCTCCTCGCGTAAAATCATAGGCGAAGTGCGGAGAGTATATACAAGTGAGCTGTGAGCGCACCAGCAGCAGCAGCAGCTCTCCATTGTTTACGCAAGAGGTTGCTGCTGCTGCTGCTTGCGTTGCGATCCCCTCTGCTACTACTATATACTGTGCGTACGTGAGCGCACGCGGTTGCCGTATGGTGCACTTGTATGTGTATATATATATATATGTATGTATATGTATGTATTTAAGCGGGAGGGTCTTGGTATATATCTCGAGGATTCGCATAAGGCACACGCGATGGTTTGCGATGATTAGG
This sequence comes from Torymus tubicola, assembly GCA_035583055.1. NCBI lineage: Eukaryota > Metazoa > Arthropoda > Insecta > Hymenoptera > Torymidae > Torymus > Torymus tubicola. The sequence goes on from JAWWEQ010000001.1 coordinate 11,477,303, forward strand.
ATATATATCGTCGCTTGGTTATTTTGTTGTTATATACGCATGTAGAAGTTTGTTTTCTTTTTGTTTATAATAACAACAAAAACACAACGGTTATATAGCGAATACGTATATACTTTGCTATACCGAAGTGTTGATTAATGGCGCAGGAGACTCTAATTATAACCAACTACGCTGATGTTCTGATCATCGGGTCGCTCTTCTTTCAGCGACAGTATATATACATGACGTATACATGCGCGTTATACAGTCGATAACGGTATGATTTTTATTATAGACGGCCGGTGTGTAAAAATATAACTCTCGTTCGGTTAAAGTAAGGAAAGAGTTAAGAGAAAGAGAATGCGCCGATTTAACAATGACATATCTCCAGGGTATAATGTACGAACAGAAGGTTCGTGTATATACAAAATACATCATATATGTAGCACTATACTCATTGCCGTCATCGTGTAGTCGCCTAATCATCCGGGGTCTCTAATACTGCACCGAAAAGGCCTCGACGCATATTATTCCCACCCCTATATAGCAGATCACTACTCGCGCCATATGGATGACTTCCCCTTGTACACATTCACACGTACATATTCACGTATATATGTATATAGTGTGCCTATCTCCTCCCTACTGTTATTCGCATAGACACACGCACACATATATCGCTTCATGGATATATATATATATATATTCTGCTGCTTTTACGAGGCGCTCGCTCTATGAATTTGAATTCGCTGCTCACGCGCGCGCGAGAGTGAGAGAGAGAGAGAGAACGAACGGGCAAGCTTTTACGGCCGCGGGAGGCGCGACGACGACGATGATGGCAGTGTGGTGGTGTAAATGCTGTATGTATGTGTGTGTGAGCATGCCTACGTGTGTGTGTATATATACGCGTTCGTTTGATCGATTGCCGAGGTGAGGAAAGTTTTCTTCTTTCTTTTTTCTTTCCCTCTTTCTCTCCGAAGGGAACGTAAGGCCGTAGGTGGAAAGAGAAGGGGAGAAAGAAGGGGTTGAGGAAGTGGGGTTGTATGTCGCAGTGAGATAGAGTATAGGTTGCGTTGTGCGAGAATGATTTGTTGTTATATACGACGTGTAAATCTATGTGTGGGTAGGTCATGCGTTATGTATGTGTGTGTGTGTATACTTTGAAATAGTTCTGGACAACGTTGCGGTGGATCGCGTAATGACAATCCAGTGCACAGTATATATATACAATAGTTGATGTGTCTATATAAACAAGAAGAAAGAGTCGCAACGACGGTTGGTTAATTGGTATACATAAACATTATCCCTCCTCCCTCTTGTTCCACAATATATGTTCACGTACCCCCTCCTCTACCTATTCTTCCTATATGTATACACCGGAACGAGAAAGAAAAAGAGAAAAAAGGAGCCGTTTTTAACGAGTTATCGATCTCTCGCACCATCACACGTATACAGCACACGTGCCGTGACTGCATTGCTCTCTGCGAAGGAACGCGTCGCGCCGGTTCGCCATCGTCGTCGCGTCGCGCTACGCGATTTGCATATTCAATTCGCGCTAGCCTCTGCGTGTTAACGTATGTATATACATATATACGTATACAGATGCGAGCGCGTATAGTTTTCGTGAAATTTCACGTTCAACGGTTGTGTGAGAGAGGGACACAAACCGCGCTGGGATTGTGATTGATTGTTATGCGAGTGGTGGAAAGGTAATTAGGTATCGTGATAATGATGATGATGATATAGGAACGAAAGGAGATGTTTTGGATCTATATTTATATAAAGTACGACGTTATATACCGAAATAGCACAGGGTACATAAAAATTTTACGTAACGACGAGAGAAGTCGTTGGCTAATTACGTGACCATCGTCGTGTGCTGCGCGCGGTTAATGTAAAGCCCCAACTGTGCAAGAGCGTTCATGTAATCTTCCGATAAACGGACTTTACCAATTCGACGGTCGTATATTTAACCGAGAACGGCTAGAAGACGAGTAATTTTAGTCTCTTTCTCTCTCTCTCTCATTCCAGTGTAGTAGTGGCGTCATTCTCACATATTAAAAGCGTCGTCGTATAAGTACAGCGCAAGCGCACGCGCGTACTAGCGTGGAATCTAATTTTAAAGTTCGCGCGCGCGCACGTCGAGTTTGCCTGCGGACGAGGGAGTTCAGTTTTTTTTTTGCTTGCCGAGAGAGAGAGGTTGTTAATTATTTAGGGGTCGGAGTTTTTTCATAAGGCGAAAAAGGGTGGGGGGATGTGGAGTCGAGGGTGAATCTTTTCAGACGACAGTTTAATGTGGAAATGATGAATTTTTCATCAGTAGCGTACGCTATATAGTTGGAATATAAAGTAGTGGGGAAGGGATTTTCAAATGGTTCGGTCGTATATTAAAATTTTGGTCTCGTTCGAGATTTGTAATGGGATTAATATATAGTCGAAAGAGTTTTTCCAATAGTATTATATCGAACATAACTAAGAGTTAAAACAAATAAGAGTATACCGCGCGCGACATTCGAAGAACGCATTCGGTACGCTAATTTGACCATTCTACCTATATAGTAACACTTCTCCCAACAACCCTATATATCAATCACTCGCTCGTTCTCAGTATCCAACACACGGTTATATACGTATAGTCAGGGGATTCCCAGTACTACGCCTACCCGATTCCTCGTATTCGATTTCCACGACCAACAGCGCACACACACGTCGTATATCCCGGCTCCCATTATATACATATATTTTTAATATCGACCTACTATAGCCGTCCTAATTTAGCGCAGCCTCTCTCTACACATACACACACACACACGCGTGCGAAACAGACGCAATAACTCGCGCAATGACGCAATAACACAACACAGCAGCAGTAGCGTTCGCTCGACCGCAACAACAATAGCCATTCAAACAAACTCTGCATGCGAGTATATGTATATAGCGTATATATATGAGGCTTGCGTGTGTGCTAGCGCCAAAAATAACCTATACACGTATATATATATATATACGTACGACCTTTTATCCCCATCGGCGATCAGCGATATTCCCGAGGACGCGCTGCCGCGCTCTTCATGATGCCGCGCGATGAATTTCCAGTGTGTGTGGCGTACGGCGCCTATATACATATACATACATACATACTATACTCCTACTCCCGTTCAATTACGCGCGCGCGCGCGAGCGTTCGCGCTAATGATTAAAGACCTTCCGCGAGCGCGAGCGAACGATCGATTCTTGCCTTGATTACAAGTCTACTACTACTACTAGTGGTGGTATGGTGCGCGATCGATCAGTGAAAATTTCGTCGTGTCCCCCTGATACTGCTGCTGCCTCCTTTAGAAGAAGAGGAAAAAGCTAGAAAGAGAGAGAGAGAGAGAGAAGGACTTTGATTGGCCGTTTGGCAAGGGGGGATGGATCACCGTGAACAGGGGGAGAGAATAGAGAGGGAGATTTCGCTTGCGCTCGTTCTGTCGACGTGGGTTGTTTGGGTGGCTATTGTGAGAGGGTATATATATATATAAGGGTCGACAACGATTTTCGACTGTATGTATAGGAGTCACATGAAGTCGTGTATGCGTTTACGTGTACATGTGTGTGTATGTGTGTATTGTTTAATTGTGCATACATATTATAAGTGAATATATATTTTATAAGATGAATTGTATGATTAATATTAACATTCCTTTTTCTTCTCCTTGTTTCAGAACGTGAAAGGCACGCGACTCACAGGCTCTCTGCGTAAGTACCACATTTTTTTTCTTCACGTAAAATTATAATTATGCATAACCTTATAATCGCACTAAAAAAATTGAGCAACGCGACATCATCATATACTCTTTATAAAACGATATTTTCAAATTCGGTTGTAATCAGGCAATTTCACAAACTACCTTGTACGATACACCATCGATGTTTGCCAAGCTCTAATTACTCGTGCACACCGATCGGAATCCCATCCTCGAAGTCTCTCTTCGAAAAGGTAAACTAAAGAGAAGACCCAGTGGTAATGCTGCTGCTACTCGCGGTAAACGACGCGCGCGGAGATAAGTACACAAAGGAGGTGCTCGCGCGCCTGCAGCTTCCTCTTATAGCGCAAAAAGGAACGAACTCTTGAGAACCCCTTTCCTAAGGTTAAATAGCTCGCGAATCGTAACGGAAGTGAGGCGCTAACGAGCGTTAATCTGTCAAAAGACAGGTCAGAGAGATTAATTATATGCAGGGTCTTGGTCCGGTATAGATTTTTCTTTTTTGCGCGTGCGACGTCGTGTCGGGACTGTTTATGAGAGAATTTACGATTGTTACTGGTAGTGAAGTAGACGGCAGTTAATTTTATGAATTTGTCTGTTGTTGTATATATATACGAGATATAAAAATAAATTTCTTATGCGCGATGATATCTGGATTATTCTTAACGATGAGTTGAGGATATATTATAGTTAATTGTTATTATTTTTATAATGTAAAACTAATATATATACCAACGGCACTCGGCCACACAATGCCGATATTATAGGGTACGGGATTTTTATATATGCAATCCGACGACTTGGGTCGTAATAAAGACTGTGACCCTAGGTTGTACTTGAGTCAAGGCTATATACCGATCGCATTGTGAAAAATCATTCGAGCGTATACCAACAACACATTATAAGGCTATCAATAAAGATCCCAAGCGTATAATCTACACAACATGCATAAACACATACACGCACCCACAATCGTGCTGTAAAAAAAGAAACCATATCTTACGGTTGTACGTATACTATTTTTACAATAGTTTTACGCGTACTCCGTCAATTTATTTGTCTCGAGCGAAGGCCGTACAACCTCGCGCGCCATTTTTTTCAGAGAACCGTTATTTATACTTACACTTGTATTCGCCAACTCTCTCTCTCTCTTTCTTATTCGAGGACTTTTCAATTATCCTCGAGTGTCGAGGCTCCGATTACGCGACGAGGGGGTGCGTCGTCGTCCTCGTCACTATACTTGGCCGGTCGATTGTCACCCTATACGCTCGGTACCCTGGAGTATAGGTTTCTTTTGTTTTTTTTTTCTTTTTCTGGAAAGCTGGATATTATTTCGATGATTTTTGTTGTTTTACGTCGTCACCTGTGCGGTACGTAACAGTAATTATACTCTTTTTTCCTCTCTCTCACATTCTCGTAATAAAAACAGTTTACCCTTATTCCTCCCCATTACTCCTAACAAAACCGTTATAGCATCCATCACGCGTTAGACCATAAAAAAAAAAGAAAAAACGAAGCTCCTACCTACCCCCGCCATTCATACGACCGCGTCGCACCCACGTATACTCGATTGAATGCATTTACATTTTTTAATGAGCAAAGCGTCGGTAGTGGTGGTTATATAGTGCTAGCGTGTCTCTCTCCTCTTTGAATGTAGAGCTTTTCGCGCTCGTCGTCCTCGACAAATTCACTTAGCGCCGCGCAGCGAATCTAGCGCTTTGACTCTCTCTCTCTCTCTCTTACTCGCGTAACCTTTTCCTAAGTCATGGAAGAGATTAAGCCGGATCAGAGATCTCGCGAGCTCAAAGAGAGTATAGTCGCGCAGGTGAGAGCAAACCGGTGAGCAACGCGAGGAGAAGGAGGAGGGCCTTTTTATGTAGACGTTATACATATATACACAAGCAGACAAAACTCACGCTTTGCTGAGCTATCCTTTTTATACATGAATAGTATATGTATATATATATATATAATTCCGCGTGCGCGTGTGGCTTGTTATTTCTTTCTTTTTTTTGTCGCAGCAGCAGCAACGACGACGAAACGAGTGGGAATAACGTAAGTCGAGCGACCCTCCCTTCCTCACCGACCGTTTAATTAACCCCGTTTGAGCTGGTAAAGCGACTACGTTGCTCTGTGGAGGCTTTTTCCGCGTCGGAGTGACGACGAGCTTGTAAATGCGATTTTGTGTGTGCGGTACCGAGCTGTTGAGTGAAAGAGAGAGCGAAAGAGAGGAAGCGTAGTTCGTGTCTGTTGAGGGGGTTTAGGAGCTGTCGGATGATGATTGCTTTTTTTTTAGTTAATAGGATGATACGTGGAGGGTGCGGTTTTGACAACTATAGGTATAATCAGCAGAGAGAAATTTCTTGAATACATCGTTATTTTCGTTGATTATCGCACAGAAAGCTGCTGTCGAATGTTTACTCATCTCTACTAATATCATATATGCGTGAAGTCAAACGTACGTTCGCGCGCGAAGTGGGGAAACTTCACCTCTCGAATCGGCTAATAATAGCGCTAATCTGCATTTAACTCACCCACGTTATATACATAGTTCGCCACGGTTCCTCCTCCTCCTCCTTCTCATATTTAACTTTCCGACTACTAAACCGACGTCTGATTAAACATCAAGCACGTACTACCTATACTCTCCTCGTTTGACTTCGTCAGACCATTAATTTCATTTTGAATTTCTTTTTTTTTTTAACATTTCAACACAGTAGTATATATAGTCGAGAGCGAGGGTATAAAGTGAACCGTGTAATATTCATACGACGGATTATCCTCTCAAAATACGTTCTATGACCTTCGTTCCTTACACTATACACTCTCGAATATACTTTACACGATACCCTTATGCATATATATATATACTTTATCTCATGTCAATCCACACACCCATACCCATATAATACCTATACACACACACATAGACAAACTGAAACAACAAAGCAGAAATGAAGTGCAGTGTGTGTAGCTGGAGCCGCGATAAAGCGTTTAAGCAAGCGATGCAGAAGCTCGCCCCCTGCACAATAAAACGTGCGACGCGGGCAAAAAAAAAAGACGAGAGAGAGCGAGGAGAAAAAAATGAGAGCGGTAGATAAAGAAGAAGAGCTGGCGCGCGTTAAAAAGGCCACGACGGTGGTGGTGGTGTGTAGTAGTAGCTGGTGTAGCCGGAAAATAAAAAAGAAGCGCGCGCGGGAAAAGATAGCGAGCGACACGTATATACGAGAACGCAAGAGAGAGAGAGAGAGAGAGTTTTCTGCATGGAAAAGTCCAGCGTAGGGCCGACGCTTATCGATTGCCGGTTTTAGCTTTCCGCGCTTGCTGCATATATACATATAACGCGTCGCGGCGTCTGCGAACTTCCGCATATACATGCGTGTATATACTTTCACATATATATATACGTATGTGGGCATAGAAGAGGGTAGGTAGTTCGATTGTCCCTCGTATTATTTACTCTTACGTTTTTACGGGATTATATGGGACGCGATGCCGCCGGCTGCTGCTTTTATCCGAGTATATATATATGTAGTAGCGGGGAGGGAGTAGTAGTAGCGAAAGAGATTGTTTTTTATTCGAGCGGATTATGCTTTAAGGAGGACAACTGTTGAATGGATTTTACTTCCAGTAATACAGTTTTATGGCGAGGGCAGTGTCGCTATATAGCATGGAAGTAGCATGATACAGAAGCCGCTATCCCCTGCGTATTATACTTTCGCGTGACGCGGGTTCATTATTCGCGCGTCGTAGCCGATGAATTGATGTTTCGACTGTTATATATATAGTTTGCTTTATCGCTGAAGTTTACTATATATATATGTACGCCTAAAACAAACCAATCTCTCGTTCCAAAAAAAACCTTCCTCTATATACGTACATTCTCCCTAGCGTCTCCAAAAAAAACGTAAACGAAGAGACTCGTACACCCCTTTACCACCGAAATATAAAAACAAAGCGGTGCAGCAACCTTCCAGTTCTCTCTCTCTCGCTTATACGCGCGTGCAAACACATGTATATATACGTAGCTGGTGCGCTACACACCCGGGTGAAATCCTCTCTCTCTCTCTTCCATTTTCTCCATTTTCCACCCTCCCCGCCGCGACGCGCGAGGATAAAGGGAGAGTTGCAACAGTGGTAGTGGTAGTGGTAGTGGTGCGGCTGCTGCGGAGGTCGCCGACCGACGCCGCGAATCAATTTCAGCCATTATGTGCCCCGAGAGCGTGAGGAGAGCTGCTGTATAAGCGTATATATATAGTATATAGGCTGCGGGGTTCTTTTTCGTGGGGATTTTCAAATTATGAGAGGGAATGTGTAAATACGGGTGTATAAGTAAATAAAGGAGCGAGAGGGAAAGAGGTTTTGGAGTTTGTAAACTGCTGGTGGATATAACGCAGGGCAAAAGCTTTCTCTTCCTTTAGAAGTCAAACGACGCTTTCATCATTCGACTTCATTTGACTTTATCCCCTTGCAACTGAGCGTCGCTAATACTTTTATTCGCGTCGAACGTAGCGTCACACAAACTACTGTCATCCAGTCTTGTATGTATATATACACATGAACGAAAAATTCAGTGAGCCGCTACCTTTTTCCGCATCCTTTTCCATTGGTATATTCTCCTTTCCCATTCGTGCACATATACACGTATACATATAGGCTTGTTTTGCGGTCGCTGTCGACGATCGATTTTCATTCTACCCTCCCACTCTCGTCGGTTACGTATAGCAGTCGAAGATAGGTCGCGAGAGGATGAGATTTTCGAGAGAGAGAGAGAGAGAGAGAGAGAGAGAGAGAGAGAGAGTAGAGGGACCGTGTGTCGCACGGACGGTTAAATTGGCGTGTATACACATATATATATAGGAGAGAGCGAGTTGTTTCGTTTTTCGATCGCCGGTGCTGAGCAATGATTTTATTTCGGCGTTAAAAAGTCCGATGTAGTGGTAAATATATTTTTACTCTATGGCGCTTCGTTTGTTGTTTGTTGCGATATCGATGCGCGTGAGTTGTGGGTGTATATATATACATGATAGGCCGATTTAATGTTTCGCCCCGATGTAGTGGAGCGACGTTAGCTTTGCTGGATTTGCAAAGTTAATGAAAAAAGGTTTTTCGGATAGGATTGTTATTTGATATACATTATACATCGCGAGTAGTATCGTTTAATATATCATGTGAATTAAATTAAAAGCTTTGTATATACTCTTTAATAGTATAAAAATACTATTACTAAAATGACAAATAGACATACACAGAAACGTTACACTATATGCCGTATAATTCCCGTGTGTGAGATACCTTTCGTTGGTTGCGTTTATATAAGAGATGTGTGCGCGCGCGGAGGCGCGTCGACAGCCGTGCAAAGAGAGATACGTCTCTTTCTACGAGCGTGGTAGAACTAAAAGATAGATGATTTTTCGCGCCGTGTGTGTGTATATACTTTTTTGTTTTCGCAAAAAAAAAGAGAGAGAGAATAGAGAGAACGAGAACATTGTTCATATTTCAGCATTTCGAGCTGTATACGCGCAAAGTCAAGTTTTCGCGCAAAAAGTATTATACGTACACACCTTATCCGTGTGTATATATATATATATAGAGGCGTGTAGAAAGATATTAGGTGTGAAGAAAGTTAGAGGAAATAAAAACGAACTACGAGATGAAATAAAACGTAAGAACGCGAGGGCGAGTATATATATATAAGAAGTAAAAAGCTTGAAAAAACAGGATCGCAATTGTGTGTGTGGGTGAACTTTTTTAATCTGAGCAATGGCTTTCGTCACTTGTCACGACATTATTCGAACCCTATAATTGTCTGATAATCTTATCGCTGCCGATGATCTTATATACATACACCTATAAAGAAAATAAATGAATAATCATATTCAATCCATTACCAAAATTACCCATTCTCTCGCTCTATCTCTATCTCTCTCTCTCTTGACGGCGCCCCCGCTCTCAACACGCGAAATTAGTCGTCGAGCGCACGTCCGAAAAGTCAAAACTACCCTCTCGGCATTTACATTCGCGTCGTCGTCGTTCTCTTCTCTCATTGTTCTCTCGCTCTCTCTCTCGCTCTCGTTTGCTCCGCCCCCTGACGGAATAATTGCGAACTTTTTCCATTTACGGAAGCAGAGGGAGGAACGCGCGCGTGCACTAATATTTTGCGAAATAATCGCACAGAGCGCACGGGGGAAGAGAGAGAGAGAGAGAGGAACGTCGGTGAGCAATTATACAAGAGGCAAATTAGTGAATTTCGCTTTAAGTCACGTTCGGTGGTGTCTTTCGTGTGGAGAGCAAGAGAGTGAGAGAGAGAGAGAGGTATGATGGGGGAGAGAACGAGAGACAGAGTTATTCGGCGCGGAGAGAGTAATTTCGGGTGTATAAGGGAGGAAAAGGAGGAGGCAGAGGTGAAATATCGTTCGACGGTTGGGCCGAGAGGACGTTGGAGCATTATTTTCCTCGGGGAAGGGAAACCGTAAGAGTTGGGGTTTGGTTTTTATGTATATACAGTGTGTAGGAAGAAGATTTGTTGTAAATGTTCTTAGTATTAATACTTTAACAATAATTTAAAATCAACATTATGACACTTAAAGGAGAAACTAAACAAGTAAACCACACAACGTGAACAACTTTATCCATCTTTTTTTAACCCATATAACGTATCATTTCCCTTCGACTATATTTACCTCAATCGTAAAAAATTCTTTCGTTCGAATCCAGACCTCCGCAAATAAAATTAAGACGCATACGCATACACACACATCCCGACGCGATCGAAAACCCATCTAAACTCCCTCTTTCCTTCGCGCTCCCTCCCCTAAGGCTGGCAACAAGTGAACAAAAAAAAGAAACTTGGCGAAACCGCGAGCAAATCGAGTTAAAATAGTTTTACCCCGCGCACAGTCGTTCGAGCGTATGGTACGCGAACGCGCGTGCAAAACAAAGCTCGCACGCGCGCGCGGGAAAAGAGTTCTAGACATCTTCGCCCTACGGCGTTTTATACACATATATATAGCGATCGAGAGAGGATTTTTTTTTTCGTTTTTGTCGTCGCGCGATGGTAGTAGTGGTGGGTATATACTACTACCGCCCTCCGGCGGCTTTTGTTCACCGCGGTGAAGTGAGAAGTGTCGCGGAGTGATTTCAGGATGGATGAGGGGGAATATTTGTAAGGGTGCGCGAAATCGAAAGAGGAAAAGATTCTTCTTTCCTTTCATTTTTTTCCTCTCTCTCTCTCTCTCTCTCTCTATTTTTTTTTTGTTAGGAAAGATATAGGGAGAGATTTTTTATACTAGTTGAGGTTTAATCTGCGTGGAGCTGAGGATGGAAAATGGTTCCAGCAAAAATTAAACCTTCGACTATATACGTAAATTTGAGTTAGTGGAATATTCACTGTAAATAAATGAATATATACTGAGGTATAGATAAATAGTTAAATAGTTCGTACACCATATCGTATACCTATACTTTTCCCTTTTTTTTCTTCCCAATAAAGAAAAGAAAAAATCTTGTAACAATACCACTACATCATCACGAAAACGGGGGTATATCCTCGGGAATCCCGCCCACGTAGATATATATATAGGGAGGGAGGGTTAATCGACGTCACGGCGCTCTCGTCGGGCAACTGAATCGAATGCCTTCTCACGATTAGCCGCGATTTATACGAGGCGGCCGAGCTGCTGCTAGCTCCGCGGGACCTTTCAGAGAGCCAACTGATCGCTCTCTCTCTCTTTCCTTCTTCTATACCATCCGCGTACTCGCGCTAATTTCCTCGCTCTCCTGATGTCTCTGTTTCCACATATATATACGTGGATGAGTGTCAGGTCGCTTGAATTGATACGTTTACTGTAAATATCTATACTTGTATTAGCACTGAACAACAACAACAACGATATCTTTGACACTTGCTATATCCCCTTATTGAACATATATATATATATATATATATATATATGTATAAGCATTTAAATCCACTACTGATCGCGTCGGTTCACTTGTTAGCCACGCACACATACACACAGACAGCAGTCGACCTCGCTCAAGGCCACCGCGCGTCCATTCATCCCGAAACCGCCGGACAGCGACCTCCCGGCGACCGCACAACTAAAATCAATCCTCCACCTCCTGCGGATATACATATATACTCCACAACAATGTCTATACTTATATATATATATCTCATGCTGAACGCGTGTGATACCTCCTTTTTTCGAACAATCTCTTTATATATCGTTCACACACAGATAGTACACAGTTATTATCGTCATCGCGTTCTCTCGAAAAGAGGCATCAATGTCAATCGACGGTGAGGATACACAAAAAAAGTCGACCCTGTGACCGCTCTTATCACTCTTTATATACCATATATACCAACCTTATCATCACTGCTCTTTGGTACACTCACTCTCTCCCTTTTTTACGCAGACTAGACCGCATGCAATTTTCCATCTCTATTATACATATCCGCGTATGGATCTTTATATCATGTGTGTATATATATAGCTGAGAGCGCGAGCAGCCGCGCGGATTAAAAGATTGCAAGTGCAGCGAGAATTTTAACGTGTATATGTGTATATATATAAAGCTATGTATATGTGTATGCGTATATATAACCTATGTGTATATAGGCGCGACAGAGGGTCGAGGGCCGCGGATCGATATTACCGGGTAGGGCGGCGTGGTTGCGTTTTGAGAGTTGCGCCGCGCGTTCTCCTCTCGTACTCTCTCTCTCTCTCTCTGTGTACCGGTGTGTTGTATGTATGTGTGTATAGCGAGTAGTGGATTGATCTGTAAAGGAGATTCGCAGTGTACGCAGAGAGCAGTGGTTTAGAAGCGGTTGAGAGAATTTACCTTATATGTATAAGCGATTACTATTTTTCACACAGAGAAAAAAATTGAGATTAAGGTATACTTTGGGGGTAATCATTCTTTGTTATACTTATAACCAGATATCATCATCTCACCTTTTGGTTAAATATACACGCAAGCTGTATATACATTCGTTTATACAAATGCAACGTTAAACCGCACCCTTTGCTGCAACACCATTGCACAGCCCACTCCTTTCGCCACCCACGCCCATCGATCATTAAAATCGCAATTACCGGCCGATTAATCACCCTCACTTTTCCAGTAGCAACCTCTCTCCCTCTCTCTCTTTTCCGCGTCCACTACTAGGTGAGAGTATTTGCTCGATCGGAAACTCTCTCGCGATTTTGCGCGGGGACCATTAACTTTTCCGAAGTGGAAAAAGAGAGAGAGAGAGAGAGTCCAGTCAGTCGCCCACTCGCCCGTTCTCTCAACAGGTTGGCGATATGTTTTAATCTCTCTCTCTCTTTTTTTTTATCAACCCCCGCGTGGTAGCGTGGATGGAAAAATTTTTCAACGAAACATTTTTCGAAAGTCTATTGCAGTTACGTAGCTGAGGTTGCAGCAAGCTTTTTCGATACACAGAAATCTGAAATCATAACGATAGTCGGTCAGTATAATATATACTGTATGCATACGAACCTCGTTTCTTCCTCTTCTTCTTCTTCTATATCTCGAGTTGCCGTGCTCATAACTGCAAACAAACTGCGAAGATCCGGAACATTAATAGCGCATAAACCCACTTCTCTCTCTCTCTCTCACACTATCTCGTAAAACTTTTCTATTAAAAAGTTCTTCGCGGAAAGAGAGTCGGCGAAAAATTCGCGCGTATAAAGAATCGCATTATCGGGATTTCTCTCGCGCTGCGGCGGTGGTCGGGTTATAAGAGACTGCGGAGGAGAGAGAAAGAGAGAAGGGACGATTAAACCGTCCTTACCCACTTAATCGCCTAACTGAGAGAAAGAGAGAATGTCGCCGAGACTTTTGCACTGCAATTCAGCGTTGTGTGTGCTAGATGCGTGTGTTCCTTTTGAATTTTAAACTCCCCCTTGCTTTGCGATTGGTGAGATTAACTAATTTACAAGTGACTGATACACCATTGCTATATTAAACGTCACCGACAACCCCATACATTTCCCCACATATAGATATGAAAACCTCCAAATAATGTCTGGCCACAGCGCTTCGTATGAGAATTCAACGACCCTCCTTCTTGCTTCTATACGTATAACGTATACACATAGTTAAACACGCGCGAGGTCAGAAGTCGACATTTCACGGACGCCAGTTGGCGCTTATATATATACACACACGTAGGTACATATACGCAACATACGTATATATATATCCGTATACACCACCCGCCGAGGGGAGAAGAGAGAGTCGGTAGGAAGGACCGCGACGCGCGCGTATCGATTTCAAGGGTCGCTCGGTACTCGCGCCCAGCCTAACCTCGAAAGCCGCGGCACGCACGCCGCCGGCGCGCCGGATTCCGGATGAGAGGGAGGAAGCGAGAGAGAGAGAGTAGCAGGGGATTCGATAAAAACAGAGACGGCGAATGTGGGTGAGAGAAAAAGATGCGTGCGAGAAGGGATGGATATATAGTTTAGCTTTGGTATATATATATATAAACATGGTATCACCGGTTATTGTTGGTTATATATACGGGGGATTCAAAACGCGTATCACACACACACATTCTTTTCACCGATTAGCTCGCACGAACCCCCAACGAGTAAAAAGGAGAAGAAGAAGAAAAGCCTATTCTCCTATATACAACGCTCATCCTTTGTATCCCAGCAGCGGCCGTCGACTTTCTTTCCTCTCCCGCGGGGATATATATATACACGTCGTCGCGGTCTCAAAGAACTATACTACTACTACTACTACTACTCGGACTTTTCTTTCAGATCGGTCGCGTCGATTAACTATAAGGTCGTCGTCGCGACGGAACCGTCTCTTGCGCGAGTCTCTGATCACGAATTCCGTTGCACCACTGCACGTGTTTACATATATATATACATACGTATACACGTATATACGCACGATGAAGGAGGAGGAGGAGGTGGGAAAAGCGCGCGTCGAGATGGGTTTACTGAACTCGGCGCGTGTTAACGAGAGCAAACGTTCGTGTATATATGTATATACATACGACGTAGTCGCCGCTGCTGTATAGTATATAGTGATTAGATAAGCTCTCTTACGTGTTGCGTATATATATATATATATATATATATATATATATATATCGAATGAACGGCGAGTTAGTTGTTGTATCGTGAGAAAATCTAAAACCTCTGCCGAAAAAGCGCGCAGCGTACATGGATTTATATATATACACACGTAAGTGTATATGTATACCGAGTATAAGGTATAGATATATCCAAAGCAAGAGAGAAAAGGAACGAGCATGAGCGAAAGAAAGAAAGAACGACGACTCCAAGTGAGAGAGAGAGAGAGGTCGATGTCCTATACCCTCTCTCGGCACTCGACTTCTTCTTCTTCTTCTTCTTCGCCGCTGCCGCCGCCGTCGCGAGCGCGTTCCGCGCGTCTACCTGTTCTTTGTCGCGCGCGGCCGCCCTCGTCGATTTTTCACGAGCGAGTAAGAGAGTTTGGCTCGGCTGACCCTCTGCTCCGAATTCCTATACGAGAGAGGGGAGAGAGTGAGTTCGTTGATCGTGCGTGGTTATAGGATAGGGAGAAGAGAGAGAGAGAGCAGATGACGATGATGAACGGCCGGTGATTAGGCGCGTTTTGGGAGAATTCACGGTGAGGATGGGAAGGAAGAGTAGGCGTATGTAGTGTGGGAGAGACACAGTACGAGTGGTGTATATCAGTCGACAGTCGATGGTATTTGGAATGTGTGTGTTTTGTGAGTCAATGGTGGCAATTGTTGTCGGTTTAGTTATACTAACGCGGTGATTGGGTTACAAAAGTCATTGATCAGGGTACTATACATTATTTCTGATTATTAAGATGCCATATAGTCGTTTGTGTGTATTGATAACAAAAAGTATATATGCATATATAATATAATCCTAATTAAAATCCACCATCGACTGAGATATATCCACTCTCATGATCTCTCAACAACCAAAACAAAAACATATATAACACGCAATCAAAAGAAGCACAAGCAACAACTGCACACACCTCGATCCTCGAAAAAAAAGAAAAGATCTCTAACGAACCCTCCCCGAGAAACCCGATGCCCTCCGCTCTTATTACTCTCTCCCTCTTTTTTTTTGCTTCCCCTTCGCGCACAGCCACATGTGTGTGTATATACACACGCGTATGCGCAAGCGAGTACTCGAAAAATCTCCATATATACTACTCCTCCCTCGACTCTCTCTCTCTCACCGAGACTCTGCTGCAAACTCTCGTCTTTTTCTTCTACTTCTTCTTCTTGCTGCGGCACGACGACGAATGTTTAGAGGGAACCTCTTGGCGATCCATGTATGTGTGTATATATATAAGAGTCGAGTTAAGCTTTTTTTTGTCGAGAGGTAGTAGCAAAAAAAAAAAACTAAAAAAAAGAAACGAGAGATGGATAGAGAAGGGGGAGTAGAGAAAGATAGCCCAGATAGATAGCTTTCCGCCTCGATAGATTTCGATGGAACGACGGTGGCAGCAGCAGCAGTAGCGGTGGTGTGCTCTCCTGTTCTTCTTCTTCTTCCTCTCTTTCTCTTTTAAACTTTACTTTTATATATTTTCGTTACCGACCGTTATTTCCTCCCTTCCCTGCCGCGGCGCAACGTTATTACGAACGTTTGACTCTTTCTTTCGAGTCCGAAGAGAGAGAGAGAGAGAGAGAGAGAGAAAGAGAGAGAGAGAGAGAGAGAGTAAACCGCGATGATAAAATTCAGTGAGCAAACAAGGTCACTCGAGATATGCCATCTTATCTGCTTTTATACTCGTGCAAAAGCCCCTGGTTTACGGTCACATTGTATTGTTATTACCTATGTATGTATATATATTCGTTCTTCAGCATATCATATATATATATATATATATATATATATATATATGCGGTATACACGTTGCTCAATTTTTCTTATTTTTCTTTTTTTAATACTTTATATTTTATGTAGACATACGTATATATCAATGTATTACAATTAACTAATGGTAATATTTCTGTTACAGCGACCTCGAGAGGGATTTAAGCTTATCGGAGGACAGCGAGGATGAGGCGCCTGCCAAGGTAATATACATACTTACATTATATACACATAACCATGTTTTATAAAGTATATCCGTATATAGTATAGAACGCAATCGCTAACGAATGTTTTATTCGCAGGTTGTCATGCCGCCGTCGAGGCCCATGAGGGATGGACGGAGCCCGCAGGTGTCCGTACCGTAAGTATTTCCTTTCTCTTCCATACATATACATATATATATATACACTCTCGCGTCGTTCTTTACGGCGAACCAACGCAAGCATCTATTAAAAATATCGATCGCTTATACATATACTACACACTACTATACGCTGGTCGCGTATAATCTTTTTAACAAAGCGAAAAAACCTCGTTATATACTCGAACCAGACAGATACACACACGTCTCGCGAATTAATAAAATACCTCGTATATAGAGTCGCGTGTATATATATCGATTCGTCGTACACGACGCGTGAGACGTTGGAATCGGTAGGGTGGGGGTATATAACGTGTCGCGCGGTTAATGAGTGTGTAAGGCGGAAGCACGGTGAGATGGAAGAAGTAGATTGATTGGGTTGTTAGACGCTTGGATTAGGAATCGGGGGTGTGAAAAGTAAGTTTTCTTTTTTTTCTTCTTCGTTCCGAGTAGAGTTGGCCTGTATTCAAGTCGAATCGTTCGATAATAAATGGTTTCGCGAGGGTAGACGAAGGATGGGTTAAGGAACTGGAAATTCATGTGAGCTTGTCGAAGGAATTTTTGAAATAATTCAGTCTGGGAATCTACTTCTGTTAATATAATTTAGTTCGCGAACAATAATATTATTCAATGATTAGATAGTATACTATAATATATATTATACCACCTCGTGTTCATTAAAATACCTTCCGACACCAGCACATTCTACTAAAACTTTGCATATACGCTAACTTTAACAATTTATCTATTTCTAGGCTCTCGGGCCCAGGCCTGATCCCAATGACAACGGCGCCACCGCCACTGGCACCGATGTCACCAATGGGTATGTCACCTGTAGGACCACTGTCCCCAGCTCGGCCATTGTCGCCTCTCATCCAGCCACCAGCTGTTGTTCAACAACAACAACAACAACAACAGCAGCCTCAGCAGCAGCAGCAGCAGTTGCCATTACCGGCGATGCACGCGCCTATGCAACAGCAGCAGCAGCAGCAACAGCAACAGAGTCCAGCGTTGATGAAACCCAGTCCACAAGGGTTGGGAAGTAGAAGGGCTGAAAGTCCAGAGGACGAGCCTGTTATTCACCAAAGACCGCCCAGTCCACCCGGTAAGTTGTCGTGTGAGGTTAATGATTGGGGGGTACAATACAACGTATAGGGAGAATTGATTGGGTTGTGGAGATAAGATGTCTGGGCAATGGTAAGGGTTGTAGAGAGATGTCTTGCGGATAAGGTGGGCGGGATAGATTAATTGCTTTTATGGAAAAGGAGAGTTGGAGAGTTGAATACCAATGGGTAGGATCGTGTACGGGGAGAAAGAGGTTATTTGTTTGTGTTTGAGATAAGAAAAGGAGATGAATTGGTAGTCATTGAATGGAAACAAGGGATAAGTATTTTTAAATGTAGTTTTTTTTTTGTAAACGATGGCTACAAAGAAAATTTTTGTATGATAGTTTTAAGGAATAGTATACGGTACACAGATACTGTTGTTAAACTTAAAAGTAACTGAATATCGTGTAAATATGTACGTACACACGTTTGCATAAAGAAGAAAAATGAAAATTTTAACAGTGAAAAGAATTTTCCAAGTGAAACTAAAGACCGAAGTTCAGGTGAATTTGACGATACGAGAATAATCGTCAACATTTTACAGCATTTTGCTCCGTCAAAGGAAAAAATAAAAATTACAGCGTAGCAGAGGATATAAAGTTTTAACAGTTCTTTTACAGCTAACTATATAACAACGGTGAACTTTAAAAAAAAACTCTATTTCAAACTTTTTTAAGTCCCCGCGCCGTGAAAGGATTAATGGGACTAATTTTATCTTTACTTTCATTCTCTTAAATAATCGTTTCACTCAACTTTTACTTACTCCTACACCTTTATTAAATTTATCAAGAGCTCGACACTTGTGTACCACACTTCCAACCAAGATCTGCAAAAAACACAACGATATTTACTTATGAACTATTTTTCTCTCTTTTTTCAGGCGAAGCGCCACCAAGTTCTGGCAGCGCCTCATCGTCCTCAGACTCCGGTTCGGACTCAGGCAGCGATAGTTCCGACGACTCGGATGACGAGGTGGCAACCCCAACAGTTGCGCCTGTCAAGGGTCCAACGACACCGCCTTCCGTGTCGCCACATGAGGCACCTGAGGAGCCTCCACCACCAGCTGAGGAATCCAAACCTCGCTGGAACCTTAGCTCGTTCCTAAAGAAAGAGGAGCAGCATCAGAGGCGCGAGGCACCTGAACCTATGCTCCTACAACCTGAGAGGAGATCATCTCGACACTCCTCGTCTTCCGGTAGTACTGCTGCCGCTCCCACTCAACCTCAACAGCAACAGCAACAACAGCAGCAACATCGCGACTGGGAGCTTGACGAGGCGTTGAAAAGGAATAGGAGTAGCAGCACAGCGTTGCTGAGCTCGTTGAGCGACAGTGAGCAGCATAGCGATGAGAAGAGCACGCCGAAGGAGCCGCCAAGGGCACAGGTAAGGATTTCTTTTCTTATTTTTCTTAAATTATCGGAAAATTGTAAGCTCGCAATCTTTTTCAAACAGGCTGTCAAATTAAATATGTAGCAGTAACTATAAATAATACTATACAATGTAAAGCATTTAATTAATGTAGATTTGACTGATCGTCTTCGTTGATATAAACTTATGCATGGAGCTTAAATTTACATTGACTTATTGTATGAACGCAAACTCATTACATAATTGATTACGTGCAGTAAATCTGGAAAATTATTTTCGTCAAGATCGATTAGAGCTGTATTAAATATACAGAGGTATTTGAATATGCAGAAACAAAAGAACTCTTCTGTAATCGAAATTTAATAATAGCATTAATTAAACAAAATCTAACGATAAACTTATATAATATTCCAACATCAACAGTTAAACATTTCATAAATTGCAACTTGTTATTGAATACTTATAGCGCGATCTGTCTGACCAATACGTTATAAACTTAGCCTTTTATTTCGCATATCCGAAGCTTTTATTTAACCCATCGATTCGTATATATATATATATATAGGCCACTTATCGAAAACTGCATTCATAAAACCTTCATAAGAGATTCAATATATCCTGCTTATTGTGCTCAGTCTCGCGCACATGCCGCACCATAAGTACTTTATACACTCGAGATACTATCCTATTGACCCTATATAACAATCCTATCAACTTCACCGATACAACTCTGCCGTCCTCTCTTTCTCATTAAATCCTCAAACAACGCAACTAATATCTTTTCTTCTCGTTCAGGTGCAAGCGGAAAAACCAAAACCACCGGATGTGAGAAAACGTGGCAGGCCACGCAAGACGGACAAAAGTCCGGCAGTGGCCACAGCTCCTCCACCAGCAGTCGTCGAAGAGCCGAAACCCGCTGGCAAGCGTAGCCGTCAGCGAAGTAGTCAAGCGACGCATAGTCCTCCAGGTCGCCGGGTAAAGAAACCGCCGATCTCCAAAGCGAACATCACGGAGACAAGCGATGATGATGACGACCATACGAGTGATACGCGGCATCACCACCGGTTCAGTGATTCCGACTCGGAACCATCGGTAATGCCACCTGCGCGTACCCGCGATTCACATGGACACAGCAGTAGGCGAGCGCCACCGGCTTCTTCACCACCAGTCGAGAAAAAACACCATAGGTCGTCGAGAGTCAGCGTGTCTAGTCCTGATGACGATGACGACGACGACGATGAAGATGATGAGATTGAGGAAAGGCAATCGCACAGGCACGGCAAGCGCTCGCAGGACGAGGACCCGCGCTGGAGGCTATCCACCTCATCCTCGTCGTCCGCGAAGAGGAATAGGAAGATTAGTGAATCTAAAAAGACCGAGAAAAAGAAGAGCCCACCCAAGATCAAACATAGGAGACAGAGGTCCAGAGTCACAAGTGCCCCTGAGTGCCCGTCAGAGTCTGATAGCGAGTCCGAGGTTGCGACGAGGACCAAAAAGGTACGTATCGCTATTGCGATTCGATGGATTGATGAGGTTGTGTCGTCGTATTGGAGATAATCTTTGCGGGCTGGATTTTGGTTGATGGAAAAGCGAGGTTGGAGCAGGGAAATGCATAGGTATAATTTCTTGGGACCAACACGTTTTTCCGATAAATGATGGCAGATATTGAGCTTGTATTTCTTTAAAATCCTTCAGTCAAAGATTTTATCTTTAGTACGAGGACCGTAATATAAATGTTTTTTAATCTTCCGTTTAATAATTTGATTGATCTAAACATATTTGTTATCGTCTGGTAGCGAGTAAAAAATATTTTTAGCTCGATAAATTATTTTCTCATACATTTCGTTTATCGCTGTCTTAATGTCCCTATGATTTCATTTAGAGGTATGAATTTTATGCATGGCTCTCTTTCGTTTTATTGATTTCGTTGTTCGTAGATTCTGAAATTTAAAGATGATTCTGAAATATCTTATGGATTTGCCAGACATCTTTTGAATATTTTATTGTTTGTGATGTTTGCTGAAAACATCAGTATGAAATAATAATCATCTTTGCACGTTTATTATTATTAAATAATATTGAAATATACGAGGAAGCTCTTTTTCGATCAAGTCTACGGACTTTATATATGGAAGTATTTCAATTATTTGAATATTGTTACCACTTAGCAAAATTTGTGAGACTGTAGAAACACATTGGCATATTTATCAATTTTTCAAGTATCAGACTGAAATAAATAAATATTGAAATTCATTTAACTTTCGTTTAAACTTGAACTCAATTATTACATTTATTTAAAAAAATTGATTTTTCTTTTATATCTACAAAAAGTCTCGTCTAAACTGTAACAGTAAGCCAATATCATCATTAACTAAAAAGAAAATACCTGTAAATAAACCATGTACATTATATTTGTTGAGAACTCGCATACCTGCGCAGGATTAAAAACCGAACTCATTCACACCTACCACCCCCGAAGTTGAAAACCATCAAAGGCTAAGTTGCCCTCCCGTGCCTCTCGCAAGCAACTAACCAACCATCTTCCCCTTTTTCTTCACAGATCGCTCGAGTGGAGCCAAGACCACGCGCCCCGATGCCGACGACGACGCCGGAGAACTCGGACAGCGATAACGGCCCAGCCACAGCTAAGCTCCAAGACGAGAGCGGCGGTAGTGCAGGTGGCGCTAACGCTACTGTGGACAACAAAAAGAGCGCACTGCGTCGTCTCTTTGTCGATTCCCGCGCCAAAGGTGGCAAGGGTGGCAAAGGCGGCAAAGGCGGTAAGGGCGGCGCCAAGTGCGGCATCTACGTGGAAGAGTATACGTCTAACACGCCAGCGGGCAGCGAGAGCCCGTATAAAAGGCAGCCAGCGCCTGTTGTCCCAGCGGCGCCTACGCCACCGACGGTACCGCCGCAACCGGTAACCGTTCAACTACCTGTCGTCCCAGAGGAGAAGAGGCTGAACGTGCCACCCGTGACGTACGTTAACGGCATGCCCAGGATCATCTGCAAGCTCGACCTGAGTAGAATTAAGCACATACCAAGGCCATCGAGGGGCCAAGATATACGTCAGAGGACTGAGATGCCAGATACCAGGCCGGCGTCGAGGTGTGTATCGACGAAGCATTCGGGGGTTAACAAAAAAAAGAGTGATAAGGAGAGATAATTTAAGGTTGTGGCGAAGAAAGTCTTTAGTCTCTAAGTGTAGAATCGTAGCCAAGGGTTTCTAAATTAAAGTGCAATTATCTATAATATAAGACGGCGCGTCGAGATATCTGTAGAAAAATAAGTGAATATAGTATTCCTAGAAGATTAAATACGTTAAGAAAGTAGTAAAATGGCTCCTTTATTAGACAAACGACGATCTCTCTCTCTCACTCTGCATACCATAAAAGATGTCCTAATTCATATGCCTCTTTGTTTATAGACAACAAACGAGCGCAAATAACGCATCACAGCGCTCCTCGACGCCCGAGGAGGGCGAAATAGTGGAGCCGCACAACGTGCCGACGGAGACAGACAGCGATGCGCCGAGTGGCAGCGGTGTCGTCGACGGTGACAAGCGCAGCAAAAGTCGCACCGGTGGCGGTCGCAGCAGCACCGGCAGTGCCAGCAGTGCGAGTATAAAAAACGAGCCACTGGACACAAAAGCCAACATTGATGTGAAGCTGCCGCACCCGGGGGGCGACGGTGCCGGCGGCGGTAACTCCGCCTCCGGCAGCAGCACGAGCATGATGATGATGACTACACAAGGCTGTGATCTCGGTACCATCGGTAGCGGCGTCAAGAGGAAACGCAAGGAAAGCTGCAGTTCAGTGTCGAGCTTGAGCACCGTATGCTCGATCGACACGAAGGTGAAGAGTGAACTGAAAGAGGAGAAGAAGAGGAAAAGGAAACACAAGCAGGAGGAGGAAGAAACTGCTGTAGCAAGGTTCTCTTCAAGTCAGGTAAAGATCAATTGAGATTTATTGGTTGGTAAAGATGTAGATGGTGCTTAAAGAATTTTTAATAACGGGTATGTGATGTCTTGTGTTTTACAGAGTGACGTACAACCAACGAATCACGAACGGGAAGAGAAAATGGACATGAATCTGCTACCGCCACCACCTCAACGCGTATTCTATTCACAATGGTATACGAGAAATGACACAGTAGAAGATCTTGACAGGTAAAGTGTGATTTTACATCAAATTTAGAAAATTATTAAAATTACATTTCGTGATTAGTTGAAAGATAAATAGTTTAAATAATTCAAAATGTGAGTAAATGATGTAGAACAATGCCGATGTCGGTTTTATGTTCGCGTTCTTTTTTATAATTTTCTTAATCGTCCATTGGTCTATTAGCTAAAACCAGAGGAGCATTGTTAGAATTTTCTTAAACTCTCAAAAAAGTTAACTATTACTACGTACTACCGTTGAAAAAATTTGATTTAGACATTTTAAATAATTCTAAGAGCAACGTAATTTCTAACTATTCCTTATAATTAATTCCTTCTTTGATTGTAGCTTTCAAGAGCAGTACCTGGCCGAGGCAAAGCGCCTCAAGCACAACGCTGATGAGGAAACGGACGTGACGACACAGTGCCTGCTCTATCTTGAGGGCGCGATCTACTTCATCCTGACGGGCCAGGCAATGGAGCTGTCTCCAGTCTCCGAACGCGCTGCCTGGCGCATGTACAAAGATACTCTGTCCATTATCAAGTGAGTACTGCAGTTACCCGTAGATTCTTATTTAAAAACTTGTCTTGACCCATACTGTAGTAGCATCTTCAATGATTCTAATCCTAGATTCATCGCAACAAAGTTCCAAGGACAGGCAACTAATTCAATGGAGAACAACATACACAATAAGCTGCTAATTCTGAGGTCAGTTTAACGCTTGATTATTTGTGTGAGGAGATGTATTATATCCAATGAATGGATTGGATTAAGAGATGTTTTTCGTTTACCTTTTTTCCAGTCTGTGGTGTCAGTCTCTCATCTATCAGAAGCTGTTCGATTTGAGGAAGTCCGAAGTTAAGGACAATCATATGCTTCTGGGCGACTATTATGCGAAGGTAAATTGAACAATATACTAATCACTTACATAATACAATAGCTTCTAACGTCCAACAAATTTATTTTTTTAGTTGCTTCTGCACTTATAAACTAACCATAACATTTGGAGTTAAAAATCAAATAATTATCATATTAATAATCATAATAACATCAGACTAACTCGAAATAATCACAAATGCACAGAATTTAATAACGTAATTTTTGCACATATAGCTACCGCTGGAGGGCCAAGGCACACCGTCCCTCTCGCCTACGCCGTCGCCAGCAGGCTCAGTTGGCTCGGTTGGCAGCCAAAGCAGCGGCTACAGCAGCGGCGAGCTCGCCAATCGTGGTATTGTCAACGGTCAGGCGCTAACCTACATCAACGTGCCCTTGACTACGTTGAAAATGCTGCAGGTCCAGCACAACGATATGAACATGCTGATGAACGCGATCGAGAAGTGGGACAAGGCCTGTGCGCTCGTCACGGATCAGCATAGAGGTGAGTTTTTTTAGGAGATTTTCACTTTAAAACAGTTTATAAACAAAGACAGAATTACAGTCAAGACACCAGAACTTATACTTCGATATAAAACACATGACACAGAGCATTTTGCATCTTTTGAAAAAAAAAAAACAGATAATAACAATACCATTAATCTTAATTGATAACCAAATCATAACAGATCCACAAAAGGCTAACATCCTCTTTTTTATCCACAGATTTCTTCATCAAACTTGACGAGGCGATGGGGCCTCTGACGCCTCGTAGTTCACTGTCAGAACTCGCGCGCTACGTGCAGACGGGCATCAAGATGTTGCGCGCCCTCTGACCTAAGTGGCACAGCCCCAGGCCGCCGACGCCGACCTACGTCGTCGCCACCTCGCTGCCACCAAACGTCGCTGCCACAGCCACCGACACAGCCGTTGGCTACTCGACCATGTACACGTAAACAAAGCGAAAAAAAAAACAGAATAAGAATTAATAGAAAAAAAGAAATGAAACCGCTAGCGAGCGAGCAGTGAGAAATTGCGACGCGGGCGCGGCTAGACTGCTGGGGCCTTCAAGACGTCGTCGTCGCCGTTGTCGTCGTCGCATCCATGTTAATATTCGCGTTTCTTTGCAAAGACTGGACACAAAAAGACAAGACAAAAAAGTAACAATTATTATTATATATATAATATATATAGAAATGCCCATTGAGGGAACGTAAGACGAGATAAAAGATCGTTGTCGCACCCTCGTAGAGGGAGGCAGAGGAGAGATAGGAAAAAAGGACGAATGGTCGAAGAAGAGAGACGATGTGCGTTGTACGCGCGTGTGTGCATGGAGTGAGAGAGAAGCGTGCGCTCACCCGCGCGCGTCTATGTATGTAGGGAATTGCCGAATCGTTGATTACTACTATTATATAGCTATCATTATTACTATTATTATTAATTATCTCTTTTTTTAATTTTATCAAAGGGTACAGTTGTCTTAAGATTTGTAAAAATCGAATCCTGTATTTTTATTGTAATGGTACTTTACGAATAGATCATTGATTGATGAAAAAAAGCATGCTTTTTTTGTTTACTTGTTTGTAATTATTATTATTAATATTATTATTATTATTATTATTGCTATTGTATAATTTTATTTTTTCTGCTTTTTTAGTCGATCTTATCGTAACTGTTTTAAAAGAATTGCGAACTCGTGGGTTGATGAGCAAAGGAACTGCAATCCGATCGTTTGCTATTATTGATGCCCAATAATGTAACGACAACATCGGTGTTATTATTATTACTATTATTCTTATTACTATTCTTATTATTATTATGAACTTACTTTAGTTCTCTTCTTTTTCGTGGGTACGCATTACGTATTTTTCGACAAGTAAAATGTCAAGTCTTCCGTATAACAAATTGAAGAGAAATTTTTTACATTTTTTTTTTAAAAAGACTGCAAATTTTGTAATACGATAACACAATGTACATTTGCTTTTCAGAAGTACTTATAATTTTACGTCGAGCGACTGTTTTTGATTTCATGAAAAGTGAACGATAAAATCAATTTTTTCGAATCTTGAAATCATAGTGACCTCTATTTCTTTATCGATTAATGAAATATGTTGTCGCTCTCGATAGCAAACCTAATAAAATTGCAATGTATTGTTTTCTTCATTTTTTTTGTTTTTAAATTTAGTAGACTTCTATTAGCTCTGTAAGTGTTTGAGATTTTAAATCGATCGTATACGAATTTTTCCTAATTTTGTGCGTGGTAAAAAAGGAAAAATTAATTCTAGATAAATTATTCTTTCGGAGACGTATTATAATTGCGCGGGAAAATGTGCATAGTTCATATTAGCGAAAATGAAATTGTTATCGAAAAGTAAAAAAAAAATTTGAATTTGGATAGTATGAAAAAATTTAAAAAATAAAAAAGAAACAAAATGAAAGAAATTAATTAAAGAACGCGATCGAGATCGTCTAAGAAAGTGCCACAGGAAGAATCGTGGAGGTTACCTGAATAAAAAAAGCATGTACGTTATGTAAATTTAAGTGATCCAATTGTAAGAAAAATCACAAACGATATAGTTTATTACATATACAAAGGAATATATATATACATATACATATAAATATATAAATAAATATATATATATATACACAAATTATTATTATATATATATATTTGAAGAGAGACAAAAGCAGAGTAAGACAAGAAAGACAAAAACACTGGAGAAATGATATTACGTGCAGTAATTCTCCGATGTTAACAGTGTTATCCTCATTTCGTTTGAAAATAGCTGGAGGGGAAAAATATTAATATTGTGCAAATTAATAAAGAAATGAAACTTTTCCCACTCCGCTATCGGACTGGACTCGACGAAATATTGAGGCACTCGTGTGTAGATAGGTGCGAGAGACATTGTACGTAGACTATAATTATATATATAAATCGGAACAAAGAATTAAGAAACAAACAAGAAGAGAGGGACGATAGTTCCCGGACTCGTTTATATAGAGACGAAGAATGATGAAACTGAGCGAAAAATAAACATATTATTTGCATAACCTAGAAATATATGGGGAAAGTAGTGGTTTTATTAGAGAGAGTATGACGGTAAAAAAATAAGCACACACAATACTGAATGAGAGTGTGAACGCGATTTTTTTGTAAGGTCTTCTTATATAAGGCTTTGAAGCGCAAAAAACCCGAACCTTTCTCGAGGCCTTTGTATCACTTCCATAGACCCGAAACTCGACTGACACAAGATGTATTTTTACAATCGATAAAAAAAGTTATAAAAATGATAAAAAAGACGTAAAATAAAAAAATAACAAACAAAGAATTAATGCTTTAAAGATGAGACGTTTTTCGGGCGAAACCAATCTCTGGACTTGTTGCGCGAGGCCTCGAGCGAAGGATAGAGAGAAAAATACAGAGAAATAAATGCGAAAATAAAAAAAAACGCAGACGAGAATGCGAATTTGAATACGAACATGCGTTGCGCGCTCGAAACTCGTTTAAAATAGATGTGCAAGAGATTAGATAAAGAAAGAGTAAGATGAAATGAAATGCAAGAATCGTAAGTCTGTAATCTTGTAAGTTTGCTCACTGTGTATATTTTTGTAAATAGAGTACATGTATTTTACAATCGCAGCCTTTAAAAGAATTTCGCTACTACATAATGTCTTACCGAAGAAGAAAGGAAAGAAACGCGACGTTTTTTAGATGAATTAAAGGAGCGAG
This sequence comes from Torymus tubicola, assembly GCA_035583055.1. Taxonomy (NCBI): domain Eukaryota; kingdom Metazoa; phylum Arthropoda; class Insecta; order Hymenoptera; family Torymidae; genus Torymus; species Torymus tubicola. The sequence continues at coordinate 11,505,504 of JAWWEQ010000001.1, forward strand.
AAAAACGATATATACGCATATATATCCTCTCCATTTCGTCTCTTTCCGTTAATAAACTTCGTAAAAGCAAGGTGCTTAATTTATCCTAATCTTTTTTCTTTCTCTGACCATTGATTGTTTCTTTGGACCTCTTATTGCACATACACTTTTTTCCATTTTTTCTTTTACTTCTACCTTCGTTAAGAGCAGTATGTTAATGCATAAAAGACGAGAAAAAGATTAGCATTTACTATGTTCTGTTCGAAAAATTCGATTATTTTCTTTTGTTGTAAGCAAAAAAGAAAGAATATGTACACACCGAAGAATTGTAAATTAGCGACGAGTAAGGGAAGATGAAAAAAAAATAATAATAATACTACACAAATACACGTACACACAAGCGCGGTCCAATGGTTCATGGGAGACAATTTTCTACGATATTGTAAAACCGAGTAACAAACAAAAAATTTAACGTAAATAAACACAAAAAGAAAAGGGGAGAATGCTCTCGATTGTACATACAAGTGGTTATAAATCGCACAAAGAAAGAGGGGATAATGCTAAGGGAAAGAGAGACGGAATGTTTTACGTCGATGACGCGATTCATCGAGTCGACGCATAATACGCAAAAATTTATTGTCGCGATGGAGAGTGAGACCGAGAAAGAAAAATGAAGTCGGCCACGTGGAATCGCTTGAGCCATTGGTTGTTGTTCACCTGTACACTTTTTATTATTCTCTTTTCGCGTTTTGCGCAATTTCGTCCCTTCGCGAGTGAGCTACCTCGAAGTTTGCTCGCACGAGATGAATTTAATAAAGGGGAGAAATGAAAAGTTTTTTCATCTAGTTTTTTTTTTGTTTCGGGGAACAATACGTCTCGCTGTATATGTATGTATAGAACGAAATTTATTGAAATAATTCGATTCGGTCGCTCTTGTAATATCTTTAATTTATTCCTAGATTTTAATTAGTAAAATTTTTAACAATCGGTATACATCGATGTACACGATGATTATGATGATTAAAAACGAGATGAAGGAAAAAGAAGAATCATTGATTTTGCAGATCGTTATCATAAATGTTATTCTTATTATTATGATAATACAACTGCATCTGTCTTTATACATTATAAAAGAATGTTCTTAGTTCCGATAAAGACTTTTGCGATTCTTTTCTATTACTACGTTTTCTCTTTATTCATTTTTCCTAATACTTTTATTTTTTCACATTTGTATTTTTTTTCTTTGATATTCTCATCCTATTTTTTTGTAATGCTAGAGACTATTTGAAATTATCATACGTTAAATCATTTTGCGTTAAAGAAAAAAAAGAAAATAAAAACATCGAACTAAGTCTTCTTACGCATAACTTTAATCAATGTTTTTGATTTGAAGAATTAGTAGAGCAACAAAAAAAAATGATAATTCTTCACAACCTCGCGTGGTCTTTGGGCTTATTTGTTTCCTGTTTGTTATCGTCTCTTTTTTCCATTATTTACGAGAACGATCTTAAGTTAAGTTATTATTATTGATAATAATAATGCCTACTATTATTATTATTGGATTAGTATCTACAATTTTTTCTTCACTTGCAGTTTGCGATGAGCAATAATTGTAATATTACGATAATAGTTATAATAATGACAATAATGTTTATATATGATAATGGTAATAATTATGATTTCATCAATTAATTTATTATTTATCCGTTAATTTACTAATGATATTTGAAAGTGAATAAAAAGCGAGTAAATAGCAAAAAAAAAACATAGTGGTCAACATTTTGGTTTTTCACATTTATCCTTTTTTTTACCTTTTTTCCCGTTTTCGATCATCCATCAACCATAATTTTATAAGCATTTTTATAAATATTTTTTCAACAAAATTGCATGATTTTTTTTATTTACTTCTTTTTCAAAGAATATTGTTTTAAACAATATCATGAATTTTTATGCGCAAATAAAAATGTGCCGACAAAACATTTTGTGCAATACATTGTTTATTTAACTAGAACAACTCCTTGTTCATCGCTACATTGGGATGAAATTGCGTAACCGCGACAAATAACAATTAATATAGAAAATTAAACGAATGCTCAGAGGCATTCGCTAATGTAGCTAAGCAAACGGAGCAAGAAGGCGGTGAATTGTAACGCATGTTCGAATTCTCGTCGATCGCGTTTTTTTAGTCTATCTAATGTATAAGTACATTTGAGTTACTTTTATTACAATTATACGAAAAGAAAAAAAAATGCCTGTAAAAAGAAAAAAGACATGTTTTTTAATCCAAGGAACTTCTGGAATGGCATTTAGCACTCAACGAAGTCATCCAGCCCACGATGGTTAATTTTAAAGAGTTTAATTTTTTCGTCAAATTATACCTATATAAGTTAAAAAGTAAGCCTCTATATTTTATAATTTATTGCACCTCCTACGATTTCGTCACTCCGTAGCCAAGTCGTATTTGTTAATTTAATGATAATAAGAAAGAAACGCATAAGGTCCTCTCTTTGATTTAACGAAGGAAATAAAGGAAGGTACATAATGTGCTGAGCATCAATTACTATTAATTGTATATCTCTATTCCCGGCGTTATATTTCTTGGATGAAGAAACGCGGTGGGGTAAACTTTTACTGCATATATGTAAACAGATTTTATGTTAGGTTACATTTTTATCGAAGGAAGTAAGAAAGAAACAAATATTTCTAGTAATAGACGAATTCTTATATAAATAAGTTTCTTATAATAAAAAAACAATAAAATCAAAATAAACATTTAATCAGTATTTTGATTATTTATACATGATAAGTACGATGTAAATAAAAGACACTTTCAATAATCGATGGCATCGATTATTCATTTATCACTCACTCTATCAACTTTTTAATTTTATTTCGTTTGAAAATTCATTTATTTCTATATTGATTAAATTAATTGATATAACGTTTACTTGTTTTACAGCAATTTAATTTTCATCGCTTTGATAAATATTTTTCGAAAATTGAATCAATTAAAAGAATTCACGATAATTATTTTGTAACGAAGTTACTTTTAACTTTATATTGATTGTTAGTTTTTAAATTAATTTAATTATCTTAAAACGCGCTCAACATATAACAAATATAGTTTTATTCATTACGTAATCATATTTACAAAGGTACCCACATATGTACCAATATTTCACCTTTTCCTATTTCTCCTTCAAAAACTGAATCTACTACGTAAAAATAAATCGATGTTATTCTAAGGTAAGTATAATTGAGAATCTTTACAATCAAATGATTAATTTAAAATAAAATATTTAAATTAAAACATTAGTAATGCAGTCTTCATTTCTAAAGTTGGTTAATTTTTTTATGCAAGAAAATCAGGGTTACATATTTCTTTCAAAGCATTTTTTGTTTAACAATCGCTTATTAAATATTTGAATGATTCAACAAGTATTATTATGCAATTAAAAGGAACTCAAATGCTTCAATTTATATAGCTGAAATAAAATCTTTAAATTTCAATTGCTGCAACGTACTTTTGAACGGTTTGGATATAAATTGGTCACGTAATTTGCACAATCGCACACGTTCGAGATCTGATATGATTTGATTAATAAATCTCTTTGATCGAATTACATTGTCATGTTCTGCTTGATTTAATGTAAACATTACTTTGCGTATATGCTGACTTTAGAAGTTTTAAAAAATATTGGTGAGCAATTACACCCTTTAAAAATAAAGGAAAAAGGAAGACTTGGAAGATTAAATCTGTGGCTTCGAGGCATAACGACATAAGTCCATTTTTTTTCTTTTTAAATCGGAAAAACCTTGGATTTTGTATCTTCAAATGGGTGTTTTTCATTTAAAAATGTCAGTAGTAGCTAAAATATTGCCCTAAAGCTACGATATATGGAAAACGTAACAACATAAGTCCGTTTTTCAAATTTAGTGCGCGGCATAACAACATAAGTCCAGCAGTGATTTATTTTATCCAACCAAATTAAATATAAAAATTATTTTATATAAACTATATACAATTGCCAGATAAAATTTATAATTTTACAAACGTTAAGTGCATAGAATTCAAGTTGTATTTAAATTGTATTCAATTTATATTCAAGATGTATTAATTTTTAACATAATTATTCGTTGATTTTGATCCAAATTCATAATTAAATTAACGAAAATGATGGAAAATAAACGAGAACAGGATTATTAGATAAGTCCAAGTTCCCGGCATAACGACATAACTTCATAGAATTGGCTTCAAAAAAATTAAGACAATGCAATCTTCTTATGTCCTCCATAAAAAACGCATTTATTAACATTCGCTTGATTAAGCGCGCTTTGTATTACATTTATTAGTATTTGTAGATAAATGTAAAAGTGGAAGATTGAACGGTCTTCTTTGCAAATAATATTTTTCTAGAAAAAAAAATTTACAATTCAAACAATAGGACAAAAAAATAAGAAAATAAATAAATAAAATAATTGATACATAAAAATGTTGGAAAGATATTCATGTCAAAATTTTCATAGGCGACAAAATAGCACAGTATAATTGTACATACTATCACCAAGCCATCCCCTGATTTTTGAAAATTTTTAATATAAAGTTATTTTAAAGTATTTTAAAATTACTGATTTGAAATGAAACTCATAATTTTAATTTGTAATACTGCTGAATTGATCAATAGGTATCAGGAAAAATCGGATTTTTCTGAAAAAAAAAAGTATGGCAAAAGTCAATTCTAGTTGATAAAAGATCATATGCAATAAATGTATACACTAAACGAAGGCAATAAACGAATACACTTAATAGTATATTTTCGCAGTTATATAAACCCATTAACCTTAAATAGGATAAAATTTTATTTTAATGCTGTTTCCAATTGAGAAAACTGTCGTTAAAATTTATGAAAAGTACTTATCCGACTATTTACGAGCGAGCTCTATCATTTTCCGTTGCACGGATAATAAAAAAAATTATAATTTATGCGAAATTTTCGCAACGGGAAATAAAAATGTCAAAAATGCACATATTCAAAGAACGTTCATATACGATCTATCTTGATGTATCAAAAATATTTCTATTAATCCATTTAATTTGTAATGACATATACAGGCTTTTTATATTACCAATTACGAATTTAAAATAAAATTTGGAAAATTAAGGACGCCGGATGCCTTGGATTCGTAACCAGCGATCTTGAAAACCCCCAAAAGGTAAAAATGCATTTATTTAAATGTCGGAACCGACATCTTTAATTTTCCAAATTTGACATTGGATTAGTAATGAACGAGCGCATAAATCTCCTTATAAGAAATTTCAAATCAAATGGATTAGTAGAAATATCTTTATTACGAATGTAATTAGATGTTAAACAAATTTTACAGAATAAACGTCATTTTTTTATAATAACAGCTCCTGGATTCTAAGTTAGTATTGCACTTATTCGAATACTTTTTCGAACTATCCCTTGAAGTATTTTTGTCGCTCTTCGTGTTATATAGTATTTTAAAGATGTTGTTGATCTTGCAGAACCAAGTCTAGTATGAATATTAACTAAACTCCAATTTTGCTTTTCTGTTTCGTCAAAGCTGATGGAAGGTCGCGTTTTTAATAATAAAAAACAAAATCTTAATTAATATTTAACTCACCTGACCAAGGTTGATCTTCAATATTTTTTCGATTGAGTTAAATTTATTTACAAATTGAGATTAACAAATTTTCATTATTTCAAAAAAAAGATGACCTCAAACATCGTGTTTTTTTATTTTATTTTACAGAATTTTGTATTATCATTTTTCATCCAATAGTATAGTTTAATCTGATTTAGATATTAATGGAATTTATTTCCATATTTAAACAAAATTTAAATCGATAAATCTTAGTAGCTAATAACGAAATACGGTTCCTGGTTTGTTTTTTATTTGTTTTTGTTTGTAGTATCATTTATTAACGCTCTAGGAGAATATCCTCTTTGCATATTGCTTAGGTTTGAGTTACTTCGGTGGCCACTTATTGGTACTTTTGCATGTCTAAGACTAATTCTACACAAAATAATAAAGTAGCGGTAATATATTAGAGTAATATTTATTTCTGTATATCTCCATAAAACTCATTGTTAAATTAATTGCGTATACGATGTAAACAATACGTACGTTAAGAATGAAAAATTTACCATAAATTTTAGTTTAATATAAATTGTATTTAAAGATTGTAAGTCTTAAAGCAAAATTTTGGGACACATAGGTTGAATTTTTTCAAATATTAAGATATATCTATTAGATAGTGATCAATTTTCTAGCACTTGTACTTTTCTTATTCTATCATATGATTACAAAATATGTCTTTTTAATATTCACTGATAAATTTCAAAAACTACGATACGATCAGTTAGTTAAGTGTTTTAATACGCCAAACTCTTATAATATCTAACTCTAAGCATTAATAAAGCATGTAAATACAAAGTCCACTAATTAATTTTTTTTTATTTTCTGCAGAAAACTCATCCATAGAAAATAATTACATTATTACATGATGATTAAAATTATGTTTCAGAAATCAAAATGTTGCTATAAATAAGTGGTTGAAGTTTTAGACTGATTAGAAGTCTCATAATTATTAATTAAATAAACATTTAATTTAACGTGCATTCTTATCGAGACAATTGAAATAACATGTTTTTGTCTAAAAATCAATCTTGTAGCTGGATTAATAACGATCCGATAGTTATACATATTTGTCATCTTTTTGTTTATTCTTAATAATTATATTTCTGAAACTTGAACTCTACTAGGAGATTAATTTAATAGTTATCATTATAGACGAAGGTAACGGTAACACTGCCACTTTTCCTTGCCGAAATTTGATTGTTCGCTGAATAAAATCTTTTTTTTAATATCTATTATACAACTTTCTATCATTGCTTATTTAACTCATGAGTTATAAAAGAACTCCCTTAAACCCTTGAACCTCCACTATTTCTTTAAACACACCCTACACATCTACACCTTTCCTATCAAAACATCCCACTCCCAACTCCACCCCGTAGCAGACCAATAACAATCCATACAGCCACCTACCTTACCGACTCATCATCATCATCATCATCATCAACATCACTACACTATACCCCCGCTTATGCTATACCTTTCTTCTTCTCTCTCTCCTCACTTATATACCTATACCCGCTGCGCACCCATCGCACGTTTCGCCCAACGACCTACCACTACATACCTAAATACACGAACACTCGCTCCGCGCGCTCGACTGCGTTCTCCGACACGGCGCTGCTGCATCCCACGCGGCGGCGACGGCGGCGCAACCGGTTTCCAGGATCCCTCTTGTGCTGTATACTGCGCGCTGTCTGTTCTTATACTCGCGCCGCAGCAGTTGCCGCTCGCTCGTCGTCCGCGTCGCACGTCTATACGAGGCGCGCTCCGCGTATATATAACTCGCGCGGTCTTCTTCGCGTCTCTGCACATTTTATATCTTACATATACTACTACAGTATAGATATATACAATAATTAAGCATAACGCACGCATTACACACATACGTAATAGTATAGTATATACATAGTGATTTGGTGGTGAATACATACATGTATATAAATGTATAAGTGGTAGTATATATATACATACATATAGGGTTGAAGAGTGCGAGATAATAATAAAAAAAAAAGTTGAAAGGTGTGTGTATGTATATGTATGTGTGTGTATGTGCGTATATAAGTAAACAAAGGAACCGACATATGTATACGCGCCGGGTATGGTGCGGTAAACATATACACCTTGTATATTAGAGCATACATACATAGAGGTACAGTGCGTGGCAAGCAGAGAGAGAGAGAGAAAATATATAGTGGGCCGTACATATATATGTATACGTATAACCTATAAAACCGGCGTTGCTCCAGCGATATCTTGTATACTCTAAAAGAAGGGAGAGAAAGAGAGATAGACGAGAGGAAGGAAGGACAAGGACGAGCGACGCACGAGGACACGACGGTGTATTACAGTGGTAGCAGGAGCAACAGTGGCTGCGGTAGCGGCGACGGCAGCGGCGGTAGTCCGCGCTGCACAGAGGCTTTCAAGGTAAGAAAGTATGGGTGTATGTAGAGGTGTATATATGTACACATATAGTGTATGTTTGTTTTGTAAAAGTGCGCGCGCGGGGTATAACCGGCCTTGGTGTATACGAGCGCCGTGGCTGTGCTCTTTTTTTTCGAGTCCTCGACGTCGTTTTTGTCATTGTGCTCCGACGAGATGGTATGGGGTGATAGAACGTATACTCAGAGAGAAGGGGGAGAGAAAGAGAGAGAGAGAGAGAGAGATTGGTGATAATGGGGAATTGCGTGGTGGTGTAGTGTGCTCCGAAAGGTATAGGTCGGATGGAGAGTAGTGCAGGTCACGTATAGGTTCTGGTTATATAGGAACGAGAGATGTTTTTACGATTTCTGATATACACATACACGCGCTAAATGTCGTAAACTCATATTATATACCGCGCGGCGTTAACATTGAGGAACCGGTTTAGTAGCCGCGATCGCTCCGAACTTTATAATCCGTTACCTCGGGACTTTCGGATTCTCGAAAACTTTCGTCGTCTTATACGCCCGCGTGTGTGTATCTTAGTCACCGTAAAAATTGGGAATCTCGCGTATAGCCTCTCTTATAGGTATATGTATATATATATTGTGTCTCTTTGCGTAACCTTACGGGCTCGCTACTACTTATGTACGTTTTATCGGAGAAATCGAGATTTTATAATCGCGAGCGAGAGCCGCACGTTTATATAGGAGCAATGTATAACTGGCCGTGTGGTTTTTGAAGAACGGTTAGGTTGATTTGGAAAGGTTAGATTCTGAGGTACGGTGATTTATGAAGTTCTTCGAGTGTAGGTAGAGTATGAAAGTGTTTTTCGTGTGGAAAGCTGTTTATGGGATTTTGGAAATTATGTGAAAGTGTTTTTATTATAAAATTATTAAGTATATATATATGTTTTTGTGAGTTTATAGTTATGGAATTGAGAATTATTATAACGATTAGTAAGATGAAATCCATATTAATTGATACTTGGTAGCTTTTATAGGTTTGAGAAAAATAATTAACTTATAAACGAGAAAAGATCTGTAGTTTTTTTATTAGCTTGTGTATTGAATATCTGTTAATATTTTCGTAATCAAAAAAAAAATAATGTAATAAAAAGATTAATGAAATTTAACGATCACCTAGCTCTAATTCTGCATATTCCACATCATCAAATCTGTATCTATACATAAATTATTAATCTAATAAACACTGTAATAAGTATAAAGAAAATCCTTTTTATTACTATGCTATAAAAACTAACTTATAAACACTGCTACACCAATTAATTTCAACAACGGAGTTTAGACTAAAGTAAATAATGCTAAACCTTAAATCACATTATAAAACTTGTACATTTCTCACAAAATTCGCAATTCACACGCCACAACCCCTCAATAAAAAGAAAAAAAAAGGAAAAATAAACCGCATACTATAGCATTTTCCCACACACCCGGTCGCGCTAAAAATAGCCCCGCCGCCAAAACTGCACACATACATGTGGACAGCACACTTGACCGCGCTCGCATACTGCGCTGCTGCTGCTGCCTGCGCACGGTGAGATTACAAAATTCGCCGCTAAAAAGTGCAACTCGCGAGGAAACCAGTTCCGCGAGCGTATACATATATAGCAGGTTACCACTCGCGCGTGCCTTTGTTTTGGCCTTTAAACGTTTTTTTTTTATTTCACGCGCGCCACGGCAGCGCATTCCGGATACCGCGCGTTGTTCTGCATTTTCAATTCACGCGGTTCTTCTTCTTCTGTGTATGTGTGAGTGTGAGAGAGGGAAAAAGTGTACGCGAGTGTGAATGAGGGTTTAAGCGGTAGGTGAAAATTAAAAATTCGCGAAGGGGGAAATACTTTGTTCTATGTTTGGGTAATGGTATGGGCGTAGGAGTTATTGTTATAGGGATGTGTGGTTTGCTTAATAAAAAGTGGAAGAGGATTTAAGAGAAGGTTAGCACAAGCGCGATTAAAAGGATTTTTGGTGGTTTTTGATAAAATATTGTTGTTATTTTTTGGTACGTTTGATGTTAAAAGAAACATTTTTGTACAATTTACGTGAATTAATGATGAATTAAAATAAAATGCAATAAAGAAACTAGTTTTGTTTAAAAAACCATTTTTGAAAAGCAGTACAACCATATATATTTGCTAATTATACTTAGCCAAGAGAAAATGTTTTACTGCACGTTGGACATAAAAAAGATTTTTCATAAACAAATTGCCATATTCGGTGTGTTTTTCGTTTTTTAGAAAGTTCATTAAATTTTACTACCGAGCTGCGTTACACCGGCGAAAAAAAGAACCCACCTTGTTAATATAGCTTGCAAGGTAGTTTGGAAAACAAGATCTGCACGAATGTTAATACACGAAAAGCCGGTGAAATATATTATTGTCAGTGCGCCGCCTGCCGCGAAAGTGAAAGAAGAAAAGCGCACACCACGCACGAAGGAAAACCCTAGACCGCTGTTTACAGCGCGGTTGGTAACAGTATAATATATAGAAAAAAAGGTGCGCATTATGCATTCGTTTTCATTGGCCATTCAGGTCAATAGGGAAAAATTGTGGTTTTATATATACGCTCGTATATATATATATGTGCAATTAATTAATGCCACGCGCACCACGCGTATATAATGCTAGCTCTTTCTTTCTTTTCTTTCGAATCAACGTATGCGCATAGACGCGCGTACACATACGTATAGAGAAATTTCACGATACAAATTGCCGCATCCGCTGCCGGCGAGAGACGTACCAATTTTCACGAGAGGAAATTACTATGCTTTTCAGCAAAAAACATAGTAATTTCCCGTCGATAAACGAGCCTGTGTCCTTAAGGTATGTGTATGTGTTTATGTGTACTCGTGCCATGTAGAGAAGAATATTGTATAAGTTTTATGCGAAAAATACTGAGTATGACTTTATACAGATTTTCTTCTTTTTACAGAACTCGTTACTTTTGACAATATAATCTTCAAAATTTTCATACATTTCAGATCCTAATAAAAGTAGTTTCTGTCAGAATTATTAATATTTCTTAGATTAATATAATAAGCTGTCGATTTCACGTTCATCAGCTGAACGGGTAAAATCGACAGCTTTGCGTTGAAAAAAAACCTATCGAATATGATACAACTATTTTTCCGATATCTGCCAATCCGATGGTTCCTTAATTAAAAAAAAAAAAATTTTCTATACAGTTGAAAAGTTTTATTCTCCATCCGTTACATATATACGAAATGAAAATCGTCGATTTTCCCGAGAGCAGAAGCAGACGTTATCCCGGCTGCTGCTTTTTTCGGTAGACAGGAAGGCCGATCAGTCGGAATTCCTGATGAGGGGAGAGAGAGAGAAAAAGAGGGAAGGGAGAGTAAGAGACTGAAATGTATCTGTGTGTGTGAGTAGGAAATCGGAAGGAATTTAAAGGGCCCGAAAAAAAGAGAACTGGAGAATGACGAAGTAGTTTTGGAACATCAGCGAAGGGAGATGTTTTTATTTTTAGGGAGACTCTTTAGCGCGCATGCGTAATTATAGAGCGGTGCTAAGGTTCCGTTTACTTTTTGTTTCGTTTGCTGTGAGAGTAAACAACATTACTGATAATTAAGCAAACGCATTTTGTTATTACTGGGAATGTCAAATCGTGAACTTCATTACGTTATTAGAAATTATAAGAAGCAAATTTTTCGGGGTCCGGTATAAATATTACAAAGAAAGCAACGAGAGGAAATGGAAGAAGCCATCATTGTCCTCGTTTGGACGTAAAAGAGGAATCGTAAGAAGTGGACAAAAGGGGAACGCTCGTGGGAAGTAAGAGGACTATTTACGTCTTAAAAATCTGGAAAATTATCATATTTTTAGAAAGTCGGAGCACTGGGTAACGATAATAATGCAAAGAGAATAGCTCGAACGTTTTTTTTATTTGCTAATAAGTTTGCACTACTCTTATTATTTAGCTTTAAAATCATTGCTCATCGTAAACGACTTATTGGTTTTTTTATCAGTAAAAATAAAAAGTCAAGACTTTTGACTAAATCTATTTCGAGCGCTTATCTACATATCAGGTTAGTTCAAAGACACCCGCAGAACAGAAACGCGTAAACGCGCGCTGGAGAAATAAGTAATAAAAGTGAAAATAAATTTGCCAAGAGAGCACATCTTGACTACACATGGTGTATAGAATCGCGCAAATATGCGGCGGCAAGTCGAGAGAGAAGCGGAGAGAAATAAAGAAACACTTGTTGAACATCGTCGTTGAGAGAGTCGAGCGGATATATTTACTTATTCACTAAATTTTAATGTCGAGTATAATGTGGTAATTAATATAGGTTTAATACTGTATAAAGTAGCTTTATATAAATTTTGCGGAAGTAATTTTGATATTATTCATTTGCTGTATAGCTATAAATTCAGAAAACAAAATCTTTATTGGGTTTCGTATGAAAATAGAAATGAAAGAACGTTATGAAATTTTTTCTTATCAACGTACATATTATAGTAAGCCAGTGTTTATATTAGTTAATTTATATCGATGCAGTAACATTAAAAGTAAAAAATAATTCCTATGAAGTATACGCCGTACTAATTTAAAAATTTACTGATAAACAAAAAAAAATAACAGCAGAACCAATTCTCAACACATTCTTGAAAATTTCACGGCAATTCCCTCGACCACATCACACCCAACAACCACATTGCAACAAAGTACGTCTATACTCCCAAGAATCGCCAACCTAACTCTTAATTCGCACGTACGTACTACCACCAACAACAAAATCAATCCCTCCCCTCCATAAAAAAAACCATCACTTCACCTCCTCGTAGTACCTTCACCTTATATATATATACACCGCGCGTAATGAAAGGGCCGGTAAGATCAGCACATAGCGTACAGGCATCGAAGCCCGATTTAATGCTATTCGATCGAGCACGCAATGATCTTGAACGGGCGAAGGCTTCCATTCCCTCGCTCGCTCGTTCGTTCGTTCGTTCCCTGTGTTTCGAAAGAGAGAAGAGAGGGAGAGAGAGGAAGCAGAGAAAGCGCATGCGGGAATAATTTACCTGCGGGCTCCTGGTGCCGAATGGCATTGGCAGAGTATAAGAGAGGGGAGAGAGATAGTATAAGAGAAAGAGAGAAGAGCGTGCAACGCCCGTGACGCGCGGGGGGGTTTACGTAATCGAAGAGAAAAATGAGATGTATACCATTAATTCGTCGTGTGGATACGGATTTTATGGGTATGACCGTGTGTGGATATTGAACGGGAGAAAGAGCAAGGAAGTTGTTTGGGAATAATTTTATTCCGCGGAGTCACGTGCTACTGATTGTAGTTTGGTTTTTTTTTCAGAATTATGTGTGGTGTATGTTGTGTCGAATTTTTTTTAGTTGGTGTACGCGAGAGTAATGTTTATTTGTTTCGTTAGTGTGTCAATTTGAATCTGACCCAAATGAGTAATTGTTATAATAATAGGGAGTCTGTATTAGCGGTTGATTCATGATAGGTTAAAAATAACGATAAATTCCTGATTGCCGTGTAGTGCTAAAAAAAGATGTCTATAGCCTACTAAATTTATATTAGGAGATATAATGGATTAAAAGGTCTCCAATGTGTTTGGGACTTGTCCGAACAAGGTATGATATCAATTTTTCTTCAAATTAAGAAGAAAAACAAATAGAATAAGCGCAAGGATATCAGTGACAATGATTATTTTTGTGAATGCGTCACAACGTATGACGAATAAAAGCATCTTTCGTTGGTTTCTGAAATGAAGAAAGTATTATTGTATAGCTGTTGATTTATAATAATACACACATTTGGTTTAATGAAAAATATAAAAAAAACATTTCTGAATAAGTAAACTCTCGCATATACGAACGCCGAAACAAAACCGTATAACATTAAGCCATTACAATTTGTTCCACGAACCTAAACTACCACACTTCTGTCTCGCGTACTCACCAATCAATCCTATATTGCACCTCCTCGTGCACCGATCATCATAAACGCTCTTGAAAAACCGTGACCACCGCATGCGCACGCGCTCGAATTATCGTGAAAGCACTGAAAATCGATTTATAATTCCCGCGAACGCGTATATAGAAGAGTCAGTTGCGCACAATGGAGGACGAGGAGAATCAACAGGCATCCTATGGCCCCCCTTATAGTTGCCGGTATACTTACCGCAAAAAAAAAGATGGGAATCGAATGACTGCACCGACGAAAGTGTAGAAAGAAGGGAGAGAGAGAGAGCGAGAGTGCAGTTTAATTTTTTTTTCCACGCCGGAACCGGAAATTCGAGGGAGGGAGTTGTACCTTTCGCACTTCCTTTTTGCACGATTCTGGTATCCGGCCGTGGAAGATGGGAATTGTAATAAGCGGTGGACTTTGGTGTGGTCGGTTGGTTAGTTTATTGTCAGCGAGGATTATTCGGTTGGCAATATTAAAGATACTTTCTAAATCGTATGATTTACCAAGTTTAAAGAGGAGGTCTGTTGGTCTTTCGCAATAAGACGTTGAAATTGAAACGTCTCTTTGTAAGCGAAACAGAATGTAACGTTTAATGCTATACGAAAGACTACCATTGAATTGTATCTTTTTTCTTCTTCTTCTATTTTTTTATTATAAAAAAAATCCTGATGTAGTGTGGTACACGTCGTATGACGCAACAACAGCGAGAGTGACTCACCGTATATTTCTTCGTTTTGGAGACACACGTATATACCGGTGTGGGTCGACACATATACGGTTAATCCTCTGGGGAGGAATACGCGTGCATGCATTTTTCATTATATTCTGTTTCTGGCTTCAAAGGCTCGCCAGAAATCAACGCGATTGCGAGTGTGTTTCGTGGTAAAATGGTGCGCGAAACTTGGAACAATAATTAAAAAGGTATTGACAACCAAGTGAAATAGCCGCATGGTAACGCTGGAATTAATATAGAGAAACGGTCGATGCGAGGAGAACGTGTGTATATATACATATAGAGGAAGAAAAAGAAAAAGTTGCTTTTCTGTATGTGTCACCTGACTTTGATGCGAATAGTATATAAGTTCGTAATACGTGAGACCGCATTTGCGTCCTATTTTTTGTCCTTTTTGCTTTATATAGTCACCTTGAACGCTTTTTTCCCCTATATTTCCTTGGCGTATCCAATTCTCGTCAGCTCGTAGTTACACACTACTGTACCAAAAGAAACACAAAAACAAAACTGACTCTTTTTGCGCTTTTCAGCGGTATATATATATATCTCTGCTGGTGCAAGATGACCAATGCCTTTTTCCACTTCTTTAGCGAATTCTGGCATTTTAAAAGGTTTACACGTTAAGTTTTTTATCTTTAACTTTGTTACTTTTTATCGCTACAAGAGGTCTGACTCTTTTTTTTTGTATTACATGTGCGTAAGGATAGATTGATGTTCGATGTTTTTGGGGCCGAAGTATTTTCATTGTTTTGGTAAGTGAGCTAATCGTTTTAAGGTTAAGTAACGGTTACAAGGACGGTCTTCAGGAAAGTTTTTTATGGACCAATTTTCAAACGTTCTATCAACATTGAACTGAAATGTCTTGACTCTCCGCATAAAAACGCGTCAATCTATCATAAATCGAGCTAATGAAATATTAGGTAATGAATAGCGTTAATTATATATTCTCGAACGTGATTACATCCGCGTCGTGATTACTTCCTGTGTATTAATGAGGCTCAATAAAAAATGTTTTCTATTAATTTATTTAAAACAACAAAACAACCGCGTGGCGACTAATGCAATTCTTAAACATCTACTTTTGTTGTACATATACGACACAAAAAGTAAGTGTCGTATAACGCAAGATTGTAAATTAAAATCAACGCCTAACAAGATGCTATGATTAAACGTTACGCTTCTGGTTAATCATCATACTGACCATAATATCACCGATTATCAATATAAAATACGTGCCGCAAACAATGTTATTATATTGACTCTGACCCACAATCTTCACACGCACTCGTGTCAGCTGCGTTTCTATCGTACGTATATACCTGGTCCATTTTTCTTAACGATCACAATCCATCACGAGAAAACTCCGTCGACATTTTTATTACCCCATATTGCAGTTAACTTTACGAGGACACTGATCTCTGAACAATTAACCAATCCACCATCTGCCAAACGATATCACTGCTATCGGATTTCGACTCTCTCTTGCAATGCATCCCCACAAAAGCACACGCACGTTGTATGCGTGTGTGTGTGCTTGTTACCTCATTGCATCGGTTCCAATCCAATCCCAACGCACATATATATACAATACGACTGTATATAGGCATTGAATCGAGGCCACGGTGCTCGTAATATGCAGATCGCGTAATTTTTTTTTATTTTTTTCAAACTACTCGCGGCGTTGCGGTTAAACTCTCGCTGCTCTCCCTCTCTCTCTCTTGACAATATAACCTGGTAGTAGCGAAAAAGCATGTAAACTCTCTAGTTCACT
The DNA here is from genome assembly GCA_035583055.1 of Torymus tubicola. Lineage (NCBI taxonomy): Eukaryota > Metazoa > Arthropoda > Insecta > Hymenoptera > Torymidae > Torymus > Torymus tubicola. The sequence goes on from JAWWEQ010000001.1 coordinate 11,522,039, forward strand.
AGTACGTATATAAAAAACCAACGATTTTATGTATATGTATGTATATGTGTGTGTGTGCTTTTTCCGGCGCACATTTTGATAATAAAGTCTACGGTAGTATTAACGAGATAATAGAGAGCAGAGAGCGGACTGCCGACGGCGGGCCTAATATGGAACTTTTCACGTGTAAAGTGTGTCGGCTAACTGCGTATCAGGGAAGTGCCGGTCGACGCAAGAGTATAGTGCTCTCGTATATGAACGCTATCTTGGCGTGTTCTGAAACGCGGAATACACTTTTCAACGGTGCGTGTGTGTGGTTGACTGGTGCTGGTTTTTTTTTGTTTATTTGGGAATCAATTAGTTTAACTGAATATTTTATTAAAAGGATTGTGTCTCCACATGATATTTTTTTTTGTTCTTCTTTACGGAAGGTCTATCTTTGATGGAAATAGTTTATTTTTCTCTTCCATTTGTGAAAGATTTTTTAACATTTGCTTTTGTTAGTTTACGAAGAATAATGGATGATTTTAATTTAATTAATCAAAATTTTTTCTCAGTGTACCTAAGATTGTAATTTTATTAACATTTCAGTTCCATTAATCTTAATTTTTTAATTTTATTGTAGTCGTCTAAATATAGTCTGGTAGACCGCGTACTTTAACATATGAATTGTTAAGATTATGTAATGTTTTCATAAATTTATATTTATTTTAAATTGAACGTATATTTATAGACTTCGCAATCAAATTTCTATAAATCTAAAGCCAACACTGTTATTTCGTTTTATACACTTAACTTTTTGAAATTAATTGAAAGTATGTTACCTGCCAATCATGAGATTTATTATACGCTTCATCTGTCAACTCATAGTTTCCTAGAAAAGAATTTTATCCTCTTTCTTGTGTTCCTTTACACTTTTATAAACGGATCTTCTTGCAAAATGTTCAATATTCAAATAAGTAAAAATTGACTAATAATTAACAGACAAACAACAGTATAGATATTAATTAGGCATCTTAAAAAAGCCTCTCCTTCACGAAATTTCATTTAATTAACTTACCAGCTATTAATTTTCACCCACCAAAATAATTCCTCTCGCAATTAGCCTACTTTTCAAAACTTTTTCCCCACCTCCAATCGCAAATCTTTACAACTCTTCTCTCTCTCTCACATACCTCATTACATAATTCCACGCCTAATTTTCCCGATTTCCAATCGCATTATATTCTCCTCTCTCGTCTCCTCCGCGCTTAAACCCAACGAGCCATTCAATACACCGACCCGCGTGCGCACGCAGCAGCAGCTATATATATTGCGAAATTCAGCTGAATGGACGCGATTCAGCGACCGTCCGTATACGCGAATTTCCATTTATATAATCGACCGCCGCTGCTCGCGCACAATAAGGTGAGAGAATCCATTCTTCGATCGATTTTTCGCTGTTACGTCGTATAATTCCACACCACACTGGCCCCCTGAAAATTCACGCTCTTGCGTCACGCTCGACCCGTGGCAATTAAACAAATTTGCTCGCAAGTCTATGCTGGTGAGTACGCAGGTGATTCGATTGCGAAAACAAGTGTATGGAGGAGAGAGATGGAGGATGGATGGTCAGGCGATACGCGACCGGCGGAATTCCGGTTTCAAAGCAGCTGCTTCCAAAATGTGCGATACCGCACGAGAGAAGAGAGGTTTTTGGAATTTTCCAATGGAATTGAAATGCTAAATTTCGGTTGATCAAAGGAACGTGTCCTATATATATGTATTAAAAAGGAATTGGAATTAGCTTCAATTTCCGCATTGAATATTAGCTTTTAAAATTGTTATTATATATATATATATTTTTAATTAATTTTACAGAACTTTCACAAAGGAAACGAGAGAGTATACGTGCGTCGTTGTTTTTGCTCTGATTAGAGGATTAAAAATATGCAGAAAGTATGTACTCTCGTAAACTGGATGAAATTATTATATTTATACACTAAACTAATTGTAAAAACGTTTACATTACACACACACGCTTGAACACTTAATATCAACTATTAACAATTAATCTTGTAAAAGGTTCTATACAACTATCGGAGAAATGCTTTTCTTGCTACATCTATAACGATGGACAATTAATAAACTATAGTAAATCGCATTATAAATGCTTCGCGCACGTTAAAGTGTTCATCGATGGAGGTAAAATTAGAAAATCACACGCTTAGGCAAGGAAGATAATAACGTCTCGTCGTCTATATGAACACTTATACTCATAATAGTTCCCTCGCGCGTTAATTGAAGCTGTAAAATCTGCCACTTTTACTTTAAAAACTTCAAACAATCATTGTCTCATCATCATCATCACAATCGCTTATTAGATTATAGACGCGTTCGATCGTCCAATCTCCCTTGTTTCATCGTTACCCAACAAGGACGCACACGATGAAACGTAATTTATGTAACACAGAATGATAGTAGATTTTCATCTCTCTCTCTCTCTCTCCTCAGGGTTACGCGTTCCTTTTTACGCCCGGTAAGCGTTACAAAATATTCGAAATTTCGTATATTAATACTTGCGCTCGCGCATTGTTTCTCGGGAGCTCTCCTTTTACGCAAGGCTTGTCGCGTTGAAGGTCCCAAAAGGAGTTATAAAAAAAATATTACTACCTTCTTTCATAAACACGAGAGCACCACGTATACACATATTGCCCAATGAAAATCTTTTGCTCAACGTATAAAGCGTAGGCGTATATTCCCCTGAGAAATATAAGTGTAGTATATCCGTCGTGTACACTTGTATATACTTTCCAAAATTACTGTTCAATCGCTCGCAGGCCCACAGTTGTTAATCTATATATCGCAGCTGGCTTGGTTTTTAGGCTGACTTCTTTGGGCCTATTATCGCGCATGCGCGCGGCACGTTGCCACGTGTAATTTTCCGCGGAAGGAAAATCTGCGCGCGCACGCATGCACTTCAGGTCTAATAACGGTTTTGCTCGCGCGCGCGCATTGTTCGCTATAAGTGTATATATATATGTGCTCTAATATGTGCGAGAGAGCGGAGTTTAGGTTTTAGCGAGTGCGATGTAAATGGTTGAGGCTTTTTCGCAGCCTCGCGTACGAATGGATATACCGTGTTTTGCTGCGAACGTAAGTTGATACATGTGTGAAATAGGTTTTGTGCGGCGAATGGCGTGATGTTTTTCTTGAATGGTGTTTAAAAGTATTAATAATTTAGTTGGAAATGGATTTTAATGTACGCGTATATACATATTTATTATTGGAAAAAGTTTTAACTAAAAAAAATGTTTGAATTTTAAAATAAGTTCGTTGTCTGCTATTTCATAAGCAGATGACATAAGAACTTATTAATCACAATATGTTTTCCTTGTAAAAAAAGATTGTTTGAAAGATGAAGTATAAGTAAAATGTGAATGAATGAATGAATTGTCATTTATTGTAAAACAGTTGCTTTACAAACTTAATAATACATATATAAATATTTCGCGTAAAAATACAGTGATAAAAATAACATAATATAAAATTTAACTTAATCAACTATAGTTTATTACCCTATTTTTATATTTGATATTTTATATTTATATTTGATACCACATTCAAATGTGGTATAAATTTAATCTCAATATGCGAGATAAACTAAATCTTAACCTTCATTGTTCAAGAACACAGTAAGTAACCATACATAACCTCAAAAATCACCTTAATATCGCCTTACATGAATACTTGCGAAACTTATGCAAATTAATTTAGTGTTTATAACATCAATTGCAACGCTTAATACTTCTCATTAGATCGATTCTCGAACTTCTATATATAGTCATCTCCCCATTTTCTGCTTCAACTTCACTTCCAGAACTACGACCTCCCAAACTTCCCACCTACGCGTCGTTACCAGGAACTCATATGAAAAGCCAAGGAGGAGAAAAATGACATCCTGTCCCTACGAATGAATCCCCTTCCGAAAAATTAGCGCGGCAACTTTTGTTCACACTCTCAGAGCGAAGGGTCCGGAGCTAGATGATGCGCCCCGTGGCGTCCTAGGCGCCTGCGCGCAACGAATTGCGCAACGATCGGTCGGTTATATACGGTAACGACGCAACGGTTTCTCGTCTCGCCTCTGTGAGTGCGAGCATCCGAGTGACGGGCGCGTCTGTTTGTGATGCGCAAATTGCTATGGTCTAGTCGATGGAACTGATTGTGCTTGGAGTTGGGTAATTCGTCGTCGGGGTTTACTGGAAATGAGTTGGGTGAGGTTAAAGACTGCGGCTGCGGTGGTTTAAAAGAGAAAATAACTTTATTGCGATTTTGATAAAAAAAAAAATAAAAATTACATGAACGATCGTTGTAGTACTGTTAAAAAAAATATGTAGAGATAAAATATATTGTTTATTTAGAGGTCATGTTCCTGAAAACAACTGAATACCGGGAGTACAAGGTCCTTCCATATTGGAGGACTGTAGGGATTGGAAAAGACTTCGTTAACTAATCTTTTGCTCTCTCCCAGAACAACATCCGTCATGTTTTTGAATTGATCGAGCATTTGTGAGACTGTGGTCACTTGGTCTACGTACTCCCCGGTTATTCTACAGCTTGGGCACTCACATCTACAGTCATATATTTCGTTTGTCAATTCGTATTGTAAATTTAATTTAATTCTCGTGATGGTCTAAGAACAAAAAATTATTTACGTATATTTATTTGTTGTGAAGTAAGATTTTATTTATTTATAAATAAGGTGTATTGTATTAAAAATGGCTTACCATAAGCATTTCTTTCGCATTTTTGTTCATGATTTTAAAAGTTGTGTGCACACTGTCACGTACACTTTTCTCATACTTTGCAGTGAGTAAATCAAATTTATCTCTATAAAGATTTTCACATTCTCTGGCATCCATTTTATCAATTTTTATTTCTCTGAATGATTCCTTAAATAAACGTAACATATGAGTAATTATTATTTATAAATGCTGTTTTTTTTTATTACCCTTAGCATCAATACTAATGGATGTTTTATCATAGCAGATATAATGCTTTCTTTGATATGTAAAAATGAGTCCTCTGCATTCTTTTTTTGTTTTTTATATTCTGTGAGATCTCGCTCTTGTCTCTCTAGTATTTGTAATAAATGATCGGCTGCTTTTATCATTTTCTGCTCGTCGAATCCCTTTGTCAACGAAAATATGGTAAATTAGAAACAGAAATTAATACTATTAAATTATTTTCAATTATGATTAATATTAATATAAATGCTTACTGAGATAATGTTCCATGATAATACTCCAATCGCAAAGATCACAAAAATAACGAGAATGTTTTTCATTATTGATGATATTTTCTTTCTACGTTTGAGCAATTAATTATAAAATTTAGTTAAATCTTTACGGTGATCGTTCAAACTATTTAATAAAATTTCACTAGCATCGTTTAGTTTGTATACTGTGACTGTTATTATGTCTCTGGCTAATACTTCCAGTTCCAGAAATAGCAAAGCTGTTGTTAGTTTATTTTGATCGATCGATGTTATTAAACTTATTATTATTCCGTAGTACAAACTGATATATACATCGTATGTGTACAAAACTCCTAAATTTATTGTGAGAAAAGTGGCTTTCCGAAATTCTTATAATTTTATTTAATAGTTATTACATAATGAAGTGCATAATAGTTCTCTTAAGTTTTTTAATATTTGTCGATGCAACGAATATAACAGTACGTATATTATATAATTTTATTGCCAAACTTACAATTTTTATTTTCACATTAAAAATTTATTATTTATATGAATGAAGAGACCTACTCATCCTCTGAGCAGAACGAATCTCATTGAAATATCGGATATCTTGTATGAAGGGTTAGGAGCCTTAGTACAAAATATCACGGAATACTCAAACGATATAATGATAATAGAGAACTCGTTATTATATTTGTACTCTGATATCTCGTATGCGCTGAACAACAATCGATTTATAAAGATACTTCAGGTATAAGATAATACTTTTCAACTATATAGCAACATGTAATTTTGGTGATTAGAAAAAGTTAACCCAATAGAACCTTATTAAATTCTATTTAAGGAAATATTGAAAGGAGATGAGACACCTAGTATCAAAGAATGTGCACAAGTTTACGATTTAACGTATACTGCATTCATGGCGGATAATTACGAACATATTTATCGTGATGTAACTCAGAACCTCAAACAGTTAAGATCAAGTGCAACGGCAGTTATGCAGGTAATGCATTTCATGCGATTGAGTATTTTATATGAAATATTTATGTGTATAGTGCCTGAAGAGTGTTCTTATTAAACATTATGTGATGTACTTTTTCATAGGTCGCTGGAAAGATAATAGAGCGTATAGATGTTGACCTTGAAAATGAACTTGATCTTTGTAATAGAGATTATAAGAAATGTAATCTAACCGGAGACTATATTACAGAAGTAGAACTTTTAGCTCCGTTAGTCGATGATTTAGATTATTTTATGGATATTTTATTTAGAGATGGATTGTATGTTGAGAGGATTTATGCTAAATCATATAATTCTCAAATTTGGAGACGCATCTTCCTACCAGTACACGATTGTTTAGTTAGTGCAGCTTATTTTCGTGAATCTAAATAAAGTTTTATTTATAAGTTATGAGTCACATGCTTTTTATAGCTTTTACGTGTAACATTTATATGCGAAATTATTATATTGTTAACAGACATTTTTAATAAATTATAAGTTTTTAATCTATTGCTTACTAGTTTTATTTCTTTCATATCCCTGCCTCTTTTCTTTTAGTTTCATACGACATAGAAGTGGTTCCCACTTTGTTCTTCATTTCAATCAATCCGTTTTCCTATACTTTCTTTTCAGTACCACTCTACGTTTACAAACCTCTTGACCCTTTTTCATACATACAAATTCCATGGAAAATTCCTCCAATTCATTCCAAATAAGCCGAATCAACTCAAAACCCTTCCACGTCGCTTATCCCGCATTAACCGTAAAAGCTCGCACACACACATCTCTCTCTCTCTCTCTCTTATAAATAAACCAACCGACTTTACTCGCGAGACTCGCTCTCGTACATCCTTAATTTCGCGCGGGAAAATTCGAATGCAGCCCGCGCGCAGCACTCGCTCGTACACGATTTATGCTTGCAATCGCGAAAAAAGCTGCTGCTGCTGCTTTTTCACTTATTCAGCGAGTTCCCATGCGGGTGCCGCTGCCATGTGGAGGAGAAGGAGGAAGGAGGATGTATGTTACTTCGCGCTCGCGCGCTAATGGCTATCGCGAGCGTTTTTGAGGTTATATATAGGTCGTTTCGAGGTCTTGCAGTTTATTTTTTTTAATGGTGGTTTAGGTGAAGGTGTAGAAGGTTTGGTTAAGTGCGTTCGTTAAGTTTCAAGGATCTTAGGAGGAGGTTGCGAAATTTTTTAATAGGAGAGGGTGATTGAAATGTAGCGGAGAAGGAATTTTGGTAGTTAACTGATTAATTACAGCGCGTGGATGCTTTTTAATTTGGGCGGAGGCTTTTTCGTTCCGTCGAACGCTTTAATTTACTTAACAAATTGATAAACGAGAATTGGAAGAGTTCCGTTTAGTTAATCATACCGTTAGGATATCAAGTAATAATTGAATAACATAGTCTTTTTTATTTGAAAAAAAAAACGGTAACTGAAAGTAAAAGAATGTATTAATGACAGTTGGTATAAGATACATTTAAATTCTCATTGTAAATTTTATCCCATTATTCTTTGTTCGCCGAGAGACAAAACCCCACAAAATATTGATATTCTTAATCCACCACACGTATATCACAATTCTCTCGTGCACCGGTGCAGCCACAGCGAAACGAAACCCAAAGTCTCCCTGGAGTCTCCTCGCGTATATATATATATATGTACTCGCCATTATTTCCATTCGGCAAGACCTCACACGTAACTCAGCATCATCACATCGCGCGTCGCGCATCCGCGATTCAAACACCCACGCCGCGCCCCCGTGCATTGTCGTGTATTACAGTCGTCGCCTAGCAGTCGGCGGCATCACATAAAGGCTCTACAACACAGAGCGCTTTTATCTGATATTTTTTTTGCTTTTAGCAAAGAGGCAAGGCGCGATTGTTTCTGTTAAAGAGGCGCTTGATTTTGAGGAATTGATTGCGGACGCGGTGTGGCGTAATAGTTGCCGCGGCTTTGTATGTCTACGCGGGCCTATGTGGATTGAGCGAGTTGGGAGGAGTATTATAATAATGCGAATGTTGAGGAGTCATTTCCTTGCGATGTCTTTTTGCCATGGGGTGCGTTCGTGTGAAACAGTATGATATAATGTTGCGAAAGTAAAAGGTGTATATACAATGTAGAACGAGGCGTATATACGCAAGAATAGTTTTATTTGAATTCCAAGTCATGCTCTCGCGAGAGGAGAGTCTTCGTTATAAATTATATTATTCGATTATTCGAAGCCTGCGCCTTAAGATTTACAATTATAATTATTGCTTACACATAATCAAACCAGGTCTATAATTAGCGCACCGTTAATGTGGCATGACCGCCGCACGCGGAACCTTTTTTCTTTCCAATGCTTTGTGTCAATATCGAGCTCTCCCACTCTTTATACACCAGTAGTGCAATTGTAACCTTCGACTTGATTGACGTAAAAGTAATATACTACGCTGCTCTTTAATGTACATACACGCCAGTTATATAGGCGTTAAATACACACGTCCACTCGCATCATCTCATCATCTGTCGCGTATATATTATACCACTTCAAATTTATTAATAAACATGAAAAACATGTCGCACGTACGTGGCTTTTTCCTCTCCCCTTGAAACTTTATACTCTCGCGCGTTTCGACATCAGTGTATGTAGCCTTTTAAAAAAAAAAGCGACACCTTTTCACTCAAAAGAAAGAAGAAGAAAAAAAAGCAGCTGCATGTAGTTTCGAGAATATATACATGCATATACACGTATAGGCGCGTACTTTCGTAGACGCAAAACGGCGACTGTATGCTCGAGAAAGAATTATAGAACCTTTTAGCGCGCGGTATACCGAGCTAATGTGGAGAAAAAAAGTTGGAATTTGCGAGTGAGTGAGAGAGAGAGAGAGAGAGGGAAAAAAGAGTTTTAATTTACCGCCCCGGGCGAGTGAGCGCGCTTTCGCGTAATTTTCAGCGGAACACTTAGGGAATAGATGTTTACTATAAACACGGGGGGTTTATTGGATTTTAAAGGCCAGGGAAGCGTATTGAATATTTACGGGTGGCGCGGTCTCGGCTCGGTTAGTTTATGAAGGGTTTATTGTCGTATTATGAATTTATTATTTCTTAACAATATTTAAATAAATTTTTAAGGGAGTTTTAGTGTGTGTTTATACACAGTAGTCGTAAAATTTATAATAGTGTATATGATTGAAGATTTTTCATAGCTTTCTATATAAAGTACAATATTTTGTTATAAATTAATTTACAAAGTGTATTTAATATTGATGACGTTCTGAATGCAAAGGATACATTTAAAATTATATGCAAATTTTGCGCAAAAACGCAGTATCAACGATAACCATCAGAAAATATTTAAATTTTGATATATATATATGCTGGCGTCATATTTCTCAAAATAATCCAGTTACCATATGATTAATACTGACAAAGCTGAAAGTTAATCTACTGTAAAAATATTGTAATAAAGTCATATGTCAATATCATTTCAATATTATTAAAATACTACGTTATTTCAGTACTTTTTTTATACTGCCACAACACAACCTGGTAACTAAACAAACCTCGAACCGTTCCTCATCGTTCTTTAATCTCGAAGTATACTCTAACAAGCCCCCAATCCTCTCTCTTCTGCAGAACCAACCTTCCACTCCCCGTAATCCATTTCGCCTCGACTATACATTTTCCCCGCGCACTATATATACCAACCTCTCTTTCTCTATCTCGTATCGCACGAAAATCGGCCGTAAAGTGTCAGAGTCGAGTGTAGGAGAGGTCACCTTCTCTTCTTCTCTCTACCTGAGAGAGGTACCTTTTCTCTCTCCGTTCATCCACCTTTTTTTCGCGCTCGTTTGGAGTAACGTTATATATATATGATTTACCTGCGCCGGCAAATTTTTTTTTTCTCTAAGTTGGAGTTGGGTGTATGCGAAATGGTTGCGGAAATTCAATATGCGGACAGTGAAGAAAAAAGAGGAGAAAGAGTGAAAAGGAGAGAAAGATATAGAACCAGTTTCTTTTTTCGCCGCCTGAGCGACGGATCTTTTTCTGCGTGTATGCGCACGAAGTCAGTGCGGTTTTTTTTTTTGCTTGGAATCGCGCAGAGGGGTTTTGTAATCGGTTCTACTGATGGAGGAGAGAACGAGGGAGAGAGAGAGAGTTAGAGGTTTGTGTGGCTGGCGTAGTGCGGTGATGGTTGAATTAAATATTGGAGATTACGTTAGCATTATTATTCCTGGTCTCGGTGTAATTGAAAAATGTATAGTAACCTGTCTGAAATGTAAAAATATTAAATATTATTCGTTTATCATTTATTTTATTAATTTATTTGAAAGTAATTTCATAGATCAAACTAAAAAAATATGAGATTATAATAGTAACAATATATATATATATATATTAATCATGAAGGATTTTTTTGAAAAATAATTTTAATTTGAGATATATACTAAATTTGGTATAAAAGTATCGTTCATACTAAATCAATGTATACTCATGTATATAAATTTTTGAGTTTATATATTGATAAAGTGAATTTTCTATCGAGCAAACAATAGAACTAAGCATTAGTTATAACTTATTGTTGTCTAAGTACCGATGAATTTTTACACTTTTTGAAACGAATCTTGATATCAAAGCTATATTGTATTAAATAAAAAAAGTTTAATCTTATTTTTCATGGTGAACTACGTAACATTTGAAAGAATATTCAACGAAAACATATAATAAACTCAAGTTACTCCTTCACGGGCAATACAAAAATAAATTAAATATTAAATTACAGGAACGGTGGAATGAGCAAAAACAATATTAAAGCGATGTATCAGGATTATAATAATGCGCTGTCACGCAATGCTCAGCAGACTCTGAAACAACCGCATTGTTTTATATATATATGATACAATAGGGTACCGGTCCCCCTAATTCTGTGCTTGCCCCTATTTGTATACCTTTTTATTGACATATTTGGTATAAATAAAAGGTTCTAACTTTATAGAAGTTCTGAAAAAACTATTACCGCCAATCGCATGATTTACCGCATAATGTTTCAATAATTGTTAGTTAAAAAGGCACATTAATACAATCTTTTATCCTATAGTCTACTACAAATATGTCATTATATGGAGCCGATTTGTTTCCCAATAAATAAAAAACGTTACCCTGTGCTCCAACAACCAAATTAAAGCAATTATCTGTACCTAAATACTTTACCATTCACACATAAAATCCCTATCGAAAATACAACTGCTGCATCTCCTTCTTATAACCAGCAATTACAATTAATTAAAACAATCTCATACTCCACACCAGCACTATATATACCACGCGCGGCGAAAATGCAAAAACTTACGTGTGCGCGTGGTAGAGCACAATCGCACAGTAAATCAAAGCCGCGGTTCTCACATACACACACACACATACATACATATATAACGTATACATGCACTACACGAACTACTACTCCTCCTCGCTCGCTTGCCCGCGCAGCGTTCGCGAGAGAGCAGCGAAGCGGTGGACGGAAAAGGCGCCTCGAATTCGATTCGACGCGATCCTGTTACGGAATGCCGCTGCTTCCTCGCTGTTGCTGCTGCTGTTGCTCTCTGCTGTATATATATATGTATAGTGTAAACATATATATGATGTACGAGTATATATAGCGCACGAGATTATACACTTTTTAAAAAGATTATAAAATTTTAACTATTTTATGTATATATATACCCCTTCAATCTATCACGTACTTCGTCACCACTTTCTATACCAAACATATAAGCAATCCCGTGTATACATATAGACGCGTCTGTTGAACAACAACGCACACACGTCGATAAGCACGCGGACAATCGCGCGCGATCGCTGTAAGAGAAGCAGCAGCAGCAGCAGCAACAGCAGGAACGTATACGTCGGTGCTCGCCTATAAATCAGTGGGTCATCGAAGAGAGTCGTTGCGCTCGCGCGCCCACGCGAGCAGCGAGGCGAAACAATGGAGAGGATGGAACCGTTTTACGCGGGTGGAAAATTCGCCGCCGTGTGTGCTATATACACGTACTACTACTACTACTGTATGCGCTTTTGGCTGAAAATCGAGAGAATGCGTGTATAGTGCTGCTATATAACCATAGCTTTGGGGAGTGCAGATTGACGAACGGGGTCGAGTGCCGTGTGGATGTATGTAGATGTACGATTGGGAGGGGATTTCTTTTGAGCCGACTATATGTGTTTTCAATTAGAAGTGCGAGTGGAATTGAATTCCGCAAGGTACGTGGATATATACAAACGGCGAGATTTAGAGTTGGAGGTATAATGAAGAATTTTTGTTTATTCGTCGGTGTGGTAATAATAAAATATACGCATTTTGGTCGATATTACGCAAATATTGGATTAACATTCGGTGGGATTATATTATGTTATTTGCTAAAATCGTAAGTATTATACATTTGTTCACTGTTAAGTTATTGCTGGTTGTATATATATGTGTATTTTACTGATTTTACAATAAAAGTTGTTAGTTTATGTTACATTTACGGATATAATTCAATGACTAAGTTTTATAAATATACCATACTAGTCTCGGACACAAAAAAATTCAAAGTATACAGGAAGTGATCAAATTATTTTCATAATGATTTTTAAACTTTAGATCAATAACAAAAACCTCAAAATATTGTGTTTCACGATTTTTCTTGGAACAATTTTTGTTACCCTATATATACTAATACGCAAAACTTATTTATTTTAATGAACCCGATTTCTATTTCCTTCTTCGCTGCTGTAACCCGGAACTCTCCTCGCCCACTTTTCAATCTACGTTCCAAAATAACTAAACGATACTCTATACCTATACCTATATCGACTTATCCTACCTATACCTAAACCTAACCAACATTCCTCTACCCTTAACCTTTCCTCCGATCTCCTTCTTCTCTCCCAAACCCCTCTCAGAAACAACACCTTCCCGTAACAACACATCGGCACGCTGCAACACCAGCCACCTCTCCTCGTCATCGTTGGCGTTCCACGCGATCGCGTCTCTCTCTCTCTCTCTCTCTCTCGCGACACTATATATATATATACATACACGCGAGAGAGCGCGCGGCTACGCGAGGTCTTTAACCCTGGCATGCAGCAGCAGCAGCAGCGGCAGCAGCTCACTCGCGGTGTCCGCTAATGAAAGCCGCTGCTGCCGCCGGCTAGTGCCACGAAATTTCCGTCTTTCCAAGAGAAGAGACGGGGGATGGGGAAAAGGGGTACACTCGTAGAGGGATTATGTGGGGCAGTGGGGATGCGCCGTCGACGTGTGTGGTTTTGGCGTATGGACGGTTGAGAGAAAGAGAAAGAGCGAAGGGATATTGGTTTGGGGATGTTGGCATACGGGATATTGTGCTGCTGCGGTGCTGTTCTGGTGAGGGTTGAGGTGTTGGAAGGGTTAGACATACGAATGTGAAAAGTATAATGTTTAGTTTAATAGATATGTGTAAAAGCGAAGGATTTTAATTATTATTATAGTTTTTAGTTACAATTTCATCACCGGGTTACCAATGATAACGAGGAAACTGGGAAAGGATAGTGCAAAAATTTTCGTATGCAAAATTTGATTCGGTATATATATATAACGATCAAAATGCAAATTGTATTCTACAATTTGGGACGTTTATCTGCTTTGGCATGCATTTCAATACGAACTCGTGCATTATGGCACTCTTTAACCTTTTTATTGTCCTCGGGCTTTTGTCCAATCGCTTCGCCCGTTGTCCAATAACCACTAGACTCGGTCTACTTCATTTTTATCGACAGCACTAAATTCCATTCACTTCAGCTTAAAAAAAAAGAAAAAAAACAGAAAGAGAGAGAGAGAGAAAGAAAGAGTGAAGACAAGAACCACTGCTGCTCTGCATCAACAAGCACTATGAATGCGCCAATTAAATCGCCTAAAAACACGCGCCGCTGTAGCAGCAGTCGTTCAGACTTCGCTGTGTGCAACAGGAGCGCAACAGCGATAAATATACATTCCCACTCCGCGACCTAAACGACAACTCCGCCACTCCCCACGAGTGAATGCATTTTTAAAAGCGACGCGCACGAGATAATTAAATCACCTTCAGTGTGTATAAATCACTCGATCTCTCATCGATCTTTCACTCCCTCGCGCGCGAAACAAACGCATATCACGCAGCACAGACCGGGAAAAAGAATCAATAAACAAGAGATTTACGTCTACGTATATATAAACGAATAAATCGTAACGTTGCGGCTGCAGTGTGAATTTGCATAATACGCGCGTAAACGATGGCCCCGAAAAAAAAGAAAGAAAGAATGGAATATATATCTCCCCCTTGCAATTTCTCCTCTCGCGCGCGCGAGGGCTAATATAAATCTCGAGCGAGCGTAATGAAGCGCAATTACGCGGCGCTGCACAGCTTATACCGCCATTGCTACTGCACTCGATTTATGTAAATCGTCGCGCGAGAGCACGGCGAGCAATAAAGCACACACGTAAGTGCGTTCGCGGAAAATCGCAGGTGCAGAGGAATTTTGATGGATGCGCGCGAGCGAGTGAGTAAGGTGGTTTAGCGAGAGTTATGCGCACGTTCGCGCCTTTAGCAGTATAGAGAGAGAGAGTAGCTACTGTGGACTGGGGTTGGTAGGGGGTCGAGGTGGCTAGCGAACGTTTAAGGTTATAGTTGGTCGGTGCATAGTTGGGATTGTTTTGAGGTTACTTTAGAAAGGGGTTAGTGGATTAAGGGGTTCGGGGGTTTTGTAAAACATTGAGATATTTTTATTTAAGAAAGTTGTATTGTATGTGATTTGAAGAAAAATGGTAGATAAACTAGTTTATGTATAAAGATATTGCTTATTAATGTCGGGGACAACTGATTGAAAAGATAATATATCTGTAATAGACAATCGTTGATAGTACTGTGAAAAATAACTCAGTTTCTTTTTATTTGAATGATCACAATGAACGAAAAATATTTTATGTGATACTTTAAGTGATTTAACTATTGTAGATACATTTTAAAAATTGATAATAACTGTATCACTTAAGTTCTGATTCTTAAAGATATACTATTAAATTGCTAAAACCATTTCAACTATACCTAACCAATATCAAAAAATCAAAATTTTTTATGTTTGCATCTAGATATATCTCTGTTAAGTGCTGTTAAGTTGTGTTTCACTTTTGAGATTCCATCTTATCTGAACTTAAAGAAGTATTATAAGAAGTATTAATAGTTGATAGATAGTGGAGAGAAGTTAAGCACGTATCATGATTTTTTTTCATCAAGTAGTTTTGACAATTATTTTAGTGGTATTTTTTCGGATACAAAACTACGACGTTTTTTATCACGATATACATAAAAAATTGATCGATTATCTGATGAAAAAATTGACTACACAAATGAAGGATAAGGAAATAGCCGAGCAAAATTATAATATTCTAGTCTGTGATATGCTAATGTCCATTATGTACCAAGTACATTATATCGTGACCTTTTATCGTGACTTAGTCATAACCGACTAATTTGAATTGATAAACCAGTAAAATCTCATCTTGAACCAAATCCCGTAACGTCTAAATCATTCCATTAATAAATCCCTGCACATCAGAGAATCTGTACCTACACATCAGAAAACCACTTTGTCTCGTCTCTCGCTAAAAAGTATCGTCGACGATCTTCCTCTATCCAACACGACAAAAAACTTCCAACTACTTTCGAACCCATGTACCACTTCCCGAAACATCCTTAAAACTCCCTAACATCGAACATCGTTCCTCGATTCTTTCGACAAAGACTACCACCACCAGCAGGAGCACCTTAAGTGAAAGTCGCCATTGGCTTTCTCAAGCAGAATCCTTATTTTCACGCGACATCGCGACACAACCCGACGGCGGATAAAAAAAAAGGACAAAGACACATGCGCACGGGGTCAAAGAGGACAAGGAGAAAGTGTATATATATATATCGTAAGACTAGCGATGGAGTTTGTGATACTGATGCTATAGGGATTTTCGTGCCGATGCGCTTGACGGGGACGAGGAAGAGAGAAATTCAGCGCAGAGAATTTGGGCAATAAATAAGTCAGGTGTCGGAGAGAGAAAGAAAGAAGAAGAGTCTATACGTGTTAATTAGACGATAAAGCCGACTCGATTTATTAGGGTGCAAGGTTGGAGTGTAGGTTAAGTGGGTGATTATAGCTGAGGCATTGTGACACCGGATGGTTTTCTAGTTTTAAATCTCGGAAGGAAGAAAGTGCTTAACTGCATTGTTTGCGTATTCGAGAAAAATGCTGTGACAATTTCTTCCCAAGGGATGTCAGAGTGTATCGGAGATTTCTTTATAATGAATTTATAGTTATTTCGAATTGTTTGTAAGTTTATATCTGTTGGCTGACAATCAGCAAATCGAAGTTTGCATTGTTTTGCATAAATTTAGTATATACTATTAGCATTTATGGATAATGGAAATAGTAATTAAGATTGTAAGAGACGGAATACATTTTCCTACTTAATAGTTGTGAAATTTCTTTGCTTAAAAATAAAATAGCGGCTAAATCAGTAATAAATCAAGTAATTTGCAGTGGGATTAGCTTACTCCGATCCTTTGAGCACATTATAGAAGAAAGTAAAGAATTTTTAATTGCTTAGCCATTAAAGAGTCAATAACCGACATTATTTATTCATATCAAGGAAAGACTATTAAAGAATAATTAAGATAATAGCAATAATAATATAAACAATCGCTACAATTAATACATTTTAAAAGCTAAGATCAGAATCCTCACTACCACACCAAAAGGTTACAACCATATATTCTTTCGAAATCGATAAGTATCTCGATCTAAATTAACATTTCCCATACATGCCCACATACGAGTAGTGTATTATACTGCACGCAAAAACAACAATATCGAAGGAACAACTGGCCAGGCATACACGGTACCCCCGAAATCGAGGTTATACACGATGGTTTACACCTGCAGTATAGCAATGTGCACATGCGACAGGTGGTTTATCCCGACTACTCTTTGTTTATCGAAATCCAAGAGAACGAAAGAAAGAAATCGTTGTACAAAAAGGGTGCACAGTTTATATCGAAGCTTTGCGAATGGTGAATGATGTGAGTGGATAGTATATAGGGGCTCTTTGAAGTATTTCTCACAGTATGGGTTGTAAATGAAGTTTACGACTCGATAAATCACGGGAAATATTGTCCGTTGTAATATAAATGAGCAATAAAATCGCGTGTTAATGCACGAAAGATTGTGCGCGCGCGTGGGTAGTATTTTTTTCTCCCTCTCTCTCTCTCTCTCTCTTCGTAGCCATACACGGATTGCGCAATTTTTTGACGAAGCTGTAAATTGACGTTGCACAAAATTTACAACCTAACTGATTCGCATTGAATCCATGAAAAAAGAAAAAAATTTTGTCCGTAGGGTAGCCAGAAAAAGAGAGTTATTTAGGTTAAAATATTTGTAGTTTCGAATGTGAAGAAAAAAAAAGTAAACGTCAAACTTAGAAAGCATGTAGCTCTAATATTGACGGTAGTTTGAAGTTTCCTACACCTTCACCGTACAGATCTTAACGTCAATTTACCACACCTCACACTGTATATATATGGCAAGTAGAGAGGAGCTTCTCGCGTTGAACGTTCAACGTTTTCCACTGCGGCACTGCTTTCCTCCACCATCCATCCATCACTCTTCTCTTCGTCCCTGAAGACTTGCTAGCCCAAACAACGGAAACACAAAGAACCACGTCTCGTCTCTCTCGCATCGTCGGCGCATAGCAGAGCGCAAATGGTAATGAGTCTTGAGCGTGGAACAAGCAGAGCGTGATGCGGCTGCGCGGCCCAGTGCCCATCTTGCATATATATATATATGTACGTGTATACGCACGTAAGTGTGTGCATTATATATACGCACGCGTATACGCGTCTCCTTTTGTACGTCGATCTACCAGTGGCGAATTAAACGATGTTTCCACGCGTACTGCATTGTTGTTGTTGTTGCTGCTGTTACGTATAATGGTTTGTGAGAGAAGGAGATTTTGAAGATTAACGTAGACTTGAGGCATTTTTCTTATGGTTGATGGTGGTAGTGGTGCGGTGATGGTCAAGGAAGTGGATTTTGAATATCTGATGATTGTGCGAGGAGGTAATTGATGTTAGCTGTTATTATTGCTGTATACTCCAGTAATTTATGGGTGGAGCCGGCAATTAGGTAATCTTTAATTTATGAATAACGTTATAACGAATGAGATTAAGAGCTTTGGAAACTATACGAATTAATTTCAGTGTTTCATAATGATGAATATATATGCAAAACATTTTTATTTTTGAAATAAAAATTAAATAAGTGTTTTATTAGAATATTGTAAAATTGTTGTCCACCGGTTAAAGCTTAATCTCTGATCTGTAGATTGCACCAATATTAGTTAATAATTAAAAGAAATTTATCCAATAAAAAAACAATTTGTTCTGTTTTATACACCTGCCAGTTGATACGTTGCCTAACCAAATTACCATTGATCCCCGCGCTAACCCACCGAAAATTAATAAACCTCCCTTCCACAAAATCTAACCTCCTCAGACTTAGCCCAAACCACTTGAACGTCCACATCCTCTGAAAGTATTCCCCATGAGCAAACCTTTTCTTCCTCTTTCTTCTTCTTCACTCACCTTCTCTCCTTGCAATTAACTCGTCCTCCTCCTCGTTACGCTGGTGTACCACGCGCACTGCTTTGAGCACAATAGTATAGTCCCGCGCATGCAGAGGAATTTCGAAAAAGCAACCGCACGGCGAAAGTGCGACGACACGTTACTTCATCTCTCTCACCGTACGTATGTAAGTACGTATATATATACGCCCGGCTAATTAATTTGCAAGCCGCCGCCGCCGTCGTTGCTGCTGCTGCTGCCGCGTTTACGTCCGGGATTTCAAACCTAATGAGGCTTCTTTGTTTTCTACGTATGTGTGTGTGTGTGTGTGTGTGTGTGAGTGTTGTTGATCTAACGCCGCCGCGATAGCTGGGAGTGCGCGGCTCTTTTTGCGCCTAGTGTATTACAGTATATGCAGTTGCATGTGCAGAACGCGGTGTTATGTTAAACGCCGTTGTGTTTTTGTCGCTACCGACGGTGTATACGGCTTTTAATTTCGTTGATTGTTCTACGTAAGGGAAGTGATGCGAACCGATAAAGGTTCGAGTATGTATGTGTGTATGTATATATATGATATTCGCATGGATTATGCAGTACATATAGAGACTTTTTATAGAGTATAATTGGGCTGGGATGGTTGATGAAGTGCATTATCCCGAGTAATACGCATGCCTCGGTTTATGGAGGAATCCCCCTCGATTGTATATGCAAGTACATTGCGTGTAGAGTTGATTGCCGAATTCTCGAATAATTGTTCGTAATTTCATTCAAATTTCGCACGAAAGTATGTGTCGATCAACGCGTATAATATGTGCAATTCTCTTAACTGGATTGTAAAAACTACGACGAAAAAAATTTAGATCTTCTGGATTAGACAATTGACGGACGTCGTTTGAATTGTAAATCAATTTTGACGAAAAATCATGAAAATCTTAAGAATAATGTTAAATCAGCAAAAACCACTTATTGTCAACATTTTTTTACCATGTTTAAATGCATGTAAATTAAAATTTTTAACTAAAATTAATGCTCTTATCCTGTACTTTGTTTTTTCTCGTGAAAAAATTTAGTATCGCCTTAGAATTTTGATATTGGTAAATCATCAATGACTTCTTTTTTCGTTCATTTGTCTCGTGTTAGATTTCCATATGAAATAAATTCATCATCTGTTAAAACTATGGCATAAGATCGTTTTCCTGGGTTTAAAATTTTTTTTTGTTAATTCTAGGACTTGTAGTCCGCGAAAAAATTGATTACAGTGATTGATTAAATAATATGTTAATTAGATTATATTTTTTGCAAATATACGAGTACCTTTTAGGAGAACGACTAATTAATAAAATCTCTAGTGCAAAATATTTCTGCAGCTGTTAAGTTTGCGTGCCTCAAAACCAACGCATACCATAAATTAACTTTTCGCCCTACATTATACAGTTTTTACAATCCATAATTAAATTAGCTTTAACGTTAATTAAAATTTTTATCTTCCCAGTTGTTTTTTTTTCAACAAACAATAATGTCCCGTTTTACAGCGGTAATCAAAAAAATTTGCAAGCTGCCTTATTAAACGTTTAAATTTTAATTAATTCGCAAAGTTGAAACGCCTTTTTTTCATGGATTTATTATAAAATAAACTAAATAAAATATTTCTGTAGTAAATCTATATATTTGCACTACGCGATTTTCTTCTAAAACCGAATTCAATTGCACTGAAACACTTTCCTCAACCACTGCAAATCATAAACCTCGTCGCTCGCATCTTCCGTTCACCTAAATCCCGAAAACATATATACACTAAGAACCACCTTTCACCTCCTCCCACTCATCGTTCGTCGCTCTCGGAAACAAAGAAAAACTGCCTTTATCTCTCTTCTCCGCAAGCATCCTCACTCGTTGCTCTCTCGAAAAATAAAACGGCGTAAACAGGAAACGGCCCGCGGCGTTTTCGGTATACAAGGATGCAAAGTGGCCTTCGTTCTCGTTCACTCACGCCTGTCTCTCTCTGTAGCGTGTGCATACACGAAACTTTAGAACGTTACTCGACACTCGAAAAAGGGTTTCTCCTGTTGCCACGCATCATCGGGGTTTCCCTCTTTCCGTTCCAAAGTGCGAAGGGTTGGTGACGAAGAGGAGAACCGTCGCGTTTACATTTTACGAGGGTTAGGATATACGTGAAAAAAAATTGTTTATATAGTTAAACCTTAGTTTTTGGCTTTAATTATCTCGAATGGTATTTATGTAGACCTTGCTGATTATATTAAAATTGTTAGAAAGAATGCGGCGAACGTTAAGCGAGTCCACAGTGTCCGCGTTCTATTTATCCTATATGAAACTTTTCACGTATAAAACGCCTTATTACCATGCTTCGCAATTAAGTCGCTGTGATTAGACCTAACGACCTGCGTTAAAATTTCGCTCGACTTCTTCATACTTCATAAACCTCTAATAGTCGCGCGTTAACCTACAAATAGAGTATATAGTCGAATGAGCGAGTTATCCCATATATATATATATATATATATATATATATATATATATACGCCGCATATATGAGCCGTAGTTTGGACTCTTTCCTAAAAAAGAAAGAGGAAGAGAGAAGAGTCGCTTCCTCGCATTAGACTCTCCGCATTACCAAACACTACAGTATATATATATACATATACACGTCCACACTTTCGCGCGTCAATATTTGACTTAGATCCGGCGCCGTATTTTTCGAGCAAACATTACCGCTCGAAAAGAGCGAGAGAGCGAGAGAGAAAAGTAGGCAGGAAGAAAAAAAAGGAGTTCGCTCTATTTTTTAACGCTCGTTTTGCACACTTACTACTACCAACTCTTCTTTCCCTTGACTCTCGAGCGCGCGCTCGCTTTTAATAACCGAAGTAGCACAAGTATCCGCGCGCGCGTTGTCTCTCCTTTGTCTTATGCTGAATGCATTCGTCGTTGTTGGGCGTCTCTTCGATTTTACCCCCCGAGAGATGGTTTCTCGCCGATTTCGGATGTGCTTTGTTCTTTTCTCTTCGCGTTTTTAAAGAAGAAGGTAAATTATACAACCCAGTGGCTCACGAATAACGCGAGAGAGTGGATTACGTTCTTTCATTCTTATACTGTTGTTATTGTTTAATATAGCGCATCGGGTTAGCATCAGAGTTGAATAGATTATATACCATGTATATAGAGACAGATTTGAGGGGAACTGATGTAGAGATTTATTGCATTTGAAGCGTAGGCAAATTTGGTTATAAAAGCGCTGCGTTGATTGCGGGCGCTTGTATACGACGTGGAGTGGCAATAGTGCGGTAAATGTTGAGATATAGAGGCAAACGAGAGACGGCAATTTAATATCTTTATAGCGAAGGAGTGGTGAATACGGTGTACATTCAATTATTGGTATATTTAGCGATTCTTAAAGTGTCTTTTAAGAATAACGTGTCGAGATGATTGATATAAATATAAGATGCTGATGAATATTTTATCATACTGCTCAAATGTGTGTATTTAACATAGCTAATTTAGTACTTTGTTGTTTTCTGTTACAGGTGAGTTGAACTTTGCAGAGTTATCGGTTTATCAAAGAGTTTTCCTTGTAACGTGAGTTTTATCATTGAAATTCCACTTTAATTTATACTGTACAGTGTATATCGCATACCACCATATCCTTCGCTCACTACCCACATACATGTTCATACCGTTACAATATATATAGTCTCGAATTTAATCTTTTAAAACGATATGTAAATATACGACGAAATTCAAATATACATATATTTTTATATTCACATCAAATCGAGGTATAGCTAATATATAACTATATAACACGGTTTACACAACATTTTCCTCTCGTTGTATTTCGATTCGAAATATGTAAAATAATTATCCATCAAACGAATCATTTTGCAAACAATTTCCAATTAATTGCGTTTTAATCAGATTTGCGCATGATATGTCTGTGTATAGGTCAAGCGATTGTCCGCAGTGAACTCTGCAATTAGTTAAAAATTATTTAAATCGTGTTTGATCGTCAAATGCATCGCTTATAGTACCTCTCGACCGTGAACGAATTCTACCAAAGAGGATTCTGATAAAAATTTTTCCCTTTTAGATTTCCGAATTAAAATAAATTAAATTCTTTTTAGATTATATATATATACACACACACGTTAATGTTTCTTCTCAAGCATTGATTTATCGTTGCACGACGCGCACACGAGTAAAATCTGACCCTCTCAAGTTTTATTTGCACAATCGGGTCGACCATGCGAAACAAGAGCTGAAATCAGATTTTTAGGACTGTCTTCCGGTATCAAAGAAAGGACTCTAGAGAATTTAAACTCGCGCTACTTAACTCCGATTTCTCAGGTGATACTTGTTCGCTTCGCGAGAGACACAATGCGCGCAAGGAGTATACTGACTCTTTTGGTATATCAAAAGTAATTTGATGCAATAAGGAACCTAGTAAATCGCTCGAAAAGTGCCGTAAACAACGAAATAATATATAAGAACTGGAATTATGGTGGCCGCTTTCTAAGAAAAATTTTGTTTTTTAC
Source organism: Torymus tubicola (assembly GCA_035583055.1). Taxonomy (NCBI): domain Eukaryota; kingdom Metazoa; phylum Arthropoda; class Insecta; order Hymenoptera; family Torymidae; genus Torymus; species Torymus tubicola. The sequence continues at coordinate 11,545,446 of JAWWEQ010000001.1, forward strand.
CTAAAAATCACATGTTTCTCTCTGTCCTTATTATCCATATTTTGTTGTTCTCTTAGTGCAGATTGAAAATATTCACGAAACTTGTGTTTTAACTATATCTAACCAATAAGATAAAAAATACAATTTGTAAATCTTTATATGCATGTTACCTCATGGTAAACAAAAACACCGAACATGCAATTAAATGCAGTATAAAAATCAACTGAACAACCAAATCTCTCAAATTTTTCTTATTTCATCATTCCACTATAAGAAACCAAATAAAACAAAAAATTCTCAACCCTATACAATCCAACCCGAATTCGATTACACTATTGCGCCGTACACCCTCAAAACAAAAACCCCCCATATCCGAGCACTCACTTCACCTCTCGTCTCACTATATACGAAACCACGACGACACGCATCCGCACAACTACACATGGGGTCCCGCATACATATACATATACACACATAGGTAACGACGTTCTCGCGGCGCGCCGCGAAAACCCGATCCGTCCGCTTGAGGGATCGATTTCCAGAGCGTGCGAACACGCGTGTGTGTTGTATACATATACGTATAGTTGCGCAATCCCAAAACAAACCTAATAGAGGAGAGAGAGAGAGAGAGCGCGCTTGGGCAATCGACGCGAATAAAGGACGAGCGGAGGGATTATGCAGGCAGGCTGGTGGTAGGCTTGCAGTGCTTCGAGATGTGTTACGAGAGACAGAGAGTGTGGGAAGAGGATGTGTGTTGTGTTGTGTTGTGGCGACGGGTCTTGAGGGAAATTGGAATTGCAAGGAGGTGTGGAGTGATCGGGATGGTTGTGGCATTCATGAATCCAAGCGACGAGTGAATAATTGGACAATGCTAGAGATTCATTTCTTTTATTTGTTATATGTTTAGGTGCAAAGTTGAATGAAACGACAGTGATTTTAATTGTGAGAATTGTATTTCTGTTAAATTTTGAAAATAAAAATATATGTTTATATTTTGAATATGCTAAACGTTGAAAAGATATCAATTTTTTCGTTCATATAAAGCCGTGAATGAAAATCATTTTCAATCTCAATACTTGATGTGCGCTGGGATTGATTACCATAAATCCGACTAGTTTACAAAGCAAATTTATCACCGACAATTACCAATCAAAGTACTTAATTTGTTTGCCGTTCCGATTTGCAATTATGACCATTGAAATAAGACAGCGACATCCATTCGTATAAACACTGATAAAACAATCGAAAAGATAAATAAACAATAAAACGCGTTAATTTCTTATTATGAAAATCGTTTCGAATTAGACATTAAACTTATCAAATCTACATTGCCATCAAGACGATTAACCGATGTCTATATAAATATATACAAAATTAACCAACGTGTATATCCTTTATAGAGTTAAAAATAACCTACCTAGCATAGAACTGAACACCTCCAACTATATATATATATATACACAGTTTATAATACGTGCCTAAACGCTGCAGCGTGTGTAATCTCGGCGACACTCGCCTCGTCGACTCTCTCTCTCTCTCAACGATTTTTTTTCTTCACACCCTCGACGCGTGATGAATTAGCCGCCGCAGCAGTCGTTGCCACGTCGGCGTTTGACAGTCATCGCTCGTGATGTGCTCTTTTACGTCCGAGAGTGTATAATTACGATTCTCATATATATATATATATATATATATATATATATATATATATATATAGCGACTGCGCATTCTTTTGCTTAATTGAGGAAACAATATAGTTAAGGATTTTTCGGTATTTTTGGTGGCTGTAAAGTAAGAGGGAAGGGAGTAATGAAGTTGTATAGAAGAAGATGTGTGTATTGTATGCTGATGTGAGAAAAATAATAATGTATACGATCATGTAATAATAATAATGACAGTGGTCCATTGACGCTTACTTTGCCGTGGCAAATTTTTCTGATTAATTATCCGTCACGGCTTATGTAAAGATCGTCAGCTGTTCCTGCTGCTTTGTCGTTAATTTAGTTTTTGCTCGTTATTGTATAATGTTAAAGCGACTTCTATATATATATGTAAAAAAGAATTTCCTATGGGTATTCATTAAATCGACAAATTGCATGAGAATATTTAAGTACTATAATAAATTATAAAAAAAAATAAATAATAGTGTATTTTTCGACTACGATTTTGCAAAATACTGTTAGCACGAAATTTTTGTTCAATTAGTAAAATTGTATTAACGTCAGTATCTTTTTGAAATGAACATAATAATTAGCTGTCATTTCGTAGCCATACGGACATTCGTGCATCATTACTCATTGGTATAAATATCCGCCTATATCATCAGACATCAAAGCTCGACTTCACACCTCCCTCCCGAAACTTCATCCGGACAATTAAAATAGGTCAACGGCCGGCATCCCGCACCCACGCATAAACTTTTTTATTGTCGCCCTCTCTCTCTCGCATTAATTCCTCTCTCTTTCTCTTAGCATGCCCTGATCTCTCACGCTCGCTCGACAATGTATGCAAAAACGCGCTTCCCGGACATCGCAGTTTGCTTGCCCGCCGCCGCCACCGCCGCCCACGTTCCATCCTGTCTCTCTCTCTCTCTCTTAAGCGTTATCTTTGCTCCGTTTCTCTTCGCGACTCGTTTATCTGCTCTCGCGCGCGTGTGCGTTCCCTTTAGATCTGCACGCAGATCCATTCGCGTTATCGCAACTGATGCGCGAGTTATGTTGGAGGGTAAGGTTGAGGTTCCGATTCTGAGGTGAATGGAATAAAACACAAACTCTCACATAC
>JAWWEQ010000001.1:11548305-11578646 GCA_035583055.1 Torymus tubicola
GACTTTGCGTTAAGAACTAACGCGTATAAGTCCACCGAAATGGGATTTTCGATAGATGAAGGAGATTATTCTTCCTCTCCTCCCAATTCGAAGCCCGTTTTTTCGGCCGCATTTTTCTTGGGGGTGGTGCGGTATATGGCGAATGACTTTATTGGGTTCTTTTTGCAACGCGAGTAATAAAATATATATATAAGGCCCGTGGTGCTAAGGGAAAAGCGCGCCGGCATTGTGTTTTGCAATATGGGAAAAAGACACAGACACAGGCGGTTTAAGGTTTTCATAATAAAAATTCTACTTAATTTTAGCAGCGCGCACGCTCGCTATAAAGATTTTCATGAGAACTTGGTGCTGTCGGGCACGTTAAACCCCCCTTTAAAAATTGTCATTAGTTCACTTAAACTTTAACACAGACATTAACTCTATATACGTACCGTATTATATACCACAGCTATATATCTAATTCAACCTCTAACTATTACATATATATACCAGTAAACTCACAAACCATGAAAAAACTTACATTATATATATATATAGCAAAAATTTTAACCGAAATTGATACTCTCTCCACGGTCGCTCTTAAAATTCATTAAAAACCCCCTCTCGTAGAGTAAAAAAAAAGAAAGAAGAAGAAATTTCGCGAACCACGCGATCATTATACCATTTAACCCATGCATGGTGCGTGCGCGCATAAACCTGCGGAGAGAGAGAGGAATTTATGGTGATTACGCGCCGATAAAGCACATACATATAGGCGTGTGTATATATATACGACGGATCTTTTAAAATTGTATATAAGTGTAATGACCGGAGTTCGTTCCATTAAAATAATAGACGGCGGAGAGAGAGAGAGAGAGAGAGAGAGAGAGAGAGAGAGAGAGAGAGAGAGAAGTGACTGTCGTCGTAAGAGAAGGAGAGAGGGGAAAGGGATAAAGTAGACGGGACACACGGTCAATGTGAATCATATAAATGGCGAGATAGGGCGCGAAAGGGTCGCTTGGGATTGGCGTAATAGTCGTGGGTGCGTGTGTGGATATATATATGTACGCAGAGGATGATTTCGTGCAAGGGGTTATACAGTTGGTAGATTGAGAGCGATGATTGGGTTAGTGGTGACGTGGAGTGTATTGCAATTGTTTATGTCCAAGGTTATACACCATTGCTTTCTCATCGAATGTTGTGATATATGTAGATGTTAACGTTGTTTTTATTAGCGAAAGTTATAAACGTAGCTGTAATGTGTATATATATTCAATTAGTTTTTGCTCAAGAGAGGAACTAAAGTAATAACTTGTTACAAGTAGCCAGAATGATAATAATTATTGCTTTGAACGAAAAAATCTCATTCAAAATATACGTAAAACACACTTGTGACAATATCGAGTTCGATGTATACAAGAATATCCGTATAACGGATTACACTTACTATATGAAACCGAAAAAAGAGACACACGACAAAACGTCCGAATGGAAAATTGCGAAGCGCTCCATATTTTAATGGCTATTGCGTGTGTACGTACATATATATACGCACCGCGACCGTACGTCCGCTGCGGGCTACAGTTATGATTTTATCTGACCAATTTTTCATGTAACATCCTGCGAGTCCGAGTTATAAGCTATAACGCACGTGAAAAAGGAAAAATTGAGAGAGTATAACACGCACGCACACAAATACATACACGCGAACCCATTATATTTTCACTCGCTTACGAAATAGTTTAGTTTGGTTTAATAACTTTTTCGTTGAAAATTGGCCGGCGTGTGTTGCGTTTTAACTAGTTTTTTTCTTTTCTTTTATTATATTCGCGTTGTATAAGCTCTATATATTTCCTTTTCAATTAGAGATTGTTTAGTGGATTACGGTTATATACGCATACGTATTTGTATATGTGTATAATATATATTTTCCAGCGGTCGAGGTGTGTGCCATTATATAGTCCTAATGTATACCGCTTTGTTTTATACATATGTATATACATATACACAAATGCTTAAAATATTGGTTATTATATAGCAAAGCTATGTTCTAAGAACCGTTTAGATACCATTATTCGATAAAAACCCAGATCGACCACGGCAATTCAACTATAATCGCAAGTTTACTTAACCTTTATCCTTCCGCCCTCGCCTATAATATTTATCCTATACATACAATTTCAACTGTATCTTCTCATCCTGTCGCAGGGCCACGCAACAACCACCACAACACGTCGAAGGAAGCGGAAAGCGCACGTACCCGCGCGACTTTTCCGCGTCCGCGCGAAAGCGAGCGAATCCCCTGCGAGCGCGTTCGTTCAGCGATTTTCCGCTCTCTCGAGTCTCTCTTTTATATAATCCGCGGTGTGTATGTATGCGCTAGTGGTGGTACCGTCTCCGCGTACGGATATCATTTGCCGTGTGGTTATCAGATGCGCTGTGTTGCATTTGCATCGTGAGTATATATATACATATGTGTAGCTGGAATGGTAATAATAACAATGCAAATCGGGAAATCGTTATCGTATATACTACCGAGCGAGAGAGTTTGGCTAAGTGGTTAATTAAATAGAGGAGAGAGAGAAGGTGGAGTTGTTTTATTTGAGTTATAAGTGTATATAGAAGAACTTTTACTTCCACCATGTTTTGTGTATATATATAAAATATTTTTCGTTTAATCTATATATACTGTATATTGTTATATAGAAGGTAAACTTGGCAAATTGTTATTCAAACACGCGCAAAGCGTATATATCTATATAGGCTATACGTTCTCGCGTCTCTCGAAATGTTATTTATTAAACCGTTCCACTTCGACTTCCGCCTATATCTCACTGTAGATCATACACATATACGCGCATGTACATTCGTTTCTGTTTTCGCCTCATCAACGCGACGCGCATACACTCACATATACATATAGAACTTCAAATATATACACACGCGTCCTCCTATCTATATACTCTTTTCTCTCTCGCGGTCACGTTCTCACGTCTCCGACACCTGCTGCGGCTATATGCGGCATATATGTATCGGAAAAGCCATCGCCGAAAGAAAGAGCGCCGTCGCTGCAATCAGACCGTGTATATATACTCTCGATCTCGCTGATGCTGAAGTGTGTATATATATACATACATACCGGCGCGGAGTTCGCACATGACAAGACTTCACGATGACGCCGCATGTATAACTGAGTCGACCGTGTGTATGATCTGTAGGAGGTGAATTTTTTTACTTGCATGCTCGATCGGTGCAGGATATATTATATGGTGTGGTAGAGAAGAAATCATTAGTATTTAATGCGGTTTTGGCTTTAATTGAGAAGAAATTGAAGTTTTATTTTATTTTTTAATGACTAGCAAAATTCAAACGCGCTTCGCGCGTACTTCTTTCTTTGTGGAGTTATAAACACTATTTTTCACTTTTCCAATGATTTAGTTTTCATTAGTTTAAACGATAAGATAATTATACACATTGTTTAAGCAAACAATCAAATGTTTTCATTCTATTTTAATTATCTTGTAGTTCTATAAATATTTGAGTTTCAAAATTCAAATCTAGTCCATTTTCAATTAAAAAAAATTCAAATATTCGCGCTTTTTTCAAATAACCAATCACATCAAGTCTTTAAATGAGCCACTACTTCCGGCCATCATTTTTTTTAAGAGTGGAAAATGAACCTCATCGTAACACAGATACATGCACGTGAAATCTGAACTACTACTTCACAATACTCTTGAAGTTCCTGGCTGACGATTGTTATAATTTTTTAGTAATAATATACCAAAACCATAAATCAATCGTAGCATATATAGGTAGCCACCTCGGAAGTGTATGAAGTAGAAGTTCAGATTTCACTAAGACAAACATCGACATGGAAAACAAAAATTTTAAGTAAAAATATTATGATCTCTTCTCTCATGCATTTTGAAATCGAACCGTATTTAACTCAAATAATCCATTAACAAATAAATTCCCAAATATTTACCCTCTCGGATATTCCACACCATACGGTTCTCCCTCACATATATACTCTACACTTGGCACACCAATGGCTAGAATTAATTTCCATCATCCCCACACACCGCAAATTGAATTAAAAACTTTTACAACGTCCGGGACAATTTCCAGCTCAACTCAACCGCGCGCGCCGGCAACGAAATAAAACTCCGCCCGCCATATCCTTATACAATGCATACACACACACACACTTGAACGCTAATAGCACACCGCGTGGTCATCGCACATCGTAAACCCCTCCACACACATACATCGCATTCATTCCACTCATCATCGCGCAAGTCCAACGACCTCCAATGTCAACCCTCCCTCCCTCCCTCCCTCCAAAAAAAACCTCTCTCTCTTCGCAAAAAGAATACTACGCGAGAGCAGGCGTCGCGGCCGAGTGCGCGTTGGCACGACCGCATATTTTCCCTGATGACAATGCTGCGGAAACGCCAGAGTATGTATATATATATATATGTATACGGAAGAGACACACACATTTCCGACACGCATCGGGCCGCGGCGCGCACGCGTTTATGCGCTGGTAATTATGAGGCGCGGGTTGCTGTTTCATCTCTCGCGCTATGCGGAGAGAGCATTGCAGTATGTGCGGTCGCTGCGGATGGGTTTGCTGTTATGTGGGAGTGAAAAGTCGAGGAAAGGATGAGATTTTGGGACGTTTGGTGTTTGGGTAATGCTGTGAGTTTGGGATGTATAAATTGTTGTATAATTATTATTACTAATTTTATATATGAACAGAGAGAAACAATGGAAATATATGTATAATTTTAGCTATATCCATTAGACAACGGTTACAGTTAATCACTTGACGTTGAAGCTTAATGAGAACCACTAACAACTCTGACCTTGAATCCCGGAAAACGGTAGAATCCTCGTTCCTTTTTTACATTACAGTCAAAGAACCTATAACGATCCAAATTCATGTCAATGACTTATCAAAGAAAGAAAAATCACTCATTTTCTTCGAATTAACAATCCCTTTCCCTAAACAACGATTTCACTTCTCTTCAAGAACTCTCCACCTGCCTTACCAACTTTTCACCTTCCAATTGCGAAAGGGGGATGAAATTTCATATTCCCGTATAACGTATAACACCTCGCGCTCGAATTCGGAGAAACGTGCTCGTTTCATTAAAGTGAAAGCCCCCCCCTCCGACGCCGTCGCCGTCGCCATTCAGATTAGAGTTTTATTCACACTCGCACGCACTTTATACCACCATTGTATATGCACGTGTTAAAATATAATGTATATATAAATAATACGGTTAATGCGTACACACACACACCACATCGGTGTGACATTTGCTTGTATCTCTTATACGGTCGGTCGAATTACAAAAATTTCTCGTCGCAGTTTGGTATATACCACCGCGTGTCATCTCGTAACCATACAATTATAACACGTGGCTACGCGTGTCATATAATATAATATTCTGAAATTCAGAGTGCGGATTGCGCTGTAATCCCAGGTTTAAAAGCGCGACGCACGCGCTCACTTTCGAAAACCGCCTTATTTTCCCAATTAAACTCTCGAGACCCCCCTTCAACCACTTTCCCGAAACCCTCCAGTTACATTGTTCTCTCTCTCTGTCTCTAGATTCTCGTTTGTTTTCTTGCTTTTTTTTAATTTTAATTAACCTTGATGCACGTCTCAATTTCGAGCTCTAGATATGTATATATACACACACGCATACGCGACTTTCTCAGGTCATTAGGCGCCGCGAAGCGATTAGCTTATATATATACGCGCGTGCGTGTGCGTATATTATATACGCGTGGCCCCGATTCCTTCTTCTCCCTCTCTCTCACACACTCGTTTTTCCTATATATATGTATATATACATATATATACAAATTATGAACCTATCGCGGCGTATATGTTATGTCGCGTGAAACGTACACAGCGCGTGTGTATTTATGCGTATATATACGCCCACACGGTGCGACGTTGCTGGACTTTGAGACGTCGCGTTTGGGAATTGATGGGCGCTCGCGAAAGGATGTGTGCTTGACATAGTTCGGTTATGTGAGTTTAGTATGTGTGTGTACTCGAGATTTGTGCTACTTGTATGTATATATATAGGGGAACTGTGGTGTCGAGAGAGTTGATTGCGTTTCTTTTGAGTTATGAACGAGCTGATTTTTGACGACGTGTACTTGGTAGTGTTGTCGACCAGGTATAGCTTGTAAGTATGACCATTACACTGCGTGAAATGGTCTGAATGAACCCAAACGAATCACAAATTCGTATACATTCATATTAGTATTCCTAAAATATATATCGTGTACACATCTCAATATTTCTTCGTCTCGATAGATCCGTTAAGGTATTGACTGAGTCATCAACACGTCGCGCTGTTATGGTACCACGACAGTCTCGATTGAAATTTTTACTGTTATGAACGACGACGTGACATCCTCTCTGGGTGTTATAATTGTCTATGTATATATATATATTCGTACTACACGAGCTTTAGAAATTATAATAGAGCAGGATGGAATATCCACCTGCGTTTTTGTCGATCTTCCGGAACTTCGTTGTGGACTCGTGTGTGATTGGCGGATGCGTCGTATAATAATGCCAGTTTTTGGTTATGGAAAACACGTCGTGCGCGCGAGAGTTGAATAACCTTTTGTTATGAATCCAGCATACCGTCACAGAATTCAATAATGAAAAGCTATCGCAAAATATAAAGATTAAAAAATTCTTAACATTGATCTATATATTCTTATGGCTAAATACTAAATTATTCAAATCATGTTTAAGTAGTAGATGTTTCTATTTTCTTCTATCTACTACTGCAAATGAACCACACACGCGGTACTAACCATTACCGCGATTGCCAACATCTCCCGAAAAACACAATCCGTGGTCCAGCTACACGTGAGTGCTCTATAACAGGGAGATTAACCGGGGCGCGATGATCGATCGCGCACTTTTGATTGCGGAGAGGAAAAAAAGGGATATGCTCTCGCAACACGGATTTCCGCAATTTCCCGTGGCCACGGACGCTTGTAAACATTTGGTGAGGGGAGTTTGATCGAGTAGTATACCGTTTTTTCACGGATCCAGTGGGAAATGAGAGACGTCGATGGTGAGGATGTGGTTGTATACGTTGCACTTATATGATTTTTTTTTTATGAAATGATTTTTTTCCATTTTACTTGATATATAAAGTGTATATAAGAAAAGGATTGTGAATTATATAGTACCGGGGATATTCTGAAACGTTAGTCGGCAACTTATAGATAATTATCTACGACGAACTTTTGTTACGCGATGTATTCTCTTATGCAATAGATTTTAATCGGCAGTAGACATCTAGGACAATGAATTTCGATGCTCGCAATATGATAACCTACATAATATACGTTACATCAGATTTTTCGAACTCAATCGATCACCTTATATACTCGTGACACTGCTTTTTTTCTCTGAAATCACACGTTCTATAATAAATCGTTTCTTACGAGTATGTATACATATATGCCCACCCTATAACTTTCCATACCTTTTTTTCCTTTCATATTAGTAAAAGAAAAAATAGTGAAAAAAAACACATAATATTTATCCATATACTATTTTAACATAAAAACATAGTCGATACTTTTATCGACTATCAACGATATATTGGAAAGTGAAAATTGAAATGTTTATGAAAGTATAACTAATTACAAACATTATCCGCTTTTTCCGAACCACGCCGCGCACACACATACACACGCACGATATATTATTTCGCCGGCTAAACGATCGAACTTTCTTCTCCGAGCAATAATCGAGCGAATTACGGTGCCGATTAAAACGCCCCACCTCCGTATTTATACATATATTTACGAGCCGTGCAAATTCGTTGAAGATTCTTGTTACAGGAGTGTTATATATATGCATGCGCGTACAGTTAGATGCTCTTGAGTTACGAGCACCTTCGTATCATTTGTTTTGTGAGCGTAAAAAAATTATTGCTTTTCCATGACTATACCGAGGACGTAACGGACGCGTTGCGAATATTCCATACTACCGATATGTGTCTATATAAATATATATATCTTCGTCAAAAGTTATCATATAGTTGCGCAAAATATTTGCCCCTTTGACTTTTCGTCGTGCATTGTTTAGCAACCGACTTTTGTCATTTTTATCATTTTTTATTATAACCCTCTTGAAAAGAATCTACAAAGAATACGGTACCACCATACACTCCTCTTATTCCTTGCACAACGCGCCAACCCAATTCTTCTTCGTCTTCTCTTTTCTATGTTCTGAACCTTGAACCAACGGGCGCGCGCATCCATCCGTTCGATTGCGCACTATAATACCGCCGCTGCTGCTGCTGCTGCTGCCGGCAGTGAATGTTTCGTCATTCCTTCTCTTCTTTGCGCCGCGCGAAATCGTGCTACACGACTTAATGACGGTAATGCCCCTCCATTCGTGCAATATAAACGCAATAATTCGCGCGCGGTCGGCGTGAATAAAGGGAGAGCCGGTGTGGGCGAGAGAACGTAGGTTGGAAAATGATGGTATATGTAGTAGAAAAAAAAAACGCGAAAATTAATCATCGAACGAAGTGTCGTTGTGGTTTGGTGATGTATTAAATGTTTGGGTTATGTAGCTTTGCAAATTTTATTGTATACGATAGGAGTGTTTGATACAAGATGCGTATATGTGATTGTCGCATGGTTAATCTCGAACTCGTGGAAATTTGGATTTCTTAATTGATAATATATACCAATTGACGTCAATTGTAGATAAAAATGTTATATAAGAAAACAAAAGATAAATTTATTATTTTATTATTTCGTTGAGTTCTAACGCGAATTTATCAAAAAGTATATTTTCAATTGACTTTTTTCTATTTTCAAACGAAGAAAATGTCAAAATCATATACAATGTAACAACTCGGCATCAAACATTATTCAACTAACATCAATGTATATGTAACAGAAATAATATTATCAGCATTAATCTCAAGCATTTAAACAGTCACATTTCACCTTCGCCAGTTCCTCATAATCCAATCCAAAAGAGCTTTTCTCGCTTCACATTCACACAATATCCTCTCACTCCCCAAGCTTATCCATTATACAAACGCATACAAAGGAAGATGAGACCCCCAGCGAGATTTCCGGATATCCCCGCGTGTGCTGCGTTCACTCGCGAAAGCGCAGCGCAGCAGCGTTGGTCGTTGCAAAAATCCCTAAGCGAGGAGGAGAACAGCAGTAATAGAACGGCAGTAGTAGTAGTAGCATTAGTATATAGAAAGTCCCTCGCGTTGCAAAAATCACGCGCTTTTGTATATACGCGCGAGAGCGAGAGTTGATTCATCGTTCCTAATTAGTCCGAGGCTTTTGCAAAAGGCTTCTACGCTGCAGGGGGTATATATACATATATACGTGCGCTCGTCTCTTTTGCAGCTTTGAAAGATTCAGATCTTTTTCGTTTGCTCGGAGTTTCGCCGCGTGGCTTCTTTTTTAATATATTGTTACATTAATTTTATTATATACACGTATCGTGTTGTTGTTGGAAATATATATATATATAAAATTTGGATATGTTCTTCGTGGAAGGAAACTCGAGAAAGCTTCGTCGTCGGCAAAATAATTGCTTATATTGTTTGTTTGCATAAAGACGTGCGCGCGCTGTCATTTAGCTTTGGAATCGCTTTACGAGAGAATAGACATTTAACTTAACGAGACGCGCGCCGGTTCTCTCGCTTGACACAGACAACACCACTGCTCCGACACTTTCATTTTGCTTAACCAACCTGTATATATATACATAGGTATATAATCCTTTTTCAGTTTGAGAATATAATCGCCTCTGTTAAGAAAGAAAGAAAGGAAAGAAAGTCATTTCACGAATTGCACCATTTCTCTCGACATCTTCGTTCCGCGTGTTGTTGCGTGACACTCTGTCCTATGATTAAGAAAAAAACGATTTTTACTTATACGTTATACTGTATAATAAATATAAAAAAAGAAAAAGTAATAATCACGCGATCGCGTTTCCGGAACCTCGTCTTCGTATACAATCGATCGGAGACACGCGCGCCTGCTTAGGCTTCTCTCTTTATGCGGCACGCGTGGCGGAGGTGGAAGGTCGCGTGGGAAGCAGCGCACGTATATATATAATGTATATATATATATACATATCGGAAAAGACGCGTGCGCGGATTAGAGCGAGGAGAAAACGAGTTGGAAGAGAGACGCGCGTCGGGAGGCTTTTTTTCACGTGGGGGTTGAACGAATGTGTGTGTGTTAAGGGAAATTGGGATTATGTATTATACGTGTGGTGTATCTTTACGGTGTAGGATATTGGGATTCATGGTTTTGATTATTCCATTTCTATTCATTTGTTTTGCCGTTGAATTCGTAAGATATATTTGGACATTTCGGGGTTTTTTGGCGAGCTTTTGAGATACGAAGATTGATTGCGTATGACAAATTGGAATTATTTCCAGCATAAACATTATTAATGTTGAAAAATAACTAAAAATGATAAATTTTCGTATATTTTTTACATAACTTTATTATTGATTATATATATTTACAATTTGCAGAATGACAAGCTTATCCCTATTGTATGTAAAAATAACATTCTAACAGAACTATTTTTTGCACGTATACACAAATATAAAGCACATAATAGACTCAAATATATACAAACGCAAATGTTGTTACATCAATAATTTTTAGTCCGCAGAGAAATACACGCAAATAAAAAAAATCTTATTCACTGTTCTATTCGAATTCAATTACCGTTACACACGCAAGCCTATACATATATGTTAACCAACAACGAACCGCGCATATTGCCAAAATAGCTTCAACCTCCATAATCCCCGTACCACTACCAATAAGCTTTACATCTCCCATTATCATGCGCGATATCAAATCTCCGTGTAGAAACAACACTTGCGAGCGAATCTTCATCATGCGCAAATCGCTGGCTATTAAACCGCACCGTCGCGTGATACGAATCTAGCGACCTCCGTGTGCTGGTTGCCACAGGAACGCTGATTATTACAGAAAACGGGAAGAGAATATATCGATCGATCGGTTGTCTGTGTTTTCTCAGCAGGTCGCAGAGGGTGACATTGAACTTGTCTCATGCTTCGTGAGATAGGTGAAAGCGTGCACACACGCACACACACACACGAATGGTTTAGGGAAATGGAAAAGATTTACGAGATCGTTTAATGGGTTGAGGAAGGAAACGCGAAATGGTAAAAATGTGCATGTATAACAACAACACGATGACGACTTTCGGGTGTAATAGGTAGAACTATACGCTGCTTGTATATTCCTTTCACTTTTTAATTTAATTGGAAAATGAAATTTCGCAACGGGTAAAGCTTGAAAATTTATCGCTTCTCCAGTAAAGGAAGAGAGATTCGTCAGACGATAAATTGTTTAATTATTTTCCAGTCGTTCGTTTTGCGCAGCTTATCGCTGCGCGCTGCTCTGCTTTAAGGATTTTGTGCCGCCGCGCCGGCTGAAATTTATGAGGCGATAGATACCTCGTGCTGATTCGTATGTGTGTGTGTGTGTATATACTATCTTACTTTTAATTATCAGAGTATAATGGTTTGTGACTTTGCGAGAATTATATAACAAAAATGTAATCATAATGCTTTTTTTCATAAATCCGCATGTGACGGTCGATTTGAAATTAAGAAAAGCGAACTCGGGCGCGTTTCCTTATCTGAGCTGCAGTGGCGGCGCTCGTAAAACCAGTCGCTCGATGCGAATAATATTCTGAGCGGTTCTCAACTAGGCTATCGAGAATATAAGCCAGGGAAAAATGTATATATATATATATGCGAGGATAGAGATTTGAGAAACTAGGAGGCCGCCTTTTTAAGGGGTGACAAGGCGATGATTTGTCAATGACGAGGTTATACGATTTGCTAAAGTTTTTACGGTCTTGGGTTATTAATGGAGCGATTCTTTGTTTTTTCTCTCTCTCTCCGAGTTTTCAAACATTGAATCATTGGGGTGATAAGATTGTCGCGCGAGCGTTGGGAATAAGGAATTTTTAGTTTTCAATAGAGCTTATTAACCTTCGAGTAAGAAGGTTTCACTGATAAAATAGTATTTTTATCACGCATGCAAATTCATACTGTTCCTCTCTTTTTTTTTAAATTAGTTATTCAATGAGTTGCTAAGAAATATTTTCGTTCTACATACATATAAATTTCGAATTCGACGAAGGCTATATCGTCTGTTATTTTTCTTCTTTTTGTAAAACACTCTTTTTCCACGATTTCCATTCATTCCTTATAGTCATAAAATAAGATCAAACAAATAGAAAATCGTGAAAAGCGTCGTTGTTTTACAAAAGACCCAAAACCAAGCACTTCTATGTAATTATAACGAAAATATACGTTTCTTCCCAACTAACAAAAAAAAAACATTATTACCCTTTCAATTAGACATCGCAACCAAAGACCAAGTGACTATTAACCTCTCCAGCTCTACAAAAACCATGAACTAAACCAGCGAAATAATCGCGCTGTACGCGAATTACCCCCACGTAACCTCGACTTGAACCAACACCTCAAGAGTATCCAACCGCACAACACGATGGTCGTGTCACACCGTGAGAGTAGCATCAGCTCGAACATCCGAGCGATAATCGAGCAGCTGAACTTGAACCCGGTAGAGCGTCGCCGACTGATCGAGTCGCGCGCCGGCGATGTAGTCGACCGATGCAAGCAACAGCTAAGTGGTGTCGATCCCTCGAGGCCAAGGGTTACCATTGGTGTTTATGGATTGAAACAGCAAGTCGTCGTTGAGGATAGAAGATTGAGTCCTGAATTGCCAAGGCCTAGAAAAATTGTTAAGAGAATCGAGCCACGACCGAGACAACGAGTGCCCCCAAGGTTGGATATCGAGGAGGAGGTGGAGAAGAAAATTGGAGATTTCGATAATTTTTTGGTTTGTTGGATTTTTTGCGTTTTGGTGGTAAAGTATGAATGAGATGAAGGTGGGAAGGTTATTGAATGCAATTGAATTCTTTTTTTTATTTTTGTATTAGTATTTTACCGAACTAAGTCATTTATAGGACTCTGCGTTATGAATTATTTTTATTTTATTGTATTTTTTATTTTAGAAAATTAACGGGTAAATCCTTAGTACACAAATATTTAAAGAAGTGATTAATACAGTCATTTAATAAAATTTTAACAGTAGCGGCTTAGCAAAACTTTTAAAATTAGAAATCGATATAATTTCAGATAAATTGGTTTTTAACGCATTCCAATTTCTGCGCAGTCTAAAAGTAGGCCCATTAAATGTAGATGCAAGTTTACAATTCTCTTCTTTCAGTTCTCTATAATGCCTAACTGCGTAAGGTTGTACTCGTAGTACAAATAAGTCTACTAGCGTTGGATGCGTAACAGTGGATCATAAAAATTTGTACATAAAAATGGATTCATTGTATCGATGAGTAGAATGGATAGTAAATAATCCAACTTGTTCCGAAACTGTGCTATAATTATGATCAAATCTACTCATCGGTACAAAGAATCTATATGGTCATTTTTGTTTAAAAAATGGAATGTACCCTAATATTTTGGATTATTTTAGTAAAAATATAGTAACCAAACTTTTTCTCCATCTATCAATTACAATTCTAGGTGGCAGGGTACACCGCAGCTTGTATAATTTTTTCAGACCACCAGTGTAATTAGTTCCGTATCGACTAAAACGCAACAATCACCATTGTATACCCTCGTTTATTTTTACCCAATCGTAACGTTAATGAGTTGTTCTCTTCGAGCTGAAGCTCAACTATCCATTTTATATTGTTTTTTTTTGTTTGAGACACTGGAAACTGTCGTTGGTAATTGAACTGAGGAAGGGGCGCGAGTGACGTAAAAATCAAGATTTGAAGCCTTTCGCTATCCTCTAGGTACCTTACATAATGTTAACCAAGTATAAGTTGAAAATCCAATAACGCGGCTGAAAGTAAGCAGCTTTACGCCTCGTGATTTTCCTTTCAATGACAATTTGAGGACTCGCAATACAGTTTCTAATTGCTTCTTTTTTTTGTTCCACGCGATTCAATGATCATATTTTATGGCATTCCATTGTTTATCTTGTCAAGAGGGTATTGTTAAAGATATACGATGGTGAATTGTTGAAGAAATGTAATTCTATTGGATTAATGATAAAAAAAGTAAAAGAATGAATAGACGGATTAGTAGAAGCCACAATAGGAAAAAAGGGATTCTTTAATACCGAAACAACGTCATGTTTCGGAAAAATCCTTTTACTGACAAACATCAATCATCCGAAAGGATTTAATTTAATTATGTCGTTATACCGGTATGCGAAAATGTACTAGAGAACACTATAATATACAGCAAAATAGATGGATAACTTATAAAAGCCATATATACAAAAAAAGCTGTATAACGGTTAATCCCAAATTGAAGACTAAACTGTACTATTATAGATATTCATTATATACGATAACAGAACGAATGTAAAATAATGGCACCTTAATTGACAAAAACTCAAACCACGCAGCTTTAATGCTCCACCAAACCCTAAAATTATCATCGTTGTACAGATTTTTCCCGTCAACCCATTTTAACCACAGCAGCATACCTAATTTCACATAGCCAAGCCTTCTTCTTCGCATTACCAATACCCCATCTCACCCACAATCCCAACAAAAAACTCTTCCACGTTCTCTCCTCACGACATTATCAATCATACACCTCGAGGGCGCTTCTCGCGCGAGCGCGCGGGATAAAATCGCTGCTGCAACCGGTCTTAACCGCGCGCTTGCCTCTCTTGCTATGCAGGCCTCTTTCTTTCTCTCTCTCTATGCGCTAGCATATATATATACACGTGCTGTACCGTTAAGCGGCGAGGTTCGCACGGCCGAAGGAGAACGCGGGCGAGAGGCGTGTGCTGCCGCTGCTGTCTTTCTTTCTAGAGAGAAAGAGAGAGAAAGAGAGAGAAAGAGAGAGAGGATATAAATTGCTGGGATGGGTTCGATGGCGTGGGTCGAGAGTGGAGCGTGCGGGATGCGGGGTGATTTTTTTCTAGACACGCGCGCGCTCGCGAGTATAACTGTTACGTGCCGAGGTGGGAAAAAGGGTTTTCGTTCTTTATTGTTGTTGTTGTTGTTGTTGTTGTTGTTGTTGTGGGTGATTGGTAGAGAGTTTCGGATTTGGATTTAGAAGAAACTTTTAGTTGAAATATTGAAAATTATTTTTAAATAATATGGTAGATAAATGGTTCGTCGTTATTACTATTGTAGGTAAATTTAATTATGTTTATGAGTTGGGTTAATGGAAATTACATACGTTTTTAATGTACTAATTTTATTTTAAAAGGGGTTTTCCAACATATTTCTGGATGATTAAGGTTTAATGAACATTGTACACGGAAAAATTACGTATACGCAGCATAACCAAAATAGTTGAGAATGTTCTGCTACATGCTTCCATTTTACAAACGAATCGAATAACCATTCGCATGTAATATGTACGTAAAAAGAAAACTTTGTATGCGTTTATTTTGAACTACTATTAAAAGGATAATTACAAATATAAACTCATAAAATAACGATGAAGGTTATAATATATAACATTCGAAGCAGTTAAGTTTTATAACTTTTTTCATTACAATTTTCATTATTACAAAAAAAAAAGAAAAAAGAAAAATTCTTATATAAAATTGAGAAACCAATTCAAAGCCCATAGAAAAGCGGACAGTGACGAAATACATGCGTACTTTTAATTATAACACCTGTTTTATATGTTAGCGCACAAAAAAGGAAAACACCGTATTTAATTAACCAAAAAAAGAAAATTTATTACGTAGTATTAAGATATATATATAAAAAGCCGACACGTGTTTGTTATAGAAACACTCGCTCCCTAGAATACGTTTCCTTTACGACAGGATTTATAAATTTATCGTGTATTTTTCGCAACGTTATGGGCGCGGGCAAATAATAATAAAGTAATAAGCGAGGTAACACAGCGCGCCCCGCTTTCCCACAATTAAACAAGACGACGACAAACTCGCATGTATATATATATCTATATCAATGTGTCGTCATAACGAACGCATTTCGTAGCACCAAAGTGCAACTATAAATGAATATATATAAACGCGAACAGCGTGTTGTTTATCAATTTGTACACAGAGTTTCCGTTAAAATTTTCCATTTACGAGCTATTTTACTTTAAGGTTTTCGTGAGCATGTGAGCGCGCGCTCGTGGCATTTGGGGCGTAAATATTTTACAAGCGCATGTGCTCACATTATACACTGCACTGAATGCCCGGACGGCGATTTGACGTTTAAAAGTTCGTAAAAGAAAGAATAGCCAATTTTGCCTTCTAAAAGTGAAAAGCCAAACCAGACACGCGATATGCGTACGTGTATCTGAAAAAGAAACCAAACGAGTTATATTGGCAACAATACGAGAATGTACAAATTAAAAATTATTACATTCTAATGTACAAATCATCGTATATTAATTATGTTTCTTTTTCATTATGTCCAGGTCCCGAGAAAGGATGCGCCAACACCGACGAACACAACGACCGAGGCGCCCAGTTCACCGCTTAAGGAAGATTTACGTATGTATATATGTATATACTAGACAATCGATAAACAATCAAATTCCCTATACCTCCTGAATTCCCTCGGGTACCAAAACGGCGCGCTATATAACTTTGACAGCCGGAATCGCGCGAACGGTTATACATACGCAGGCGCAATTAACAGTGACACTTTCAGAATCGCTCGTTATCGTAGCAATTGGAAATTCGGCGCTCCGTGACCTGATTACACGCGTTGCTCGGTTGTAGGAGAGAGACAGAAAGAGAGAGGGAGGAAGGGAGAATTATAATTTCCGGCGAGCGAATGGACGTCAAATGGATGTTCAGTATATGTGTGTGTGCTTTGTGTTGGTGTATTGCGATGGAAAGGAATTGTCGGGTTGGGATTGTTGAATTGTAGCGGATGGGTAAGAATGAATTCGTAATTGTAGGACGACGCTTTCATTCGTGATTTAATATTTTATGGAAGTATATTCGTTTATTCGATTGTATTCAATGTTTTTTTTACGTTATAATTATTGCTGGAATAATTATACTTGATATTCTATTGTACTTTATGAAAACCTAAAATGATACAAATATTCGTCTTATACTTCCAGTAATAAATTTTAATAAACCTTAATGATTAATATAAAAGCAATATCAAATATTACCAATTATAGTAGCATTCAAATACTGATAAAAAATATAGAACTATATTTCACAAAGAAAAGAAAAGACATTTTCCCTCCCGCAACTAAGTCAATACCAACATTAAAATTCAACCTCCGTTAATATACGACTTGAGTGAACGCGCGCCCGCGCGACCGCGGCCAATTTTCCAGGACAACGTTTTCGCCAGCCGTAAATCATTCATCCGGCGGCCACCGCGTCGTGCGCTACTCTACCGCCCGGATTTTCCTCGAGACACCGCACAGCGCGCATAACATTTCTTGCGACAGCTTCAATCCTAGTCTAAGAAAGAACAAAAAAAAAGAACAAGTACGACGCTTTCTCCCTGGCGTGTGCCTTTTTTTTATATTATTATTATTATTATTATCGTAGCATACTTTCACGTCCCTTTGGGACTCTTATTCACTATAAAGCGTTGAGAGATATCATCGACGCGCGCGTTAAATTTTTCCGCGCCCGGTGCTCATATTTTTCACTGTCTCATTACGCTTTATAAAAGCAAGGGTATATAGACTCTCGTTTGTATATATAATAACGTTCTCGTGCGAGACGGCAGCGATTCTCTCTCCGAGGAAGTCGATGGCATGGTAGCGATAGGGTGAAAATATTATGCGTGCTCGTGGTATATATATAGTTGCGTGGTTAGGATTTGAATATATGAGAACCTGGTCTGTTATTATGCGGCTGATGATGTGTGTCGCGGGAATATGAGAAGATATTTAGGTTCTTTTATAAGTGCGATGATTATTATTATTATACGTTCGTTGTAATTTACTACCGACATTGCTGTCTTCTTTAGGCTGTTTTGTTGTAACGCTGATTCTACTTCAAAACATATATTCGCGAGAAAGTTGTATTAATTTAAGTAATTGTAGCGAATGACTTTCGTAAACTTCGCGAAAATACGCCTAGGCATACATTTTCTAACGAATTTCTGTGCAATTTCACGTTGCCAAATAATACATTCATTTTATTTATCATGTAACAAAACCACATTTTATAGTAAAATTAAAATCTTCTTGTTATTTTAAACCGATTATATATTAGTTTTATTGAAAATCAATATTCTGTATTATAATCATCGAATTAACTGTGCTTTAAAGCACATCCATTTTGTTATGATAATTAGGATAATAACAACCTCGACCTGATATGAGAATATTCATGTCAAGTATTTAACTACGCCTTAAACTTAACTTAAAATTTAATCAGAATAAAAAACGCTTCTTAAAACTAAAAATTTTCCCTTTTGCAAGAATAATCTCACTTTCATTTCACAATATCTCTACATATTTAAAGTAAAAAAATCTAATTAATTAATTAATTTCCATTACAGCCGAGGTGACGACGGGCAAGTTAACTCACACGGCCGCTCTACACCGCATCTCCGTGCGTCCAAAGAACCGCCGACCACCACGTCGCACCAGCACCGCTCAACCTTCAACCCCGACCAGCGTCCTAACCTCCAGCAATGGCAGCATCAACGGTCAGCAACCACCGCTGCGCATCGACAGCATCTCCGAGTACTCGATCGACACTATGGACAGCCTCGAGGGGATCAACCCGTCGTCGACTGCCGACACCAGCACTACCGATTCAGAGAAGATCGCAGCATTGGATTCACCACCAGCACCTGCAACGCCTACGCAGGAAGTCAGCAAACCAATACCCATACTGAGAAAGAGTTCGAGCAGATTGTCGAGGAACTCGGAAGTGTTCGAGGAGCTGGAAGCGAAGCTACCGGTGATCAGGAAGCCTGCAGTATCGCCGGATAGTCTTGAGTCAAATCTGGACTCGAGGTCTAGTGCTGATGTGTTGGATATCAGTGAGGATGGTATTGTCAAACCGATACCAAAACCATCGCCAAGGACTGCATCTGTGGGATCGGATGGGTATGATAAGTCAGCAGTGTCGTCGCCTAGGCGCAGGACGTCGTCGAATAGACTGTCCAAGTCGCCGGATAGTCTGGAGAGCACATCACCTGGCTGGTTTACCAAGTCCACGGAAGGATTTGACAAGTTGTCGGATTTCGACCGCGAAAGTAACGGTAACGGTGGTCAGAAACCAGTAGCTGCAGCTCGCAGATTACTAGTTAATCCTATCTCCAAGTCGCAGGAACGTGTTTGCACGAAATCCTCTGATAGTTTGGAAGCTCTAGAAGCGTTAAACAGTGACGACTCGATGGAACGCCGACGAAGTAGTTTTGAGATTAGGCCTAGGCGGAACCAGGTCCATAAGATCATGTCTAAGTCGACAGAATGCTTCGACTCGACCCTGGTTGAACACCAGGAGCATGTGATCAAAGAAGAGAAGCGTAAGAGGACCAGCGTGTCCGAGATTAACTTGTCCAGAGGAAGCAGTGGTAGCAGTGGAAGTAGACACAGTAAGCTGCTGTCCAAGTCATCGGAGAGTTTTGAAAAGATTGCGAGTCTGGTCGAAGCACATCGCGAAAAGAATGGAGAATCGGAGAAGAATAGTGTGCCGTGGAGGCAGAGCAGAAGAGTCGCTCATTCTTCCGAGAGCTCAGATAACCTGGATTTAGACGATAATTCTAAGTTGGAGAATAGAAAGGTTAGAAAGACCACGCCAAAAAGGCTGAGCAGCGGTAGCGGAGGCAATTATATGGATGACCACGAGAATGTGATTCTCAGGAAGCCCTCGTCGCGACTGCAGAAGAGCTCGGAGAGCTCAGAGCTGGGCAGCACTGATACCCTGGACTCGGAACGTCGGAATACTATGAAGTCATCCGACAGTGATGAAACACTGGATAGCCTAGAGAAAGACCTGCAGGAGCAACCGAGTTTGCCCGAGCAGGACCGCAAAGATGAGGAGACGACGGAGAGTATCCTAGAAAGACGAGAGAAAGGCAGCGAGGAAGAGGATAATGAGAAGGTGGGCTCGTACTGGCGACGACGCACCAATTCACAAGAGTCCAAGGATACCAATAACCTGGACATCCATCAGCTACTGGCGTATTCTTTGGTGACAAGGATCCAGGAGAACGGTAACAACGATGCTGACAACGATGAGGACCATCATCACGAGGAAGACAGATCATCGAAGATCAGCACCTCGCCAGTCGTCGTATATCCCAAAAAGAAGCAACACCAGCAACAAATTCAGCAACAATCGAGCTCCGAGGATAATAAGACGCTGAGCTCGACGATTAACAATATACTGTCGTCAAAGACGGACGAAGACTTGCAGAACATGTTGAACGGCAACATATCCGAGGTGTCGACCGATACCAAGAGCTTCAAGGAAAAGCTTATCATGTTCGAGCAGCTAGGCAAGTGAGACGAAGACGACGCGTGTGATGATGATGATGATGATCAAGTTGCGTAATATTTCTATACAACTTTTCCTTTGTCTTCTACATCTACTTCTTCTTTTCCCTCTGTCGTCACGAAGGGACTGGTACAGATTAGGGTTTTCTAAGAGAGATAAAGGGAGAGAGAGAGAGAAAAAGGGGACGATGTGCGATGTATTTTTTATGTACAGATTATATCGATGAATTGTAAATAGGTGAATAATTCGAATTAGGCCGTAGGAAATTTTTTTATTAATTTATGCAAGAGATTATATTGGCAGTGTAATGATTGGCGTGTAAAATGCCCGATATGCGAAGTTGAAATTCTTGGATGTTTTTGTCATTTTATGTCCGATTTGCGACTGGAAAATCGCAGAGTGAAATGTCGAGAAATTTCGAGTGGAGTTACATGTACCCACTTGAATATATAAATATGTATTTTTTTCCTTCTTCCGAAATAAGGTAGAGGAGATACGCGGCTTTTTTGAAAATGTTAAAGTGTACCAGTCTCTTTGTGCGACAGTATAGAGATATACATGAGCGCCTATGTAAAGATTTTCACTCAATTAATAGACTATAATAATGTATGTACGAGAAGTGTTAAATTATTGTTTATATACGGAGGAGAGATGCTGCTTGGAAATCTTTAAAAAAATCGATTTTTTTCTACCTTTTTCTTTTAATACGTAATGCCGTTTTTGCCTTTAATAGAATTGAGCTTTGTCGACCAATTTTCAGTGTTTGTTTAATATTGTGAAATCGAGCGTGCACGTGCACTTTAAAGATGATATTAATTTAGATTTTACGTATATACGTGTATGAGAGTAACATTGTTTTTGATAAATATACTTTTGCGATGTAACGATAAATGTATAACGATAATTTATTGCTAAGTCTATCATTAATAACGCTGTAAAAGAATGAGAATTTTTTTAAGGTTTTCACCGGACGCATGTCTCCTTAAGTTATTTGTTTTAAGTATTCGACGTTATTCGTTTTTCTTCCTTTTCTATTATATAGAGAGAGAAAGTTAGCGGGGCAACTTCTCGACGAGGCTTGCCGCATCGTGTGTACAGTAGTTCAGTTCACAATTTAGTAATTATACCCTACATGTATTGTACTCGCAGTATCGGATTTTCTTTTCTCAGTAAACATTTATCCTCTTTTGTAAATAAATGAAGAAAAAAATCAACTACATGTAAAGTGTTCTCTCTGTGTAGTGGCATCGGGACAACCGATTGTAAAGTGTAAGAGATTTATTCATTTTTTTCGAATTATTATATAAATTAACAAAACGACAAAAAAATTAATAACGAGTTTCGGCGAAATCCTTTTAGCCTCAAGTGCCTTAAATATACACAAGCTCAAAGTGAAAGAAAGAAAGAGAAAGAAATGGAAGTGCGATGAGAAAGACGAAGAGACAGAGCGAAGTGAACAAAAATGAATTGTAATCATCTTTAAACGATAGATCTCGTTTTAAGAAAAAAACAAAATAAATGATTAACAATCTTAGGAGCTTAGAGGTTCAAATTCATGATTGTTAGTAAAAACACGATTTCGCCGACTTTTTTTTCTTTGAATGTAAATAAAGCTGCCATCGCTATAACAGTTTGCATATTATTTATTTAATTCTTTAGTCTTTATTCGACCCACACTCATCATCTTAATAGTACATTTACAAAATATCTTACACATACGCACATTGCACAATCTTCGGAGGAATTCGGGTTAACTACAATTTGTTCATTCTTACAGAGTATACAGACAATGAAGTATTAGTGCGAACATAGTAGTGATGTTGAATGATAAATGCTGAATCAATTAAATGCCGTTGAAAGCACTAAATCAGCTTTTCTTTAAACTATTCAAAATGCATTTATACATGTTACGATTTCATAAATTAATTTGAAGAGTCGAAAAAACAGAACTACGAAAAGTTACTGCATTTATCAACTAAAACATATTTATCTGTTTTGAAAGGTTTTCGGTAAGTCAGTGTTTTATCTAATTACAATAAAAATATTCAGTGTGCGCAAGGTATTTTTTTTACAAAAAGAAGAAAAGAAGTACAGTTTATCATATAAAATCGAGATGTTCGAGAACAGCAACCGATTTCGTATCACAGGATGTATCATATTTTTCTCTATTTTTTTTATTCGCACTTACTGTAAAAATTCTTTGTGTACAAAACGGGAATGTATTACTAGACAAAGCTTGGGGATCGTGCTTGACAGTTCGTTACTTTTAAAGTACCTTTATTTTATACAAAATCCCTGTCTAGAGTTTTGCGGAACGAAATTCACAGAAAATCGTTTCCTTACAAAAACAATCACACTCATTTATTAACGTAGAAATACATCATTTAAATCTTTTTTTCATTTTCAAAAACATCAATATTCTCAATCCCTACTTTATTTTATTCCAGCAATGTGCAAAGGTTTTTCTTGAATTAAAAATAAGTTCAAAATCATAGAAATTCACAGACACTATTTGGTTTGAGATATAGGCGTATTGGTTCTTCAAAATTTCGTAATGTTCATGCTAAAATTTAATTTAATAAGTTACTATAAGAATTAAGAACCACATTATAAGTATTGAAACAATTATTTCAACATGATCTATTTAATATAAATAACCAATGATAGGGCCATTTCAAAGAAACAATGCCTATAGCTCGTCAGTTTACATTCTCAAAAATCATTTAAAAAAGAATGAACTTTAACGGTACCATCATAAAATTCATTCTAAGATGTAGCATTAAACAATCTCTAAAACTTGATTTATAAACCGTTTCATCAAACTTTTACGTCTACGTGTTTTCTTTAACAACAATCGATAGGACAAAAACTTCATGAGTGCTCCTTATTGACTTCAATACGTAAGTAAATCAATATTTTTATATAACAGAGATTAAAACATTCTTATTATAATTTCTACATTTTTTTCTTCAGTTTGATAAGATATCTGATACTTCAATACAAAATTTAGAAATTGCATTAAAAATGTTTTAAATTATACAATAAATGTTCAAAGATATTATGCATACATATTATTTTTATGAATCTGTTGTGAGCTCATAAAAACTAGAATAAAATATAAAATCATTAGTAATGAAAATTGATTTTTTTTCTCCTGAATTTTTAAAACTTCGCTTCAAAAACCAGTTTGAAAGTTTTATTACTACATTAGTGACTGTAATGCAGAAAATCAATTTTCTTTAAAAATAATGTCATACTTTATGCAGTTTACTGCGATTTCACCACAATTCTATGAAAATAATACTTTTCTGTTGGATGGAACCAATTGTAAAATGTAAATATTACTACATTCTTTAGTGTACGTTAATAGTACGTCGCTCATCAATTATGCTTAGAAAGTTGTGAAATCATACTTAGTGTATCAGATCACATTAACATCTATAAAACAAAGTAATTTCATTACTTCATTTCAAAAGTATTCAAGAAAAGTAGTTGTAAATCATAAAGTAACGTAGAAAAATGTAATAACTAGTATTATTAGATAATTAAGTATTCCTATTACTCCAACCTTATTTATTTTCATACAAACTGTTAAACCTATTCGTATGATTCAAGTAGTTACTTCTAGGCGGCTTCTGCATAGGCCTATTTTCAATATTACTTTATGATCTTCAACTACCCTTCTTGCAACATATATCCAGATTAGTACAATAATGGAATTTGTTAGGTGTTTCACATTGTTTATACAACAAGAGTAGATCACTTAATCGTAAAATGTTTGTTAAAATTAAAGATAATGTGCAGCAATTTTCTTGTAAATTTAAAATTACTCGTACTTTATTCCTTTAATAATATACTTTTTAACGATTCGTACAAATTCTTTTTACGTAACGAGAAATTGTATTGTACTTATATAATTTATATCGTTGTATTTTTAGAATATTCAATATCTATTGAAAATCCACGTTTAAACTTGTGCCAATTCATATAATCAGAAAAGTACGAGCAATTCCAAATTATCTAAAAATAAACCTCCATCCATCCATGGACAAAAAAAAAGTAAACGATCCTTCTGCAAAAAATCACTTCGGAACACTCAAACCTCTCGTACTCGCTTTTTAATCTCCTTACAAACATTGTGGATTTAAGGGATTGAATCACAGCTCGTCGTGCACGTCGTTGTTCTCGACGTTGGGGTTGCAAAGTACGGGCGTCTCGAATTCCATAGCGTACTCGCATCGGTTCGGCTCTGAGACGGAAATTAATTTGTTCTCAATGCCACATCTGAAGCTGACGATCGTCGAGCGGGACGGTCCGTTCCAGCAGGTAAGTCCTCGATCGTATTTCGCCTTGGTGTATTTATTAATGCCTTCGCCTCCAACCCATTCGTTCCAGAGGCCAAGGCTTACCTCGCTGCCACCAGATTTGGAGCGTTGCACGGCTTTGTTAAAGAGGCAGAGGGTATAAACGTACTCAAGATCTGTGTACTCGAAGCACTCGCCATCGAGGGAGGAGAATTCTTCCTCAGGGCCGTAATCGCGTTCGATACGTTCTTCGGTCTTGCGGATTTCAGTGAGGAGATCCTGGACCGCGCGCTCGGATTCCTGGAACTGCTCGCGGGCCTGCCGCGCTTCATCTACAAGGGCTTGAGTTTCCTCATCGTATTGGACGGCTGGTTGTTTTTCTGTTTCCAGCGGCTCGGACTCGATCTCGCCAGGGTGTCCCTCCTCATCATGCTCTTCCTCGTGCTCGTGCTCATCCTCATGCTCGTCTTCGTGGATGTCGTCGTGCTCATCGTGTGATTCGCCATCTAGTTCTTCCTCAATTGCTTCTTCAGTATCTCGTCCTTCTTTGTCGGCTGGCTTGAAGAGACCTGTATGAAAATTTACTTATTAATATGTCGAGTCAAACAATTTCTGTAAAATGGTTTTATAAAATTGTTTTTAAATTATTATAAAATTATTTGTGACAGATTGTAAAATGATAATTTTAACTAAAAAGGATTTTAATGTGAATGATAGTATAAGTATAAAATTTATGTAATTTTAAAAATAAAATGAATCAACATTTTACTCATTTTAAATACTAATTGTAAGTAATACATTATTTCTCTATTGAGTACAAGGTTACTTATTCTTAAAAAATCTATATTAATTAAAAAGTTATATCTTTTACGTTTTTTCATTGATTACTGCTATGAAATATTCAATATCATATGGAACAGTTTACAAGGACATTTTCTTGTATAAAAAACACAGTATATTTTTACTTCAATAGATAATTTTGCTGGAAATTGAAATAATTTTAATAAAACATTATAAATACAAGGAGACTAGACACTTACCCTTTTCCAGCATAAGAAATGGTTTCACTAAAGACCACGATGAATCAATAAATTCTTGCATTGTAATTTCCTCTCTGTTAATCAAGAAGAATAAAGCTTCTTCTCTGCTAACCTCTCCATTACGATCCTTATCAAAAGTAACTCTGGTTTGCAATTCTGTTATCGTAACAGTACCACTACCATCAGAATCTAAGATTTTAAAATACTCTTCTGCTTCATAACCAGACATCTGTTTTTCTTCATCCTCGTCAGCTGCTTGCTGTGGCGGTGGTGCTGGTTTATACTTTTCTAAGGCAATGCTCTCCCGCTCTTCAGCCTTATTTTTGATGACTTCTTTTTCTTTTTTACTCATCTGAGCTTCTTCATAATCAGTTCGTAATTTGGTTAGTCTTGCTTGGTTTTCTGTCTTAAGCTGCTTGCCTCGATTAATGTACTCCTGGCGAATTTTATTTCCTTCTTTGGCTAAGTCAGCAACTCTTTGGGCTTCAAGCCATGCTTCGCGCCCTAATTCATGGCAGTTATCTACACATTGGACATCGGATGAATACTCATCACTGGCATCACAGCAATCACATACTCCATCGTTTACCCATGATGATGGGATGTATTGAGGTTGATGACCTAATAAAAGAACCAAAGTTACTTGTTATTTCTTTCATACATGTAGTATTTTAATTGATAGCAACAAAACTTCATCATTCTTGTATAAATTCATTTTATAGAATTATTTGATCAATAAGAAGCTATATTAACACTTAAGTAATTACAAAAAGAATTTTCTAAATACAGAATCTACATTTTTTACTCAATCTACAACTCGATTATATTAAAAAGCAGTTTCCCATGAATAAATCACAGCTTAAACCTTTATTTGGCTGAACCAATATACTTTTTGTTGTACATTAAAACATTCTAATACAAAAAGTAAACTACAAAGAACAATAAAAATCTTCCTCTTACTACTTAATGAAACCATCATAAAAAAGCCCACACAATGTATACTATCAGTAGCCAAACCAAGCAACCAGATCACAGACTTTTCCAATTCCACTCCTCCCCAAAAAAAAAATCACCTAAACCCATGACCCAGGTAAACTCAACTCTTGCCACACAATACCAACCTGAATTCTGGCAGTAGAAAGCTCCATTAGCACAGGCGGCGGTGCCGGGCTCATCACTACCGTCCGCACAGTCGCAGTAGTCATCGTTCACCTTGTCGAAGGTTATCAGTTGGCTACCGTCGAGGCACTCAAAATCCGCGTCCGGCGCATAGAGCGAACTCTTAGACAGTGGTACACCTCGCACACGGGGCACTTTGCCGTCGGCGGCTAGGGCTACGTGGCGGCCAAGCGCACCGAGGGAGGTTAGGATGAGCAGCGCGAGACACTGCATTATTCTGGTCGTCGGTCTTGATCCCAGCGTTATATAGACGTGATATCACTTCGTTCCAACTTTAATATATCGCTGTGTCTATACACACACGCGTATACCGATAAACCTATACAATTTTTTTGGTAGTTAGAAATATATCTATCGTTTGTTTTTTTTTCTTTTTTAGAGAATATACGAAAGAATATACTTACAGAGAGAGAGTGAGCTGGGGAGAGGAGGGGGATAAAATCGAGCTGCTCAACCAGCACAGCGCGTTGTTTCTCTCTGTTGTCTATAATATATTGTAGCAGTAGTAACGTATCGCGGTGCGCCGTCGACGGGAACGTATACGTGTGCTATAGGTATAGAGCGGCGTTGCCGGCTGAGCGGGGAGAGAGTGGAGCAGTTGCGCATGTAACCGACGTGCGCGGCCGCGATTTGCGCGATTGCCGCGAGATTTGAAATGTGATAAGGGATAGAGATATTTTTTTTTGCTAAGTTGTTGGTTGCTATTAATGTGAAAGTTAATAATTAAAAGACCTTGTCGAGGTTATTTGTTTTTCCAAGTTACATTTACATGATGGGATGGAATATGCATGAAGAGGGTGGGCAAGTGACCGATGGGGTACTGCGCATACATATATAGGATATGTAAATAATTGATGTGGAAAGAGGCAGTGTTGGCCTATATTTTGTATTTGTTGAGCTTTTTTAGTTATCTTATATTTAGTTATTATCGTTAGGGTTAACCTACATAGTTATACTTTTGTTATTGTTACATGCAAGGTAGATACTTAATAGAATTGTATATATTAGTGTTTATATCTGTGGCTCCGAGGCATAACGACATAAGTCCATTTTTTTGAAAATCGGAAAAACCTTGGATTTTGTATCTTTAAATAGATCTTTTTTATTTAAAACTATCAGTAGTAGTTAAAATATTGTCCTAAAGCTACGATATACGGAAAACGTAACAAGATAAGTCCATTTTTAAAAATTTAGTGCGCGGCATAACAACATAAGTCCAGCGCTAATTTATTTTATCCAATCAAATTGAATATAAACATTATTTTATATAAAATATATACAATAACTAGATAAAATTTATAATTTTACAAACGTGTGAATTTTGAAACTTAGTTCATAATACTTGTTCTTTTACGAAATAAAAAAAATGCTTTTTAATTTATCGTGAATTCAAGTTGTATTCAAGTTATATTCAAGTTTTATTATTTTTAACATAATTATTCGTCGATAAATTATTAATTTTGATTCAAATTCAAAATTAAATTAACGAAAATGATCGAAAAGTAAACGAGAATAGGGCTATTAGATAAGTCCAAGTTCCCGGCATAACGACATAACTTTATACTTTTTCGAGTTTTCACGAATGAGAAAATGCATACCACTGTGTAAGTATTTGTTTTAAATGTGTTAATTATTAGTACAGTATCGCGGCCTATCTCGTTTATGCCGATCTTATGAATAAGTTTGAACATTGAAACCCATTTTTCTCAGAAACTCTGAAGGTGGACTTATGTTGTTTTGCCTCGAAGTCACAAATATATATAATATGGAATTGTCAGATGTTGATTCGAAAATTAAGTAGTTCGCAGGGATCAAAGTTTTGGAGATCAACAGTTTTGGAAAATAATATTTTCGTAAAATTTGTTCAAAATTTAATAAATTAAACCAATTGTATGTAATAGTTTGATTCGTATTTTCTTTGCCTTACCGATGTGATAAAATAATAAAAAGATGGAACGATTTTGGATACGTTAAAAACATGATCACTCATTTTATATCTATAAACCAATTTTTTCAAATTTAATATAAAAATAGTTATTAAATTAAACAGTGAACTTTAATTGAAAACTATATATATATATATATAACGTAAAATAATTAACTTCAAATCGAATTTATACTAAAAATCAATTATATTAGGTTTCTCGTTAAGTGTTATTATTCTTGATAAAGCTTTTATAGTTAAAAATACTTTACCCCATTACCGTGCGCGCGACCTTTTCACAACCCACGGATAACTTAATTAAAAAACAATATTCACTTTATACTTATATAATATACCAATTACGCTCATCGTAAAATTTAAACTCCTTAATTCAGCGTAATTATTTTAGATATATATAGCGCAGCGCGTATCATCGTTCATACACATATATAAATACTTAAGATGATTATAATGAA
Source organism: Torymus tubicola (assembly GCA_035583055.1). Taxonomy (NCBI): domain Eukaryota; kingdom Metazoa; phylum Arthropoda; class Insecta; order Hymenoptera; family Torymidae; genus Torymus; species Torymus tubicola. The sequence goes on from JAWWEQ010000001.1 coordinate 11,577,785, forward strand.
AATAGTTACTGGCGTTCCATATATATAGCTATATATATATATGTACAATACACACACACACACACATACACGATTCGCTAAATTCGAGGCGTGTGTCACGTTATTCCGTAATTACGTTACGTACCTGTAAAGTTGCTTTGTGAAAGCATTCTCCGAGTAGTTCAATATACATATATAGACATATACACATAATGAACGCTCTGCGCGGGCGTAGGCTCCGAGATAAGCTATCAACCCATATACATATATATTATACCGACTCTTTCGAATCTTTACTCCCGCGCGACACGCGTACGACTACCTATACAACATATATATATTTTTACATCGCCGGCATTTAATCTCTGTAAATAATATATAGGATATAAACATTTTATTTTGCGCATATACACGTAAATTAACGCTTACCGATGCATAAATAGATACCCGCTCAGAAGAATATAGCGGTCGCAATTCCGTGGATGCGGATAGATGCGGCAAAGTGTAAACAACGTGGATTTGTTTGCACACACGCGTACGTATTATGTATACATTTTTCGTGATTATTCGATTGTTAACGCGGCGTTGTTGGGTGTAATCCAAATGAAAACGAGTGCACAGGGAATTTAAGTATATATATATATAGACGTGTGTATATACGGTATTTTAGTTCTGCAGCGTGAAAAAGGGAATGACGGGCTAAATGAATTCATCATTTTGTTAAATGTACGGAAGGGAGAGCGAGAGAGAGCATTAAACAATTTGTTGTTTGTTGGATACAGTGGTATAGGTAGAGAAACGCACGAGTTGGTTGTGGAATTTACACTGGTTACTAAATCTGCATTATTTTCACTAACTTTATATACTTAATCTAGAATTTGTG
>JAWWEQ010000001.1:11578746-11642784 GCA_035583055.1 Torymus tubicola
ATATAAATGATATTTGTAACGCAACTATATAAATTAAAATTGTTTGTCGTTACTTATTTCACATAAGGTTTTAACAAATTAACTATTCATTACTTATTTATATTTCGAGATTTATCATTATTAAAGGTAAAAATACGATTGAACATTAAAATACCATTTAGCCAGCTATTATGAGTTTGCAAAACATTTATTTACAACATTTAATTAACTTAAATTAATTATTAATATCTCGATTAAAATATATTTTAAAAAATTATATGAATATTCCTATAAATTCATATAATTATCTACTTTATAGTTATTCAGGGACTTCAATTAATTAATTCTATACCTACCGCTAATGTATGAAACGCTTCCATTTTTACCTCTGTATGCAATATATTACACCCCGCTTTTTCTCTCTCTTTTGATACGCTTTATTGCGTGGAATTACAGAGCCGACGGTTGTTTTCTTTTTATCGACGAAATTAGTTTATATATTCTTTAAATATAAAATATAACCGCGAACGTAATTATCGCTTATATACCAGTAATTAAATATTATATAGGCGAATACCGTGAAATATTAATAGACCTTTTCAGATGAGCGATGGTTGTACGAATTTATTACCAAGTTTATACGATAAATAAGCAAATCTTCGAGTAGAATATTATTACTCATCTCTTCCGGTAATCTTATAAAATCCTCGAAAGATGATATACCTAACACATATGACAGCCGCAAATTCATGTAATCCGTATATATAAGTACTAAAATAAACGTTACTCCTTGAAAGATTAAATGCCCAAATGAGGTTAAAATGTAGCTTATTATTAATTACATGACACTTACGATAGGATTGCAAAAATCAAAAACCTTTTGTATCCGTTAAAAATACTTACGCTAATATAAAAATTTCAATGTGAAAATATATGATATTCATTATACAATATAGAGACATTTTTCTCCATCCGTAATTTGGCCACAACCATCTCATTAAGATACTTCGTAATCATATGACTATTACTATATACACTTAAACGTAGTCCCTTGTACATTATAAACTCTTCTCGCGTGCACTTCAGCAACAAAGTAGCACCACCCGACGTCCGTTACCTCATTTCGAGGCTGACTTTTCTCGCGAGGGGATATATACACCGGAGCTTATTAAAACCGTTGAGCGGAAGTCATATTGAGCAACAACTCTCTCTCTCTCTCTCTCTCCGGTTTGCCAGGAAACGAGTCAATCTAAATATCAATATCACAAAGCGTATACATCTGCTCCCCCTTCTTCTCTCTCTCTCTTAACTCAAAGGAAATTGCAAAAGAACTGAGTTCTCCTCGACTCGGGCAATCAAATCCTTCTCCTTCGCGAATTCATCATAATCCTTTCCTTTCTCTGTCTCTCCCTCTCTCTCTTCGTGCTTAGAATCCCGAAAAAAGCCACCTCATCTCATCTCCATTGTGTACAGCCCAGCGTAGTCAGCCATCCGAGGGAACTATATATATATACAAGCCTGTTTAAAATACATAACACACAGCGCCCGCCCGGAGTGGAGTAGCGTTGGTTGCTTCGTTGTGTTCACCCTTTCTACCCTGCCATGCCTGTGCTATGCTCGCCGTAACGTCCTCCCACCCCTCGGCAGCTCATTACGTCTTAATTCCCCGGCGAGAGAGTGAGATAGAAACACAAGCGCGCGACGATATCGCCCGCGGGGATAAAGGGCGAATGCTGTACACCCTTCCCCACCCTCTCTCTTTTCTATACTTGTATACGTATATGCACACGAGGTTGTATGTAATATAGATACAGAGGGATAGGGAAGGGAGTTGAAGGAATCGAGGTTCCTTATGGCATCGACGAATTCCACAAGGCGGCGGCAGGGGCTGCACCCAATTACGTACGTGGATTAATGCACAATGAGAGGGAGAGAGAAGAGAGGACTACTATAGTGCCGCACACGTACTACACCGGCATGTGTGTATGTATGTATACTTCATACGTGACTCACGTGTCGATGATGTCGGGAGAGAGAGAATTTCGAACCTCTGATTCTCCTCACCTCTTTCTCTCTCTTCCGTTCTCTCTCTGTCTCTCCCTATATACGTATATATAGCTACCGTCTGCGTTGTTCCGCGATGTTTGTTATTTGTTCGACGATGGATTGCGTCGAGACCAAGTGTGTATATCTGTTCGTATGTGTGTGTGTGTACGACGAACGTCGGAGAGAACCCCGAGGGCGTTATTATTGGATCGAAGGGTATATATATATACGCGTGTATGGAGGAAGGTTTTGTTTGTTCGTTATATCGGGGTTGTAAAAGATGGCTTGTCGAGGGAATACCAATTGTGCGTGGGTACACTTTTTATATATATAGATATGTTTGTGTGTGTGGGTGTATATGCACGGATGGAGGTGTAGCTAGTCACGTGGAAGACGTATTTCACGCGGTTAGAGGATCGTTGGTTAATTAGCGGTGATGGTGAGGGGGTATCTTTAGGGGAGATCTTATCTGCTGAGGGAAGGGGGGAGGATGGTTAAAGGGGGATGCTGCTGGTTTATGATGTATCGTTGTTAAAGGTTGATGTGGTATTACGGCTGGTTTTTATGGTTCGCCGGTGGAATTATTGTGGGGAATGAAATTATTGTATTGTTAGAGGATATAGAGAGGTATATATAGCGGTTGGGGTTTGGAGATTTTCAGGTTTGATTTGAAATTAAGCAGGTTATTAAAAGAGTCTATTAGAAGAAGCAATGTGGTTACAGGGTGCAAATTGGAGAAATGTAAAGCTTGATACGTACATTCCACAACCTGATTTTGGAGAGAATATCGTTCAATGAAGCCTATTGTTAAGAAGATGTTGAAGTTATTGTATTATAAATTATGAGTATCCGCTACTATACTGACTGAATTAAAAACATTTCGATTTTTCAAAATTTGGGAGAGTTTTGGGTGCTTTGGATATTAATGCTTAAATATTTTTTTAAATCACAGCTTTGTTACCACAGAAAACGCATTACCCCTGTTATTTCCCCTCTTAAAAAAGTGAAAAAATATTTAATTTTGATTGTAAGTTTACACTTACCAAGCTTGACGTTAACTTGGACGGTATTCAACAATTACTGATACTTTATCAAAATTTTGGAAAAGTAATGTTATATTTTAATTTATTAAAATGTTCAAATAATGAAGTAAAAGTTATTTCATCTGCAGCTAGAAATTCAACAAAAAAAGTTTTCATTTGAAAGTGAATTTTTAATATAAATTAATTAATGATTAATCATGAAATCTTTTCGATTTTCATCTGGGACAAACTTTGAAGCACGAACTAAATATTTTCACCTATTTTTTGGTTTATTCTGAATACAAACCCCTATTATAAATTATTTACAAAAATCAACCATTATATTACAATAACCCAGAATTAAACGTATAATCATGTGTACAATAGATCGGTTCACATTTTATACTAATCTACACAAAAAACCAAAGACCAAACAGAAACTTCCATTCCAACTGCGAACCACTAACCACTGTCCCAAACACTTTTCCAAAGTCAGTTAAAACTCGTTTATCCCTTCCCTCTTTCCACCTCTCTTTTCCAGCACGACCACGCGCGAAGACAGATTGACCGCATGAGCTCTATAGCAGCTCCGCAAGCTTTATACAATTCCCGCGAGCGTGAACGCGCGTGGCAACGATATGATTCATAACCGAGCTACACGATCGCCCTGCATACAACGAGCCTCTCTCAACGTACGCACATTTGGATTTGCATAACTAAATTCACCAACGCTGGTAGCGGCGGCAGTCCGCAATAACTCATTGATAACATCGACACCGAAAATCCACCTAACTTTTGCCTCATACTATATACCAAGGACAAAACAACAACGACAACGACGGTATTTGGCTAATAGAAAAGGACGTGTACGTGTACATATACGCAGTATAGCAATAATATATTCCTCGTGGGACGCGACGAGTTCGCGGATATTACCGCGTCCGGGGGTTCCCGATTCCTAAACGGTTTAGCGAATTGGAAGCGATGCTTGCGAATGCGCTCGCGTTGGTGTAATCATTCTTAGAGCCGGTCTGGGACTCGTATAACCTACGCGCGCGTGAACTTGCTTCGCGGGAGATTATGAGCGGCGGGGTATACCCGTAGGTATATAGTGCTGCACATAGCACGTGATTAAATTTCTCGTAACTCTCTCTCGGTGCGCTTGTGTTTTCGGATATTAAACGTAGCCGCACCAGAGTGTATGTATATGTGTGTTTTTGAGGGTAACGGCGTGGATTTACTTTTTTCTTTCTTTTTTTTTAACTACAGGTGCGGAACACGAAATGAAGGCGAACGATAAAATCTTTTTCAATTAACGTAAGTCGGTGTTGTTGTTGTTGTTGGTGTTCTTGTTTCACCATGTGGAAAATCGGTATTATTTATCCCTTGGCGCAGATCGCGAAGGGAAGAGAATTGTCTATGTCTGCGTGAGTATATGTGTATGTAAATAGGAAAGTGCGTTTTACATTGTAATTTAATCTACGGTTTGTATATACGTGTGTATATATGTATACGGTGAGATGAATATTTAAAGGTATATAGGACGGATTCAGAGGTTATATATATGGGGGAGGAAAAACTAGAACGTCATTGTCATTCCCTTTTAAAACTTTCGAGAACTGAAATTCAAAAATATTTGAAAAGTTTCGATGCCACGGGGTATATAATATAATACTGGATAAAGGTATATATAAAGCGCGGTGGAGCTGTTTTGAAAATTTCACTCTGAGGTTTTGTGAAATATTTCCTCGAAACTCTTGCCGTGTGATCATATATATAGGTCGTTATGGGATGATCGAAATTAGGAAAGTTGTTCGCTGTCGCAAGTATTTATGAAGACTAATCTTACATTTTAATTGACTCTTTGCATCCTCTGTATAAATCAAAATTTAAACTTCACATATATATATATATATATATATATATATATAATTCTTCTCTTCTAATTCCACATCCAAACAAAGTTTCCGCACAACGAAAGAAGACCTAGAACCTTGAATACGCGCGTCGTGCGCACGCGGCTAAACCACTCGTGTACACTACAAAGCTTTTATCCGACGCGTCGTCGAGACAGGAGGAGGGAGAGAAAGAGAGTAGTCGCACGCGCGACAAGTTGTGGTTCTCTCTTTCCTCTGTCTCTCTCTCTCTCGCCTATTTACTCGGGCGTTTGCTGATTTAGCGCAAACTCACGCGAGAAGTTCGGATGATTTTAATTGTCGCTAGCGGAAACGTGTTTGTCGTTTTTCATCTGCTGTAGCCCGTTTTTGCCGCTGTCGTGTATATATATGTGTGTATGTGTATATATATGTATATAGCAAACGCAGTTTTGATGCGGTTTTATTTAACAAGCTGTGGCGGTATACCGCCTTTGTCGAGCGGCGCGCGCACGCGGAGTTCATTAGCGATAAACAGGTTTGCACGCTTGTATATGTCGCGTACGAAGACAGAGAGAGAGAGAGATGTAACTTTTATGTGACGGCCGTTTTTAATGGTTTTGATTGCTGCTCAGTGGATTTTTTACTTTTATTATTTATTTATTTTTTTATTTTTTCTTCTACTTTTTCTTGATGTGTATATAATTGCAGGAGGGATAAAGGATCTGTTTGGGATTTTTCAACGAGTGTGCGGGCTGGGAAAGAAACGAGAAATCAGAATGAATGTCACTGTCCGACATTGAATGGGTGTACGGGTTGAGGAATCAATGTTTCGGCTTTAAAATCTTTTTTTTTTTATTCACATGTAGATTGTAGAAGAATGAAAAGGCTAAAATTCGCTGTATATAGATTTTTTAAAAAAGAATTTTCAGATAAAAAGCTTTCAGCTGTGGTGACAGTGCGAACTATTAAGCACTTTTTTCCCTACATTCCTCCTTGTTCTGTCAAGAGAATAAAAAAGAAAGGATCGATGTCATAAACTAAAGGAATAAAGTTTAAGTACGGTGAACTTTGACGGTAGTATTTTCAGTTTCCTAAATTTGAGTAGTTAAAGTGAATTTTTTCATTATGCAGAGCAATACAGGTCTTCTTCACCTTTCTCATGCAAATTTTATGCGGAAATTGTATGAAATTATAAATGCGAAACACTTGCACCGCATCACGCTTACGTATATATATATGTATATGTAACTCTTTGTTTCTGAATAGCGAATGGTCTCTCGAAAATTTACAATATTCACAAATCTCAACTTTCCAAAGGTACGGGGCCATTTGAATTTATCATTCATATAGAAAACCATACTTGTACGTATAGATATATATGTTTTATTTTATTTTTACCCCTAACCAAAATATTAAAAATTTCGCGATTAATGAGTCGAAAAACAGTGTAAACAAATGTTACACATCTCTTGTATATGCAATAGATTTGTAATAGTACTAAAAATTAATTAAAAATCGCAAAATTTAAACTCTGAAGTAATAAACTCAGATGATAATGAAAATCGTACATCTTAACGAAACCCTTTATATAGATAATACCTTCATATCTCTCAAGGATTCCTCAAGCGTATACACCAATACTAAACCATCCAACAAATAAACAACACACCCACCCTAAACCAGCAAAACTTACCGTAAATCAGCCTTAATTCGCTGCTCCATATACCCATCGCTCAACACAACTCCCCCTCCCCCTCCCCTCTCACCCTCAACCTTCATTAAGACTCCCCCGGCGCTCTCTCTCTCGGCTATGAGCATCCACATAAACTAGCATCAAAAAACGCGTACAGGCCAATACCACGCGGCCGCTAAGAGAGTTAATAATCGCGCGCGACCTCATAACACTTTCTTTCCCCCTCATAACAGAAAGCCACCACCTACACCCTCTCCTCGTTTGATATAAATCACACCCAAACAAAGCTGCTGTGGCAATTATATATATATATATCCCTCTCTCTCTCTCGGTCCGTTCAGAATTCCTTTCCCTCTCACTCTCTCGAATTTAAAGAACGAAGCTGCGATAGCGAGGGAAATTTTCCACACGCGACACTATACGCTTTATCGCGCGGAAGGACGCGAAAGTTTTATTCCGTCATATTTTTCTCCACATAAAGTCCGAAGTTTCCTCTCTCTTTCTCTCTCTCTCTCGCGAAACCTTACGCGGACTCATGCGCGCTGCTGCTGCTGCTGCGGCAGTTTGACGGCGATAAATAAAGCCTGAGAGAGAGAGAGAGAGAGTCTAGAGCGTGTACTTAAGCGCAAGCGAGCGAGCGAGCGAGCGAGCGCACGCGCTGAATTACGCAGCAAGACGCGTCAGACCGGTATTACCACTTCTTTTTTCGTCGCGCGTTCGTTCCTTCTCTCTCTCTCTCTCTCTCTCTTCGTATACCCTTTTCCACTCGACCCCCACCTCTTCTCTCTTTTTTTTTATCCTCATTTTGAATTTCCTCCGATGGCCATACCGCGTGCCGCATTAAAAGAACGGCAAGAGAACTGTTCTCTATATATCTCTCTCTCCCTCTGTATTTTTTCTTCTTCTTCTTCTTCTTCGGGACATAATGGAGAGTTTCACGTTTCAAATTATTTACACTGAGGTTGCGGAATATAATGTAACGCTGCTGCTGCTCAGCCAGCGGCAGGCTGCAGAAGAGGGTTATATACCGGTGATTACTTTTCGTGCGCGAACGCGCGCGAGCGCGCGGAGGCTATAAGAAGCCAATCTCGTAATGCCATCGTCGTTATTATCGTTTATTATTATTTCATTACTACGTGTATTATGTGCGTGCGCTTGTATATATATATATGTATGTATGTGCGGGGAGGCGAATATTGGGGATATGGGAAAGTGATATGGGACGAGGCGAAGAGCTGCTGCTGTAGCTACTCTTTTACCGTGTGTGTATGTGGTGATGGTGGTACACTCTCGTTGACTTTCTTTTCATCTTTTTGCTTGAGAAAAGAGAGAGAGAGAGCTTTTGTGCGGTGCAGTATGAGGTCTGGATTATGAAGTTGATTTACTTGGGATTACCGGAGGGGGGGATCGCAAGGAGGAAGCGATTTTTCGGAGGCGAGCTGTGGATCGGGTATATATAAAGAGCTACCATTAACGTTATAAATTTTTCCAGATCGAAGTCAATTATTATTTTAATGTTGCTGTGCGCACGGGGTTTAACAAAAACAGATCCGCGATTTATATATTTAAACTCCGTGGGACTGGAATTTTTTTTTATAAAGTGCATTTGGATTTTTATCAAATAGAAAGAGAATGTGTATAAGAGTTGTTGGCGCGTTGTTTGGGTAAAAAATCAACAGCGTTAATTGAAAAAGAGAAGAAAAAAGAAATGACCGAGGAAATGATGTAGTACTAGCGTTTTTATATATACATTGCAAACACGTTTCGCGCATATACTTTTTCGCAGAACAATACGTTTTTTACCGGTTTCGCATTAACCAAGAGAGCCGCGAAGTGTGTAATCAAGAAACCACAAAATTCTATTATACACGTGCTAAAAAAAGAGGGGGGGGGGGAAAGATTCACGGAATATACAACCATATAATCATAATCATCGCATAAAACATACAATTTTTTTCCCTCAATCTACACGACAGAAATTATTCATAATGCGGAAAACAAAACAGATTTTCTCGAGATTAATAACTCTATTCGAATAAGTACGATTAGATTAGATTATCGGTATAACGTATAAATGTCGACCCGGAACTTCATACACATCCGTACGATAAAAATTAAAGAAAATGTCACAAATTAGACTTTCTCGAAACTTGCTGCTTTGTAATGGTACTAATGTTGTTTAGCGTGAGGAAGTGAGAGTTAGAGAGAGAGAGCGAGAAGCTACAACGTCAAAATTAACTTAGGAGTCATTAAGAAAAGTTTAAGAAACTCTAAGGAGCGCTGTAATTTAGCAGCTCTTAGTCTGTTGCCTTCCAAGCGCGAAAATCACGCCAAAATTTTACGAAGACGCGCTGTTTCTCTAGAAAAAAAGCAGGAAAAAAAATCATAAAGCGTTATCACAGTGTTCAACAAAAATCCTTATAGCAATTAAAAAGTCATTTACTTCCCAGTATATAGTTACCAGCGACGACGACGACGACATTGCAGTACTCGCACTGAAATCGTATAGTCGCTGCAGAACCGCGTCACGCGCGGCCACTCGGAATCCAAAAATTCTCTTTGCAAAAACCTTCTCTCTGTCTTTCTTATCTCTCTTTCTTTCTCTGGTTCTCTTTCCCCTTGCGTCGCGCCTTTATTCCAGGCCGTTGCGCTCACTCGGTTGCTCGCGCGTCGTCTAGTTCTCTTTCTCTCTCTCTCTCTCTCTCTCTCTCTCTCTCGGGTTTCTTCTCTCGTCGCTGCACTCGCTTGGCCTCTCACTCCCCCTTTTTCTCTGCTCCTGTTGTTGCCACGCGCAGTTTTGCTCGTCGCCTTCGTCGCTTTTTGCAAGTGGATGCGCGCGCAGTGCGTGATGAATGATAGCCCAGCCAGTCGCCGCGCGTCGGATTGTTTAGTGAGAAAGTTTCAGAGAAAAAGAAGAACTATGTGTTTCTTTATCTCGCTAGTGCGAGTGCAAATTGATGGATTTGCGTGCTGTACGGGAGGCGGGGGGAGGGGGTGAGAGGGAAATTGCGCTCGATCTAAAGTTTCAATTTCCTGCGTGTTTAGGGGAGTGGAAACGCACTTGTGAGAGAGAGAGAGAGAGAGATCTTAGATGGAGATATGCAAAACCACACTTTCTTGAGAGAGAGAGAGAACTACAGCTAGTAAGAGGGATGTAATAAATATTCATTTTCGATGGAGGGGAATCGATGGGTGGAGTGGATGAAGAGATGGCGAGATCGGTTCGAATTATATAGGATATGCTACGCAGGTTCCTGAATTGTAGATTATTTTAGGGATTAGAGTTTTGTTTGGATCTTATATATCGATGCGTCGGGATAGGTTATTTCAGTAAAAGGGGAAATGTGAGGTAATGGAGGTTATAGATTGTACAGGACGTATAACATCAAAATACAGATAATTATTATTATCATTATGTTGAATTACTAATACTGAATTCTGATATTGATATTAGTATTATTATTATTAACGTTCCGAATCCATTATAGTATTATTGCTATAGTATTATTATTAGAATATTATTATTATCGTGTTCAGTATATTAAATTATCGATTTTAAAAATTTACACGAAACGATTCCCATTATACCTATACGGAGCTATACTATGCACATGTATTTTTAACGTTAACGCTTACACAATATTTCCATTACGATGCAAATAATATTACATAATTTGTCCTTTTTATAGCACACATTTTATGTATACGAAAGGAAATTATATCCCAGTTAAGACGACGGTTTCACAACAATTAATCCAGCTATATACTTGGAATTTTCAGCGATTATTTGAAATTAGCGTATAAATTATACACGGGCATAAAGTATAACAACTTTTAAATTTGTACATATAACAAGAATACATTATAACCATTATGGAGTCTCTACCCTATATCCCCTTAATTAACCAAAAAATAATAGAACACCAAAACAAACCAAAACTTTTAAACAAATTTCACTCTTCGCGCGAAATTCCTCCGCTCTTTTTCTTTCTCTCTACCTATCTCCCTACCGCCGATTAATAATTCATTAAATCCTTAACCTAAGCCCTCGGCCTCCCTAATCAGCGCCAATCTCCTAATGTATTAAAATCCCTTTCACCCTACCCGCATCCTCTTTTCCTTCTCCTTTCGCGCGACGAGCTTCTCACGACGACGACGACGATCGTCGTATAGAGCAGCGTGAAAATCGTCGTGTCCCTACCTCGCTTAAATCCTCTGCGGATTGAGCCATTAAAGGAGAGGTTTGAATTTTCGATTGCCCCCTACGTATACTAGGAGAGCGCATTTGTTTGGCTTTTCCGCACGCGCGTAACGTGCAGCACCTAACGCTTATATATACACATATATATACTATCCCTCGTTTTGTTACGCTTGTCGGCTTTACTGGATAAGCGCGCGAGGAGTAGGGGAGAGAGAAAAGCAGTCATTCGATATTTCGAAACGCGGAGGAACTTTGGGAATGGTCGGTGTGGGATTTCGTTTAGGAGTAGGGGTGATTTTAGCTGGAGTGGAGAAGTTGGTGTGTGGTGAATGGAGGATTTTTGGTAGAGGGGGAGAGGGAAATCGGTTGATTGGGTACTCTGGTGGAAATGGATTAGAGAGTTTTTTCTCGAGGGGGGTGAAGTATAGTAGCTTGTTCCACTTGAAATGAGCAGCGATAGTAGACCAGTTTTGGTGTTTTGATAACTGCGATGTTACGGTTGTTATCGATGTATGAAACTTACTTTGGTAACTTTTAAAACTAAAAACTCAACGAATTCTTTTTTTGTCTGAGAATTCAAATCAGCAATGATCTTTTTCTTATAGTTGTAGTAAATAAATATTTTTCTTCATATTTATAGAAGTAGTATAATAAATCATAATGTCTTATTCTTTAACATTTTAAATAAAAAACTATACTTGACAGATTATACGTTCCTAATCTCCTATAATAATAAAAACTGAAAGATAAACCACATCCACTGATTCTTATTCTTTTGAATTTCTGCGGATATTATTTTTTGCACATAAATTATACTGTCAGGCTAAATATATTCGACTGATAAAAAACTGAAGGTAACTTGACTAATACGTAAAAAGCTTTAATGCAATGACTCCACTTATTCCGTCCAGTTTGTATAATCACTTATTGCTCAATAATTAAGCATTCCGATACGGTTATTTACTAGCTCGAGCGAACTCCTGAAATTTTGCAAAATAATTAACCTCGCTATATCAATTTGCCCATAAATTACGATATACCCACGCTTTCGCTTGCATTTTAAAAAAGACGCAGCTGGCTTTTAGCAATTCAAAATTTTAAGGAAGTCACTCTTTTCGCTCTGTGAAAAAATCGATTACAAGAAAAAAGAAACGACGCGAGGGAGTGCGATAAATAAACGAAGAAAAAAAGAAACGAGGGAAGCTCGCAATTTAAACGTGTTCCCCGGTGAATTAATTCCTCCGTTCACGGCAGTATGTGTGTGTGTGTATGTCGTAATTACGCGCATTTGATTTCTTTCTCGCGCTCGACTCACGGAATAAAACACGTCCGGAGTGTGATTCAACGTGTACACGCGGCATCGTTGCATCAATATATTCTTTTCTTAGAACGCTATCAGCACGAGATATCTCTCGGTTGGAGTTATAATTTCTCATTCTTTTTTTCTCTCTCTCTCTTTCACATACACACGTACATGACGATTTATACCGGAGAATTGTGAAATCGCACTGCGAGAAACTCATCAATAAGTGATCGCGAAACAATGTCTTAGGTTCCCAGTACATGAGACGTATATATGCGTACATACTTCTTTTTCTTTCGCAATAGACGCGTCGTATTGTAAACTTTTGTTCGAAATTATATGAGAAATTTTTTAACGACATGATTTCTTTTTTTCTTTCGTTCCAGGTGAGTCAACAGCCGTTTATCAAACGTTCAAGTACAACTGTAATGATATCCAGGTAAAATTGACTAATAAATTTAGCTTTCAATAGGAATTTATTTTCTGCGGCTATATAGAGATTTGTAAATTATTGCGAGTCCCCACGTATAGTTATATTTAAAAAAAAACAATTTTAATCGTCTCCAGTAAATTTTTATTAAAAGGAAAAGTCGACTTCTTAAATAAATCATCAATATTGTGAGAGAACTGCGCGGAACAGGGAACGATTTATGTTTCTTCGCAGAGCAATAAAACAATGCGTGGTAGTATAGTATTAATTCAGAAGATATTCCATTATACGTTGTACTGCAGTCACGCAGCATTTATTAAATAATCTATTTGCTAAATTGATTTCACGATGAATCACCCGTTCAAATTGATTATTCTAAAATTAAAGCTATATATCGAAGATAAAAAACGCGAAAAAAGAGAAATTATTTGCCCCTGCTCTGCAGAAGCAATCGAGTAAAGTAATCGTCTTTTTTTGTCGATACGCATATTTCGTTTCTTTTGTCACTCTGCTAATGAAATTTGCCTCGTGTTTGCAAAAAAATCTCGAACGTCCTTGTCGCCACGAGGAGGACAGAAAATTTTCCAAAATACCTTTAACGCATTGTCGATGACGATGGCGGTATATAGGGACGCCGTGCGGTAGAGAGGAAAAAAAAATTCCACGCAAATTGAAACAAGCTAAGCCCTCGAAACGTTTGATTCTTCACTTCTCGACGGGCAAACTTTTAACAGGATTTTCATCGTCGATGGTGCCCACGGCCGCGAGAGAGAGAAAGAGAGAGAGAGAGAGAACGATTGAAAAGCGAATTCGAAAATAATAGAACAAAACGAATTTTTTATTAATACGATCGCGCTGAATGGGTTATTTTATATTCACGAAGATCCGGGCCCCCGCGCGGCGAGTGAAAACTTTGGAATTCAGATTGAAAAATTTATCGACTTTACATATCGGTTATCGTTCGACAGATTTTTACGACAAGAACATCTAGGAATATCCGAAATTAAACGACAAAAAAACTGTGTAATTAGGGATTATGTTTTATAGTATGACTAATCGTAAAAAGTTATGAAAAAATTTAGATTATACATTGGGATTTATTTCCAATATTTAATCATCTTAAAAAAATATACGACAGACTATGGGACAAAAATGAACTACGATAAAAGTGTTTATCAAACAACAACCATAAATTGACTTTATAGTTTAGATTTTTCTTTTAAAGTAAATCCCAAGTATAGATAGGATAGAATACATCAAATCTGCATCCAAACATATACGACCTCATTCAGCACTTTGCACACCAAGTAAACAACCGCTTCCCTTTAAAAGCATCACCCAGTTCTTAAAAAAAAAATCTTCTTCACTCTTCGGGACTTTGCGATGCCGACGACGACAACCACCACACAGCAATCGAAAATCCGCTTTCAATCGACCTTCTCTCCACCGCTCCGATTATAATCGCATTAACGTTACTCTGCAGTTTCGCGAAAACTATATAAGAAAATCAGGACGCGAGCAAAAAGAAAAAAAAGGCAGCTAAGAGAAAGAAAGAAAATCTGCGATACATCTGCGACGATTCGGAGCGTAGAATAACAAGTCGCGCCCGCGGAAATCGTCCGTGAAAACTAAAAAGTGGGTGAAATTAGTCGATTAAGGTTCGCGTGTGAGGCGATGGTAGGAGAGAAGGGCGACCCGATAAATCCTCCTGGCGTAATGGCCGCGGACGTAATACACCGATCGGCGCGCGTGCGTCGTATTTTTCGGGACGGAAAGAAGAAGAGAGAGAGAAAGAGAGAGAGAGAGAGGCTTTAGCGCTTTTGGCTTCTCTCGTCGCGCAGAGTCCTTTTATCTTTCTCTCTCTCTCTCTCTCTCTTTTGCCGCGATACTTCTTTTCTTCGGTAGCGAGCTATTTCTGCCGAGAGAGATAACTATTATTTTTAATGGAATCAGCGAGGGAGGAGTGGGGAGGGGGAGAGGTCAGTTGTATTTTGCAGAGAGTCTTTTGTATTGAGAATAGTGGTTTGCCATTGTTGCCGTAGCGTAGGAGAGAGAGAGAAGGGGGAATGATGGAGATGCTCTAACAAGATGTCGAATGCCGCATCTTTTGTGCGAACGACCGAACTAGCGAGCACCGCGCTGCTCTCCTCGGCTTTTTCATGATTTACGGGAGAAGTATTTTTAAGTAAAAATCGTCCTTCTCTTCCTCCTTCTCCTCCTTGCCACTCTGAATATTATAATAATTATCGTATTTATTGTTGAGAGGAATTTTTTCGTACCACCACGCAGCGAATGCGCGTCATTTGAGTTTCAAGGAAAGCGCTTGGAAAACAAGTACATAATTTTCGCCCGTTCATACCAGTTTTTAAAGTCCTGTCTTTCTCTCTCATTCTCGTGCGTATATACTCTTGCGAGGTCTATTGTACGCGCGCGCTCACGAGAATTTGTGTCGAATACTTTTTGAAATAAATACTTATACTCTGCTACATCTTGTATTTCCTCTCAATGGCTTTCGCAGATAACAAAACATTTTTAGTCGAATACACAAGCGGCGAAATTATAAATTTCACTCAAGTTCAAAAAAGTCTTCTTAAATTTCATGAAGATATTCTCCCTCTCTCACTCGACAGAGCTATTTTAATATTTTCTTAAGATGAATCATAGTATAACCAACTATAATATTCCTATAATCCTTAACCTTCTTCTTCTCCTTTCTTCTTCAAAACTAAAACGTAGACTTTGTCTATAATTTATACCATTTTGCGTCTCTGAAGCAAATCCCCCAATTACTAATACAGATTTCTCCTCATCGATAGACCTCAACACCACTGCTCTTGAAAATCCACAAAAGTTTATACAATCGCGCGTGTGGTCTAAAGTAGAGGCATTTTTACCGAGATTTACGCAAATGCTCGCTCGCTTCCGACGTACCAAACGAGAAGCAACTCAACCTCAAAGTGGAATGGAGAAGGAGAGAGACGATAAATTAACACAGTCTTCGTGGAGTCTCGCATTCTTGTGCGCCGAAGGAGGAAATTGCGGTTAATATTTGCCCTTCCCTCTCCCTCTCTCTCTCTCTCTCTCTACGTATACCACACCTAAAAGCAGTATACACTTGGGTCTGGAGATTGTGAAGATTTTCGACAAGGCAAGTGAATCGTGTGCTTGCGCGCGTGTATACAAATTGGAATGTGTTTCGTGCATATGTCTATGATGTGGTGTGGTGCGGACGGATTTTGATAGATGGGGATCGTATGAAGTGGTTATGGTTATTGCTGTAATATCCGAAGCGAGTTGTCGGTATAGGAATTTGTGGCAAACTACGGCTTGACTGAATTTGTTTGATGATTAATCTTCATTCATCGAATTCTATATGTTAAACCTTTAGTTTAAAAGTGTATTATGCTGGCAAAATATTAAATGCCTAGTACGAGATTCAAAGACAAGGATTTTCTGGAATTCGTTTAATGGTTGAGGACCAACCGATTGAAACAAATTTGCTGTCGTTGACAATCTCTCATCAACAACCTTTTACATTATACAAAAATTCCTTTAAAATCAATAAATAAAGTGAATTTTTATAGTGAACACTTATCTTATCGTAGTAAAACCTATACTGGCACCATACAAACTACCAAACTTTATCAGACCTATCCAAACATAAAATTAACCACCCTACATCCACACACCCTGACTTTTCAAAAACCGTTCCACATTCAATTAAACCCTCTCCCCGAGGAACAATGACCGAAACTTTCCGTACCGACGTTCCATACATCACCGTTGCGCAAGAAGAAGAAAAAAAAACTGTATCACGCGAGAAGCGCTCGCTCGCGCAAAACCAAAGTTCAATTCCGCGCGATCTTTCAATCCCGTTCCTCTCTCTCTCTCTCTCCTTCTTTTTCATCCTCTCTCTCGTTCGCCCCGCCTTTCCCTTTGACTGAATCGTAATGAAAACTCGGTATTATCGTGCACCACGTTTCTTTCTCTCAACCCAGCCAACCAGCCAGGCAGCCAGTCAGAGCCAACCCTCTGGTCTTATTGGGATTCTCCAGTTTCCTTTTCCTCGTTCTCCCTTCTCGCCAAGCCAGACCTACGTTCCTACATATATCTATATATACGTATATACACACGTACGTATACATCTACTCTCTCTCTCTCTCTCTTCTTGTACGCTGAGTGACTTTGGCCCAGCGTCGATGGGCTCTCGAAACATAGGGTGTGCATTAGGCGGCTCTCTCTCCCACTCTCTCGTTCTCTTCCTCGTGCGTGATTTTCCAAGGAATTGGCTTTCGCGTTCGCGCCAGACTATACTACTACCGTCTATACGTCTTCCTACCCCTCTTTGTCTTCGAGTGTGCACGCGCGCAGTTTTTCGGCACAAGGAGAGAGAGAGAGAGAGAGAGAGGGTGAGTAGTTGTGGCAACCAAGCTAGGCTGCCTATATCTTGGAAAGATGTATATATACAAGACGTAGATCCATCCCCCCTTGCGGCTATGTGATTTCGTGTGCCAATATAATGGCGCAACAAACATCATCGCTGAGAGAGAGAGATCGGAAAGAAGAGAGGCGGAACTTTAAAGCTCCCCTATGTGATATGTAGTATATATGATGGGAGTGTACGGATATTCGTTGCGACGCTGAGCACTATAGATGGAAAGAAAAGAGAAACGAGTGATTGGTTTTTCTTCTTTTTTTTTCTTTTTATATTGCGGATGAACGCGTTCTCGAGATGCAAATTTTCTTCCAATTTCTATGGAATTCTCTGATTGTGTTTATCGTTGCAGCTCTTTCACTGGCAGCGGGGGGTGAGGAAAAAGGTTTCTCCGAAAATTTTCATGTATTTTCGGTTGCTCAGTGTGGTGTATATATCTATAAACTATAAAATCATAGCACTTACTACTGCTGCATATAGTAGAGAGTAAGTATACAAAGCAGCAGCTATTGTTGCGCGTTGTAAATTGTTCAATCTCTTAGAGTTTAATCTCTCCCCCACGGGCGTATTCGGTTACGATAACGTTCTCCTCCGATGGAAGTTCTCGGCAACGAGTATTATTATATTTACAATGGATCGTGCAATTCCGGAAAGAGCTATGATGGTATATATAGCACGTCGAAAACGGGGGTGGAGGCTTTATGCACGCCTCCCGCCGGCGCGCACGTCCTTATGCATTCCTGAAAGCCATAAGCTTTTCGCAACTGAAAAGGAGGAGGGGGAGGAACTTTGTACTTTTTTAAAAGGCTCTCAACTGTACTTTTTAATTCATTCAAAAGTTAAGTAACTGCGCCCCGCAAAGTTCCTGCCAAACTCTCTCTCTCGTGGTTGCAGCGCAACTTTTTACGTGCGACGCGCTAAATTGATATTTTTAACAATATTTTTCGTACCCCCTCTCCGTCCCTCTGCGCTGTAAGTGAGAGAACGCGCAAAAGTTGCTAATAACCGCGAGAACGTCGAGTCGTCGATTATTACATTGGAAGTGAAAGAGAGAGAGTGAGAGAAGCTTTCTCGCGAGGCCATGCATAATTTAGCAGCGCTCCGACGACCGACCGCCGAGCCGTGCACTTTTGCGGTTGATTCTTCGCCGTCTGCTGTTGCGCTTTTTTTTCTGCGCTTACAACGCCGTGAAGTATATATATATACGAAAGAAACCGGCGAGTCGTAAAGTGAAGGCGAATGGGACGCTATTATATGCACTGAGAAAAAGTACTCGCCGAACAAATCTCTTTTTTTTCTTCTTCTTCTTCGTGTAATATATCTATATATATAGCGTCAATAGTTCTTTTTATTAATAAAATATAGACGCGTATATTTCCTCTTGGAAGTTAATGCAGTTCTTGTGTAAGGTGGTGATCGATCGCAGACTGAGGTTAGAAAAAAATATATGGTTTTTCAGTCGCGTGGAATCGTGTGTTACGCTTATACGTGATGATTATATTTTTATATGAAAAAGAAATGCACTTTTGACGATAAAACAATTCACATGATTTTGGAAAAAACGATGATAATTTGGCGTTTGTCGATTCTGTCATTCAATAATATATATATATAAAATTGTCTGAATTTAATGTAACCTGTCACGAAGTTCATTGAATTCTTTACCCTATAAATTAAAATAGAAATACAGCAACGCGATAAATCACAAACTTGCGTGTGTTTCTTTACCCCCGTTTTATTGCTAAAACGCAGATTACGCTATATTCGCCATTAATTAAACCGCTTTTTCACCTTACCGTCACCATTTCAGCCAATTTTCTTCTTTCTTTTTTTATCTTATATGTTTCACCCTCCCCCAACAACCGCATCGTACTCTTCGTCTCGTCTAGAAAACGCCTTGGCCGCAACAGCAGCAGCAGCAGCAGTGGCAGCATTATTTAGCCGAGCGATATCGTAAAATAAAGTCGCCACGGCGGTCGCCTGACATTTATTGATCATAACTTATAGCTTCAACAAAATACCCTCCGCCCGTATAACTTCCACCCTCAACCTGTGCGCACGGAAAGCGCTTATATATATATACATATATATACGCACGAGTTAAGAAATAAATAATTCCGTCTGCGGTGTGCATAAACCACCAAGCGGTGGAAGTAAATTACGCGAGCGCAGGAGGTGCGTATTGATTCCGTGTGAATAAATATACATAAAAAAAAGAGAGAGAGAGAGATAGCTATAGCGACAAAGATCAAAAACAGCCGCTCGGTGCTCTCTGCACATATTTGCATATTTTTGCAAAAACGAGCAACGCGTCGCGTATATAAATTCTTTCGAGTACGCGCGCGCGGGCACTCGAAAAAAACGCGCGCACACGCGATGCTAGAGAAAAAAGGTGGTACACATAGCACTGTGGAAAATTCTTCCGAGTGTGTATGTGTGTGTGTGTGTATATATATATGCGCGAGTGCTTGGAGAATGAAAATTGGGTTAATTTTTAGCGAGTACAGCAGTGCTCGGGGCACACATCCCCCCTTGCGATGGAAATTGAAAAGTTTGCTGCAAGAGGAGGGAGAAAGAGAGAGAGAGAGAGTAAAAAAAATTTATTGGAAAGCGCTTGATACGCGAACGCTTGAGGAAAATTTTTTAGAGTTCGCTGTATACGGACGTACGCTATAAATGAGCTTTATTGAGCACGCGCGAGTGCCTGTTTTTTCTGTTGAAAGTTCGTTTGCTAGGAAAGAGTGAGAGAGAGAGAGAGAGAGAGAGAGGGAGGGTTTGGAGAGCCTTCGTGAACTTACGGCTTTATTGTGAAAATATTGAATTAGTTTATTTTAAAACTCTGTTTCGAACTGGTATACAGACGTGCGTTTTATTTTAAGAAGAGATATGTTGGTATATATACTAAAAGTTATTCGATTAACGCCGATGAAGCCAGGTGAATTATTCAGGAATAATCGAAAGATATGTGTATATAAATTTTGAAAATACAAAAGATGAAGATTACTATTTTTGTTTGAATTCATTGAAGATTACAAATTATTGATATGTAACATATAACACCCTCAGCATTCTATGAGAATTCAATTAAACCAATGTAGATTGGAATAATTTCATAAATACCGCTATTTTTATCGCACCGAATGTTATCGAATTCTATATTAAATTGAATTATGTTGGAATAATCAAGTGACCCATTTCTCCAAATATATTATTATATTCCTTCAAATAAGCCAATCCTTGTCGTGTATATACAACGTGCCATCTTGAAAACCAAATGAAATTAAAATCACGTCTAAACCCACCGCTACAGAATCCAATACCTCGGCTCAATTATACCATCCTCGACACCTCGTCATCCCTCTATAGCAACAAGAAAAGAAAATAATCCCGGCGTAATTAACCCCACGAGCGCTCGATAACCCCCGCATAGCACCTCGTAAAACTCTACCCACTTTGCGTCCCTTAAAAGACACTGCAGTTGATTTACAAATAGCCGATAGTCTAACCAGGTATGATGATCGTTGCTCAATACAGAGACAGAACCTTGGATTACAAGTCCAGCATATACCGTACAGTAGCTGAAAGTAAATAGAGGACAGGAATATTAAAAAACGGATAGAATTACCGTTGTGGCGCGGCGCGTATATATAATGCGGCTAATTAATAATGGCTGGCTGATGACGTGCGCGCGCTCTTCGGCGGCAGCAGCAGCATCTTTTAATCGCTTGATTTTGAGAGGGATTTATTCGAGGCAAAGGCGATTTGACGCGTGGAGTATACGGGTAATAGTGGTCCTCTGCTGCTACGTTGATGCTTTGATGGACGGGATATTAATTGGCCGGATTCCCTATATATACGCGTGGCTGAGCTTTCGTCGCTTTTATGTGGATATGCGTGTAGGCTTTGCGCGCAAAGTGACGTGCGATCTACAGGGGGGGATCAGGATAAAAGTGGTTTAGCCGATTGATTTATGGTAAATAACTGTACTTTATGTGTAATGGTATTTGCTTGTGACGCGCGGGGGATGGTTTAGGTTGTAGATGGCGATATAATGTGGCCATGTGTCGATTCTTTTGTTTGGTGTTATGTAATAAGGAAATGTGTATTAGTGGGAAACTACCCTGATCTAGTATAGCGAATAATAATATTTATTGACTATATGTTGGGCATAGTTCTAAATGCTGCACAATAACCTGTCCAACTTTTGTATAAGTAAAGGTGCTATTATAACTTTTTATATACAAAAGGATGATGTGAAATACAGAAAGATAAATTACTTTAGACTTGGGTGGGACGTTTTTAACCCCAATATGCTATTTTTTGCTTCAAAGAGACAGATTTGAAATAGTAAAAAAGAGTTATTTTAGTGCAAAAAGTTTTTTTTTTTAAATGTTTACCAGAAAAGTCTATTATCTTTAAAATGTCTTGACTAATTTTAACTAAGTCTTATTCTCTTCGTTTTTGAAAATATTGTAAAAATCGTGAAGAAAATTTTTTAAATTAGTTTTTCCTTATTGACCAATAACTTATCTACTTTTACTCGAGTTTCTCCTATGTTCGATCCTATGGTCGTTAAATTCTAATATTTTGAAATATCTTGAAAATTGATTAATAAATTTGAACAATGAAGATATACTAAAATAGACGCATG
This sequence comes from Torymus tubicola, assembly GCA_035583055.1. Classification (NCBI taxonomy): domain Eukaryota; kingdom Metazoa; phylum Arthropoda; class Insecta; order Hymenoptera; family Torymidae; genus Torymus; species Torymus tubicola. Next base: position 11,600,384 of record JAWWEQ010000001.1, read on the forward strand.
ATTAAAGCCGTATAGAGATTTAAACGATTTACCAAGAAATTTTATATAGTATAGCACAACATGTATGCTGAATAATTAACATTTAAACGGACTATTGTCTTCAATAATTCGTTAAAACCAAGCTAAATATATCTATAATTTAATTTTTTTTTAAACTTTCAGAATTTAATATTGCAACTTTATTTCTATTTCGATATTCAAAAACATGCGGTTGTTTGTGGGGGATTAAATATTGAAAAAACAGATTAACAAATTTTACCTATGAAATGTATGAAAAATTGACTATAAAATCAATAAATAAGTTTTCTTTTGTACGTATGACCCACATTCAAAACCTCATGTTGTTATTTATATTTTTTTAAATCATTTTATCAGGTATATTCAGTATTACGTGTATACTAATTACTAAAACACATAATATCTCGCACGTGAGTTTCTCTTGTATGAAAAACATCAATTGCTATATAAACTACATTGATATACATTTTATTTGTTTATACGCATTTGAACATTTCAATCTATAATAACGAATATATTCGAATACCTCAGCGTTGTAATTCCAGAATATTATCGAGTATATATATTCGCTATGCAAGCAGTTTATTGAGTTCTATAAATCGTTCCGCGTTCAACAGCGAATATCGCATTACATGATTATCCTTTCAATAACATTTCAACCTAACCGCAAAACTTTCAGGGTCGTTTTTAAAAAAATTTTTCTATATTTACACTGAATAATCCACATCCATCAGTTTTCTCTTCCTTCTATCCTCTATCTCTCACTCTAGCAAACCATGAAATCGCAACGATAATCAATGTTTCACCCTCTCCGGGTCGCTATATTTTATCGAACGACCGGAAATCCTCAATGCTAAACGTTAATATTAAGCGCATCAATTAGCCGAAGCAATGACAAATGTCTGGCACGCGCGCAGCAGGGTATATAGGAGAGATCCGAGCGTTAAACAATCCCGGCGTCAATATTAATGGACCGTAAATCTTATCCGCGGTTAATACTTTACGCGCATTACGAGCGGATAAATCGAGAGAGAGAAAGAGGAAATCCCACGAATATACATACACACACACACACACGTGAAAAGAAGTCATCACATCCCCTAGCGAAAAATTAAAATTCACCGGGGGGATTTATGCGCTTTAATAATTGGCGGCCACGCCGTCGTCGTCGTCGTCGCTGAAATTTATCGTCACGAAAATCGAATAAAAAGCGACGATCACGACTACTACTACTACTACTACTCCGCGTTAAAAAGGCAAAGAGTAGGAGGTAGGGATTAAAAGTGAGTTACGGGAACGACGTTCGATGAGGGGAAAGAAGAGGAAAAAACAGATATAGAGAGGGAGCGAGATGAGCCTTGTTATCGTCAGAGTTGAATCCTTTCCTTACACATACACATATATATATCATTCGCGCGCATGCGTAATAATTGATACTACGCGCGCACGTGTCCACGGATTAATATAATAAAAAGTACGATCGAGAGCCGCGAAAATCGGATTTAAACGTCACCCGTAAATTTAGCGCGGAGAGGAAATTGCAGTTTATCGCGGCCGAGTTATATTGGCTCGGCTTCCTAATAGACCTTGAAACTCCCTTGCATCTTATACATGTATATAGAGCAGGGTAATCGATGGCGAAGTAGCAGCAGCAGCAACAGCAACTGCCGATGCAGACGGCGCTGTAAATATAGATCAGCTAATGGAACGAAGGGGTATATGTATGTTAATGAGCGATGTCGGGGGAGACGAAAAGGAGGTAATAGGACGCGGTAATGTGAAATTTTTCAAGAGAGATAAAATTGAAAATTAATTAATCGCGTGCTGTGTGTGAGGGCATGCCTATTGATTTTATTGTTTTTGAATTAATTGAGAGTAACCTCGACGGGTCGCGCGACTGGTTGTTTAATTATTTAATAGATTTGTGCATAAATCACAATTATTGGCCCGCGTGTATATACCCAGTGTCGCAGGGCAATTTATTCATTGTGGTTATTTTGTTCGACGCTGCTGTCGGCTAATTAGTATGAGGACCAATGAGACTGTTTTATATGATTAAAAGAGTGCGAGCGATTGTTGTAACGCGCGTGTGGGGGCGATAAATTAATTGTCTACCGTTTGAAATACTTCTCTCTCTCTCTGCGGTATTAATGAAATTTCACTGGTAATTGTTTGCCATTGGCCGCTTGAAAGGGATAATCATTCAAGGTTTACGAGTTATAGGAGGGAAATGCAATTTTACCTCGCTATTGTCGCACGATGAAGTGAAAAATCAACGCTTGGGAAGTTCCTCATATAAATCCTTTATAGGCCATGGTATATCGTGGAAAATATATGTGCAAGTTCTTGTAAGTATTACGACGACAAGAAAAACAAATATTTTCTTCGTACATGCTGTAGTATAACAATACGACCGCGATGGGCTGGGTTCAAGTAGTTTTATAAACAAAATAAAAGTTTATGCGGAATATTGCGAGCAAAGCCGGTGGTTATAAGCGAACTTTAAGGGCCGTTATGTTTTGTGTGTGTGTATATGTGTACATTAGAGAAAATCTCCGAGCGGAAAACTCTCGTAAATAAAATATTTCTTCTACTTCCATTGTTGCGTATTACGAGTACGACGACGCGAATTCAAGTGAAGTCGAACTGTCGAACTGAAGGACGCTAATCTGGTGTCGTTCTTCTTCTTTTTCTTCTTCTTATAGTTATGATGTACTGATATAGACTTTATGTAACATACCATCGTTATATGTATTTTTATTTACTAATCGAGCAAAGTGAAGCACATCAGTGATCGACTATTTTAAATCGTATTTACAACGATTTTCGAATTGAAAGCAAACCCTGTAGCACACATTTTTGGGTAATCAAAATTAAATCGGTTTGTTTGCGTAATCGTTTGAGTAACATCCACTTGTGGAATTAACAACGTAAATTAGAACATACGACTGTCTCCAAAAACAAACTCTGACACTACGAAAAAGAGACTATATAAAAATAGTCGGATAGTTTTATCATCAATTAAAGATGTATAATAAAGTGTATCAATTTCGATCCTTTAACCAGAAACGTAGATGTGATTTATTCAGCAGAAGATCATTCGTTCCTTTATACTCACTTAATTATTCACCTTTTCTACTTTTGTTTAAATTCAGATCGTAAACGTACCAATTATTATAATAATAACCACGCAGTCACCCTCTAATCTTTTTAATTTCTACTACCATTATCGAACACACGTTAAAACTAGATATATCATACATCCACATTTTATCCCTGCGAACCCAGCATCGCGCCACCATCTCTCTCTTTCTCTCTCCTTTACCCCTTTTATTTTTCACCGACACCCCTATATATACACTGCACCCACCCGCGTGTGCGCTTACCATCTCTAAATTAAAGTCATCATCTCGCTCTCGGCTCTCTGCATTTCCAAACTACCGGCCCGTATAACCACACAGCTTCCATACCATCTCTTCCTTCCCTTTCCCTCATATCCTTCTCTCTCTTTCTACCCTCCCTAGGCGCTCGCTCGTTCGCGCACTTTCTCGTTATCGCCCAGCGCACAACTGCATCTCTCTCTCTCACTCTCTCTCTATTTTACGCCGCTCTGCGCTATATGAAAGAACAGGTGAATCCCTCGACGCACGCGCTCGCGCACTAAAAGCGAGTCGCTCGCTTTTATATCCTCTCTAGCTAGCTTGCTTGCTTGCTTGCTTGCTTGCTGGCTGGTTGGCTGGCTGGCTTGCCGCCCGCCACTTTTCACCAAGGGGGTGGAGAGAAGAGAAGAGAAGGGAGTATAGAGGGGAGGGGGCTGATGAGAGACTGCGAAATTGGCGCCAGGGCCGCACACGATATGCGCGCGCTCGAGAGTTTCGTATATAGCGCTTGTTTCATCGTCGTTCTGCCGCTCGGCAAAGTGGAGGAGAGGGACACAACGATGCGTGCAGTGGTGCAAAGCCGTATATACTGCTATACTTCTTCTTTTTTCTTTTTTTTTTTTTTGTTAATGGTCGATTTAGAGGTAGGGATTTGGGATACGTTGATCGGTCGATTGTGATTTGATGGGGTGTGTATGATGGTGGTGTTGTAACGATGAAAAATAGGGTGAGAAGCGGTGGGTGGAAGGGTTATGGTATAGGAGGGGGTGGTTTTGCCAGACTACATTCGTCTTTATTAGGTGTCTGATGGTGGGAATGACAGTTTTTGTTTTGGCTGGCGTTGAGGATGGTTTAGAGGCTGCTATAAATCTGGGAATGCCATGAGTGCTGGATTTCAGGCGTACTGTCAGTCTCGGTGAGAGGAGCTCAGTTTATTTGTGTCACTGTGATGTAGTATTTATGTTATCTATGCAGCAATGGCACATGAAGTTTAATTAGGGATTGCGCGCGTAAAAGTCTTAATGAGTTTGTGTTTATAACGAATATATACCTGGAAAAGACATCTTTTACTTCATTTAAAATTATATATTTACTTTATCAACTTTGTATTTTTCTTGTATCTTTAATTTTTTATTAATTCATCTTTTATCAAATTAATTGGATTAGACTTATATATTCAATTACAATTTATGGTAAAAGTAGCCATTATTTTATAATTTAGTCTAAATAAATAGACTAACAAATATATGCAAGTCGGTCGAGCTCTAAAGTTAAACAGCTCTGAACGTCGTTATTGCTTGGATATGGGTAACTGCCTGAAAATTATGAAATTTCGATTTTTCACTTTTAAAAAAATGTTAGTTTAGGTGATCTGAGGATATAATATTTTCAGAATTGAAACCTACTAAATATTGGAAACTTACTCGATCACCAGTCGATGAAACATATAAAGATCTGACTAATAGATATACTTCGAAATTTTGCATCATCAAAATAAAGATATGAATTTAAAAAGCGCGTATTAATAAAGAGTCACTTGTTGTACCAACTATAGTCCGCAGGATTCTAAACCCAAAATACACACATCCACAGATACACTTTAAATTATCGAGACCATGTGTCAATTCGTACAACAATTAATTTAATTTAAAATAGTAAACAAAATTCAAAGACCATAGGGACATCTCCTATACACACATCCAACAAATTACAAACTTCACCATCACAACCAAATACATCCACGCGCGTCCCAATGTAACAAACGAACCTAGCGACCCTCTTCGCAATAAACCTTCACAGTTCCCTCTACCAATAAACCACCCTGCACCCATAAAAAAAAACGCCGCACCGAAAGAGACAACACAGCAAACAGTCACCACGCACCATACAGCTAACTCGCATGCGACACGTGCGCGCGCGTACCGCCAAGTACCGCTCGTAAACGCTCTGTATATACATATACGCCGCGTATATATACATTGACATTAATATTTCCGATGACACGTGACCGCGATGATTTTCCACCTGCGGTGCCGAGCATTTACGAGGACAATATGCGTCATCGTGCGTATATCGTTCAAGGATATGTATATGTTAAAAATTGCGAGGGGAAGGAACACGATATTTGCATAAGTGGGTGAGTATTGCAACGTGTGGGGGGGAGAGGATATATGTGATGAATGGAGTGAAAAGGGACGGTGGTAGCGGTGCCGAGGGAGTTTTATGTGCAGCGGGGGTCGTCGGTGCACGATACGAGGGTTGAAGTGGATTACAGGGTGGTGGTAGCGCGGTGATTGTGATTATATGCGGGAGCTGAGAATTTAGAAAATCGGAAGGTAGCATATAGGATGTAACGTATTATATGTACAGTGAGATATACGGTGGAAATATTTGCATTTGAGGGTGTGATAAGTGGAGGAAAAGTAACGTGCGTTTGTTAGCTTAGGTAATAATGTATACTTTTCTTTCTGCGCTTGAGTAACTCGCGCGTGTGTTTAACGGTTATACGTGCTTAGTCAAATGGAACATGTACACGCGCGGTCGCGCATACTACATATAAGTACGTTGCGAATTGTCTGATCAGCTGTTGTTATAATGCTGTTTTGTAAAATAGGCGATATTTACTGCGTGTGTTAATAACTGGAAAAGTGCTTTTCAATGATATGTCGCTTGATTATTGATAAATATATTTTAATGACTCTTCAATTACTACTTTCGAGTATATATTTTGAAATTATTAAAATAATTTATCCAAAAAAAAAGAAACATTAATTCGAAAATGTATTTCACTATAAAACAACCGGAATATTCTCTGCGAAAATCGTATACAGCTACACATTTACAGCGAAAATGAAGCGGACAGTTGAAACTCTCGTTACAACACATCCATCCACGAGCGCGCTCGGCCCTTCGCTGCGTTTAATCGAATTCCATGCTGAGTGCCGGTCACATGCTCTCGCGCGCGTTCGCGTAAAAAAAACACACTTGGAACTACTATACGACTATATTTCGTCTATACTATAGATCCATGTATACATATATGTATATACATAGACCATGATACATATATATATAGGATCGAGTGAATTTTTCACTTCCCTATATATATGGTAGCAATTTCGATAGTATATATACCCAATGCGTACATCCCCGTGTGTATATGTGCTACCTGCACTTGTCGCCGCGAATTCGACATGCGGCGTTTCGAATTTAATCCGCGCACGCGTCTGCACTAAACAAGCCCGGCCGGGATGCACGTATATGTATATATAGAGAGAGAGAGAGCTTTTATTCCCCGGGTCTCAGCTATCCTCGTAAAATAACCCCGAAATAACAGGGGAAAAAAACGTATACTTGCGCTTTTATATACCTATATTCTTTTATTTTATATATTCTTCTTTTTTTTCTTTATATCGGCTATATACTGTTATAAACGAACCGCTGCGGCTAATTATGCGATTATTTCGCGTCTGTTCCAGTTGAGCGGGTCGCGCGGCACAAAATCTCTAACGTCGCTTGAGAGAAAAAAAAAACAAACACAAACCATTGCGTAGTCTTTCACTTGTGTTCTTCTAAACTCGCAACGATGATAAAGAAAATCCCCGAACCACGCGCTCGATTAAGGTCGCAAAGGGGTGAAGGAAGGATATGAGAGGGAACGGGGGGGTGAAAAAAAGCGTAAAAACAAAGAGACAAAAGGACGTCGAGAAGAGAGAGAGAGAGAGAGAGAGAGAGAGAAGGAAGAGGAGGAGGAAAAGGAATACGTAAACGGTAGAGTGGAAACAAAATGCGCACGCGCGTATACCCCCCGACGCTTAACGAGTTTCACTTTCGGTAAAAAATGCAAGAAGAAGGTCGTGCGCTCTCGTCTTGTGTAGTGTAGTGTAGCAGTAGAGAGAGAGAGAGAGAGGAGAGAGCTTAAAGGCAAAGGGATGTAAGGACAATGGCGATAATGCATGTTGCACGATCCGCACTTACATCCTCGTGTCTATGTATATATATACGTGTGTGCCCGTTGCTTTCTCTCGCTCTTTTCATCTGGTATTCTCTTTCTGTTTTGGCTTTTCCCGACTCTCTCATCGCGTATTCGCGCGCGCTCTGTGTTCTTCTATACTTTTTCGGGGTGGCAGCGGCGTTTCTGATTCTGCGCGACGCGAGTTTGTATTCATCGTAGCCTTGTTCCCTCTCTCTCTCTTGGCTTTTGTAGTCTAGCGTTTGCACAATCTTATTATAAAATCTAATTTGCCGGCGTTTTTTTTTCTCTTGTACTCTGAAAACTTAAGGTCGTAGAGAGTAAACGAAAGAATTGTTATCTTAACGAGGTAGAGAAAGCGCGCGCGTTGTTCGCATATATACACACACTTTATCATCAGGACAAAGATAACAATAAACAACGGAGAGCGCGACGCAACGATGTACAGCCACCTACGAGGTATAAATCAACTCCTGCTCAATTAGACACTTGCTCATTACGTGTAGCTTTTGCGTATACAAAAACAAAAAGAAAAAGGGTATATACGCTTAAAGATTAAAGGGAACGTGTAGCTTGGTGCGTAAAAAGAGCGATGGACCGGAGATAAGGTCGGTAGTTTCTTTCTTGTGTATGGGAGAGAGATTGAATTTTATATATATTATATATACGCGTGTTCGTAAAGATGGGTAATCTAGGCTTAACATCATCATCGTTAATTCGGCGGGGCAGTGAAAAATTCGTTATTAAAGTGAGAGTGCCGAAGGTCGGTTAGGTGCGTGTATTATAGCTTCTTTTTCCGTGTATGTCGACTCGATTTATCGGAGACCGGTTTTTTGGAAAAAAATAATGTGCACAGGAGGATGCGTGTGTTGATCCTGGTTGTTTTTGAACGTTCTAATTAAGAATGATGTGTTTATGATACGTAGAAGGGTATAAAGATACGATGTTTGATTAATAAATTAGGTTGTGTTATTATTATTATAATAACCGGGTGGTTTACGACGTTTGACCATCGTATTAATGTAGAGTAAATGTCCTAATTCCCGTGTGTGCTCGTGCGCTGCTGTCCTGGAATCATGCGCGTTAAGTGTTTACGATTATTTTGCATATTTATGGGAATGCATGTAAATTTTTGTTGTAACAAAATGTGGATAAGAGTTTTGTACGTGTAATAAATTACAACGCAGCCAGAGCATAATGCAAATAAAGAAAAATGGGTATAAAATTTATTGTAACGACAGATTAGTGTGTAATTTTATACACATATCGAGATGATCATATTACTCATACTGAACATGTGATTATTTAAATTACAACTACTAAAAGTTTATAAATACATTCTATATTTACTATAATAAGAGTATCTTATTTTAAAAATAGAATCATAGTTTCTTTATTGAAAAGTACAGAATAGAACTTAGATCAAATCTCTTGTCTCTATAGTAGCGAGTAATTTATTCATTATGTTTTTCAGAATTATAAAATTATATATACTTATGATAGTATTATTATCCATCTCAAGTTGAGAATCTCTTCACTATTTATTGTATTAAAGAAAAAACTAATAAAAATAGGTATATCTATAGTAATCAAGAATACGTCGCAATAACTACATTTTTCTTAGCTTATTTTACTTGGCTAAACAATCAAAAACTTTACAATCAATTCATTGGTAATACTACACTACAACCGATCATTCATTTTTGCGTTATCATATTTTTCCTTCATATAACTACATCGTAAGAAAAATCTAATATATCCTCTACGTCATTCGTGCATCACGCAAAAACATATACCACATAAAAGCAGACACCTTCATCCAATGCAAATAATCCCATCATCTCACGTCACCGCACGAACCAACCGCAGCCGTCTTTCGAAATTCGATCACAGCATACCCAAAGACGCGCATCTTCCCGGAAAAATTCATCGCGTATCGAGTCCACCTACCATGGATTTCTCAAAACAAACCTCGTACGAAAAAGGAAGAGAAAAAAAGATAAGACACGGTATATATATATATATATATATAGAACGTAGATTGCGCGAGGACATGTCCGGAAATATTGCACGTTTAAACATTCAGGATAAGATGGCTATATGACGAGAAGGAAAAAAGAGGAAGGAGAAAGCAACAAGGAAGAAAGACGGTTGCGACGTGTCACAGACGTAGACAAGAGAGAGAGAGAGAGAGAGGACAACTCGCTAAGTAAAAGAGCCTGAATCTTTCAGGAGCCGCGACTCTACGCAAGGAATTATTTACGCGCACACGCGCGGGCGCCGATGACGAAGGAGAGATGCCGTATATAGTTGCGGTCGTCGTCTCGACACATGTCGTCTGTATCCACTTCTTCTTCCTCTTTTGTCTTTTTCACATTGGCTTTAGGAGGAATGTAACGAGTTTTATTTAACAAAGGTATATCAGCAGAACTGCGAAAATTCAGGTCAATTATAAGTGTGCGTGCATGTAACGTCGACTGTTATATATATAGCGTTTATTCTACTTCTTCTTCGTCGCGATGAATAAGTGAAAAACGAAAACGAACCCGTGGATACGTGGGTTCATGGGTGATGAATGTTTGATGGGTCTCCTTTTTTTTAGCGGGATGCGGTATTGAATTATGAACGCTGAGTATGCGTTGGAGGAATAAAGGTTATTAGTAAAGCATTTCATTTGAGGGTAAACAGCTCTTTTGGGAACGAAAGTAGCTGCGCAGTTTCTTTTATCCGGGGTACAATCGTATGGATTTTTTAATCGTCTGAGGCCCTGTTATTTTGGAATACGATCGATTTATCATTCTTAAGAATTAAGGTGATGATTTATATATAAAAATGACCTTACATCCATACTTTAAAAACATTTTGAAATGTCCCAACAAAATCGTTTTGCATCCAGAAAATTATATTCCCATCACTCACAATCATCGAAAATAAGAAAGAAAAAAAAGTTTGAAAATAAAAAAGTCGATGACAAAATAATATACGTAAAATATATTACTTCTTCCGATGCCACACGAAAAAGGCATCGCTTTCTCTCTCTTTCTCTCTCACTTAACCACACACAATTTCCATTCACCGCGTAAAACGCACTTCTACCTTCCACCGTGGTGCACTTCTTCCACTTTCCACTTCCACTGTATATATACTCCGCGTAGATCTCGAGACACATCGAGTACGTACCTACCTACCTACCTACCTACCGCTAAAAAGATGCATATACAGAGCGAGTGAGAGAAGAAGCTACTCACTCTCTCTCGATTATTCTTACGAGCCTCGCTCTCGTCTCGAGAAAACAGAGGGAGTCAATCGAGCTCTCGTGGTCTAATTAAGCTCCAGCCGCATATAATTCCCTCGCCATGTCTATCTACGTGTGTCTGTGTACGAGAATCGTGACTCTTTATACCTCCCTTACACTTCTCTCTCTGTCTTTCTCTCCTCTCCCTCTCTTTCTTCTCGCTTATTTATACGTGTATACTGCAGAGCAGTAGCAGCAGCAGCCAGCGGCAGCCTTGGAATATTTTAAAAGGCGCACACTCGCCCCGCGCTGTTCTTTCTTTCTTTCTTTCTTTCTCGCTTTCGCGTCGCTCGTTCGTTCGCGCGCGCCTCTCGGGTATAGGTGAGCTCGGCTGTGCGCTCTCCTTTTGCATTTTTCCCGTCGAACCACGGCCTCGGATTCTTTGGCGCATTCTTATGCTATACGCGCACGCGTGAGTGAGAATGGAGCTGTGTAATTTTGGAGTCGTGGCTGCGTGATATATGTATATATATAGTCACCTGCTAAGTTGTGTATATACGATTGATGAATTACAAGAGCTATATGTGCGTGTGTATGTCGCTGCTAGGGAAGAGACTAATTAGGCGAAGGGAATGTATTTATTATTTTATTTTTTTATTATTTTTCCGCCGTGGGGTATATAATGATTGAAAATTAAGCTTAAATGCCGAGTGTGGATGACGAGCGAGCGAGGGGAATAAAAAACCGAGTGGACAGTCCGGATTATTAATGTCATGTATTACGAGACACTTTTTGCAATTAGAGTATAATAATCGCTTCATATAATAGTATAATGAATATATAGCTCGTAACGTCGTTCTCACGTATATACGATTTATTCTCATCTCACCAAGGTCGCGCACTCTTGAAACGAACAAAAAAAAAGGAAAAGTCGTTGCAATTATTTCAGCGTCAATTTCGTTCCATTTGGATGCGCGAGATAAAAAGAAAGGTGTATCCTTTGCACGTGATACTCGCCAACTTGTTTAACTTTTCGACGGCGTCTCTCTCTCTGGCTCTTAATGGCTCGAGCGCCGAACGAAAGTCGAATTACGAAAGCGTTTTCCTCGGATAATCAAATTTTCCGGCGGCCGATCGAGAGAAAGAGAGAGAGAGATAGAGAGAGAGATAGAGAGAGGATAGAGAGCATGAGCGTGAGCTATATGCACACACTGCGGCGGCGGTGGCCGTGGGGAGAGAAAGTTCGCGCACGGATCGACCGTAAAATGTACTTTGCGGTCAGCTTCGGTGGTGGTGCTAGTGGTAGTGTATAGTGTATAGCAAGAAGAGAGGAAGAAGAGTGAGAATTAAAAAAAAAGAAAAAAGAAACACGTAGTCGATGTGTAAAAAGAGGCATGAAAGAAAAAAGAAATTGAAAAAAAAACGGGTATAGGGTGGGAAAGAGAGAGAGAGAGAGAGAGAGAGATAAGAGGTGAATTGTAGACGCGGGGTATATGAACAGGTGCGGGATGATGATGTAATCAAGAGGCTTGAGATACTCAAGCGAAAAGCCTCGACGAAAAACAAAGAGTATATGTATAGCTGCTGGTTCTCGAGTAAGCGCAAATGAGCGGCCGCGAGAAAAGATAAGTCCTCGCGGGTAGGGAAAAGAGACAATGGCTGATATTAAGTGCGCATACTTTCAATGCGGTGGTGGCAAAAGGGGAGTAGATAAGACAGTAGACGCGCACGCGCGTCAGGAGCTTAATTTCGTGTGCGAAATTGCGTCGCTGATGAGAAGATGCTGTGTTTCGGTGAAGGATGTGAAAAAAGGGGGATTAATGGGGAATGAGAAAGAGAAATTTTGGAGGAAATTGGGTATAGGGGTAATTGAATTTTAGGGTTGAGGAAAACTAATATTTGAAATTTGTAAACTTTGTAGGATATATTGTACCACTTGAAAAGGTCAAATGAAGTATTTGGGTCTCGGAAAATATTCGAAATTTTTAATATTCATAGATGCGAAATGTGACTAATTTTAGGTAATTTTCACCTTTGACTATGGAAGTATAATTTCTAAGATATTAAGACGTAATTAAATTAACTTGCTCACTGCTATGGCGCAATCTTCGCTATATAAGATCTTCTGCTGTTGGAAGCACTATAGCAAAAATTATTCTTCATGAAAGTTAATTGTTTTCATTAAAACGTCTTTTTTTTAATATTTTGTTTCTTTATAATGATATTTTTGTTTTAAAATGCGTATGCCATTTCACTGTTCCAAGAATTCTATTTTCATTTTGCGCTTTTATTTCTACAATACGATATTTGTGACTTTTGTACAGGCCACTGCATTTAAATTATAAATAAATGACACGGTTTTTATTGTTTACCATACAGAACAAAAGTGTACTCATAATTATTATGTCATAGTTAATAAATAACTACACGAAAAAAATTGTCGTAGTTAAAATTTGTCATTATTTTTTTGCAATTTTTAACATGAATTATGTTGATTTTTTTAGTGTTTCAAGTCTGTCCCACATTTACAATACGAACATGATAAATAATTTATAGTAGTTGAATATAATTATATATTCTGTAATTGTCCTTAAACCTAATCAAAACATTCGTACCAAATCTTGATAAACATTTTTCAAGTAATGCGCGGTGATAATAATTATATTCCCAAGTATTTATAACTTTAAAATTTATAATTTATTGCAGTAAAAAATCATCCTATAATATTTTATGATAGTGTTACATTTAAATTTACTGTATTTATAAGGTAATATATATATATATATATATATATATATTACTCAATTTTACAATCAATTAACACATCTCCGCTCCGCTCTATCAATTTCCCCAACATACGAACCATTTCCGCGCCGCGCGACGACGCAGTCACATAAACAACAACCCTCAACAATTCTGGTATCAGATGAGACCGCTCTGCGCGCGTGCTATCCACGAGGATCACCGAAAAAGCACCCCACGGGAGAGCTGCGTAGCATCCAACAACATATATATACGTTTATCTCTAACGAATTTTTCAGATTCCGCCCTACATTTCCACCGCTTACCCTTATCTGATTCGCAATTAGCCTTTGCGTGACTGACGCGTGCGATCGGAAAAATTCTGCGAGGTAGAAAGCGATCTATACATATACAGACGCGTATATATACACGTAAGATCAGCTGCTCTGCTGCTGCGCTTTAATTGCCGTGTTCACCGGGATATACACGCACTTTTGTAGGAGAGGGAGAGGGTTTGGCGGCTCGTTATAAAATCGTAAAACGTGGAAAGCAGCAGTAGCAGCCGCTTTTTCTAGTTTAATTAACGAGCCATCAAGACGACGACGACGACGGAGAGGAAGCGGTCTAACGAGTTCATTAACCCTTTCGAACGGGGTACGTATGTATATATATTCGGGGTTTATGCCCTGCTGCCCGGATATCACAATGGGTGATGTAAAAGATTACAATTTCGTCTTTTTTTTGGTTGTATTTCGGCAAGATGGGTCAGACGACGTAGATTGTATAGAAAATAGGGCGTGCATTACGGCAAAGTCGGTGTGTATGTGGAAAATTTTAAAAACAAGGTTTATTAATGAAAGAATTTGTGATAGCAGCATCGAATATTTTGGATAAACGATTAGTGATTGAAGTTATATACATGTACACAGTTCACGGATCGAACGAACGTGGACGAGCTCACAAGGGATTTCTCGGAATCTAAGTGCATTTTATGCGCAAGCTAAACGACGCATGCATTCTCTGTTTATTAAAGTTTACCCGAGGTAGTGTATATGTATAGAGTAGAATTTAAACGTGAAAATTAATTTGTGATTCATGAAAAAGTGAAAATTGTGATTTAAGTTGGGCTACATTATCAACAGGATTTCTTGTCGTTCGTTTACATTGTCTTTGTGGTATTCTTACAGTCACATTTTAGATCCTTCAGCGGAACATACTAATATATTATTATTTGTAGTATATAATAACATGAAAATAATTCATTTTCAGCCGCTCACTAATTTTGGCTAGCACATAAAGTACCACATAAGTATAGCCATTCAAATGGTAGTAACTTTTAAGCATCTAAAATGACTAGCATGAGGTATTTATTATTTAAAAATTATCTAAAAATAACATATTTTAAAGAAATACTTCCATAAAATTTATAAATTTTCTAGAATTACTTTTTTTAAAAGCGTATTTTAATGGGAATAATATAGTTATATTTAGAAGTAAGAAAGAACATCACCTTGATGACAATTTGTTCAATCTTTAACTTTCTTACACTGATTTTTCGACGATGTTTTTGCAGTGTAAATTGACGTGTCCGGTTATTGAACCAATAATATCGGAAAATACATAAATAAAATATTTAGAGCGACATGGACTTTTATTGCCAGAATACCTCAACAAACAAAATCTTCAACGCGGGTTGTCCGTTTATTCAATATTAATCCGAATTATCCGCTTTTCCGAGACCTAAAGTGTCTGGTTTTTCACATTCAACAAAAAGTTACCTGCTTTTCCAAGAACAATCTAACATTTACTTTTTCTATATAAAACCCTATACACTATATCTAGTATATCAGGTATCGCAAGCATGATATGAAAAAGTTACACACCGCAGTTATCGAACTCGCATTGTTTCCGCAACTTATATATAAAAATAATATAAAGCTCGCTTGCTTTGCTCTCAAGTGATTATTTATAACCTCCGTATATACATATACACGCAGATATAAAACTTTATATCTATAAACATAAAATGAAACACTATAAATTTCATTTGAAAAATTCACCTCTAACGTATATATACACACATTGCAAACCTTCTTTCTAACTTCCGCGAAAAATCTTTGTCTTATCCCCCGTAAAAAACAATCTCGCTCTTCAAAAACAAAAAAAAAGGTCATAGGCGCCCTCGCAAACTTCGTCGCTTCGCGAAGTAACTCTGACTTCGTCTGACAGATGCACGCGCGGACACAGCCAACTATGTATATATATACATACTACACTCTCGGTGGGTCCCCTATGAGCCAAACAAGCCGAGGGAGACGAACTTTCTCTCTCTCTCTCTCTCTCTCTCTCTCTCTCTCTCTCATGCACGGAGGAGAGAAAGGGATCGTGCTTGCGCTATATGCATATGTATAGCCTACCCTCTCTCTCTCTCTCAGGGGCATAATATACATAGTCTGCAGCAGCAGCAGCGCGCCAAGAGAGAGAGAGAGAGAGAGAGGGAGAGTCCCTCAAGCTTTGTTAAATTTGCAATTTATAATTTAGCGGAGTTTAATGCAATGATATTGCGCGAGACGCGCGCGCGCGGCCGTACGTCCCGCTGAGTTTGCTCGAGCAATTATTGACCTGGGCTTGTATAGTCAAGGAGGAGGAGAGATGGGTGATTATTAATAATAGGTGGTCGATAGGTGGTGAATTCGAGAGGTCGGCTAGAAATTTGGAGACTGACTGGGAAGTAATAGATGCGCGGGGGAGAACGGAATGAAAGGCAAATGAATGGGTGAATGTTTATTTTTGACGATAGTGATAAGGTATCTTCAGGTTCTTCAGGTTTAAAACGACATTACTTACAGATCGTAACAAAGCATAGTATCGTATAATAAACCAATTAAAAAAAAAAAAAAAACATTTTTTACGATTAAGTAATAAAAAGTATACGTTTGAAGGATTTATTTGAATACGAAACACTCTTATTTACACGTTCCCGATTTTTAGAACAAGTAAACGAAATGATATTGTGGACCAACTTCATCAGAAAACTCAATTACCTTATATATAATTTTAAGTCATTTGCATATAAGAGAATATTAGAATAATCGATAAAAGAAATTAAATCCTTTATATGGATACGAACGAATAAAAGGCCAAGGTGAGAATCTTCCGGAACTCCTGATGAAGCCATGAACGGGTAAAAGTACGATTATTATAATTCGCACAGCTTGATCATTCCGGTCGGTTAAATAAGACGACAGTATAAGATGAAGCTTTGCGAATACGAAAATTCCAGCGCTTTAATTATTCAGCGTTTATCGATAATTGTATCAATTTGTCTATAATTTTCTAAAGACTTTGTTAAAAACTCGTTAAAGATTAGATGATTTGTAAATGTTGATGGTTTTTTTTTAAACTCAAATGTAAATAATAATTTTATCTTTTCAACTTTTTTAATGATACGTTCTTTCTTTATGGTATTAATCAAATTTACATTATCCCAACAGATGATATTACTATAATGACCGTCATCATACCTGAGCTTTATTCCAACTTTTTCCACCTGATGATCGCAAAACCAATTACTTTACTCACACTTTTCACGCATGAAAAACTATATTTATCCAATAATCACACACTAAAGTATAGGTTTACATTAAAACAATTATTGAATTTATATAAGCAACATCACATCTTTAGAAAATTATTTAACGTAACGAAATACCATTATATAGTAACGAAACCGACAAACATTTAAATCATTCAATCGCTAAACATTGTATCATCCTCTTTAACTATTTAAGTGCCATGAATAAGTTACTTAATCTCCGCCAGACTATCAAGTCATCTGGGTACTCGCGAATAATAACGACAACTTCAAATCTAATAAATTTAATTAAACCAGTAAACATTAGCCATCGGTTCTTCTCAACTACACACAATCATTCATGCGCTATTGCATATATAAGAGCAGCAAAACTACCGGAACCGATCCATCAACATCACCTTATTTACCCTGTATAACTACTATTTAAACAAAATAACTTTCGCATTTCGCATTATACAGTGCGTCGGCGTATAGCAGATCTATTAATCGCTCGTATATAAACGTCAGCAGATTTTTATTGCCTCGAAGACGCATCACACACGTTGCTTGGCACGGATGTCACGTATCGTACATACTCGATGACATCATCATACGCCTTGAACTCAAATAAACCGTTGATCGCCACTCTTCCTCCTTCTCCTTCTTATATACACATATACCATAACCACGACAGTTGCCTATATATACATTTGCACAGCACGTCGGGCACCTTTTGCTATCGTGCGCATTTATTTGCCTCGGCGCAAGAAACAACGCGACTCCTTATTTCCGTATTCATCCTATACCACCGGCGATCGGCGCATAGTTTATACCACCCGTGGGAGGGAACCGCGCGCTGCAGTATAGCGTTCGGATCGTGGTTTTCTTGAAAATTGAAATTTCAGGCCAGGTGCGCTGCTACTGCTGCTACTGCTGTCTGGTTTTTTATTTAGCCTACTGCGGACGTTCAAGCCGGCTGCGCTTACGTTGATTTTTTTACGGGCGGGACAGAGGGAGAAGCGAATGCGCCGTGACAGTGGAACGAATTGGTCAGGGAAATTCGTGGAGTGTACGGAGTGTGGGTGTAGAGGTGGAAAGAGAGATATGTATGCGTGCGTGAGAGAAAGAGAGAGGGAATTTTCAATTGTTGAGGGTACGGTGGTAGCTCGAGGTGAAAGTGGATAATAGTATTGATTTAGTATGGGGGGTATAAAAATTGGAATGATGAAGAAGTGAGAATGTAGATTTGAAATAATAACTCTTGAAATTGTTTGGATATTATTTATTATTATTAGTTTATTTTTTATAGTTTTAGATTTTCCTTGTATTTTTAGTGTGCCTTGGTGTTACACTTGGCCATCGTAATTTTTAGTTTGAAGTTGCTTTCTTCTAAAGGAAACTTTGTGATGATGAAGAAAAAAGTTTGGAGGAAATAAGTTAGAAATGTTGTTTTGAATTGAAATATATTGTTTTTGAAAATTATCCGAGTGTGGATGTATTTGCGTACGTGTTATGTTTGTTTACATCATTATCTGATAATCTATACTTGGTCGATTTTAACCGAACAGAGATCTTCTTTTTTAATTTTGCATGCCCATAATTGAGATTAAGGTACTATTCTTATCAAAATCTGGTGTTTAATTAGTAATATTTCGAATTATAAAAAAATACTTATAGACATTCAATTTTACGTTATTAATAAAAACGTAATTTTATATGTAAATAGATTATATTTAGAAAATAAAGAGAGAAACTGTTTGGTTACAAAAATTAAAGAATACTATAATTCAGAAAACTTTTTCGACGATGTAGTATAGGATTTAAAAAAAATCCAATCTAGTATTAACGAATCAATATAGATAAACCGATATAGATAAAAAACTTTTGTAAAACTTCTTTGACACGCTTACATTTAGCTAAAATACATTATTCAAGTTAATCCCGTTGTGCATCAAAACAGCGACGTATTAACAAATCATGAAAATAATTCAGAATGTCACTTCTGCTATTGCAGTAACATCGATGTTTATTTTAACAAAAGTCAATTCTTAAATTATGACTAAAAGTAGATTATAAATGTTACGAATATTCAACGTATCTTGTCGTATAAAACAATTAACCATTAACCACGTAACACCAAAAATACATAACGTTCACCCTTTTACTTTAACAAATTCATTGTCAGGAAAAATTATATATAACCACAGATACTCACGTATAGAAATCTGTACGGATATCTAAAACCAATATGTGGTTATATATGACTGTATTAGATTATATATGAATTGTGTCACTATATAAAAAACAAGTTGGTATATATTAAAGCAAGTATAGACGTACAGGGCTGTGTCATCCGTTTATGAAAGTTTCTCCTAAAGTGGTTATAAAAACAACGAAAAAAAAAATTGGATGCATGTTTCTGAACTAATTAAGTTTTTTCTTATGGGAAATTATTCCAGAAAAAAATTGACGAAAAATGACCCATAGAAGCCCTTTAGGGGCAACATTCCGTAGAATTTCACATATATATAACCATTACATACGTTCCAATGTTTACTTCAGCATACGCAGTCTATTTTTCACGCGAACACACACATATTCAAACCATATTCCACTTGTTTCGTATTCCTCAAACGATTAGTTCCTGTGCATGATCCTCAAAAACTACTTTCGCCACACGTTTGTTCTCCCCAACTCCCCGATTTTCCACATCATGCCAAATGGAATATTAATATTCTCCAACGACCATCGCACCTCGCTCACAAAAATTACTCGGCAATTCTTTTCAAAACTCGCACACACCGACTTTTTCCACACTATACCAGTGAATTCACCATCAAGAACCATGTCTCCTATACACATATATGAAAACATATACCTTTGCGGTATACTCATTCAGGTGTGCACCTATATGTATCCCCATAGAGTCAGTCGTACAATTCCGACGAAAAGTCACCTTTCAAAGCGCAGCCGCCGCGTGTCCCTCCAACCGACCATTATAATCTTATTAACGGCACACTATGTGACCCTCTGCAGCCACGTGTATGCTAGCATTGTACAAAGGTTATATAGAAAGAAAAGATTGATTCAGCTGCACGTATACGTATATATATATATATACGTATAGAGCTCGATAAGCAATCGATACAGCAGGAGCAACAGCAATGGAGGGATTAATAGAAATCAATCCCCGAATTTCACGGGCTATTCGGTCTTGCGTTTTGTTGGTTTTACCTTCCTTCGAGATGACTATCATGTCGCCACGAGACACACATACATACAATGTGCCCGCGTATCGTGCACAATACCTTTCTCTCTTTCTCTCTCTCTCTCGCGTACGGAGGGATGGATATATATATATATATATATATATATAGGACGTATGAAAGAAAGAAAGATGCGGTGTCGAGATTATATACGCGGGAGAGAACCCCAGCGGTCTTACCGATCCCTCTCCCGTGTATTACTTCTTCTTCCTCTATAGCTGCGCTGCACACACATAGCTACTTCCTCTGTACGGTCAACTTTCCCGTGTGTCCCCTATACTCGTTCTCTCTCTATCTTTTCACTCTGCAAAAGCAAGTTCGCGCGCGTCGTGTGGCGTCTTATCGTTACCTATCGGTGTTTTCTCTCGCGGGTTTGGGGCTGCTCTCGCGCGCCGCGTCCTCTCTCTCTCTCTTATCGGTAGCGTCCTTTGTTCACACGTGTGCGCGCGCGCACCCACCGCTTAATTTTCGAATCGCTCGCTGATTTCATCGCAAGGAAGGTATCGAGAGGAAGTATATATATGGGAGAGCGATGGGGTCGCGCGCTTGTTACACACGATGGGTTTTAAAGTGAGCTGAGCGATCGGGGTCGCCGATCGTGTATATATGAAAGAAAAAGGTGTATTGGTGTGTGTGTATAGATGTATGAGGGAGACGATAGGCATTTTGTGGTATATTAATGTATTATTAAAATGATAGGTATACTGATTAGGAAAGTGGATGGTAAATAACAAATTATTGTGTTTGTTGCTTATATCGTCGGTTCTATTTTTACAAAACTGTAGGATGTTGAATATAATTGACGATGTAGGCGTATACAAATATTAAATTATACTGAATAATGTACAAAGTTACTAGAACAGGGTAAGATGGAACAACGTGAAAAAATAAAAAATATAAAACCCATTGATCAAACTATTTGTATGATCATTAAATCAACTTAATTTTTTGTAACAGTAACAATATAAAGATACTACAAAAACAATGCAAAATTACAGAAAAAAAACTTCAAAAAATAACAATTTTCACGGTCATCTACGGCAACCAAATTCTCAAAATTAAACTGCTTTTTTTAGTAACTATTATTATAAACCATCTCTCCGCGCACGTTAGCTCTCTCTCTCTCTCTCCTAGTTCCAACTCTACGAGAACAAACGCCCCGCGGATTCCGCATCAAAATGAGGCATAAACATCACTGCTAAACGAACGCTATTATACCCCGTCTATTTACCCAGAATCACCATTTTCCTCTCGCCCACTTACAGTAATATAACCCATTACATCCCACCACTATACCGCCCCCTTCTTAAAAAAAAAGACAACACTATATCCTCAAGCTTGCTCCCTCGCAACGAAAAATGCAACAACAAAAAAAAGGAATTTCAATTACGACATCATGCTCGCGAAAGAGAGAGAGAGTCGGTAGTTTCCTTCGCGATATTAACCATCCGACGGTCGGCTCTACTATAGCTTCTCCCACTCTACCCGAGATTTATCCGGCGGTCAATTACGGCATATATTCCGTACTGGATTCCATACACACATTTACTCTCTCTCTCTCTGTTTCTTTCCTTCTTTCTACCTCCCTTCGCATCGGCGGTATATATATATATATAGAGGCGAAGTGGCTTCTGGATTTATGATTCGTTTTTTTCGCAACTCGATCGCAACAGCAGAAGCAGCAACCTGCCTCTCTAAAAAAGGCAGAAATCCGTCTGTGATGTTCTCACCCCCCCCCCTTATCTCTTGCTCATCTGTTTCTTCCTCTTTTACCCAGGCGCTCTCTTCGCGCACGCGCCTCTCTCTTTGTTCATTTATTTCTGCAACGCGCACGTATCAGAGCTCTCTCCTCTCTCTCTCTCTCTTTCGTTCTGCGGCCGACAGAAATCCAATGGCTCGCAGCAGCAGCTACTGGAAAACGTAAAGTTCGCAGATTTATCGATCGAGGGTTAAAAGGAGCCAACGAGAGAGTGAGAGAGTGAGAGAGAGAGAGAGCAGCAGCAGCAGCCATTGTCCTCTCGCGATTCCGCGGTGATAAGTGGGCCCCAGCTCTCTCTCCCGATAAGCGTATAATGGCCCGAGAGCTCTATATACTTCTCTCTCTCTCTCTACCTCTTATACCCGTTAGCGTCAGAACTATGGGATAGTTGAAAAGCCATATATATCCGAAGCTCAAGTGACTCCTCTATATTCTCGTTATTTCTATCGCACGTGCAAGGATTATACTTATATATACATATACATACATATATATATATACACACAAGCGTATGAACGCGAGATGGAAAAATATATATATGTATACGGGATGGATTTTGATTGAAAGTTATGGTAACTTCGCGTGGGCTATCGTCAAAATGAAACGCGCGCTTTTGTGCAGTGCTATACCCTCCGAAAGTTTTCGTATATAGAGAAGCAAGAGTTTTTTACACGTCTATATATACGCGAATCTCTATGTCTAGATGCACGAGCGTACATAGTGTTCTTTTCGCAGTGAGGATGCCACGCGCGGATGAACGAATGGGTACGGGTGAAAAGGGACCGATGCACCGAAATTGGCCTTTATTCCGCGTGACTCGGCGCGATTCTTTAATTCCGACGAGTTTTCTTTGCCTTTTCATTTCGAGGTTTTGCGCCTTTTCTTCGTCGGAGTTCATCCCTCCCTTCCCTTTCCTTCTTCTTTTGCCATAGCGTTGAGTTCGCGCGCGTTTTCAAGTTTGGAAGGACACAGTTGCTACATTGTCTCGGAAGTTGGGTAGAAAGAAAGGAGAAAGAGAGAGAGAGAGAGAGACGATAGTTTGGTAGGTAGAGTGAGTGAGACTATATGGGTCTCTTTTGTGTTTATATGGAGTCCTTAACGATGATTGTATGTACGGGCACGGATATATATAGTTGGACTCGGTATATAATTCAAAATCACTGGAGTGGCGCCCCGTACAATGGAATTGCCGTATATATAGCAGCAACGTTTTCGTCAGTTTCGGCGAAATGCTGCAGTCTGAAAACGTGAGTTTGCTGGTACCGAAGAGAAAGAGAGCTAGAAATAGAAAGAGAGAGAGAGAGAGAATAGATGGTAATCTGAATTTAAGCACACGGTCATTTGAATTTAGCGCTTTGTGCATGTTAGATATATATACGATTGCTGCTACTAGAGTGTACACATATACTCACATGTGTTTATAAAATGCCGTTATTTTAAATGATCAACTAGTTTGTTGTTGATTTTGTTAGTGACTGGTAAAAGTAATTAAGCCAATTATATTGTCTATTAGGTTTTATTTAACTGCCGCGTTTGAAAGATAATTTTTTAACAAACTATTTACTATTAATTCATTCGTATTCATCGTATAAATCATAAAATTACGATAAAAATACTATCAAACGATGTTTCAATATTTATTGAATTTAAATAACGCATCGTGATTTATATCGTTATGAATTAATACTATAGAAATTAAAAAAATCCAAAGTATTAAACATATTGTTTATTATTATAAAAATTTACCAAGCCAACTCAACTTGATAGTATAGAATCCAAGTCTAAGGAAGCTAATGAAACAATCAAACACTTGACAAAGTGTATTTCGAACAAGTAAATAACGACAGTTCTCTCTATCACTGCCTCGCACCTCTATATAACAATTTATCGTTCTCTAATTACAACAGAAGAATCTCTATATACACGTGCAACCACTACCGCACGCGCACACACACACACACACTGCATAACAGAATCATTAGAGCTGATTGTGAAAGTTTCGTCCTGATAATACACGCGGAGAGAGCTGTAGCTTGCTTGCTCACGCGGCGTGCGCGCGGCGGGTGTAGTAGCTTTGAAACTGATGAATTAGCCAACGTAAATTCATGTAATTTCTGTACGCCAGTATATATATATACGCGCGCGTGTGTGAGCGCAGGCATTTGAAAGCTCGTTGAAATCAGCACCGGTGCTTCCTATCTATATATATGTATATATATATCGTTCAGTGTTAGAGTGCATTAACAGATGCCATGAGCGCGCATTCAATTCGCGCCTTGCGCAATTGATTACCGCGCTGGTTTCGTCGCCGGCGACGCCGCGTTCGGTGCGCTCGACATAATCGTCATAATTGTCGGCAACTCGTACGTGTATAGTGCACTCGTGTATCTATAACGCATGGTGACACTGTATAGGATTGGGATTGTCGGTGGTTCGAGTGGCGAGGTGTTATAGAGCAGAGATTCCGGGAAAGTAGATAATGCAGTTGTGGTTGTATCGGGTGGATGAGTGTTGATGTGTTGTTTTTTTTGGATATTGTATGGCAATACATCAGAGAGTAGTAAATAAATTTGAAGAAAATTGAGGTTATTTGAAAAATCTAAAAATAGTCTGGTTAAGGTTGCTCCTACTTTCTCGCTTACTTTCCTATATCGGGATACAAAACTTTCTCCAAATCAGCTGTAATTCAGTTACCCTAGACGCAAATTGTTTTCTATATTTGTGCGAGAATGTTTAGGAAAAATCAATCAATAATAAATTATCATGTATCTTCTACCAAGAATAGAAGTGAGGAATTTATTGTCTTTATACTAATAAAAATAAAATAAAAACTGACTACAAGTAGAGTCGATATGTGTATCTAATAAAGAAACTTTGAAATCGTCACATTATTATTAAATTCTATAAACAGAGATAACGAATGTTAAATTATTTGGACGCTCTTGCATGAAAATTTATAAACTGGGATATAACATTTTCAATAGTACAAGATGTGCCGAATCTTGTGATATTTTTAGTTTACCCTCTAACCGTGGAAAATTTTGAGAAATTAAGGTTTGAAGTTGTCACTTTTTACATGTACTCTTATGGGACGGCGGGAAAAAATTAGTCAAGTCGAGTATTTTTGAAAAGGGATAAAATTTTTGACCAGTATAAAACACATGACTTTAAAGATTAAGGCTTCCTCTTTCAAACCATATACCATGTAAATTATATGTAGCCGTGGGAAATTTCGAGATATTAATAATTATAAACACAAATAGCAGACGGCTTGCACGAGAGCGAGAGTGGGACAGAACGACGCGCATGATATAGTTTGTGCTCTCGCTGAGCGCACAAACTGTACAGACGTGCAAGAGCGTCCTCAAAGTTAAAAGCTGCTTCGCGCCTGACACCAATCAGTTTTTCCATCTTGCATTTTTCCGCTCAAATCTCCGTTCTCAAACTTTATCTCCTCTAAAAGCCAGATTAATATATACGCACGAGTTCATCCATATAATTAGCAATTACCAGAGAAAAAAGCAATTTCCGCGCCCGATTTTCTCATCTAAACTCAAAACAACCGTGGGGCAAATCCCAAAAGCGAATCACCGAGGTTAAGAGGAAAACGAAGAAATCACTTGCACCACCCGCCGGCGAATCGAAATTTCTTCATTTCATTTAGCGCAAAGGCACAAAGAGAGAGTCTCGTCCCCTCTTGGAAAATCGCGTAATCTTCGCTCTTTCTCTGCAGCTACACACGCGCGCGCGATTTTCATTATTTTTAATTTAATCCGAGAATTAGCATTTCTTAGACGACCCTAAGACGTCTTTTTCTTCAATGAACTTATGCACCCCGCTCCCAGAGAAGGGGGAGATGAGGGGGAAGTGAAGGTGAGCGCGCTAATAAGGAAAGGTGATAGCCTTTATCGCAACGTGGGGGAGTAAAAGTTTCGTCCCAAAGGGGGAGAAGGAAAAAGGGGTCCAGTGGCCTCGTAATGGATAAAGCGCAGTTTTCTTAATTAACTTTGTACAATCGACCGAGGTGAACCGCGGTGAAAAATTCTATACCTCGCGATGTGATATAAAGTTGAAGGAGCTATATATACTATACGCGAATCGCGAGTTATACTCGTAAATAAATGAAAAAGCGAAGGGTCGTATGTGTGTCCGTGTGAATTTTATGTAATAACTGACTTTTTTCCATACGGTACGACAGTTATTAGCCGGATGAACTTTTTCGGACCGTCAACTTCGTCAATGGCTCTTTTTATTTTCAAAAGGGGAAAATACTAAAATTTACTCGCTCGTATATATGTTTGTATACATATATATATAAGGGGAAAAGGGACGAGAGAGCTCTCTGAGTTTTAATTTAATTTCATCCGGTGCGTGTGCGAATGATATATATACATCAAACGAAGGGAACTGCGTAGCATGCATTTAACGAATTTCTAATTGAAATTTTTGTTTATCCACAGCTGCAGTAATACGAATTTTTGGAAAAAATATTTTGCGTTTTTAATTCTAGGAGATCTGATTATTTTCTTTAAGATCCTAATGGCGAGGTAGTTTTCTTTTCTTCGCTTGACCACAATTTAGGCATATTAATTGACATGGCAATTCGGTAGCGGTATATCTACCAATTCTAACCATATATCTGTTATTTTATTATTTTTTCGAAGTTGCTATACTGGCATTGATGAATGTTATGTGTATTTTGATATGTATCGCGATTGTGATTCCGTATTCGATGCGTATTTGAAATGTATATTATTCAACATACAAATACTACACGTATATATATATATCCTAAATTCATTAGAGCGGCAGCTATATATAAAAAGTGAAAAACATTTTGACAGCATCAATCAACGTTGTCATATTAAATTATAACACTACTATATCTGACATATATAACGAATATTAAATACAAAAAATATTGCTAAAATCCATTTTTAATCTCTACAACTACTACATCCCCCTCTTATATTTATGTTACAGGTGAGCAGTCACAACCGTAAATCCTACCGCATCATCCAGAACTGTAAGTCCGAACCATCCTCTCTCACCCCCGCACATTTAATCCAACTTTGCGCGACTCGCTTGCTATCAAATAAACGTTATGCCCCCTCTCCCCTTGCCAACTGGCGAGACAAAAAAAAGTATTAATCTCGTGGACCCGCAATCAGTCACTCTCTTTCTCTCTCTCGTAATCGTATTTTCCGGGCGTGCGGAAGAATCTGCAACAACAACAAGCAAGATTTTTACGGTATCTCGTAAAGAAGAAGCGGTATAGTATACACTAATGAAGTCAAGTCCTCGGAAGAACCATAAAATTATTCCGGCCTAGGTGGAAGAAGTTTAGTCGGTCTTTTGAGCTGCGTTTGGAGGAGAGCAGAGACCACAAAGGGCGTGAAAGCTACGCACCCTCTTCGCCTACATATATATATTTGTTTCAATTACGTATATACGCTCGCGAGTGGTGAGAGAGTTATATACCGGCCTCGTTTTGTCAAAATTACGTTGCGCTATCTCGCGCGCGTTTACGTTCGATAACATCGAGGTGTTGTATTTAATGCGTATATATCTGTACGAGTATGTGGGTGCGAGTGCACCGATGGATGTATGTGTGCATGGTAAACATTTCTGTTTAAATATCGAGAGTTGAATTCAATAGATATGCGCTAATTCGCGCGTGTGAGCCGCTCTCGCAGTATGTATGTATGCATCCTTGTAATATCTTGTTTTCATTGGATGACTGATTATAATACAATGGATTTTGTACGCTTCATTGGAGCTCATTACTTGTGCTTACCGTTCTAATTCAGTTCATCTTTGCGCGTTTATTCACGAGTGCTAATTTAATTCAAAAATACTAATTCTTCCGGATTCTGGGTTTACTTTAGCTTTTATTATTTTATCGATTTTTATTTGTACGTTTAAAGTTATTAGTCGATAACAAAATCAACGTTCTTTTACATTACTTTCTCTCTTTGATTTATCAATAAATTTATAATTGAAATCGAACGTAACAACGATGTAATCTTAGTTGAAATTGAAATAATTTTTGTATGGTAATTATTGTTAACTTGAACAAAAACAGCAAAACACTAGATTTCAATTTTCTACCGTAAGTGCTACGCTATATTTACAACCTATCTTTTACATTTATTGGCATACTGCTAACCAGCAAAACAATTAAAAATCTACTTTCTAAATTTAATCAAGTGGAAATTCAATTATTTCATGTCAATACGCACTTATTTAAAAACTAAAATTATAGTTTTTTTACAAAAAGAAAATAAAAGAATTGGACTAGCTTCGATTTTCTCTATAAACTATAAATCCATATTAGTATATAATAACATTGACGTAACAGTTCTGAGATAATTCCATCAAGTGTAAAAAAATTATTTGGATCAAAGAGACTTGGGATGCACAATCCGATGAAACGTTTTCAGAAAAAGTAGGCAAAGTAAGTTTCCTTATAAAAACAACAATTACTTCAATATCTAACATTACATCAACTTCTACATCAAACTATCCATTTCAATTATAACTTCAATATGCCTTCTATACGAAACAATTTCATAAATCACCACTGTACATTTTATACCGTTTCACATTTCTTATCCCCATATTTATAAAGAACACCGGCCAAACAACCGCCAAAAAAAAGCTCTCGAAACCCTCATCATTTCCCCGTGTCACAAAGAACCTCCCGAACCGCTTTACCCTTGGACTTCTGAAGTTCTCATATTTATAAACCGGAGCATGAAAAAAAACCGTGTGTTTCTTTGACACAGTAGCGACAACAAAACGTTCCGGAAAAAGAGGCATTCGCTCAAACACTGCACACGTGTCGACTTGGCCAGTAAAATACACACACAGTGTTTGTATATGTGTGATATGCGCATATACGCGCGGTACCCTCATAAAACGGCTAGAGGAGAAAATTTTGTCGCAATGAAACTATATAAAGTTCACCGGAGTTTCTCAGTTATTAAACGCCTACGCGTTTGAAATGAAGTTGGAAAAATTCATATAACAATGACGCGTTTCGATAATGGTGATATAATAATGGTAAATCGAAGGGGATGAAAGTTGGTTAATTCTTTAATAAGGTTGCGGTTACACTGAGATAAACAATTTGCGCGTGGAGAGTCGTTATTAAGTGGATGCATATGGTTCGATTAAAGAAAACTCGTGGCATAAATTGCCTTAGTTTTGTTGGTTAATATGATGAATATTATAAGGCTGGTGTATATATACGACGGCAATGAAACAAGACAAAAATATAAGTTGCGTGTAGTTTCGTACAAGAATATATTCTCGAGGAGTTTTTTGCTTCGTGTTTTTTTTTCAACGTTTTCTCAACGAAACGGTGGGTTTCTTTGTGCCGCTTGTTTATTCGCTGAATCACCTGCGTGGATCTGTTTCAAGAACGACTATATGCGTTGTTATTTGAATTTATAGCAAGTGCATAGTTCCTTGGTAAAATAAACATAAAACCGTGTAAAATATTTATACAGCTTTGAATATTATTCATATAAAACGTTATTAAAATTTTATTAAAAGAATTTTATTTCGCCGTAAAGTTTAATATTTTAATACTACTACACTTCAGTGTTACCAAAGTATTTCTATATCAGAATTTCTGGATTTTTTTTTAAAACGCGAATGAAATATGTAAAATCACAGAAAACACTTTAAAAATCGTCACATATTTATCGCCAAATATAAATTCCGAAAGGATTTACGTTCTACGAACCTTTTGATTTTTCCCAGTGATCCCATTACCAAGTAAACCCTTCACCATTTCCACCTCTGTAACGTAACATCCCCCACTTGACCTTCCCCATATATCCACTCACCTTCTAAAAAAAAAAAAAAATACGCGCGTACACTTACCATCTAACATTTCACACAGAACCCGCGCGTTTGCTCGTTACGTGTGTATATATGATCCATTCTACAGAAAAATGTACACTTTACAGTCAAGAAATGGAAACTCGTCATTTTTGAGAGCACACTTACCAAACAAGTTTTTTCAGTATTTAGGATATTAGAAATAAAATGGAAAAGGGTGCCAAGAATTAGTTACGGGCTAATTATTGATAATGAAAAAATGACTAAAAATAGCTCTAATTTGATGCAAAATAATTCCATAAATAACAACTGAATATGAAATTCGGAAAAAAAGAAAAAGAAACTAGAGAACGAGAGCTTTCCAAATCTTTTTTCAGAATTAGAAAATGTTGATTCCTTCAAAAGTTACGTGAGTTTGAAATTGGGCTTGAAACTGATAAGAATGGTAGCAAAGGGAGAATTTGGAAAAAACCATCGAATTCGTACATGATTCGAGTATTTCGTTAATTTGTTATCATTCTTATCAGTTTCAAGCCCAATTTCAAATTCACGTAACTTTTGAAGGAATAAACATTTTCTAGTCCTGAAAAAAGATTTGGAAAGCGCTCATTCTCTAGTTTCTTTTTCTTTTTTCCGAATTTCATATTCAGTTGTTATTTATGGAATTATTTTGCATCAAACTAGAGCTATTTTTAGTCATTTTTTCATTATCAATAATTATCCCGTAACCAATTGTTGGCACTCTTTTCCATTTCATTTGTAATGTCCTAAAGACTGAAAAAGAACTTGTTTGGTAAGTGTGCTCTCAAAAATGACGGGTCTCCATTTTTGGACTGTAAAATGTACGTTTTTCTGTGGAATTGTTTATATATGTAAATTCCATTTGCAAACGCGCTTTTGACATCACAAGCTTTTAAAAAGCGAATCTGAATTGCTTGCTAATTCACCCGTGGCCGAGGTTGGATTAACTCGCGTTCAATTTCAATATATATTAGAAAAAGAGAAAGTAGAAGATGGATGGAAAAAAGGGTGGATCGATGGGAGCAAAGCCATTGTTTTGCACGCGAATATAAGAGAGAAGTTTCGGGATTCTTTCTCTTCTCTCCTTGTGTGCGTGTGTTTTTTTTTGTTCCTCCTCTCTTTTAGGAAGCTAGAGGAAGGGTTTCGCCCGTTCCTTGGCACTTTTCTCATATTTTTCGCCGTATATAGCCTCGCTTTTCGATTCGTCGACCTCGACGGTCTTTGTGTGCGAGGGAGAGGAAAGTTTGGGGGGCGAAGGAAAGAAAAGTTTTTTCCTCTTCGTTTTTTTTTCTCTCTCCACTCTCTTTTCCACTACTATTTTACGCGCTTGATCCTGACGGAAGTGAAAAATTAATTGGGTTTATTGATGAAGTTGACCGTGCGCTATGGTATTATATATAGTTCGCCGTAAGAACCAAGTTCGGTAATGTTGAGTATAATGTTTCTATGGTAACGAGCTGCTACTATGGACCGCTTGATTAAAGCTTTTTGCGTGCGCGCGCGCGCGTATAATGCCCGAGGAAAGAAGTTTTCTCCTTTTGTGTCGCGCGCCGCGTTTTCAATCGCTTTTGTCGTTCTCGCGTTCTCTTTCGTCTTTCTCTCCTCTTTCGAAATATAGAGCTTATATAAGTATGTCGAAAAAAATGAACACGCGCGCGGGCGCATGCAGTTAATCGCGAAAGACTCGCTCGCGCGCGACATTATTAAATTTCTCCGCTCGGTTATTACATTTTTTCACAAATTACCTTATATACCTTCAGCACTAAGAAGCACCTTTTATGTAAATTATTAAAGAAAAAAAAAATTCGAGCGATCGCAATGTTTCGTAAAAGTACGTTTGTCTTAGCGCTCATGCATATCACCTATATACTGTTGTTATATGCCGATGCGTGCATCGGTGATATTTACTCTGCTGAAGAATTTTAATATATCCACTAATCAATAAATTCCAGAGGTCCCGGGACACACGCTATATACCGATCGATATTGCCCGACCCGGTTGTTATTAGTTTAGGATAAATAATGTCCTATAATTTCGATCACCTCGGCCTCTCTGCCTCTCTCTCTCTCTCTCTCTCTCTCTCTCTCTCTGTATATACTCTTTTAATTAAATCATGCGCCTCCTTTGCAAGATTCAATTTATTTTTCCATTATAACTCTCTCTTTTAGGCGCATGTGTGTATATATACCCATATACACTTTTCGCTTTTTTTTTGTAAGAATCAAGCTCGCATTGTATCTCGTATTAGCGAAAATGTCACCGGCAAATGAGAAGAAAATCGCGTTCGAAAAATCCGTTCTGTATATATACGCGCGTGAATTTGTATATTTTTGTTAATCCTCGTGTCGCCGTGGGATAATTAAATGGCCGTTGAAAGGAGTAAAAAAGATATTAATTTTTCAAATGAGGTTAACGATAGCGCACGCGCGCATGCATGCATATAATTGAAACGGGAACGAAAAATATAACGTCACGTGACCCAGTAATTTAACTTCCCTTTACCGCTTATTTACTCGCGCGGAGCTGCATTAGACACACTCGTACGAGCTGTTTTTCTTTTTCTTTTTTTTTTGATTGAATTTAATTAGTACACTCAACCTTATTCCAAGGTATCGTTAGGCGCATGCGAGTATAAAATAATTATTTTTTATCATTGCGTTGCACGTTTTGTATTGAGAGAAAAAAAAAGTTGTCTCCCACTCTAACACCGCGTTATAAAGTAAAAAGATATTTTTATGATTTTAATCTCTTTCTTCGAGAATGAATTTTTTCCCCATTAGTGAGACACATTCCATTCAATGAGATCTGCATCCGCATTCCCAATTAAAATTTTCTCGGAATTTCAAAAAAAGATCTTTAATAATTCTAATCTACTTGCACTATATACGTAAACTTAGCGCATATATATACTACCACTACGAAGTTTTTCCTTCTCCTCTCGATATATCGATATTCAGCCGCACGACAGGCCGAACGATTTACTGGCCCGCGTCCCACTTCCAGACACTTGCGCGCGTGCTTTGTTTACTCTTTTACCTTTGATTTCATTGGCCGCGCCAAGTCGAAGAGATTCATAAATCTTCCGTTCCTCCTATATAGCAAACGAAGAGAAGGAGACAAAGTTGTCTGCGTGTGACGAAACTTTTTGCGCCGTTTAACGCTCAACGAAACTTTTCTACCCAGACTCTCTCTCTCTCTCTCTGACGTACGATTATTATTAATTTTTTCTTTGCTCTTTCTTTCTCTCGCTTCCTGGTCTCTTCTCTCTTCTCTTCGACTTCCTCGTCGTGGAATAAAGAAAAAAAAGAAGAAGAAGCGTCGCGAGACGGTATAAGTATACGCGAACGACGAAGTATATGGCTTATCGTTTCGCGGAATACGAAACTTTCTGCTAGCGACGTTTTTAACGTCGGGCTGTATGCTGCGCTCTTTATTCATGGGAACTGGTGTGGAATTTCGCCTCTTCTCGCGCACACAAAGGACGTAGCGAAACTTCTCTTCGATCCCGGAAAATTCCTCGCCTAACGAGAGAAAGAGAGAGAGACACTTTTGATCATTAGAACGTTGTGTGTGTATGTGTGTGTGTAAGAAGAGCGGCACGAGTATGCCCTTCGCCGATCACTTAACATTCCCCGGCGATGAGTCGCCACTGATGACGCGCGAGTTAAGTTTCTTCGATTCGCGGGTAATTAGAAGGAGGAACGCGCGCCACAACGATGAAAAAACTTGTGCGCGGGAGCGGATAGTGCAGGTGAGGCTCCCGTTCATAAGTAATATGAGTATAGAGCTCCCTGGAATTTAGAAGAGACTGTGGTATGTGTCGAGAGAGGATAGTGGTTATTGGCAGATTGTAACGGTTTAGTCGTGCAAGCGAAGTGTGTGTATGTGTTTTCTATGTGTCATATAGAGAGTTCAGTTATATAGGAAGAATTTATTTTATAAATTGAGGCGTGTGAATTGCTATGTATGATGATAAGAAATGGATAGAAATTAATGTAGGTTCCGGATTCTTCAAAAAGTTCAGAATTTTATTTTCATCTCGTTATGATATTACTTTAAACAACGATTTTATATATGACTATTAATTTACTATATTGATTCAGCTGTTTTTATCATTATTATTATATATATAGCTATTAAATTTAGATAAATAAATCAACAAACGTTAAATAATATTTGTTACGAATTAATACGCCCTATCGAAATGCATTTCAAAATTAATGATAGACTCGGATGACGGAACAAACGCAAATGTCTATCTATTTGTTGAGTCAAAATTAACAGGTCAATATTCAAAATAATAGATTCAAAATAGTTTTGACAATATTTTAGTAATAACAATTACTCTTCAATGATAATTCAAAATATATTTTACAAAATTTTCAAAAATAATGCGAAATGAATTAATTATTCAGAGAAAGTAACGTAAAATCCGATATTTTTCCTAGAATTCACACATCTATACTCATCGTCACCCAAAATCCCGCATTACTTATTAATCGAAAGCTTAAGTTTGATCCAATCCATTCCCTTCGTGCCGATTTATCCAGGTAATTTTTAATCGATCGGCTTTGGCGCGCAGCGCCGTAATAATACTCAATCCTATTAACGCGAATTCACGTCTAGCCGTCCGATTAATTTCACTCGCTACTATACTTTGTGCTCTTATTGATTGAATTTAACGTCCATTCAACCTCGCAATTAATGATGATTTTCATCCTTTTACTGATTTTGCAAGCTCATATGCTTAGACCTTTCCCATTTGCAGAGGTTGTGGTTCTGTGGGTGAGAATTTTTCGGATCTCTCCCGTATACATATACTGGTCTGTTTATCATAATGCAATGCTTTTCATAATACAATCATTTCGTACAGCTACTGTACAAAACTGTTGTTCTAATTTGTTGTTATTGTCGTGAATAGAAGCCTCATTTTATGGACGGAGTAGACATTATGGAGCTGATGAGCCAAGAGTAGAGATGTTTTAATCAATGAGATCAAGAATTTCACACTCAAACGAATGACATAAACTATTAATAAATTACTTATAAGAGAATGACACAATACGCTTTGCCCTGTATCACTTAAGTAACTAAGCATATGATTATCTATCACTTTACCTCGACTACAATATTATTCATTAGTTTTATTCAAAAGAACCTATCTCCCTTAGGCACAGAAATTTCCAGACAATCGACTCTTAATTTGTCAGCACCATTTCATCCACCCATCCGCGCATCATCCTTCTGCACTAAATAGATCCTTTGCTTGTAAAGACATCCCATTATCCGACCGATATAGTAGGTTATACCAGCAAGTACACAGCTTGTTTTCTTTACATCTTGTGTACCCTATATACGTACCACCTCAATATCTCCACCACTATACCAACCTACAAACGACAGGTACGTATGTGTGCGCGCGTCATAATGTCCTCTCTCCCCTTTTCCTCCTCGGCTCGTCTTTCCCCTCTCACACATATAACTCGCTTTCTCTCTCTCTCCCTTGCCGCGGCATTTACGGGCCATAAAATGCGCGCGTGGCACATGTACGTATATATACGCATTGTCCATTCGCTTCTTTATGGCCCCGACGATGACAGTGCGGCGCGATCGGCGAAGGTGCGCACTGTAATTGCCGCGTTACCGCTACTGCTGCTGCTGCTGCTGCTGCTGCTGCTACTGCTCGTATAAAAGGGTATACGGGGAGGGTGAGGTGTTTAGTGGTAGAAGTAAAGTTTGCGGTGCGGCCAGAGAGAGAGAGTGATGATTTTTAGCGATGGCGAAGTTTATACGGCCTGCGGGTCAAGCCGTGATTCTTTTCGTTCGGTTTAATGCGGTTGCGCGTCTATACGGCGTATATATAGAGAGAGAGAGAGAGACTTTAGGTTTCAAGAGTCGAAGAGTGCGGCTGGGAGTAAAAATCGGCTCGTTTGCCATCGTCGAACTACTCTTTGATCAGCTAGAATTAAAAGTTTTGTTTTTGAAAAAGTAAATAATAAGTTCGTGGGATTAAATATTCCTTAACTTTCGATGTGTTTTTATATTTTTATTATTTTTTTTACAGTTTCGAAAAAGTTGGAAAAGTAGGTAATTTGAAACTACGGCGTTTTTCACGCGGATAGAAAAAACAGGATTTAGCTTTTTATCCGTATATAGAAAGTTTTAACGTTTTCCACTCTAAATTCTAATTACGCTTAAACTATATTTATACAGCATATATTGAAGATTGGTTTTTCATAAGGATAAATTAAATGACGAGATGATATTAAATATACGATGGCAGTAGTATCGGATATTCCTACAGTAAGTATCATATCAGATTTTGAGTAGCTCGCTGCATAATGAACACCAAGTTTACATTATGTACAACAAAATAATTTTCTGAAAATTTCATATATACGTGACTTTCTCTAAAAAAAACAAATTCAATGATAATGAAATTGGGGCTTTTGCGGATTATTGGAAATTAATGCTACGAAATATACGTTAGCACATATATAAATGCTTTAAACGATTAATTTAACATTACATTCGTAAAGAAAAACGATAAAATTAAATTATAATAATATTACAAATTGAATACGAATGAAAATTGTATAAAGAGTCCGTTGAGAATGGGTCTCGGTTTAATTTCCATATCAATATTCAAATGTTTCAGAGTCGAGAGAGAGGGAGAGAGAGAGAGAGAGTTCGCACGATTTGAATACGTCGAAAATTTATATTCGACCAAAGTCATATAATTTTATTGCTAATACAGATTGGAATTCATATCTAATATTAGCATAATTATCATTCGATCGATGTCCATATATACGATGTGCATATAATACAAGAAAAACTATTTTAAATACTATGCATCAGCGAAAACAGCGATTCCTTTATTGTATATGCTAGTTTCTATACGAAATGCGTAACTTCGTTAACTTTCACAGGTTAAATACAAAAAATGTATTAATAATGTATCTAAATAATATTTTTTTAATAAAATAATTAAATATGTATTGTTAATATACATCGAATTTAATTTTTTGTATTGCGTGTGTGATAATTAATCTAGTTACGCGGAATATAGGAGACACTTTTTTGGAGAAACTACCATATATGAAAGCAAAGTCACTTATTCAAAATCATCCATATATGGATAAATATTCTGGAATTTTATAAATGTCTTTCATCTCCGCTTAAAAAAAAAAAGAATACCATCTCAAATTTAGAATTCTTTTTTCCACTCAACGACCGCTACCCTTTTTTTTCGCGGTCGATCTTTCAAATCCAATAAGAATTCAGTGCAGCACGCGCGCGCGCATCGGCATCGAATTCCCTTGTCCCCCGACCCACGGGAGCCACGCGGAACATTTGAGGAATTAAAAAATCCCGTCGAGCAAAAACCTCTTTCTCCTTCTTGTCCTCGCTCAAGCTGCCGCATCGCTGTTGCTTCGTCTTTTTCTTCTTCTTCTTCTTCTTCCTCATCGCAGCAAGTTGCCGTAAAAAAAACCTACGCGCACTCCTCAGAAAAAACGTTTACCGCGTAATTCATATTTTATTTATAAAACGTTCCGTCGTCACAGTCATCCGATTGCAATACGCACACGCACACACATACATACACATGCGCTAATAGACACGACGACTGCACGCGCCCGCGCATTGTGTTCGTCCTTGCGGCATGAAATATTTTTCCCCCTTCTGCGCACATCAGCGGTGGCGCTTAATTGCATACATTTATTTATCCGCGCCGTTTTTGTTGCGCCAAGACAGAGAGGAAGGGGCCGTATATACGCGCGATGTACAATTAAACGGATTTCTCGTCCGTGAATCGGCGCAAGTCGCGCAAAAAGAGGCAGCCGCAGTCGTCCCTGCTTGTGGTGTAGAGAAGAGCAGATAGTATAGTATATATATGTATAGGTAGCAGGGTGAGCTCGTTAGGTGTGACGAGGTATATAGCGGGAATATATATATATAAGCCACGGGGATATAAGGCAAGAGCGAGAACGGCCCAAGTTTTTCGGTGAGGGGGGGATGGGAGGGTATAGGAGTGGTGGTAGGGATTAGAGAGTCTCGCGAGTGGAATAAGCCGGCCTGGATTAACGCGCGGATAGATGTTTTGATTCACGGCTTCGTATATCAGAGGGCGACGATGCTGGCTGCAGCGACTTGCGCTGTTGCTTTGCGTGATGCTGTTTTAACGCGGATAATAGGCATGCGCTTACTTTATATGCTGATGTTGATTAGAAAAACAGCTGTATGGTGATTAGATTGATTTCTGCGAAGAAGAGAATTAGTTTTGTGCAATAACAAGTGATTATCACAAATTACATGATAGAATATACTTTATTTAACATCAGTTGAAAACGCTATAAGTGGGATTTTTTTCAGATTTTCGCAATTTTGAAGTATTTTTCGGAGTTAAATTTATTTAAAACAGAAATATTTTGATCGTTACGGTGCTATTGCATTAAAAAATTATCTGTTTATGAATTATAATTTATGACAAATTAAAAATTGATCACGCTAATAACATAGATCTGTTAAAAAAAATATTTTTGCTAAGAGTAACATATATAGCTTCCTAAGAGTAACATCTTTCATCTGCATTGTCATACGTTGAGTCAAAATCTATAAAACCAAATAAGCAGGGTAATGTTTTATTTATATGACCTCATTTAGGAAACCCCCTATTTTTATTTTAATTTGATTCAGTGTATCAAAACACCTATACAAAATATCGCCGTGGCGATATCAATTCAATGTGATCGATTTTATTATATCAATTAATTCAAACAAAATATTCCGCAAAATCAATTGGCAATTCACAGCATTCATCACTACTGCATAATCGCTAAGACGGAACTAAAACGCATCCAGTGTAGATTAAAAAAATTTCTATTTACATATATATACCTAGATCAGTTTACGTAATATCCACTCGAACCTCGTCAATCGCGCACAAACAAGCCTCTCTCTCGTTATAGTTTATTTATTAATCATCAGCGCGTGTATAATTGCACCGACCCGCACTCGCTCGCAGACGCAGTAATCATCAATCTTGTCGTAGCCTATATATCAGTACAAAAACAACGACTATACAATAACGCGCATATATAATAACATGTATATATTATACTCTTTCTTAGAACGCATAAAAAGTCTCTCGCGAATTTGCCGCGCAGAGACCTCGACCTGTCCCCGTGCAGGCACATCTACAGCTATATCTTTTATTTTTATATATATAAACCTACGTGTTTGTTATACTCGATAGAAATGTGCGCGTGTACGCA
Source organism: Torymus tubicola (assembly GCA_035583055.1). Classification (NCBI taxonomy): domain Eukaryota; kingdom Metazoa; phylum Arthropoda; class Insecta; order Hymenoptera; family Torymidae; genus Torymus; species Torymus tubicola. Next base: position 11,639,482 of record JAWWEQ010000001.1, read on the forward strand.
TATATATATATATATATATATATATATATACAGTGGCACTGCAGTATATATGCGAAAGATTCCGCGAAACGCAATCGCGTCATGCGTACACGCGCGCCATGCGCTCACGGTTACAGTTACGTGATACGATTATTCGCTCGCTTATACTGCTGCTGCTGCACGCATGCCGCACGCGTCTCTCTACGGGAATGTTTGCGCTCTAAGTTGATGCGGTTTAATGGTATACACGCTGCTGCAGTTAACATTTTTTTTTTCTTTCCGACGACCGCTATGTATAACATATATCCAAACGGTTCTACGAATGTTGATTGTTATTATATACGTAGATTTCGTGTGCAAATGTCGAATGCGTATATATACATTATATGCAGCGCGTACTGTTGTATATATGTTTTTCAGAGTATATAGATGTGTAGTACGCGTGCCCGCGTATAAACCGAGTACATATATATATATATAGTGTAGTGATTTGCTGGTTTAACGCTACTTACGCTGATTGCTAATCAATGCCCGATACACCGCATTAATCATAACAATAATAATAATGATATCTCGAGCCAATTAAAATATGACAGCTTGATGTTCACTGGGTTGTGTGCGACTAGCGCGCGAGCGATGAATATTTAGGGCACAGCGTTCATTCAGTTCGGATGTATACACGACGTGTATTATTCTATATAGCACGGATGTATATGCACATTGCGATACAATTATAGGTTCTTTTCGCTTATTGGTTTCATAGATGTGCTTAGCGTTCGTATGTATAACTCCGCATGTACGAAACGACTAATGTCAATTCGATATTATCGTATTTGTACAGAAATTTTATAGTTTACACCGAATTTTTCATATAACTTTTATAGGATTGTTAGATTAGTTTGGTAATTATTCCTTAGGATTTATCACTTATTAATCTATAGAAACAAAGTAATACGAGAAAAATAGTCCACTTATATATGCAACACCGCTTTAAGATGTCAGCTCTATACGTCAATATTTACTTACTCTTGACTGATTTTTTTATTTTTTGCACTCTATATTTTATATTTTATTTTTTTCTTTCTATTTTTTATATAATCGAACATGTCTGCCACGGAAAGGAATTTGTTGCGACAAACGCATGGATTTCAGGCATACGTATTTATCATCTGGTTTCAGTTACTATTTACGCCACAACTGTAGTAATTATTGCAACTCTATAGTCCATCCGAAAAACGCAAGGGCATAAAATCATTTTAGCATTAACTCCTTGCAAATCGAGAGGTTGAGAGTGGAGATCGCGCTCTTATCTCGAAACGCGTGCGTTCATTCGTCAACGACGCTTATGACGTCATCGTTATAGCCAATAAACGTACGCGTTCGTGAGCCGAGCACGCGCGATCCTCTCTTCGACTCTCTCAATTCACATAGAACTATTGCCAAAATGGTATAGAACTTCATGCGAATTAGGCATATGCCTCGTTATGCGTTTTTACCAGACTTTTGTTATATTAATCTCATCAGTTTGGTCGTAATATACGCGCGTACCTTAACGAGCAAAAGTGGCAACGCATTTTATAATCCAATCGCAAAAAATTTCTTTTTATGGCGCATGCGGTTATTTTTCCTTTGTTTATTCGTGCGCAGATGACTTTAACCAATGAGAGCCATCGCTGTGAAGTTGGCTCTATATATTTCAACCAATAATATTTTTGATAACGCTCTGAACTTTGCACTAAACCTTCTATTCGATAAATAATCGCCATCCGCTTTATTATAGAGGATGACTTGTTAACTTTGTACCTATTTTTTGACTGCGCTATATTTTTATTGTACTCTGTGATATTTGACTTACTGTGATATCATCTATTATACACATAACTCAATTTTTGTTAAGAAATTGATGTATACTCTATGGTAGTGACCAAAAATAATAATAATAATATAATAATAGCATCCCTACACATACACCGCGTGTCACCAATATTGCAATACATATTCCCATACAGTCTCTCGATCGTCTTCCGTTATTACAGACCACCGCATAGGTATACCGAAAGCCACGTTTCGAAAACCCCTCGCAGCACTATACGCGGAGACCGCTGCTACACTCATCGAAACAATAACGCACAATACCATTACAGCATCATCGTCGTGGAATCCCGCAGCGCCGCTTCATGGTAGCAATGCAATGCATCAGCACAAATCGTCGTCTTTCATATATATACGGATGCCATCGTACGCATGACCGATGGGCGTCACCATGCTTACGCGCCTCGTTAAATCACGCACGCACGCACTCATCTCCTCTTTCCAAACGCGCATACCTTAACGTATATATACAACAACACACTGCACAAGGTTCTCGAATTTCCCTGCGCGACTGTATAACAACAATGTATGTATATATACGCAGGGACACGTTCGAATTACGCAACGCGCGAAAAGACACCACATCACACACAGACACACGTCATTTAGAGAAGGACGTATCCTACTGCGTTTGGACATACTTTTGAAGAGCGTCTCTCTACAACGTAATCGAATCAACCACACGTCCCGCGGTCAGAGTAAACATACTAGACGCGTACGTTCCCACGTATCTATATATATGTATGTATATACGTACGTAACTCGTTTCGCTCGTCTCGTCCGCGGAGAGAGTTACGCGGTAGAGACAAAGATCACCGCCCTGATGCTGCTCGCTCCCGTGAAACGGAGAATTTAACGAAGCAGCACGTGTGTGGCAGTGCTACTGCTATACTGCAACGCTGTTTCTGTAGCGGATAAAGGGATGGACGGAACGAGTGAGCAAATGGCCATGTATGTGTGTGTGTATCTGAGAGAGAGAGAGAGTGAGGACAAAGGCTGCGAAAATAAAGATCCGTTTCCGAACTGCCGCTGGAATTTCCGCGGGAATTTCCTTGAAGAGAGAGAGAGAGAGCGGGAAAATACACGGCTATCGGGTTCAACGAGGCTGTGTGTATATATGTTGCGTACAGTAGTAGAATGTAGTATAGCGAGAGCGGCTCTCTTGCGGCTGTGGTATGGAGTTTCGGAAATGTTTTGACGACGGGACGGCCGTGATCGGGTACGAGTTAGAAAAATAGGGAGGAACAGAACCGGTGCTTATACTCATCACTGTAAAGGGGAAAAAGTTTTTAGCTGCAGGTGTAAAGGTAAACGGTGTATTAGAGATAAAAAAAAATTAGTATACGAATGTATAGATATATATATATATATATATATATATATATATATATATATATATATATATATGTGTGTGTAAGTCGATGAAAATAATAAACTCTCGAGATATGGCCG
>JAWWEQ010000001.1:11642884-11665047 GCA_035583055.1 Torymus tubicola
ATATACGTAACCATTGATTAACGACACCACGAATATTGCAAAACTTGCGTTGACGACTCGACGCGACGATGACTAATTGACACACGAGGAAAATATAGCACTATACCTTCGGTTTAAGTGCTTCTATATATATCCGAGAGCAAATGGTAACCAAGCGTGACGAGTAAGGGTGAATGTCAAAGGACACGCGCGCTATTCCGTATATAAGACCGAGTGCGATAGTGTACAGGATCAAAATCCTGCAGCAGAGCAATACACAGAGAGAGAGAGAGAGAGAAGCACAAAGAAGAGAGGCGCAGGACAGTCGCGAAGAAAATTAATTCCACCGATCGATCTGCAGCAGTAGCAGCAGCAGCAGGCTACATCAAAGCCTTTCTCTCACTCACTCGGCACACAAAATACTTTTCTAGTCTTTGACCAAGAAGCAATCAGCGTGGAAACGTGCCGCCGCTTCTCTCTGTATATCGGTCCTCTTTCTATCTGGCACTACTACTATACTACTCCTCTCTCGCAGCGCGTATACACTATAGACTACTATATCTCTTTTTCATTTTTTCTCCACTCTCGCACCTATACACAGAGAGCAGCAGTACTAGTTCGCCAAACGATACGGTGAATAAATATCGAAGCGACTCTTTCTCGCTCATCTACCTCGCTCTCGCTTGCCTATATTTTCGAGCTGTTTTACCTCACTTCATCCGCGAACGACGAGATGGAGTGTATATACTGTACCCAGCTTTTCCGCAATTTTTGAGAGCCGAATTCAACCCCCTCCCGCTTTAATCTCGCGCGTGCTGCTATACTACTGCTCGCGCGCTGTTTTGTAGAAGAACGGCGGCAACGGCTAAATAACGATTTCCGTTTACGGATGAGTATGTCGCTCTCTCTGATGGCTATGCGCTTCCCTCGTGCTTTTATGGGTATATATATCTGGGTCACGCACACGGTCTCTCTTTTGTGCAGTGTGTATACTCTGTAATAGGTGTTGGGATATTCGATTGCCATTGTATGATGTGGCTGAATTGTACGCGGAAAAATGATATACACCCACGTGTGCTAATGCGATCTGAATTTACACTCTCGTTATGCGTTGATCACTAGTGTATACGTGTATTACTATAGAATTATTGTACTAGTAGTAGCTTGTATGTAATCGGTACCGATAGCAATACGCCAGATTTTCTAGACGCATATCTAGTTCTCTCTTCATCCTTCCTCCCTCCATTCTATATATCTTTCTCTTGCGAGAGAACGCGTATAATGGAAACTGTCGAGCTGTAAAAAAAAAAACTTACATAATAAATGCCTGAACTTTCACCGCCACGGCGCGTAAAAAACTTGGCGAGCTGAGAGAGAGAAGGAGGGCTTTGAAAAACGGCACTTTTCCACTCGAAAACCCTCAACTCCTTCCGCCGCGGATTTTTATATTCCTTCAACAACACGCGCACGCGCGCGAGAGCGACACGACTTTACTCTCTCGTCGACCCTCTCTCCTCCCCCCACCCCTTTTCCACTGCGACACTTCATCTCTTGCGCGCGTGCAGAGCAGAGAGAGCTCACTTTCGACGTTTCTATTTTTCGAGTTCGCCAAAGTTTTTCCGAGTCAAATTTCCGACGACAGGGGGTACAGCAGCAGCAGCAGCAGCAAGAGAGAGTCTGTTAATAAAAATCGATTGACTCTTGAGAGCTGACCCCTCTCTCTCTTCTTTTACGTGTGTATGTATATATGTGTATGTGGGTGACGGACGAAGTTTATTGTATTTTTCCAAGAAATATTTTTTCGAATTTCAACGAATATACGCGGCGCTACTGAGAAATCGTTCTTGTTATAAGCTAGCGCTCGAAAGTTTTACTTGTTTGTTATGACTTATAGAAGAAATTATTTTTCTTCTTACTTACTTTTTGAATAAAAAAAGAAAAAGCGAACAGATTGTTTGTAACATAAATGTTAGATTTTAAAAATTTCAAACTCAAAAAAGAAATTCGACAAAAAAAAAATCAATTACATCCTGTAAAAGAAAACGTCAAACCGTTCTTATATTTACCTCGGGAAAACAATTTACAAATACACGATCGACTTCGTCATCGCAATCGAATACCTCTCTCTCTTGTACACCCATAAAACACAGCGCTCGTCGTCGCCAATACAAAGATCAAAGAATACATTGCCCGTCCCATTCTCTCTCTCCCTTTCAAGCGCGTGCTCACGTCTCACACGTCGTCGGCAATCGGCGATATCGAATTCCCGTCGAATTCCGCCGATTACGGGCGCGCGTCGTCGTCGTCGTCGCCTATTAATTTCTCCCTGTCGATACTTCTCTTCCTCTCTCTCACTCTCGCCAATTCTCACGATTCCTCCCCGGTTCTCAATCAATCGTCTTCGCCAACGACGACTGCAGCAGTAGCAGCAACCATTAAGACCGCAGAGCGAGGGAACGATAAATTATCACCCGCACACCCTCGCTCTCTCTCTCTCTCTCTCCTCTAAACAATTCTCAACGCGTGCACACGCCCAGCAGCTGCACTCGTGTGTATATATATACACTTTTCCTCCTAAATTTCACGCACTTATTCTCCTCCCTCTTTCCATTTGGGCGTGTGTGTGTGCGTGTATATAAAACTAGGGGAAATTCCTTGGCTCTCGGGTCCGATATCCTCAATCCCCGCGGCGAGATTTCAGAGTAGAGACTACTACTATACGCGAAGGGCGGAGTAAGAGAGAGAGAGAGAAATGTTCGTGGAGAATCCAGCTCGTTTCCGTCAGAGCGTCGTCGGTAAATTCGCGAACTTTAGATACCCATACCTATCCTACCTACCTACCTACCTCCGGCCACACCTCCTTCTCCCTTGCAGTACTACTACCACACCGCACATATATATATATATATATATATATACACGTACGTACGTATACATATACGCTCGGTTACCTTTCCGCCTTATATACAGGGATCTCGAATAAGCGGGTTTTAAGGGGCTTAGCTTCTCCCACGCGCGCGCTTGACCTTTTTGCACGACGTATAGTATTCGCGCGAAGATGGAGGTTAGGACTCGCTACCACGACGCTTCTCGCTTGCTGCTACTACTGCTGCTGCTGCAGCACCGATGAGAGACTGAAAGAGGATGGGAAGGGAGGTGGAGGAGGATGAGTCGAGAGGTCGAGGGTGGCTTAGGTAATCCCCGGGAAGCTCATAGTGTAATTTCCCATAAGACCGCCAACGCCGCCGACGCCGTCGCTCTGTCTCGCCTTGTGCCTTTACGTATATAGACACATATATATATATACACACACATGAGTGTAGTATAAGTATACCTTTTTACAGAGAAACTCTCAGGCGTCGTGGCGAAAGATACACGTAAATATGGTAAATTTTCTCACTCATATATAGTGTAACTTGATTAAGCAAAACTATATATACACACACATATACTTGGTTGGGTGGCCACGAATAATGGAATAATCGTGTTTTCGTCAATTACGCGAAAATTCTCTGCTCCGCGCGAGCTCTCCGGGAGAGAATACGTATATATAGGTTTGACCTATGCACCCGACGAAGTATGAGAGAACTCTACTGCTAACGGGGCGGGAAGCCGTAAATTCGCGAGGGCGCGCGCGCGCGCGTTTTCGCGCAGTCGTTGCGGTTTTGCGTTTTGCGTGATGAGGAATGGTCCCGTTTGGTAAGTTTTGGGGGTTCTCTCTATCTCTCTCTCTCATACCATGCCTTCTTCAGTGGTGGTGTGGGTTTCTTGGTTTGGCTGCGTAGGTGAGAGAAGGCGGTTTCCGAGTTTGGCGAGCGTGTATATGGAATTTTCGGCGTAGCTTCAATTTTCACGCTTTATACGCATTTATATGTAGTGGGAATTGAGTTTGTATATAGTGTACATATATAGAGTTGTTTCTGTATATTTAAGCAAATTTAGATCATTCCTAACCAGACGACGAAAGAAATAATCATTCGGTTTAAATCTTATTTCCCCTGACTTCCCTCTTACACCTCCGCACCCTTATCTCCTTAACTTCCTCCGTTTCCTCCCTCCATCTCTTTCAAAACTTCTCACTCTCTGTTCCCCCTATAAACATCATAATCCATCATAGCCCATTACAAATCACAGCACCCTCGCGCTAACCGCTCGCAAATAACACGCCGGAACCACACGGTATATAAGCGAGAATGAAAAGTCACACCGTTCGCTCGCGTATATAGCCTGGGCGTCGTCGTCGTCGTCGATCGATAGCCTCTCTCACTCTCGCCCACTTGAGCAACGACGCGCATGCACGCACACGCACATGCGTGTGTAGAGGGCTTTCAATACTAATGAACCGCGTGCACTTCGAAGCAAGAGAGAGAGAGAGAGAGAGAGAGAGAGAGAGAGAGAACGGTCTCTGTTGATCTCTCATTTACACACGTAAACATCCACGAATGCATATACACGTGGACGCACGCGCGGTCTTTTGGAAACGTATATATATATATAGCTCGACGATGGAATGTGGGTAGGTTAACTGTGGAGAAGATTGAGCATGCGTGGTTGTGTATGGATTTTAGGGGAAGGATTTAATTGCACATTTTCGTGATGATTCGAGTTCCAATCTGAAATTCTTTTCGAATTGCTATATAGCTGGAAAGAATGCAGGTGTACACGCGTGCTGAAGTAACCGTGCAGTAGTACAAGGGAGGGCCGGATATATATTGCTTTTTCTAAAGCCCAAGCACAGTTCGTTCTATGTCCAGATTTTTTTTCATTTTCTTCTACGTACAACCCTTCCCATAATCTTTTTTACCTATACTATAAAAAAAATTTCCACGATCCCCATCGCATAAAAGCACTCCTCGTAATTAAATCGTATATAGGCGTCCACAAAAAACCAGCCCATCTCCCAGAGCTTCGAGAGCAGCAGCAGTAGCAGCAAACCCTTTCAACACTTCCGCCACACCCTCTGTGCTGCTAAATTTCATCGCGTAAATCCCAATTACCACGTCCGCGTAAATTATTTCGTCGTATACGCGCGTGAGTTCATGGTACTCACATATATATATATATATATATGCATGCATCGAGAGACCACCACTACCACCACTACCGCGACTACGACGACGACGTAGGTACCAGCAACGTTGTACACTAATTCCCCCGGTTTTGATAGTTTACACCGCTAAACATGCATTCAGGCCCTTTACGCCGTATTGACACATGCATAGCATCGCCAGCGATGCGCGTCTCTCTCTCTCTCTCTCCATATATATACATATATATACATACATAGAACATACACCCACATACATGAGCTCGTGTCACTCTCCCGACAACGCGTATATGCTACTATACGGGGGAACCAGAGTGGCTCATAAATAATTAGAGAAGCGTAACGCGAGGGCAGGCGGACCGGTAGGGGGGCTTTATCATCGCCCTCGAGTGCAGGCGCGCGTGCGAGAGAGGAGGACGACGACGACGACGACGTGAGGCAAGCGCGCGGACGGGTGCGGAGAGGTTTGCCCGCGATCCCCAAATAGAATAGCAAATTCCAATGGCGGTCTTCGATGTCTATATATGTATATGGTTGTGTAGAAGAGGTGGGTGAAAAATGGGTTATTGGATGTATAAACAAAATGGCGCTTCGTTACGGTGAATTTGAGGATCCTGACTCTAGGATTCGTATTATTTATGGTTCTCTTAGGAACGAAAAACAAAAAATGTACTACCCAATAACTTCTTCCTCTCAAATCTGCCACGCTACATTCGCCCTCCCACTCGCCTATAATATACTTTATACGCGTGGAATATGGCCTTCGCTCTTAGTTAGTCTCGCGTCCGCGCGCAGCATATACGCTTCATAATGCAGCAGGAGGCACAGCCCAGCACCGTTGTTCCACTATGTTATTAGACACACATCCCCTTTCCCAGTTTATATTATCCACACAGGGTGACGGAAAAATCCCCGCGGCTGTACGAAAGAAAAGTAGACCCGGCCGCGCGGCGAGACAGATGCTCACGTATCCTTACGCCAGATTGGATTAGAGGGTCAGCTATATATAACATGTACGTGTATGTGTGTGTGTGTCTGTTGGGAGGGGAGGTGGAGGTAAGCGATTTGATAAGTTTTACCCGTCGCGCGCCGTGCGAATTCAGAAGATGAATTCGATTTTACGCTTTGAAATATGCATTCCGGGGATAAATCTCGCGGGCGGTGCCGTGCGATCCGGTTATTAATGAGTCATTCGTTCCCTCCCTCTCTTGGCGAATTTAACCTCATTTGATTTAACTTTAGACGCAGACGTATCGTCGTCGTTGGCCAGACGGCACGGCGGTAGCGGCGTCGATTTGCCTCCTTACGAATTCATCTGGAAATTCGGCCGTGGCTATCTTCTATGCTACACCGCGTGTGACTTTGCTAATCTCTCATTCTGATTTATAATCAAGTAATTAATACGTTTGCTCAATTCGACCACGATTGATTTATAACGTGTATTCGTATATGTCATATACGAAGAGAATATAAAAAAACAATGTACACGTCGTTAACAAAATTCACCCTGTAATAATACTCGCATAATATAATAATCAGGTTCTCGTTTTCCCTTCTGAAATTTCATAACACCACTCTCGTAAATAATGGCCGCAATTTACAACTCCACGTGAGTAGGTATATATATATATATATATACGCGCATATAACCTCGTTGCTCCCTCGACGCACGAGACGCTCATAATCGCCGACAAAACAAGATCCCTTCGAGACACACACACATATATATATATATATACCAAAATCACCTCGATTACTCGGCCTATTACCATCCTCTGCCTCCCTCTCATTCCGAAAACAAACGTCTACCTATAAAAAAGAGGAGGCACATCCCTTATACAACACTACTTCTCTACCCTCATGCCTGCACATTTGTATCGTGCAAATGGGTCACGAAAAATCTGGACGGATAGAGAGAGAGAGAGAGAGAGAGAGAGAGAGAGAGAAGGACAACGAACTACACGAGATGGATCCTTGTTTTCCATTAGCGAAGTCTCTATGTGTGTATGTGCTAACGGTCGAGAACCGGGTAAATACGAGAGGCGAGAGTTGGGCATTCAAAGTCGAGTGGCTTGTGGGCGCACACGCGGGCGGCGGACGATACAGTGACGCGAGAGAGCGCGGAGTAAATTAAGAAGCCGAGAGAGCTGCGCTGCCGCGAATGCAATTAGAGCGTTGGTCGCGACGACGACTACGATGTCGATTGCGTTTGTTGTCGGGGAAAATTCGATCTACCCTGCGGGTGGTAGAAGAGGTGAAGGATTGTGTTGGTAGTCGTGGTCGTTTCGAGTGGTTTCTAGAGGATTCAGAGGGTTAATTGTTTTGGGGATTCTTTTTTTTCCACTTTGGTTAGGGAAATTGGATAACGTATTTAAATTTTTTCAACGGACGATCTGTTTAGGAGCCACTATAGGTAGTGCGGCAGCGATAACCTTTGTAGGGCAGGAGAGTTATACTATAGTGATTTGATCTTTGATCGATAGGTTACCTATACGATCAATTTAAAGTTGATATACAAGGTACAACTTTTTATGCATTTTGTAAGGATGATCGAGTATAACAAGTTAAAGAAAGCTCCTTGTTAGTACGTATAACGTACGTCATCATTTATAGTTACTCCACAACCTATATATATACAATCGCAATGTCTCTTATTATTATAACAACCATTTTTCCCTTTCCATATTCTCATTTGCCCTTAATTCATGCTAGAAAGACGATTATAGTCATTCCGCGGAAAATAATAATACTCCATCCTTCCCATCCACTTCCAGCCTTTGGCCCCTGACAAAATTCTCTATCTCTCTCTCTCTGCCTCGCGCGATTCGTACTTACATTTTCCACGAGACTTGTAATTCCGTAGCGCTCATTCCGAAAAGGGGGAGAGAGAGAGAACACGCGCAAAGAGCTCAACGAACGTTTCGTTTCGTTTCGCTTATAGCGTAAGGATTCCACTTGAAGAATCGCGATAAAAATTTTCCACCCTCCCCCTTCTTCTTCTTTACTGCATAAAGAGCTACGAGAGAGTGGGCGCGTGTGCTTATATAACTCTAGCGAAACTTGGCCATGTGTAAAGTGGCCTTTCTTCCTACGCTGCAATCAACTTTTCACGAGAGCGAAGCTCTCTCTCTCTCTCGCCCGTTACGGGACGTGTTCTTTTCATTACTTCTCGTCTAGTTTTAACGTAGTTCAGAACCCCTGACGCTTAATATATATACATATACATTCGTTCAGCTAGCGAGCGAAGAATGATAAATGGAGTTCTCTCTCTCTCTCTCTCTCTTTCTCAAGCGTATATTAATTTTAAAAGGGCGGCTTGAATCTTGCCGAGAATATATGAAGTCATGCGCGCTCTCTCGCTCGTAATGGATGTAACGTGTTTTAATATAGTCGCCTCCGCCTCCCTGACCTACACGATAAAGAGATTTTATCATATACAACACGTACTGAGGAAGACTTCATATCGCGCGGTATGACATACTTCTTCTATACTTGCCCGATCAAAAAATCCATTTCGCCGACGTATATGAAACTAAAGTCGCGTCGCGTCCCTCCTCCTCGCGTCGCGGTAGCAGCAGCGCGGCTTCTGAGCCACGAAAAATTTGCAATATTACTCCCCCTTCGCCTACTTTTCTGTAATATATATATCGCGGTCTCGCAATCGGTCAACACGCCCTACTTTATACCGAAAAATTTTGTTTACCCCTGCGCATACTATAGGAGTGGTATACAATGTATATACATTATACGATGATAACCACGAGGCAATTGTATGTATGTGTGTGTGTGTGCGTGGTTTTACGTCGATTGTACTTATGCGTACATTGGCGCGTGTATAGCTGAGAGGGAGGATTTCGCGGAACGCGGAATTGTAATTATTTTGGAGCATCGCACACGCGTAATACAAGTGAGGTAGAAGATTTGCGGTATGCGAATGTTTGGAAAATCTCGGGACACAGAGGTCTCTTCGATTTCCCAGTAAATATGCCTCACTTGGTAGTAGATTATCACGGGTAAATGTGCCTTTCGAATATATTTTTTTTAAAACGACGACCACGACGACGACGATTCGATCCACACTCGTGGGGCGCTTTATTCGCATGAAAGTAGGTATTTGAAATTTCATTCGAATACCTTTTCGCTCCCCCATTGTTGTGGCTTCAGGTGGGGATATTGATAAAGAATTAAAGCGATAAACGCGCGTTCTCGAATATCGGCGTTGTTATTCGATACATTAAAAATCATTGAAATTCAACATAATATGATCGTATATATACTCTCTATTTCAAAGATAATTAACATTTAAACATCACAATTCGACGTTCGTCGAATACACTCGATAATAACAACAACAACAACGAATAAGTTCATTAATAATTTATTTATCTTTCGCGTTCCCTCCAAAAAACTCCCCTTGTCCAGCACACCTCAAAGCACTGCTAACAAGATATCCACACATAGTGGCGTCGTGAAAAAGCGTCGCTCTAAAAAAGAAAATTCACCACCACCACCACCACCAAACACACATCTATAACAAACCCACTTTCCCACACCCCCTTCAAGACATATATAAAAAGAGCCAGTAGCAGCAGCAGCGCTATCGCTCCTCACTCACTCTATCGGCTTATAACCAGGCAGGCGCGCAAAACTAACGAGCCGTCGGTGGGTATGGTGCCTCTAAATACACGCGTCGTTCTCGCACAAAGCCCCTCGAATATTCACGGTTTCGTGAAACGCGATCTTGCGCCCGCCGTATATATATACGTACGCACAGCAGCAGCAGTAGCACCCCACTCCCGTTCGTTTTATCAGTCGGCGTTCGCTCGCGTTCGCTGCATTAAGTCAGGGCTTTGAGCTCGCGCCGCCACCGCCGTGTTGAATAATCAAGTATCTACTTTGCGTAAAGCCTGCGGGGCCCCCCGATCACCGATATATATCTGGCTTCGCCTGCTGCTGCTATGGGTACTCCTGTATGTGCCGAATTCCAGCCGTTTTTGCGCATATGTATATGTATGTACGCGTACAGGTGGTATACAGCGAGAGAGGGAGACGCGTGCCATCTTGCGTCACCTGATCGTATGGCACGTGTGTGTATGTTGGGTCATTGTGATGAGGAGGAGGTGGAGGAGGATGAGATGAAAAAAACGCGTGTCGTGGCGCGTGTGCAAAGGTATGTAAAGGGAACAGCTGAGGGATGAGTATATAGCGGGATGCAGCCGGCGGCGGCTGCATGCGTGCGTTGTATAACTCGCCGACGGTGAAATTTCGACGGCCACCGGGTGAACGCACTCGCGCGCGTTTTCGGCGTGCAGGTTGGGAGAGAGTGAGAGTGAAAGGGTTGCGGTGGGGGAGATTGATTGATGCGGTGCGGTGGTCGTGGTTTGTTAATATTCCAAGGGTTGGGTGAAAGTTTCTTCTTTTTTTTTATTTTTTAATTTGGAGATTTTTTTTTGGAAATTTTAGAGTTGCTAGGGTAAAGTGCGAGGTCTGTTGGAGAGTTTTGGAAAAAATATGGGATGTGAATTATTTCTGCGGTGGTGAAAAAATTCACAGATGATTTGTTGAACTTTGTATAGTAGAGCAACGATATTTGTTCTTGGATTTCTCTTTTTTTCGTGAAGGATTTATAACTGATTGGTTTTTCGATGTTTCTGTGTGTGTGTGTATATATCCGTAAAAGGAATTGATTTTATTCTACATTTTACAGTTGTTATCTGCGAATGTATAAAAGAGATGTAAAATAAAATTCTGAAATGAAAAACTAAAGCTTTGCAAAAAACCAACCTCTCACGTACATGCACATACTTTTGCGTATATATAGGTTTGAAAAAAAAAACTCTCAACAATACAATTCGAGCATCCCGTATAGTAAAAAGTCTCTCTTTCCCTCTCTCTTCTTTTCAATACATTTCATCACAAACTCCAACTACCATAAACACCAAAACCGTTACACATCCACATACTTCTTCTCCTATACGTTCCGAACCCTTTACAAAACACATCGAACCACTTCGGCAAGCAATTTTTCAAAGTATATACCTTCTCTTCTTCTCTCTCTCTCTTCAGTCCCTCCCACCTACACACATACGCAACATAAATACTTCTCACACCCATACACACACACACAAACCCTCTCTAGCCCCGCGTGGAGCGAAAATCGTCGGAATTGCATAGCGCGCGAGCGAGAGAGAGACGATTTAAGATTCCAATTTCCCGGAGAGCCAAGCGCTCACGACTACGACGACGACGAGAAAGACGTCGCCGCCCGTCGATCGCTTTTCCCACCCTTTACTGGTCTGAGTGTATATATATATATACTATACACGTACGTGTATATACGTGCGCGTCGGCGGCGGCCGGCTGTTTCTTCTCTATACGGCGCGTGCTGCTCGCCTTTTTAACGCGGAGAAAGAGTGAGAGAGAGAGGATTCGCGTTGGGCCACGGGAAATTATGGGATAGTGTGTGTGCACGCGCGAGCGAATACCGAGAACGTCGTTTTCTTTTTTTGTAAACCCAGAGAAAGGAGAGTGAAATAGAACGGTTGGATCGAGAAGGACGTTGCTGATGTAATTCGAGGGGATTTTATTGGGGGGTGAATGTCGCGCACGTGTTCTTTATAGTTGCATTTTAATTTATATACTTGGTAGTGTTTCAGCATAGAGACGAATCGTGGTTTAAACAGATGTTTGTACAGTTATATACATTGTTTTTTGATCAATTGATGAAGTATTCATCTCCCCACTGGGAATTATTAATGCTCGACACGAATCATTAACCCAACGCTCGTCACGTCTCTTAGACTCATCCCGCCGCACGTTTGTTTATCCTCTTCTATACATGTATAGGCGACAACAAAATAGCACGCGCACACATACACGAGTGTCTTTCGTTTGTGTGCTATATATGCAGCACAGCTACGGTTCTGTTTACGATCGCGCGATTTTCCATGCGAATAACCAGGTCGCCGAGAGACCAGGCGAGAGAGAAGAGGACCTCGTTCCCCCGGAAATATAATTACTGCGCGCGGGTCAAAGTCGATGTATTATGTCGCATATTATCCATACATACATATACATACATACATACGTACACGCGCGTGTATAGGTGCGTTGAATAAAACGCGTAGGGGTGAGTTCGTTGAGTCGATAAATTGACCATCCGCAGTGTGTGTGTGTATATGCTATTAAAGGTAGAATAGCCGCGTGTGTGGAGATTGTCGTAGTTGCCGTGTGTCGGCGAGTGTAATCTGTCGTGTAATTGTTGCTACTCGCGGGGTTTATTTCTGAACAGAAGAAGAAGAAGAAGTATAGTAGCATGTAGGGAAGGAATAATTACAGGGAGCTGTAATTATCTTATGGGCAGCAAGTGCGTGCAATATACGCACACATGTGTGTGTTTTTCTCTTAGTATATATAGCGAGGAAAGTAATAGCTGTTGGTTTAAAGAAAACCGCAACAGCTCTTTTGTTCGATAATACACACACGTTCTTGCTAATTGTTCTGTAGTTACACATATATATCGTAAAATATAAACGCACCCATCGGTACATCCCGACGACAATATATAATAATAACAATGATAATTCATCGAGGTGTAAATCTCACGGGTATATATGATGCCAGACATCGGCCCGCCAAGGCTTGCGGCCTCGCGGTGGTTCTCTCTTTCGCACTTTCCGATCAGACGTGAAAAGAGAGCATCGACGCGAATGCCAGAGAATCCTCGATGGATTATTATATATCCTCTCCCCGTCGCGCAGACGAGGGTTAACAAATAAATAAAAAAAGAATTTTCACTTTCTCTGATTGCGACGATGGATATAATGAAGTAAAAGAACACGGTTCTAGTATATAATTATGTTATTCGTTATATTTTTAGTCGATTTATTATAAACCGAGGGGTTCCAACTATAACAAACGGTATATATAAATACATCGCGTGTATTACTGCAGCCTCATATATACCTATTGTATTACACATATACGTATATTCTCGCAGTAAAACTCTATACCAAAGCAGCAGCAGCAGCTTGGCAGCGCGCAGCATAAAATTAATATTATATATTGCCACGCACCTATAGCGTTGAATATTTCACGACTTCCAGGAATGACGTATCGGCCGTGTATAACTCTATATACACTATGCTGCCTCATCTCTCCCCCTTCCCGTGTATAATGACACTTAATGGCTCAATTACATTTCAATATTTAACTCGTAGTAGTAGCGAGCCTTCGTCTCCTCCTCCTCGATAAAACTATATAACAAGCCGAGAGCCACTATGGTTCTGAGAACGAGAGAAAAACTGAATTGAGAGAGAAAGATAAGAGCCGGGCGCATTGTTTTGCAGTATTATTATTATTATCACTCGCGTCGGGGTGGGAATTAGGCAGCTATGAGAGAGAGAGAGAGAGAGAGAGAGAGAGAGAGAGAGAGAGAACAGAGCTCTGTCTCTCTTCATTGCAATCTCTTTTCAGTGCCTTCTCGTAGAGCAAAAAGAGCCGTTGAAGCTCTTCTCTATCTCACTCTCTCTCTCTCAACCTCGTGAGATATGCAGAAATTAAATATTCATTTGCGCTCTCTCGCCACCGCAGCCTCGTCTTCCCCATTATCTCCTCTGCGGCTCAGCAGCCTCCTCTTCGTGAAAGCTATAACAGTCGGAGGAGAGTCGCTTCTTCGCTCTTCAATTTCATTTTCATTATTTTTTTTCTCTCTCTCTCCTTCTCCTTTCTTAGTTTTTCTTCTTCTTTTTTCTTTTTCTCTTCTACTGGTATATTTTATTCGAAAAATCTTATTTTTTTCGCCTCTCGTGCCTTTTGCCCACGCGGGTAATAGGATAAGGCGGGATGTGCTTTGCGTTGTTATGCTGCCCGCGATTTTCAGAATGTAATTGCGCTTGTACAATGGATGTTACCCCCTGGTATAAAATACCCGCAAACTACATGGCTCGCAATGTAAATCCTCACGGGGTTATTATTAAAATCCTACTGCGCGCGTTTAAGCTGCTTTAAATGTAAATATATCACTGGTTTCCTAATATTATACTTATAAATTCGGTAACCAGTATTCTTTGCAATACGTACTCTTTGACTTCTTTTACACACATACAACTGTACCACTATACTACAGCAATCCCATTATCAACTTCGAATCGAACTTCCACCCTCGCGCGCGCGCGTGCTAACCCTTCTATCGCGAGCACCGGAAAAAATCGTTCCGACTTTCCACTCTTCTCTCTCGTAATGCCTCTTTGGCCGTAGGCCAGCTCTTACCCTCCCTCTCTCTCAATACACCACTGCTGCTGCTCTCGCCTTATATTCACCTCAGCGGAGAGAATCCCACTTGCGCGCACCCTCCTCTCGGCCTTTTAACGCAGTCGCATGCCGCGTGAGGAATGGCACAGCGCGAGCTTATATTATACCTGTTGAACGACATATATATACTGTGTGCGTTGAGTTATATTTCGACGATATGTATGTTCAATTATAACCACACAGCCTTCATAACCCGAGAGTGGAAGTGTCTTTTTCTTCTTCGTCTTCTTCAGGTCGGATTAGCTGAGCCATCGATCAGGGGAGGTGAAATAAAAGGAGCGAGCAGCACACTGCTGCTGCTGGTAGTGGTAGTGGTAATCCCGCGGGCCAGCAGCGCTTTTTTCCGCCTCGTTCTTCTTTTGTCGCCGATTCTTCGACGCGAGCGCGCGCGTAGGGGGAGCAAGAAACAGGAAAAAAAAAAACGTTGCTGTTAGCGTCATCGCTCACAGCGTTGTACGACTGCTGCTACTACTACTACTACGTCGTTTTTCTTCCAACAGGGCTTGACGTTTTTTTTCCTCCTCGTTGCTATCTCTCTTTGTCGCGAATAAATCGGGACTTGTGTGTGCCGCTGATGGCCGACTTTTCGCCTGTCGTATACGTATTGAGATGAGGACGACGAAGACACTTGTGTGTGTGTGTATGTATATATATGTTCGTGTCAGAAAGCATTGGCTTCTTTTTATCGCGGCAATTATGGACGCGTGATAAATTGGGCCGGAGGCCGATGTGAAAAGAATGACAAATAGACAACGGCGACGACGAGGAGGATGAGGAGGAGGAGAAGAGACACACGCTGTTAAAAAAGTGTTTTTCTCGGAAGGACGTGCACAACGGAGCTTTTTCGATGAGAAGAAAGAAGCTTGTTTGCGCCGCGACAGTGCGTCCTTTTGTCTCTGGAAAATATGATATGGGATTAAATTGGCGAGAGATTTTTATCTGGATTACTGGCACGATGGCTATTTAATTGTAACGGAGTATAAGAAGATACGTCATCGGTATATCTGTGTCTCTGTATATACGTAGGTGTGTAGCACATTTCAACGGGAATTACTACGTGTTCTCCTGTGTTTGTCGCAATTTTCCAGTAGCGCAGCTGTGCTCTTTTTTCGATCAATTTATTTCACAATCTCGGTGAGAGATTTTCCAAGCCCAACTGCGTCCTGTATAGTAATTTTCAAGAAAAACGGTTCGAAACACCTATACATATATACCCTTAACGCGCTCTATACGCGTCTATTCGTTCTAATGCGCTACACATTCATCCACTTTTTCTACTCACACGTGAATCTATATATACACGTATATATACGTACACGCAATCGGCAGCTTCGATTTCCAATAACTCTCGGCTAAAACACGCGAGATCCACTTAATTTTCCTATCACAATCAATCGCCGCTCCGATAACCTCGGCAAACTCATCTCACCCATCCACAGGCAGAGATATTCTCCCTCGTTCTCGCGTGCGCAACTCCACTCACTCTCTCTCTCTCTTGCTCGCAAAACTAGACTAGATAGATCTCTCTCTCTCTCTCCCTCAAAACGCAAACGCTGAAAAGGCAGTTAAGTTCCGACGGACGTGATTAGTCGCGCGAAATTGCGCGCGCGCGGGCGCGAGTTACAATCGTCGTCGGGGAGAACTTTGCGTCGATATCGCGTATAATCCAATTTTGGCGTAGCACACGGCGTCGTCGACGACGACAAGTTCGAGGAAGCCGATTACCGTTCTCGCTTAATATATATCGCGTGGGGGGATGCGCCCGAAGTGAGAGTTGTAAACTCCTGGTGTGCATTATTTAGAGAGATGAGGGGGAGGGAGAGAGAAGAGCGATGATGCGCGCATATACACGAGAACGAGCGCGACTAGCACACAGCTGCATGATTGATGCGACCTCGCTGCAACGTCTCGTCGATCGCGAGGAGTAGATAGGACGATTTATTTCAAGGTTAAAGGGAACGGGTATATGAGTGACAGTGTATAGCGCGATGGCCCGCCATGGAGATAAAGCAGACGTCGCGGCGGTGGCGGCGACGCGCGCGTGTTTCCCCTATATATATGACGCGAGAGATATTAATTGTTGTTTGCTTTGTTTATCACGAGCTGTAAATCTTCATTGCTTGTGTATACGAGCATACGACGATGATGGTCGAGCTCGAAACGAAATTTATTTTATATACGATTTCCTCTTGGTATTAATGGTATATATACCGTACGGATGATACGTCACATTTCTATTATCCCAATCGTATATTTTTCAAATAAATGAAATTAACCGCGGTTGCCAGCAAGTGATTTTTCCTTTATCGAAAACATTGTATATTTTTTTAATTAACGTGGATATATACCTGCGTACACGTGACGAGCCTTAAATAGTCGTTGCGATTCTTTTTTATTATACAGCTGACGCTTACACGCGCATCTATATACGCACAACGGTGGATATATTGGTTGGCGTTATTCAAAACGCAAAATCGCGATTTCATTTCGCGAAACAATAATAATTCGCTCTCGTACATACATATATATACCACGCATACACGTACGCAAGAGAGAATAATATTGAGTACTCGAGAATAAAACGCGCGCGAATCTGTTCCCGACAGCGAGAAAATCCCGATTTCGCGGGATGCACGCGCTTTATAAACTGCGCAGTATACGCGCGATATTTATATTCTCTCTCTTTTTTCGTTTTAGAATAAATAATCATTCCGATCATAATCTCGTCGAACGAACAAACGGCTTTATCACCCGAGCGAATAATTCATTGTTCAAAACATCGCAGCAGCAGCAGCAGTTTTCAATTAAACGAGAGCGCGGGACGCGCGAAATTAAATAACGCAAGTACAGCGCGGGTAATACGCACACGTATATCCAGCTGAATCAAGCGAATGCTTCTCGCGCGCGTCATTACTCCATCGTGTCTCTCCCTCGTTCTCGCACGTGTGTGTGTGTGTGTGTGTGTGTGCATATATCTATACGCCATATGAAAAGCGAGGAGAGTAAAACGGGGTCAGGCGAAGTTCGGGTTATACCGCGCGCGTCGCGCAATTTCCCTCTAATGACGACGACGCGCCCTCCCGTTAATACACGCTGACGCGTGCGCGTGGTGGCAAAAGAGCCACGTCGTGCGTTTTTCTTTTTCTTCTTTTTTTTTAGCTCGATATTTCGCATCGACAGCGCGTACGAGGCAAAAGATTCATTTGCCTCTCGCCATTATTCCCCTCCTCCTTTTTTTTTAATGAGGCACGGCACGTGTGCTTAATAGCAGGATAGCGCGAGAGGAGAAGATTGACTTTGAGACTTTTAAAGAGCGTAGGTCTTGCTTTCTCTCTCTCTCTCTCTCACTCTTTTTGATGTCTTTATTAGGGACGCGCTTTCAGGTTCTTTTTCCCTCGCTCCTTGGAGGCTATGAAATTTAGTTACGCGAATTACGCTGTTCTTTATAAAGCACTTGCCGCTCCTGCTTCCCCCTCGGTTCTCCCTGCTTCCGTGTCTTCTGTAAATCCGTGTACAGTAAGAGGAAGAGCAGCAGCGCAGCAGCAGCAGTAGTAGCTGGGATTGCGAATTAATAGAGTGCGAGATATGGGAGGAGAAGAAAAAGGTAAAAGAGATCGCTGTCTGTACATTAACGTTATTTGCTCTTTTACAATGGCTTTTATTTGCTTGCGATAGTCGAGGATTGAATTACGCGTTGAAGCTTCCCGTATATATAAATGTTGCACGATCTATAATAATACGCGTTGTACTGGAGAAAAGGGGTGGCTTGAGCTCTATATACATATATACACACGAGAGTAAAAATGGGACGTACGGTTAAAGGGAAGCTGACCTTAACTTCGTTTGCACTTGGCGTGTAGTTAGGTGCTACTGTGGAGCTCCGTAGGATATATATACGCTGTTCTGGAAACTTTGATGCCGTAATGTTCTCTGCACTTCAGAGAAGTTTTTAATGTATAGATCTTTTCATATACTGGGAAAGAAATATAGTGGTAGTTACTATATAAAGCTACTGAAAAATATTGCCCTACTTTGTTACGATACTACGAGTTATGAGAATAT
Source organism: Torymus tubicola (assembly GCA_035583055.1). Classification (NCBI taxonomy): domain Eukaryota; kingdom Metazoa; phylum Arthropoda; class Insecta; order Hymenoptera; family Torymidae; genus Torymus; species Torymus tubicola. The sequence goes on from JAWWEQ010000001.1 coordinate 11,661,285, forward strand.
AAATAATATTTAATACGAAATGTAAAATATATTATAACAATTATTATAAAATGAATTGTAGTTGAAAATACTGAAAAATCTAACCATGTTTATCATCTTTTTGTTCTAGACTCAACGCAGGATGACTATCGCGACGTTGTTCCTGTTGCTGGCCGTGTTGGCGACGAGCGTTGCTGCTGGTGAAGCGGCGTTCTGCCCAAACGGCTGCATCTGCGACGATGAGACCCTGGTGGTTTCTTGTATCAATGCCAAACTCGACGTTATCCCCATTGCCCTGAACCCCAGTATTCAGCGTATCGCGTTGCGAGGCAACCAAATCAAAATCGTCGACGCCGCTGCGTTTCAGTTCTATGGCGACTTGAGAAATGTGGATCTGTCGTTCAATCATCTGATTACGATACCGGATCACAGCTTCGAAGCCCAGAAACAGCTGGTGGAGTTGCATTTGGATCACAATAAGATATCAACTCTTACCGAGAAGACGTTTCACGGGCTGAAGTCGTTGACGGTGCTGAATCTAAAAAATAATTATCTGGAATCGTTGACGAACGGTCTATTCGCATCGTTGGATAAGCTGGAGGAGCTGAATCTGGGTGAGAATCGTATTTCCAGTGTGGAACCTGGCGCGTTTCAGAAGCTTGGCTCGTTAAGAGTTTTATATCTTAACGACAATCAGCTTCAAAGCATTCCATCGGCAGCTCTAGCGCCTTTGAACGCCTTGGCTGAGCTTCATATTGGGCTCAACGCCTTTTCATCACTGCCGGACGACGCTTTTCGTGGTCTCGAACGCCTTGCCGTGCTGGACGTCACGTCAGCCGGCCTGGACAACATCAGCGATGAGGCTTTCCGTGGCCTCAATGCATTGAAGAGCCTCAGACTGAGCGACAACAAACTGCGTGAGGTGCCTACGAAGCAGCTGTCTATACTGCCGCGGTTAGAGGAACTTACTCTCGGCCAGAACTTTTTCACTTCGTTAAGGGCTGGCGCCTTCAAGGGTCTCGCTAATCTAAAGAAGCTGGATATTACAAGAGCCAAGCTGCTGACGACTGTGAAGCGTGGTGCATTCTCGGACAACGGCAATCTCGAAACATTGATATTGAATAATAACGAAAGACTAGCGACGTTAGATGACGGGGCTTTGGCGGGTTTACCAAACTTGCGTCACCTGTCTCTGCACGACAATAGCTTCGCGAGTTTTTCCGAGTCCCTGGTAGGCTGGAACGAGCTCAGGTCCCTGGACATCAGTGAGAATCCACTTATGTGCGACTGTGGTATTCTGTGGTTAGCTGACGTGCTGGCACCTAGGAACTCTAGCCCCGTCATCTGCGACGGACCTGGTGAGTTGCATGGCAAGACATTGAGAGGCAAGAGACCTGATGAGCTGGGCTGCGCTTTCTCTGACCCTCAGCAGCAGGCTCTGTTGGCAACGCTGTGCGCTGCGGGCATAGTTTTTCTCGCGGGCATCGCCTTCATTCTCTACTACCGTTGCAAAAGACGCGTGCGTGATGCCTTCAAAGATTACGAATGGAAGAATCGCTCGATATCGCGCAAGGAACACGAGTACCAGAAGACTTTCTCCGAGGATGAGTACATCGTGCGCGCGGCCCACGGTCATCATCATCACCATCAAAACCCTCAGCATCCCTTACACCTGCATCATCACCAGCAACAATTGGCTGCCCATCAACAACACCTTCAGCAGCAGCAACAGCAGCAGCAGGCTGCCGCTCACCAGATCGCTTCCGGCATCAAGCCCATACCGGTGACGGAACTGTAGCTAGAGCTTCGGGCGGCGAGCCCCAATGGTAGCCATCACCAACACGGCGGTGGAGTTTGGTTCCTGCCGCATGGTGGGACCACACCCGCCGAGGGCTTCACCTACATAGACGGGGAGACGGCGCACAAGATGCGCCACCCGGGGACGCTGCCCGGCTCGAGTCTGCGCCTCTGCTCGAGCCCTGCTTGCACTGCCAACGGCGACCTGGCCAACGGCTCGGCCACCATCGCCAACAATCACCACCACCACTACAACAACGGCCATCACCACGGTCACCAGTCTCTTCGACGTGCTCGCTCGACGCGCAACAGTCCGCAGAACGCGTCGACGCCAAGCTCGCCGTCGCCACCACCCCCACCTCCACCGAGGTATCCCGCTCAGTATCCGACTCTGCCAATGAACGGCAACGCGTGCCACCATTACCAGACGACACGCTACGGCTCGGACAGGGAGACGACAACACCCACGGGGAGCAACCCGACGGGGACCCTCGGCGGGCGGGAGAGGTCGCGTGACAGGACTAGGGAGTCCAGCAGACGCATGGAGCAACTGTCAGCGTCGTCACACCAGCAGCGCCAGGAGGAACTCGAGATTCATCATGGTAGCTTGGCTCGACGCGACATTTCTGGCTACCACGCGTAAAGCTCGGCAAAAGCACCGAGGAGAGATATGTGACGGAGAAGTTTTTAGGAGTTCAGTACTGCGTCTGTCTACGGGTATGCGAAGGGAGAAAAGGACGCTTTCGTTTATGAGGAAGCGACAAAGACTGATGTGTTAGGTATCGGCTCTATAATACGCGCGACTGTTCATAAACCGGGAGTATATAAAATATATATATATATACGACGTTCCGTGCCGTGATGTGAAACGAAAAGCAATCCAGGTTAGGCGTTGATGATAATGACGACGACGACGAAGGTGTAAATGTGACGAGTGATGAGCGTTTGTTAAGTGTACCTTTTCTGCATGTATGACAGTGTGTGCGAATGCGTTTGTAAAAAGAAATTTCGCGATGTATTTATTCGAAAGGTTATAATTATTGTAAACGAAGTCGACCCAGCGCGCGTATATTGGCAATCCGAACTTTGCGAGCGGCGCCGTTATGGTGACCGAACTGGTGAGAAAGTGCCGAACGAAGGTTCGATTCGATTCGTCGTTTTTACGTTTGCGTGCGTATGTAGAACAATATTTGTTCGGTGCTTTCTCTCAATCACAGCCGTGTACGATGGTAGCTGTGAAAATTTCGACTAGTCGCTATTTGTGTGTGGTGTAGAAAAAAAATGATGATGATGATGATGATGATGATGAGAGAAGATACGTATAGTCAAGCCTTAGATTGCCAATACATTACCGAAAGGGGTGAGATGATAGTGGAAGGGTGGGAGAGGGTGTAACGTGTGTGGCATGTGTGTACGTGTATTATTCTCGTATCTAATTCAGTACAAAGAATCGAAATCGAATCGATTCTTTCCTTCTATATATACTTGAAGAACAAATTCAAAGCAATCTTGTGTGTTCTCGTGTGCGTCTATTCGACATATAAATACATAAATAAAAACAAATATATATATATGACGAAGAGAATCTATATATATATATATATAAAATAAATAAATATAAATAAACGTATACGTGGCTCGCGCCCGCGGGACAAAGGGACGGGGGAATTGAGAATAAGAGACGCGCGAAGGAGGAAGTTCGATTTTGTAACGGTCTAAGCAGAGGTATCGAGGTGCGTCTGTATATGTATGTGGCGTGAAGAGTGCGAGCCAGCGAAAGAGACGAGCTATAAGACACTATTATTATTAGCCGCGCGTGTGTATCTCTCGTCGTGTGTTTACCTCTAATCAAGCCGGACGTTTTTTGACGAGCGCGTCGTGGAGCGGGACAAAAAGATGACGTCGACGACGAGATAAAGAAACGAGTAATGTGCGCACGTGCGCGCGTGGATGCTCGCCAGCCCGATATATATACCCATGTATATAT
>JAWWEQ010000001.1:11665147-11682993 GCA_035583055.1 Torymus tubicola
ATATATATCTGTCTATCCCTTTTTATCCCGTTCCATAGTTCCCGAGCTATAAATTTTACTCTCCCTTTTTCTTTCATTCCGTCTGGGTATGTCTTGAGCGTCTCTCTTGTTCATTAAGAGAAATACGTTCTAACCTTGTATCAAAGTGTCCAGCTTGAACGAATAAAAGATTAAAAGGGGAATATACATTAGTATATATAAATATATAAATATAAATAAATAACAAAAGTTATAAAAAAAAAATGTATATGCGTGTCTTTCGAAGCTCTATATCACTCGTTCACTCGTGTGCACGCACACGTAATAATATATTCCAAATGCTCGGGATTATTTTTTAAACGATTGAGAAAAGGGAACACGAGGATATAAGACGTATAGAGATCAGTAGGTATACAAGGGGGCTTCTGGCTCCCCCCACCACTCACCCCAGGCGACACACGTGAAAGAGCGGAGGCACCCTGAAGCCCCCGTACCCCCTGAAGCACCCCCTGAAGCCCTCTGAAGCTTTTGCCAAGACTCCATTTATTTGAACTAATACTGAAAAATTCATTTCCTGGTATGCTACTATAGCCATTAGAATTCCTGCTTTACAGTCGTCATTGCAGTTGAGCCACTCCGTGGGAACTCTAACCATCGGAGTTATGTCAGAATATTCTTGTATGGATGGCATCTGAAAAAAAATATTATTTTTCAAATCAAGTCAAAGTTATTATATGGTAAAACAGTAAATTAATCCACTCTTTAAAAAATAATGTTTGAAAGTAGTCGCTAGCAAATTGAAAAAGTACTATTTAGTAATTTTAAAAATAAAAAGCAGGAATTCTAATGGCTATAGTAGCATACCAGGAGATGAATTTTTCAGTATTAGTTCAAATAAATGGAGTCTTGGCAAGAGCTTCAGGGGGCTTCAGGGGGTACGGGGGCTTCAGGGTGCCTCCGCTCTTTCACGTGTGTCGCCTGGGGTGAGTGGTGGGGGGTGCCAGAAGCCCCCTTGTATACCTACTGAGATCGAGCCTGCGCGCGCGTGCGTGCGTGTAAGTTAGGTTCCGGTTTCCTCTCGGAATCAATTAGCGTTGCACTGCCACCAGACTTGCATCAAGCTCAAATACCACTTTAGTCGAAGCTGAGAGAGAGAGGGAGAGGAAGAGCAGAGGGAAAAAATTCATTTTGCGCGCCTTGCGCGTTCGCTCTCCACTAAGATTTTATTATCATTGAATCGGAACTAACGAATTCCATTTAGACCTTACTCCTCTCTGAGAACTAGCTCTGGGTAGTTCCACCTTCTCTCTCTGTCGGCGTAATATCGACTTGCGGTTCGTTCTTTCTGTCTATTTTTCCTCCTTACTCTCTCTCTTTCTCTCACTCAACCATCTCTTTAAAATCGCCAGCCAATCTGCGTTCAATGAATTTTTACGCGTGCCTCTCGACGAGAATTGCTTACCTCGCGTTCGCGTCAAGGCCTCTCTCTCTCTCTTTCTCCTTCCACGCTATTGCTACTACCGCTCTTTCTTCTTCTTCGTCGTATCTTCTTCGTGCGAAAAAAGATGGACAAAAAAAAACGTCTGAAGGCGACCCTTAACGAACCTCGACGTCTTCCCGTCGTCGTTGTCGCTTACTACTACTACTACTACTCCTTTACACTGAGTAGTGAGGAAAGAGGAAGACGGCGGGAGTCTAATAAATTAATTGCCAACTTGCTCTCGCGTTTAATTTGCCTTGCGAGGTCTTCATGTTTTTTATCAAAACGAGAGTCTGAGAGTACGCGCAGAGACGCCGGTGTGAAATAAATCACAGCACGCGGTACCTATTGTACGTAGAAGCTGAACAAAAAGACGGAAAAAGGAAAAAATCGAACACACGATTTCATATATATATGCGAGATGCATTAACGGAGCAGAAAAATCGCCATTCGACGGGGCGAAGGAATGAAGGAGAGCGTGTCGAATATAGAAAACTGCAGGAAATATCGGAGCTCGCAACGCACGTACAGCATATATATATATACATCTCACGCGCAGTCCGACCTTAATGTCACCCTTTCTCCTATACCAAATCGTTATATCACTTTCTTTTCCACCCCCCGCCTTCCATTTATCTTCATATTTTCACATTCCAAAAAAAAGAAAGAAAAAATAGAATCTCACGCATTGCACGTTTACTTCTCTCCATTCCAATTTCACAGCAAAGGCTACATACATATATACACGCGCGAGAGTTTCGAGTAATTTGCGGACACGATCGGCCCGGTCCGAGCGCTCACTCTCACTCACTCAAAGAGCGGCCGAGTGAGTTTGCTCGGGCGGGTGGTGGCAGATCGGAAATTCATCGCGGCCCGTAACGAGCTCTCGGTACATATATCTATATATATATATACATATAGCCTTTGTTCGCCTTTGAGATCGCGCGCGCGCCCGCGTGAGTTTGCGTACACGCGCGTGGAGAGAGAGAGAAGCAAGCATAGCCCCGGCGGCGGCAGCGTCGGCTCTTTCTCGCCGGTCAGTTTGCTGGAGCGTGCGCGGCGTATATATATATATATATATATATATGTACGACAAGAACGCTTGTGTATAAGGGTCTTGTAGCGCAAGGAACGGAGATTAGAAAGCGTGCGCGAGCTGCGGGCTTTGATGTTTCCCACTCTCTCTCTCTCGTTGTTCGGTCGATGATTCAATCGGCGCGTAAGTGCGTGTAACGTGCGCGAGAGACAATTTTATTTTAGCAGCCTCTTCGTTGTGGGTTATATAGTATATATGTGTATATATACGTAAGTTTATTCGGTTCTTAGTTCAGCTACCCTTGGAGATATTTTTTCATTGGCCGTGTAAGACGTAACCGAATTCTTCCCTCTTCGCCGAGATCAAAGTCATCGAACGAGGCAATCTCTCTCTCTCTCTCTGTCCCTCTCACTCTTTTGCTTTTGATGTACGACCACTGCTCGTCTTCTCTCTCTTTTTTTTGCGAGCGATGCATTCTCGTCGTCGTACTCATACCCTCTTTTTTTCTCCCTCTTGCTGCCTGCCTCGTCGAGTTATGCTTTATCGAGAGGAAGAGCTGTCTGCTCTTTTTCTCTCCCTCTCTCTCTTGGTTGCGAGGCAAGGAGAGAACGGCGGAAGCGAGAAATCACCTTTTAACTGGGCCGCACTTATCCACGTTTTCTTCCTTCCTTCTGAATGAACGAACCGGTGGAAGAGACTGAAAGAGAAAACTGCGATGCTATATATATGCTAGCGTATATACTGCCAAATGGCCGGCGACGAATTAATCGAGCGCGCGGTGAAAATGTTTAAATAACGATTTTGGGAAGGGATATACGAACTCGCGAGGAGAACGCAGAGCATGAGAGCTAAAGACGCGTCCGAATTTATTCGTGTACTCTCTAAGCTAAAAAAGCTCTTATCTTGAGCCTTAAATAAGAGGGAATATCGCGCGACACCAAAACGCACTTAATTAAATTCCCCACTTGCGACGATAGCAAAAGCGAAAAAATTTCAACAGCAGATCACAGTCATTAACAGAATCGCTTCTTTCACTCTTTTATCCCTTCCGCGAAATTCCAGATCCTCAGCCGATTATCTAAATCCGCAGCTCTCTCGTTTCTACACACATACACACACACGACGCTAAACCCTTCGAAGTGCTCGCGAGCGGAAAAAAGGGATAAGAGCGTGTATGCGCGAAGAAGAAAAGTTTCTCAGCACTATATATATACGCGTAGCAGCAGCAGCAGCAGCACCTCATTTGAATCGCGTGATCCCTCCGATCTCTCCTTCATAAATGTTTTACGCTCTCTCGCGCGAACAAACAGCGCCCGAAATTCTTTCCCTTTATTTAAAGAGTCGTAAAGTCGCGCTAGCTCCGAGATAAATTTTTATGCGGAAAGTTTGGTATACGAGGAAAAGAGAGTGGAAAGAGAGAGAGAGAGAGAGGATGATTGCGCTCAATCGAACGTTTAGTCGAGCTCGCGTACGTATATATACGTTGATTCGAATGAAATTCGGAAAGCGCTCGTCGTTTCCTGGCAACTTTTTCGAAGTCTCTTTCCTCTCTCTTTTTCTTTGGTATACATATACATACACATACGTGAAATTTCACACGTTATGTTTGCTATAACCCAGGGAATTAAGGAAATCGCGTCGTTTGTATGAGCCGGCTATAGTCAGATGCAAAGCAAATATCGCATAAATTACAATACACTCCGCGTGTATAGCCACAGAATGAGAGAGAGAGAGAGAGAGAGAGAGAGAGGAAGGGAACAACGATATCAGCCAGTAAAATACGATACACGCGTATTGTCCATGTCCGTTGGCTGGTATAACACGGTTCACTCGTAAATCCGCAGCTCTGCCGCGTTATGTTGATGAATCTAATCTCCAAACTGGCGATCTGTTATGTACATCGTATATGCGCGCCCGTTGTGAATATGCACACACGTATACATTCCTCGTTCCAAATCTATCAACTGTATTCGATATTTATATATATTCAACGTTCCTTCTAAAGAAAAAAAAAAGAAAAAGGACTGGCGATCGCTTACGTACGTCGCGTTTGCTGGGGACAAAGACGAACTAGACGGCGCTATGCGATGGAAAAATCAATTTCCCACCCTCGGCGGCCCCATTTTTCGCGCCGTCGGAAAATCCTATACCGACGATCAAAAGCCATTAATATCCACCTCTCTCTCTCTCTCTTCCCCCTTTACCTCTCCTCCTTCTTTCCCTCGTTTAACGTGTAGTACACGCTCGCTCGCTCGCGCGCACCATGGCACATAGCGATGCACGCGCTGGCGACGACGACGACGAAGCCTTATTGAGAAAGCAATACAACACGCGCCCGCTCTCCTATATAACCCTTTCCTCTCTTCCTCACCTTCCTCTTCTTCTACTTCTACTTCTTCTCTTTTCCTTCTTATATATCCTAGAGGCAACGGCAGCTATCTCGGGAATGCCGATACACGCGCGCGCGAGCGTCCGTCGAGGTCAGCCGTGCTCTTTGTCGCTCCGGTGCTTTTGCGAATTTTACCGAGAGGGTCGCTCTCTTTCTCTCTCGCGCGCGGTCGAGAGAGAGAGAGAGAGAGAGATAGTATAACGTGTACACCGGTTTTTTTTTGTGTTTGGCTTTCACTTCTTGTTTTTTGTTTTTGGTCGTTGTTGTTTTCGATTCTTTGGTTGTTGGATGCGTGTGAGCGATGGACGAATTGGATAGTGAATGTTCGGTTTTTTTATTATTATTTTATATATAATATATATGCATCCCTATGGGGATATACGTATAGTGAGAATGTTCGCGTGATTGGGAGTTTTGTAGAGGCGATGTAGATTATTATTGTTGTATACGTATATATATATACCAGTTGAAATTTTCGAAGCGTTTTCTTCTTTTTTTTTTTTATATAAATTATTCCGACGATGTGTATTTATAATATGTTTATTCGGCAATACGTTGATGCTCATATAGTTCCGAATCGCAGTGTCGTTCGTTTACGATTTCGTTATATGTATAACGTAAAGAGTTACGAGGCGACACTTTGCGGTTAGGAATGAGCGTTGTAAATTATTATAACTTAATAACTTATGGCAAAATTATTATTGTATTTATTTACCAAAACGCGTGACCGCAGCCCGTAGCAGACTACTTTACAGCGCTCTGTAATTTATGTATAACAAGCACACACACACTATATATATAGATAAAGCGGACTCTATATGAAAAATATCATGAAAACAATGTGATTTAAAGCATTAAAATAAAAGAAAGATGAAAAAAAGAAAGAAAAAAGGAAAAAATAAATGGAGACGAGGAAGAAATCCAGGCTACTGCCAAAAGTAAACATATATAATAGTCGTACTCTCTCTCGATGACGGAGACACAACAGTTGGAAAAGCGGCGATTGTAAATATGTGTATTTTTTCGTATAATAAATAAATAAGAGGGAAAGAAAAAAAGGAGAGAAAAGAAAAGAAAATGGCGGGGAGAGTCAAGACTCGCGAAAACTCTCGAAAGCGAAAAGGGCCGATGGGGAGGATTTTTTTTCCTTCGTTTCGATTGTACTTAAGCGAGCGAAGCAAGCTAGCTGGCGTTTCCGCGCACGGCGAATGAATTATTTATGAAATTGTGTACTTTGTTAAACTAAGGTTTTCTTTTTTCGACAGACGAAGAGAAAGAGATAGATAGAGGTCTCTACTCCTCGGTGTGTAATTTATTATTTATGAAAAAAGGGTCGCGTGCGCAGGCCTCTGTCGAGACGCGAGAGGACGAAAGAAAGAGCGCGAGAAGCATCAGCTGTATAGGAAGGATGTATAGCGTGCCATTTTTCCTCCCTTCTTTGTAAATACATTCCCGTTCTTTGATCTATGTGTATGTACACACACACGAGTATAGGAGAGAGAGAAAGAGAGAGATAGCAAGCAGTGACAACGTATCCTCTCTCTCTCTCTCTCTCTCTTATCGTTGATTATTTCGGGGCCGCCTATGGTCTCTGTAACTTATTTATTGTGCGTCCAGCGTAATACACTTTGTAAGTACCGGTACGATTATAATGATGATGATAATGCTGAGAGGAGTAAAGAGAATGAGTGCGCGAATGTGTTGTGTAAAAGTATAAGCGAGCCAGAAAGTTTGAGATGACAATGAGAATTCGTTCGATGCGCTGCGTGTTTTGTAATCGGGAACAGAGAGGAACCGAGGGAGTGATATCGCTTTGTCGACGTGTTATATACCTTTAATTTTGTATATTTTTACAAATTGACACGAGCTAGTCCCTATACATATATATATACTTTCGACTTTACCAGACCAAGATATAAAACGTTTCTTTAAGAAATATAAACATCCAGTTTAGTCGACAAAACGATCCCTCGTAAGCCTTTCCCTCCCAACTATCATCAATGTCACGAGCGCCAGCAAAGAAAAAAAAGCAGAGCATTGCCGCGTGTGTAAATATAAAAAAAAACATCAACGATCAAAGGTATGCGCCTGCGTCAGTATATATATACGCGAGTTCTCTCTGTATGCTTGTCTGCCTATCCATCTCTCTCTCTCTCTTCCTCAACCGGGAAGGGGATGCAAGGGGGAGTTATTCTCCGCCTTTATCGCGCGGCGCCTCTCTCCCTCGCACCTCGCGCGATTGTGGAATTAAGCCGCTCTTCTCGTCCTACCCATCCTCCTTCTCCTCTTCCTCGACGTACTTTCAGCGTTTGATAAGGCGCTCGCTCACGCGGAGGGTTATCATCCTACCCACCCACCCTCTACGCCGGAGATGATACGCGATAACCGAGGCAAACGAGCGAGCGAGTTTGAGAGAGAGAGAGAGCGGCGAGCGTGAAAGATTACGTGGATGAGCGTTTTGCGAACGAGTGAGTGAGAGAGAGAGAGAGAGAGAGAGAGAGAGAGAAAGATACCCTCCGTGAATCAAGCAAACTCTCGGTTATGTTGTATACATCTAGGATTCTAAATGCATTAAATTATACATGATATTGAATATATATAGTTATATTTCAGCATTATTTTGTACATAATCGAACTTTATTCGAAGCAGATATTCGAAAAATCATCAATAAATCTATATCTATAAAAATTACGAAAGAAATGGTTATTTACCAACCGTATTACAATCCTTACCACGTCCCTTTTCTCTATATGATCCTATATTTTAAAATTCCGCATTGTAGACATAAAAATCATTTGATTTTATTATCTTTGAAACTGTTTTGTAAGTCGTTTGACAAATTTTTCCAATAAACGCATTCAGTTTGTAATGTCATATTCATAACGTATGAATACAATATTATTATTCATTTATGATTTTATATACATTATAATATAGGTACATAGTATTGTTTGAAAATCTTGTCACGTATCAATAGTATTACGAAAATGATTTTCTAATAATAGACATTAGTATTCATGACATTAAATTGATATATTATACATTCTATAGCAGCTGGACAATACATTTATAATAAATATACCAATTATAGTTCGGAATTTAATCATATACTGTTAATATGCCTATTATTAAATGAATATTTGTGCAAGACTTAATATTATTATTAGCTTGAATAATTACGTTTATTTCTTTACTTTTAGAGTAATGTTTTATTTTGATTAATTTGACAATAATATAATTTATATTCTATACCAGCTAGCATGTTAAATTAAAATACATATTTTTTTCCTTTAAATACGTAATCTGAAAGAGCTAGAACTAAATAACACTTACTTTTCATATTAATTATTAATAAACATTAACTATATAACAAGAGTATGAATAAGCAAATCAATACTATCGATTACACTTAACATAATAGTAAATCGATGGCTAATTGATCAATTTTCTAATTAATTTGTACTTCATCATTATAATACGAAATAGATAACAATACTTAAAAAATAAGACATTAGTAATCAAATTACTATAAAAAAATAGTTTGTGACTATATTCAATTACGTATATATATATATATATATATATTTTTTTTTAAATCTTGCAAGTTTAACAGTTTTCTATTAAAAAATTTAGTAAGCTCAATGACACTAGAACCCTTCGATAAGGCAACATTGAAGCAATAATAAATCTTTATAACAAATGATGAACAATATGTCATCCAAAAAATTAAAATTTGGAAAGAAAAAAAAAACAAACGTCACATAACAATTTTCAAATATCTATATAAAAACTTCTCAACAACTTCTCTACAACCCTTTCGTCGTCTTGGCGACAGATAGTTTCGCAGACCGCATTGCTTTTGCTCTCTTGACCATCTCGGCAGATTCCTCGTCGTCGTCGATGTATTGGAAGGCATAAACACTTGCAGAAGCTGGATCAACGATGGTCATTGGTAGTCCAGGTTCCGCTGGGTCGATTGTTGCTAGGGTAAGACTGTAGGTTTCGAAGATGTCAAGGTCCTCGCCACGTTGACGGGTTATATGCAACTCGTTCGAGGTGTACGAAGCGAAGTGAGTATCCGAAGCGAAAATTGAACTGTCTGAGGAAACCTGAAGGTCGAAGGGATAAAGTCGTTGGTAAGTATGGTCATGGTAAGTTGGTATTTTGGTGGTAATAAGAAAACTTGTAAGAAACGAGGTACTTTTGCTGTTAATTGAGTGTAATATCTTTGTTAGATATTTTATTTTTGGGTGAAGTATTACTGATTTGGGCGCGGTTCATTCACAATAGGGATTCTGAAGGAGTGTATAATTTATAATGTGAATACTGTAACAATAGGAAAAATTCGATTAAATAAATATATTTATTTACATTTTGCTCACAAAGCAATGTGTTAAATTCCATTTAGATAAAACGATTCATTATTTATTTAACGAAATTTTAATCTTTATATATTTTATTATCGATTCATGGTATTATAAATGAAATTTCTACAATGTATAAATGAAAAATTTCAAATATAAAAGCTTTAATCATTTATTTTGTTCGTTTTAAACATTTAAATGATTATTTATTCATCATTCTGAAACATTAAATAATTTTATTTTATTAAAAATATTCAAACAACGAATACTAAAAACAATAGAAAGACAAAGAAAATTTATAAAATCAAAACAAGTACATAGTAATTTAAAAATACGTTAATCGTAATAGCTAACCATTATAGGTTCACGATTCGATAAACAATTATTTCATGGCAGCTTTGGAAGCACATTTCGATATACTGCAATCGCATAAATTTTTCAGACAATTATCGTTTAAAAAATTAAAATACCTTTCACTCGTTAGCACCTTCATCAAATTACAAGCATCGATATCCCCAAACACCCAATGCGCGCATCTAAAAATAATTCCCTCGCACATAATCGACTTTTTCACCCCTGCCTTCGCATTTAAATTCATTTACTATATATATTTATCATCATTTAACGGAAAAGTTCAACATTCCAGCACACTTGGCGCTATTTTCGAATTATCCAAACACGGGGTTCAACAATTAAAAAGTTCAATTTCAATGGTAATTAATTAATCGCTTAATACGTCACGCTCTGGTACTTACAGGTATATATTTTGCAGTGTATTATTATAATACATTTAACGAAGGAAATACGATTATATAGAAATTGTTTTCGTTACGCACGCTTCGACGAACGTTTAAAATTAGCAATGTATATCCGAGCGCGTAAACAGTCTTCTATATCACTCGGCTCACTCGTCAAAGTTTCATTCGCGGGAATAAACTTTACGCTATATAGCGCGGCCGTCGGCAGGGGGTTGAATGAAAAAAAAAGAAAATATAACTACGTCAGCGTGAATCTTTAATTGCGTTTCGCGATCTTGGAGCGGCTCCTTAAGGAGTGGAAAGAAAATCTAACGACTTCTTTTACGCTTTCAGCGATAAAGTTGAAAATTCTCTTCGTTTACGGGGGAAAATAAGGTTTACGTGGGGGGGGGGGGGGGAGTGAGGGAGATACTTTTTACCTCGCTAATTGCGCGCTTATTCATCAGAAATTCGGGAACCCGAGTGAATGTAAGTTTGATGGAGTGCGTGGTACCGTAAAATAAATATTGAATTTGTTAATTTTCCACTGGCCAGCGAAAAATTTAGTTAACTTTCCGGTAATTTTTTGACTTTATGTATAACTCTTTTCAAATATTAAAATTTTGATTAAAAATCCGTGATGAGTGTATGAAAAAAGGAATAGAGATTAATTACGGTCTGAATTATTTAAAATAAAATCTTTTTAATGTAAAGTTGGTTTATGGATATATTATTCAAAAGTCGACGTGAATTGTTAAAAGAGTTATCAACCAAAATTCCATTTATTCAATCGAACAACTATACTTTTTGATGTTATTAATAAATTTTAAATACTCCATATTATAATGATTTTCAATCCTATTATAAAATTAAAAGAAATTTCAGTAAGTCATTTTGATAAAGTCAAATGGCATCTTACTTAATTATTTTGAGTAGTAGTAACAAAAGTATCACGTTCATTCCACAAAAAGACTTAAAAAATGACCCACGACTTTAAAATACCAATGACAAATAAATGCAAAAAATAAAGCAATTAAAAGGCATCCTTACGATTCGCGCCTCAATGTCACTGGGATCGGTGATGCGTAGATTCTCCCTACTTCCAAAGAAGTAATCCGACCTGAGGCTGCACTTGTTCACGTTGCGCCACTTCTCCAGCCTCATAGTCTCGCCCTTGCTACGCCCCAGGCACTCCAGTCCGCTCAGCTTGTACTCGTCCTCCCATGATCCTTCCGCCCTGTTTGTACCCGCCTGTGCATCATGCCGTTATTATTATTTTTTCGCTACTGGCGAGTGGTGCGAACGTTTGATTTCGACGATCGAGTATAGTGATTTATATGGGCGAGCGCGCGTTTTATGGGGCAGCCCTTATTCCTCCAACGGCCGTATTGATAATACGGTTTACGAGGGACATGGTATATACGTTGTGTGTATGTATATATACAGGTTTTGATTTCAATTTTTATTGTATCGGACGTGCAGCACAATAAACGTTGGTAAATGGTTTTTGGATGCTGTTAATATACGTGATGGTATAAACTGCGATGTCGAGACGTGCATTATTAGTAAATCAAAAGCGACGTAACGTGTTACAATACACCTTTATTGCGAGTAATACAATTAGCCTTTTTGCGCTTGTGTCGGTGATTGTGTACACCAGTGAAAGCTCGTTCTTTTTTTTGTCTACGTTGTAAACTAAATGAACTAAATATGTACCAAGTAATTAACGCTACTGTGAATAAACAAAGTCGACGACAAGAAAGGCTTTATTAAAGAAACGGCTGTTTTCGACGTTTTTGTACCCGCCCATTGCATAAAACATGGTAGCTTTGTTTATTCACAGCTGCGAATATCGATTTATCGGTACCTTACCCGACAACTTTTACAACTTCCAAATTCCCCTCCTTTCCGAAATGTATCTATCTATAACATTGGAAAAAATAGAACCTTTTGAAGAAAAAAAAACAGTGGGCTCTTCGTAATTATTCCTCTTACAGCTACATACGCACAGCACTCGGTCTTTTACTGTTCTTTTATCAACTGCCGATTAATTAACAGTATTATTCCACTCGTTCCAAGAACGTATTAAAAAATTCATTTTGTAACAATAACAAGTGGGCGAGGCATCGGAGACGAGACAATATTGTTCATTCTATTATTAATTCCAACGAAATTAATCGATAACTCAAAAGTATATATAACGAAAGATTCATTTAAGGTTAATGGAAAATTGTTAAATTCCGGGAGCGTCGAGAGAGCAAGTGCACATTATAAAGTTTTCACTCGTAGGTAAGAGAGCGAGCGAGTGAGAGAGAAAGGACTTAAAGAACTAGTACAGTCGTTTAAAGCTAAGATATGCTTTAATTAAAAAACTTGCTCCCTTTTATCCCTTGAGATACTTAAGTAGTACGTAGTTAATTTGACCATATTATATATATTCGAGATTGTATTCAAAATTTAAGGTGTAATATTGCAGTAGCTCGAGACTTGGATTAAATGTTAAACCATGAATAAACGAAATTTTCCGCGTATAATGAAGACAAAATTAGGACATTTATGACCTTTCGTACTTATAAACTTTACTTAACGCGTATAGGACATCATTACTTTATATAGAGTGGCGGAGATTTGTAGAACATCGTATTTCGCATCGTTTAACGTTGCTTTAATTTAAAAATAATCCAACATTAATTTCGACAGAGAGATTAAACTTAAAAAAAGCTTTAGAAATTTTCAAAATATCTCAAGGGATTAATTTTGTCTCTGTTATTTTATTATTCATGTTACTGTTGGTTACATTCGAAAATGCTCTGGTAATACTCGTGAAAACTGAAACATCGTCATCACACTTAAACTACACGTATATAATAAAACAAAAAAAAAATGAAATCCAGTTGATACTCACAATATCACCCGAGGAATTCTTCGTCACGTGATACGTGGTATCGCATTTGCCGATCACCGACTTTTCCATGTGCCTGAACTCAGGTTCACGCTTTTTGGCAATGTTGGCACCGACGTTGAGCTGATTTACCACCGCCCTGATGATATTGAGGTCACCTGGGTTGACAGTACGATTCACGAGGATTTTACCGATACCGTAAGGTGTGAAGGTGATCTCGAAAGCATCCTCGGCAATCTGGTACTCAGGGTGTTCCTCGACAGTTTCGGCGATACGTTCGCCAGGTATCGCTGGGTCAAGGGTAGGCGAGTTGAAGCTTATCTTGGATGGATATTAGAAGAGTGTTAGTTGTTTTCTCTTTTGTTTATTTGTTTGAATGGTAGGAAAAAGACGAAGCTGATATAATAACAAGGAATGACGTATGTCGATATAGAAATAGAAGGTGATAATTGGATGGTATATAGCAGTGTTGAAATTATTTTAACAGTGATATTATATATTTGTTAAATTTCAATTACAAATTCAGGTAATTGAAAGTAATATTATAAGCTTTGGCAGTACATAACCAACGACTGCATAGATTCCACAGCTGCATCGAAATTCATATTGCCCTCGGGTATTTCTGTCATCGCTACAATATATGTATACAAATAAATATGTGTACGTATAATATGTATATATACATATTAAAAAGAGATAAAATCAGCTCGATATTTGTCACAGCCGGGCGGGACTGGAATTTTATAATTGTCACGTAAAAAGTTCAGTTCCGACAACTTTAAATGAACGATCGATTTATATATAATAAAAAATATATATATTTTTGTGTATTGGCATGTGAAACCGACATCGTTATTTAAATACCTAAATAAAGAATATTTTGCACGAATTATTATAATAGATTTTTCACTTAATAAAAAAAAATATATATTTGTCTCCTTTACAACGGAAAAATTACAGGTTTTTTTTTATTTTAAATAACTTTTTTTCTTGGTAAACGTAGTTTACATTGTAGCTTGTCTTATACTATGTTTTTATATCGATTCTGTAAAGAATTCGAGTGAATAGGGTCACTAAATATATAAAGAAGAAAATAGATTTTCAGAAAGACGGTAAACGGAAGTTGTAGGAAAATTCTTATTATTTTAGCGTTCAAGCCTATAATGTAATAATAAAAAAAATGTCTAAATTACTTTACTACTCATTTCTTAGACTTTTGAATTGACAACATCTTGATTTCGAACATACATTAAAACAGAAATATCTTCAACTTATCAAACTACTTCAAACTTTGACACTGACAAGTTTCACAGATAAACCATATGAGGATTACCATAAAATAATGGTACTTTGATATGCCACTTTCAAAATTGCACTGATTGTTATCCTAACTGGCGTAATCTTAAAACCCCTGATTTATAACAACATTTTTGCTCACACTCAGTGGAGACTGGGGTAAAACCGAACTAGGTCAATATCGAATTTTTCAATTTCTTAGCTATTATATACTAAAGTCATTTATGTAATATTCATGTCTCCTCTTTAAGAAATTTCTGCTACCACTTTACATATGATTGATATCTCAACAATACCCAATATGTAGATTTTGAAAGAGGACAAAGTTTACCAATTTAGAAGGTCCTGTACATTATAACAGCTGGAGAGCGTATAATTTTACTACAAGAAAATTGTTCTTTCAGTAAGTACATTACGTTATTATTTATGTGTCATAGCAAATTGGTAGGAGTAAATCATTTCTCAATTTCAGTTGTAATTGTAAACAATTATTAATTACTTTTTCGAACTTTGGGATAAAATCGAATATCATATTCTCTCTTTTATTTAAAATAATAATTCTAAAATAAAATAATAATAGACATTCGTTTAGTGTGCAGTTTGTGCATTATATACATACACATATAACTTATTTCTGTTTTTATTGCAGAAATGCGTAAATACATTAAGAGATCTTTATGATAATGTTGGTCGGAAAAGAATACGGCTTCATATAAAAACGTTAATCTATAATTATCAATAAAATATTTTAACGACAATATTATGTATATTTTTAAATTTGTTCTTAATATTCATTAGACGCTTAAAATTAATTTTAGAAAGAATAATGGAAGTATCCGGCTTTACTCTAGTTTCCCCTAAATATCCCTTTCATCCTAGCTTATGCATCTAATGAAATCCATAATAAATTTACTAATCGTGACCTCAAAATTAGTCAAAATTTTTTTCTCCTTTATTGTACCACCAACTAGAAAAAAATTAAACAAAAAAAAGATTCATTTCTTAAAAAAAAGTTATGAGAGTTTAAACCTTAGCATTGAAAAAGCATATAAATATACATAAATTTCAAGAATCGAAAGCTCTGACTTTGAGAATATCATTGTGCCTTTTTGATGCTCAACTTGAACTTTGTATAACTTATAAAGGAATAATCATTTTCTTAATTTTCTAAAAATCTAAATGAACACAAAGACGTTTTCTAAAATACAAGTAACAAGAAAACCCCGCCCGATATAGGTATGACTATTTATAAAAACAAATTTTACCACTACTTTCGCACCGTACGCAGCTATTTTTCCTGTATTCCTTCACATAACAAAACTAACGTATCACCATCACATCCTCAAACCTCCCCACCTCTATCCACATATATACACATCACGCGTACACCCCTTCTCAATCGCAAACCCACCGACTATATATAACCAAATAACTAGATCTAGCTCACCGCGTGTGAATCGGTGATCCGGCAGATGAGGGAGGCAGGCCCACGAAATCGGCACCTCAGCCAAGCGCTCATGTCGAATCGGGTCGATCGATCGTGCTCGCTATGGTAGCTCGTCGACATCACAGCCGTCGAGTTGACGCAGAAACGGTAGCTCGCCTCGCTGCCGATGCCGGCGCCCTGGGGCCAACCTGCTTCCCGTAGATGTGCCGCTGTCGAACGATATATACATACATATATACGTGAGGTAGATATATAAGGATAGAAGAGGAAGAAGTAAGGATACCGTGGTAAAGGGTCTCTGGACGTGTGTAGTAATTAGTTGATATATATATGTATGATGACCGCGGGAGAGAGAGAGATGGATATTGCATATAGAACGGGGGGAAAGGGAGGGGATAGTGAATTAATTGAGCCGGTGACGCTTGGTCTGAGAGTGTGTATATGTACGCTATGCTGTGCCGTGCTGGTAATCAATATCGCAATGAAATTTGATTACCGCCGGAGGGGCTGCCTGAGTGGCTGTGAGATGGATGTGTGTATGGCCGGGTGGATGGGGTTTAGTGGTCACGGGTGACGATACGACGTACCTCTGAGTATAGAAGGGGGCAAAGGGTTTCTTTTATCAGTGATTTGAGTTTTCTTTTATCATAGTGTATAATGAAATGACCGATATTTAATCCTGCCTCTGTATAATGTGTAAACGTAGAATTTTTTTAAGCGGAGCTGTGGAGGTTTTTGGGTATAAAGGTATATGAACGTGAGGGGGTGAAATTTCGTCGGTATATATTTGCTTCGCGATGTGTGTGCTCGTAATGCTTAGAGAGCAAATTTCACGCCGCGGAATTCAAATATGCTCGGACGGTTTATGGATCGGAGGAGCCGCGTGAACACGATGATGGAAATCGGGGTGGAAATTATGAAAAAATGTGCTGGATCCTATTAGGTTATTACATGGTGAATTACCGGTAAGTAAACAGGATAGTGGGGCGAAATGTCTTGATGTAAAATGAAATTAATAGTTTGGAATATAAACTATAATTTAATGAGGTTCAATTTCATTTTTATGTCTTCGATGATGCATATTATAATTTTACAATTATAGATGGAGTATCGGTTTATTGAAAGGAATACATTAAATGTTGTTAGTAATTTAATATACTTTCTTTTTTGCCAGTGCGCATCCTTTTATAATCTATTATAAAGACCAAAGTATCATTAAAAACAGGCGCCTATAAAAATTTCAGAAACAATCGTTCATCACCATCTCTTCGACAGTTGAAGCATCTCAGCCACTCCCAACTCTTCCACTATATATATATATATATATACCTTCGCGTCACTCACACGCCGCGGATCAAAAATTCCAAATTAATTCACCCTCGAAACTTCAAACTCTCCCAACTCTCGCTCCTGTCTCACGACACACACCCTCTCACTATATCATCCTGTAAACCTACTTTTCCTCAACGCAAATACCCTCCAAAAAATCATCCCACACAATATATTATACATACATACATATCCTTTTCCTCGAACCACACCCGACGACGAAGGCGTTCGTTCGAGCGATTAGCGCGCGTTCGAATTAGCTATAGGAAACGCCAGCGCGTGTACGTGAGCGGAAAGGGTTCAGGAGGAGGTGGGCTTTCTTTGAATGCGGGATTAGGCGGGACGGATGGACGGGCGAAACGGGGGATTTTCTTGTACACGTGCCCGAGGGATATATGTATGTATATGTGTGTGTACGTGTGTATATATGTGGAAGGGACGTAGGCTTGTATGCGGGCTCGGATTTAACTAGTTTCGCTGGAGAAATTAAGGTGCGGGCGCGATGGGGATCGGGTTGATGAGATGGTCTTTTTTTCTTGATGTTGTTGGGGATGGTAGTGTGCGCAAGGTGGTTTTGTTGGGTGTGGGGGTAATTTTAGTGATTTTTAGGGTAGTGTAGAGTATTTTCTAACGGTTGGTAGATGTTGGTATTGGGAGTAAGATATTGTTTGATTGTAGTAACAAATAGAAGTTTGATGATTAGAACGTGGTCGAGAAGTTGATTAATAATGGTTTATTGTTTGTATTTATAATTTCAATTTCTTTATGAAAGAGTTGACGAAAGGGCTTATTAGTAACACGCGTTAAGGGCAGAAAGCCAGTTTTTTAAATGAGCTCTTATAAAGACTGATTTCGTTTCGGAAATGTCCTGAATTATTTTTGTAAT
>JAWWEQ010000001.1:11683093-11833948 GCA_035583055.1 Torymus tubicola
TTTAACTTTTGTTTTTCATTTTTTTGTCGGGCCCCCCCCCCCCCCAGTGTGAGTTGTGTAAAAAGAACAGTGGAAATAAGATAAAAAGATGATTTTTTTTTTGAGCGAACTCGAAATGTATAAAATTATTGTTGAGAATAAACTTTATATGATTGCAAAAATAAAATATAATACTCAAATGAATCTATAGTTTTAATTTTTCACCATAAAATGAAAATTCAATATACTACATAAATGAATGAAATGGTTCGCGTATAGTGGTAAGTGGCTCCAAAGATATGAAAACTAAATAAATAAATATATATATGTGTGTGTATCCTCCAAAGTGATTTCATAATGAGCAATCCAGAATGCATGACACGTAAAAGATATATCCAACACATATTCAACAAATTCTATTAATAACTATTGTGAAATCACTTTGCTGTGCAATCACTTTGTAAAAGAGCAAACGAAAAATCTATTAACGCGCGACAAGCTATATAATATCCGTAGAGGAATTTTTCTTGAAAATTCATGAAATAAGAAAAAAAAGCAGCGAGATGAAAGAAAAATTGTACTTATACCACATAACGCGACGGAATCTCCGTATTACTGTATAGTGATCGTCAACAGTACAGATTATACGTCAGAACTCACTTTAACTACATAATTGACTCTCAGCTTTTCTCACTTTTCCATATTTTGTACATATTTATTCTACCTAATTAAACTATCTAATATATATAAATATATATAAAGATGTACCTTTACTATAATTACTATATATATATTATGTATATTACATATATTATATTTTGTATCGTATATTATAAAACTATATATGCATATATATATATGTATCATTGTGCATTGTTCTCAAAGAGATATCGACGTAACCGATGTATACCAATAGATAGAGAAAGAGAGAGAGAGAGAGAGAGAGTCGATACTGTGATGTACTCGTCGCTCGAAGCGATCGAGATGACACAGACGACGGAAAAGAAAAACCGAAAAAAAATAACAAGCGCGTAACGAGCGGTAGCTTATATATATAGCATTTCTTTTTTCTTTCTTTTATACAGATATATATACATATTTACACAAACCATACACATGTATACTCTGTGACCCAGCGCATGATATTACTACTATTGTACACATATGAAATAAAACGTTGCATCCCAAGTGGCACTGATTTATCGCTCACTTCTCGCGCGCGCATGCACCTCCTAGTAGCAATGTGGCAAACACGCGCCGCCTGCAGTTATGCAAATCTCTTTCTCCTCGGGGACTCGTTCGCGAGTTTTCGCGACTTTCCATTTGCGACGACGACGTTCGGTATATGGATTTATATATTGATGATGAACCTTTGACATTCTTAAATTTCCAATTAATTTTCGTTGAGGGAAAGTTTCACACTCTTTTTTTTCGATGGTATAGCGCAGGTAATGTATATGAAAGGGGGGACATTCCTGGGTTCTGTAATAGTGATGAAAATTTCGTATATGGAAAATGATCAGAGGTTTTTAATTTAGGAATTGTATAATATAATAGTTCATTATTCCGGAGGCTAATTTATGACTAGGTAGGCGTAAAAATATTTAGATAATAATTATTTTAGCTATATAATTTAAAATAAAAATCAATAGCTTCATTGCTATAAGAGTTTCTAAAAATACAAATAATTCAATACTTCATTATTTTTTATGGGCGTTTGGGGGTTCTTTCTAAAAGGCGAAAAGTGTTTTTTTTGCCTTTTGCTTCTTACTGAAATTCCGTGAATCTAATTAAAAACAAGAAAAATAGACATGTTGAATAAAAAGTCATTATGTATACTGTAAGATGTTACAGCGCGAAAAACATCAAATTTTTAGGATTCAATTTTAACAACACATCTCGAATACTTATTCTACAGAAATTTGTTATTTTAGTCATACTAAACTAGAAACCCGTACAGAAGTACAGAAAACTATTAATTTCGGACGAATTTTTTACAGTTTTGTACATTTTTTATACGGTTTTATACGTTTTTGTATGATTTCCTGAAAACTTAAATGCAAGAAAATCTAAAAAAAAGTATGAAAATCAGAGAAAGAGTAAGAAAGCACATAAAAAGATAAGTTTTCGTGAATTTTAAAGTATTTTTCCGATTGACCACATTTTATATTACGCCTTCATTCGTTTTACAATTCATAAACTTTTTGTGTACATAATAAATCTTTGTGAGAAAATAATAAACGTAGGAAATCGTATAAAATTGTACTAAGACATAGAAAACCATACAATTGTTAAAAAATAAACACATTTGTACGGTTTATTACGATTTGCTACCTTGTGATATATGGTTTATTACAGTTTCTTGCATTTTATTCTTCCAATACGGGTATAAATATACATAAAAATTTTATACAAGTACAATTCAGAAAGTTTCATTTTAAATTAAAAAAAAAAAAAACTTTAGTAAGGATAGGAAAGAAAAAGCACTCAGCGGTTACTCTGAATTTAGAAAAAAAATTTGCTTTATTCACAAGAAAAAACAACCACTATAAGTATTTCGTTCAACAAAGGCGCCTCTATATGCGTACTGCGCATATATATACACGCATGCGCTCGCTCTCATCCATTTCGGACCTAAAAATTACTTATATCTCATGGAGCGTTGGCACGCGCGACTTTTGCATTGCACTGCGTCGTTTTTCTTATTATTTCTTCGACGCAGAACTGACAATGTCGGAATGTCTAAGGAATAAAGGAGAATTTTTCATAACTTAATATCAGCTCGTCGTCGTCGTCGTTGTCGTCGTCTTCATCAATCCTTTCACGAGGATGATCTCCAGTTTTATCACTGTCCTATAGTAGGACAGCTGAGAGTTACGGCCTCTACTATACGGTGGACGAACTCCGTAGGACTCGTCTTTCAATTATAGAGATAAAGAGAGAGAGAGAGAGAGAGAAAAAAGAGAGAGACCGAGAAAATCAGCGGCTAATCACTATGGCGAAGTGGCTCTCATGACTGCGCTTTTTGTGGCTGGTAACTCTGCACCACCTGGAAAGTAAATAATGTAGTTAGATTTGTAATTTGAGCTGTATCTATATATGTGTGCGTGTCATTGCATCGTTTATTGAGTATAATTTCTTATGAATGAAAAGGTGGAAAACGATCGAGGAAATAATTTTTTTGCTATTTTACGTGACGATGCAGATATCGTATTTTTCCGCGAATGCGTTTCACTTCAAGCGAACGATTAGCTTGCAATATATCTTTTGCTATACGAGAATCGCTAGCAAATCAGAACGTGAAATTCATACGGATTCCAATTTATGTTGCTTACGGAAACTGTTGATAGAACGAAAAATTAGTGTCAATCGTACATGATTCTTATGTAAAAAAGTTATACGAAATTTTTGAAGTCGTGTTATTAATACTTATTTACTTTCTAAAAGGTATAAATAGTGAAAATCTACTATTTCAGTAGTTTGAAAGGTCGCTAATATTAAAATAGTAAAAACTCTATAATTCCAGTCGATCACATATTTACTATTTAATAGCAGAAATGTCGATTTTTTAAAATAATCAATATATGAATCGGACATGAATAACGCTTTCGTAGTACACTCCTTACGACTTCTAAAATAAATTGAATTGTCACAATTAAATAGAAAAAATAAAACAGCTGCGATTAGCATAAGTTTTCGTAAGCAACGTAACACATTTTTTCATCGAATTCCACCATAAAATTTCGGACACCTTTATCAACAATTACCTGAATGACGCTGTTCATCTCGTGAAGCGGTTCCTTTAGCACATCATCATCGTTACTATGGGACGGCTCCGTGCAGTACTCCTGACCGCAGACCTCGCACGCTTCGAAGTCCGGTTTAATGGAGTTTCGTAGTTTCTGCAAACGAAAACAAACAAATGTTATACCGTCGATTATACAATTCACGCGTGGTACGTGTGAGATGCGCGTTTCATAATTGACCGGTCTAACGCTTAGAGAGATTGTTATGCAGCTTGTTGATGAGGCGTTCAAATTTTTTTGTCGATAAATTATTTAGGGGAAAGGTGGATATATGTAAGTACAGGTGGGAGCAAGAGTTTATAAGCAGCGATTTGAATAATTGATGGTTGAAGGTTTATTCTTTTGATTGCATAGGTTAATCTTTTGAACTTTCTAACGCTATTATGTAAATGATAAAAGAGGATTTTTTGTTTCACCCCGCGATATAATTTTGTAATCCTATTAGTCGAAGATAATCCGGGGCTCTATGGTTCTGTAATAGGTGTTGTCTTACACACCTCGGAATTATCTCTTCGCAGATTGATGTCAGCTTGTAAGACGGTAATTAATTAAACCTACCATTGAAAGTAACTCGCGGCAAAGTGATAGGGAGGCTTTGTTTGTATACAACACTTTCGCGTTTTATCTGAACATTTTTGTTGGCCAATTACAAAAAAAATTGTATTAAAAATATTATCTCTTATACCATTTTTTGTTGTTTTTCTACCAATGCGTATATAATAAAACAATAATTTTAAAAACAACAATTTTCACATTCTCATATTATATTATTACATACTCTAATATTAATTTAATTACCTCAGTGAACGTCGTTCCTTCCGCCTGTACAAACACGTAGACGGCGAACGCAGGAATGCAGACTAAGGATAACGAGGCGATGCCCCAGCCGATGGCCTCCGCCCACCATGGATACTTGTACTTGCCCTCTGTCCTGGTGTAATGCGGCGGCTCGTAGTCGATCAAGCTGAACACCCACACTGCCTGCGCACAGAATTGATAATAATCATTAGCGCGCGGCTCTTTTCTTTTCTGTATACCATGGGTTATATTCAATTTTCCATTCCTTTGTCGGGAGAGAAAGAGAGTTAGATGCGGAATGCGATAGCTGTGATTAACTCGTTGAATAGATTCGCTGTTGCATGATGGTGGTAAAGGAAATTTTTATGGGGGAGTAGTGAGGTAAATGGCGCGCGGTTGGGACAAAGCGGTTGATGGGTCACGTTGTCAATCAATTGGGAATATGGATTTTTTTATTGATTATATGAGTGTAAGTTTTTCTTTGAAGTTGTCGTTTCTTTATGGTAGCGGTAGTGATTACAAAGTAAACTTTGCATAAAAGTCTTAGTATATGAATATATCGAAATATTTATAGATAAAGTAGCTATAATTTTTTAAATATTATAAATAATACTTTTACTTATTTTCTCAAACTGTCTATCTCACAAGTACAAATGAAAAATCGGCAACTAAACGTTTATAATCGGTAGTGAAAATGCTTCATATTTCTCAATCGTAGGAAAAATTTTAATGATATATAAGTAACAACAAGCGGCAGTGAAAAATCGCTCTATCTACTTTTAGTTGCACGTATAAAACAGAAGGACCTTTAATTCATTATTCCTCCAATCCTAATTTCAAATTCATCCGTCAGCGCTTCTCCAACGACATTAAACCAAAACACAAAAAACCTCGACAACGCACAAAATCCTCGTCCCTGTCGAACCAACGCTCGTCAACATCGAAGAGCGTTCATTAATAACGGATTATTATTCCCATCGCGTGCGGTCATCGAACACATAGAGACACACCGGGCGAGCATACTAAAATCATCGATGCCCGATAGCAAAATTGTAATTGCTCGTCCTGGATGCTATTACGTCATTGTGGCGTATAGGTGCGTTTAACACACACGTGTCGCGACACGCTTAATTAGCGCCCGGCCATTGTGCAATGTACCAAGATAGAAAGAGATTGAACGAGCTTTATATCGTAAATCAGGAACTAATTATAGGGCGGCGCGAAAAGTGATTGCTTTGTATAACCTTTTCTATCCACGTGTGCATGTATATGTGTGTGTGTGTGTATTGTGTGATGATGCTATCGAAATTTCACCGACCAACGGGTTTGTCGTTACGAAAGTGCGTGTTGCGGATATGAATGAATTGATTGGGATGGTGGGCGAATGAGTGGAGAAATTGGATATATTCATATCAATTTTTAGGATATTGAAAAATTTTGCAAACTACGTATATGTGTTTTCTTTATAGAAACTGATTATTTTGGCTCCAACATTTCATTTGATCGTAGTAATGCATAGATTTATAAATTTGGAGTAATTCTTGTTAGAAAATCATGGCAAATATTTTCAACGTTTTTGGGTCGATAGAATCGTGGTATTTTTCTTTCTATATAGTTACCAGTTATACATACCATTATCAGTAGAGGAGCAGCGAACTGCCAGCAGAAGCGAAAATATATCGACGGTACTCGCCCCGTCATTTCTTTCACGTTACTGCATAATCGACGCACGCCGTAGAACCACGAGATGGCGATGACTTCGAAGAACGCCAGGAACATTATGGATATCGAGGCGGCATAATGATCTATCAATTGGAAAAAGTAAATACCACCCTGAAAAAAAACAAAGTAAAACGGAGCAACTTAAGTATCGCATTCTGCTTGAAAATCATTTGATAATGCTACGTAGTATAAGTGAGAACTAGTATGTCGCGTATAATATGTTATCGCATTAAATATTAAATTATAGATAAAAAAAAAGAACGATATTAGAAGCTTTAATGAAATATATAATTTTGAATTTAATCAATGTATATAGATAATCTCGATAACTTTATATTCTCAACATAATCTTTCGTCAAGCCGCTTAACAATGAAGCATCGCACGCGGTTAATGTTCTTGTTACAAATCCAAGTACCTGTGTTACGTTCGGCAAGCCGAACAAAAAGGAAATTATACACACTAGAAGAACTAACATTTCGTGGCAAAGCAGGTGTCTCTTCACCCATTTGGGAAAGCCATCCTGTATAGACGTCACAACCACCTCGACGATTGCAAACTGAAATGAGATCGGAATTAAGTGAGCATCTTAAATATACGAAGAATATATAGAAAAGAGTAAGAGTGTATGTGATGAAAAATTGATGTTTGTTTGTTTGTACCAACCTGACTGTTGAGGGACAAGCAGACCAGCATAAAGAAGAAGAGCATTGCCCACAACTGAGGCCATGGCATTTTCGCCAGTGCCTGTGGATATACCACGAAGACCAGACCGGGTCCTTAAACGGAAGTTATACGGTTATCTATAAAGGCAACGGGGACAGAGAGAGCAGATCTGTGGATAACATCGATAAAACTCGATGAGCATCGCTGTCGCCATTGCAGACGTGTGCTTTTTTTTTTTAATACTCAACGCTCGCGCGACTCGAAATCAACAAATATAATCGTTATATATTGCTACAATTTCTGTTCCACTTACTTTATACAAGATAATATACAATTTGTTTCTTTTGTATTCCTCCCGTGCTTTATATCTTATTCAACAATTTTAACGTAACAATACACTCACTTATGTGATTATCTTAGTTTTTTTTTGTTTTGTATATATGTATTTTCATTCTCTAATTATACAACGGACCGATCGATCGCATGACTCTATAATTCACCGCGAGTACATAAGAGATAGGTAGATAGAATAAAAAAAAGAATGAAAAAAATAAACAAAATAACATAGGCGTGCATCCGATTCGAAACGTACCGTCACTCAGGACTTCCGGGACGGTCATGTTCTGCTCGACAGCAATGTTGCCGATCGTGGCGAACGCGAATATGCCGACGAGTAGACAGCTACAAGCGTTGATCAGTGACACTGCTACAGTGTCGATGAGGATGTTGTTGTGAAACTTGTTGTAACTGGCGAAGCAGATCATCGAGCCGAAGGCTATGCCTACGGAGTTGAAGATCTGCGCGGCTGCGTTTACCCAGACCTGAAATCGTGAGGATAATTAGTTGATCGGTTGAGGAATATAGGAAACAATAAGTAGTTGAAAATTAAATGTCTTTTTTATTTTTGTCTAGAAAAATATTAAATTGAGGTAGATACGTCAAATAAATTATGAAAACCATAAAAAAAAACTGACCATTGTATATAGGAAAATATTGTAATAAAAATAGAATATAATACATTTTAGAGTTTCAGAACTTATGGTTACTACTTTTATTAACGTGAACATTTTTATAAATGTTTGCAATTTTTACTAAATATATGTAGCTGAATAAACATTACTAGAAGCAAAGATGACATAAATAAACAGATCGAGAACGATTGACTGAACTTCATAATCTATACCGGTATACAAATTCATTGATAATTACACTAGACATTGAAATTCAATTTGAATAATGCAATTGACGTGCAAATAGTTCTCGCACGCGCAAAAAAAATCCATATACACCTCCATTTTTCCCGACTTTTTGCTCTCATTTGTTTTCGTCTATATACCAGAAACTTTGTACACTAATTTTCACGTCACTTTTTGCGTCCGCCTTCATATATATATATATATATAATGCCACATTGAATTGCAAAATTTCGCGTTTTTTCAATTCATTGTTTATATCGTCACGTTATTCCACTCCATATACGACCGAGAGAGCATAATCACCGACTTCCCACTGCGCGCGGCGGTCGCGTGAATTGAAAAAGCGTCCGGAGAGCCATATACCGAGAGATGGAGAAGCAAAAAAAAAACGTGCCGGCAGTATTATAGCATATATATATACACCAGTAGCCACAGCAGCAGTGCCTAACAAATTGCACGCTTTCTGCTCATTAGATCGATTAAATCGAAAAACGAATATAATTACGCGCAATATGTACTTTCAGTATGTGTGCGTCGCGTCGCGCACAGCACGACCTCCATTCGGGCGCGCGCGCACAGTTTGAGATCGCGCAGGAATATCGTGCGGAGTTTTAACGAGATAATGGCGCGTCGCAAATCAGCTACTGCGTGCTTTCCGCGCGCCCATAGCGTGATACATATGTACTATATAGATGCACGCATGTATGCGTATATTATGCTTATAAGTGTATAAGTCTGTGTATATAGAATAGACGAGATGTATAGTTAGGGGAAATTGTTTTAGCATTATTTTGTTAGGACGTGTTGCGACGGCGATTGAGCGTCGATTCGATCGAGGAAATTGAATTTCCTTCCTGATTTTATAAGAGCGACGCTATGGCGCGTCGAGAGTAAATAGCGCGATTAACGCGCGCTGCTGTGTTCAATAGATATTAAGTATTTTTTTATGTTTATATAAATTGATGGTTTATGATAACAAGCGGTATACTGATCGGCGTTACGGTGTCGTTGACATGGATCATTTAATTTATATCATAATTAGATATTTGTAATTTGATTTTTTGTTGTTATAGTTCAAGTTGCACGAGTATAGAAATTGGTAGATGAAATTAACTAAATTTTAGATACTAATCGATCCTCATGCTTACTGGTGAAATAATTTTTCAATTCCTGAGTGTCTTTATCACTCCAATGGCTAAGAAAATCCAATTTCCTTTCGATACCCTTTACACACTACATTATGATTCACTACTATAACAATGCTTAAAATAAAAAAAAGGAAGTCCACGTTATTCAATCTCCATGTAGTTGGTTTAATATTCACCTTCGCATCTTTGAGCAGCTGCCAGTCAGGCCGGAAGAAGAACTGCAGTCCCTTGTCAGCACCTTCGAGGGTGAGGGACCGCGTGAGAAAGATGAATATTAATAGGAATGGGAGTGTGGCCGTGAGGTACCTGACGCGCGCCGATGATTTTATCGATTTCCAGATGGAGAAGTAGACGATCACCCAGGCACTGATCAGACAAGCGGCGAGTTCCCATCTCAGCATACCTGGTTCCTCAATGCCCGAGCTTATCTGCAGTACTTTGTTGCTGAAAGATGAGAAATGAGGGTGAGATTAGGTCTGTACTAGGTACTAGTTATAGATAGCATGGTTGTTTTAAACTAGTTCAACTAGAAATGTTAATAAATAGTTTGATAATTTTTCATTTAGTAATTTAACTTTAAATGGTCTTCATACCCTTCTAAGGGTCTTTCTAAGGGTCTTTCATCCCTACGTAGACAAAAAAAATGGGAAATCGAGCATTTTTTATATATCCTATCTCCCATCCACTTTTCATACAAAAAAAGCCCTATTCCTGTGCTTATAAAAAAAGTACTATGTTTAATAATAGAGAAATTTTTCTCTCTAGTTGCACAATGTATTATCCTTCTCCACTAAACTATAAAAAATTGTTTCTTAGTAAACTTAAAAAAAAAATCAATTTAATTAAACTTTTGCAGCATTTTAGTTTATTAAATTAATGTATTGATTAGAAAATTTTTATCACTACAATACATTATTTTATAATTTACGATATATCTGCAGAAGAAGTATCAATATAGGCAATCAAAACAAAGCAAGTTTAGATATGTCGGATTTGTCCAAAATATTAATTTTTTCTGCTATTGATCATGCAAAACCGTACATTCTCTACACTGATATGTCTAATATATAGATTAGATACTTTCATACATTACTAAGTATGCCGTTACTTACTAAACGAAAATGGATCCTAAGAATAACTTGACTTTTTAGCACTAAATTGCCGATCGAATTAGAGAGTAAACATAAGTCGACAAAGGAAACCAATAAAGCTTAATAATTACTCAAAAAACTCGGCTGCCGGTATTTTCGGATGCTTCGGCCTCGTGTTATTCGTCATGACGTCAGTCGACCAGCAATCCGGCGAGTTCCACTTGTTCCTACACCTGGACCATGGCTGTATGGGTCTGCAACCCGTGAAGAAGTAGTATATCGCGTATGCTATTATGACGTTGTGATAGGTCGACATCAGGAACGATATCACCACCGATGACAGACCAGCCCCTATTATACGCGATAGAAACAGAAAAAAAGAACAAATGAAGAACAATTCATCAGATATATAAATCATATGTATATATATGTGTACATTGCGCGGCAAAAGGTCAGCTCTACTATTTCAATTACCGCTTTTACCGGGGAATTCGCGCGCTGCTTCGGCATTGAGCGCCATGCTTAATGAATATATATGTATATATTTCTATATCGAATTATTTCAATATGTACAGGTCGCATCACACGTCTCTTCGTATTCATAAATATTACGGATTAAAAACGAAACAATCTTCTTTCTTTCCTTTTTTCCAGTGCCTAAAAATGTATCCCATATACGCCTGTATGATGCTTAAAGAATTATTGATCCGTAAATCAACTACGTTATCGTCGACGAGATATAAACATGGGAGAACAGTGGATTTATTTACGATCAATCATAAGCGGATTCGTTTGTTGAAAAAGATTTGAACGTTCTCTTCATAACCGCACGGAAAGTGATCTCATATACTGTTCTCTTACCTTTGAACAAAGGACATATCTGTCCTAACGCGCCGATCGGTCCACGACGTGTGAACTGTCCGATGCTAAGCTCCATATACAGCAGCGGCACTCCGCACACGATGAGTATTAAGAAATAAGGTATCAGGAATACACCTGAAACAACAAAACGAGCGTGTGTGTAAAATTAACGATAATTTCCAATCGACCATGATCAAACCGTCAAAATCGTCAGCTTCCTTTGTTCATAATATAAGCATACAGGGAAAAAAGTGCCTGCGATAAAGTCACTTTGCAACAGACGCCCGTCAACGTAGTCCAAATATTTGGCTACGTCACAGCGCGCGCGCGCGTTTCTCTTACACATTTTTTTTCTGTTAGAGCATCATTGCGATAAGAAGGTCTGTTTGCCAGTGTGCCGTCATCGTACCGGCACACTCCGGCATAATGTCATCATCATCATCTCATCTCCTGCCAACGTCTATAATACACATACGCGTCAATTTATGGCGGTTCTCTCTGCGACTTGCAAGTATATATATGCATGCTTTGTTGAGAGGGATATCGTTCAAGATCGTTATTCGAGGCGCGCGCGCGTTTTAGTATTTGCACAGCCTTATTATTTTTTTTTTCTTAGCATATACGCGTGTGTAGGATAATTAATGTGGCTTGGATAAGTGTAATTAACGAGGTACACGCGGGAGGGAAGGAGGTGCGGTACGAGGTTGTTGTTGGGTTTGGGAAGTGACAAAAGATTTTACGCGTATTGTACTTGGCTCTATTTAATTTTCGCAGGCAAGCTTCAAATTTTAGGTGGCGTAAGTGTGCTTCGTTTATTTTCTTTAATTTCCTATATTTATTTTTTGTTTTTTTTTTCATTTTAAACATATTGTAACTATGATATATAGGTACAAAATGAAGATTGTTCTGAAATATTTTCCAAACTTTGAATACAAAGACAGCTTCCATAACACTCTTTACCTCTATTAAATTTGTCCTAAACCGAAGGTCCTCAAAATCATCTGAAATATTCCACAGACCATTTACTTCGCTTATCAAAACTTCAAAATTAAAGAAAAAGAAAACACCTCATCATGCATAACATCCAAGAGGGATATACCTCCAAATCCATCTCACATAAAATTTCAATCATCCCCGTCTCAACTATACAACCCCTTACCCAATCTCCAATCCATCCATCTCTTTACCCACTAAACAATTATCACCCTAACCTCACACACATACACACTCACGCAATCCCATTAAAATCCCATTATTCGTCCGCTATATACATATATACATGCCACTTCCGCACGTCAAAAAAGCCTGCGCTTAAGTATATGCGCGAATCGAGTTACCCCCCGCTGAGCGTTGGCTGCACTTGGAACTTGATACATGACCCTGACGTGGCCTTCCGCCGTGGTATGCAACGCTCGGCGGAATCCGGATTAGCAGCGTTCGCGTTATATACCGGCTGGCGGCTGTGTATAATGAAAAATCGCCGATTAGTCGCTTGAGTTTCCCGCGCGCATACGCGCCTCGAGGTATAAAGTATCCGATTACGCGCGGGAAGTTCGGCAAAGCAAAGGTTTGACGTAATCGCGGATGGGGGAGATGAGGTTGAATGAGAGCGTTGTGATTTATTTTTTTTTTCGTGCCAGCCAAATTGGACATGACATCTCGTGTTTGGCAATTTACATGATCTATATGGACTGTCCAAGTTTTTTTCTTCCTAGGTGCGTAATACACTATTGTGTTGGCATACGGGGTTTCAGATGGTATCGGGCTTTTGTTTGTGGAGGATGGAATTGTTTCGATGTAAGCGTCAGTTTTAGGGGACAGAAAGGACGTGACAACTGTAGATTTTGCATGGATACAACGATGAGATATATCAACGAAAAAGAAGTGCTACGTCTCTACAAGATTTTGTATATTTTTATATTGATTTAACTTACATATAGTATACGCCATTACGTAAACAACGTAATGCACATTTCTTTATCAGATCTATATAATGTGGGATATGCGTATTTCGTAGTATATATATATAGAATTCGCAGAATTAAAGCCTTTGCTATATACATAAACTCAATAGATAATAGCAAAATTGAATGAAATCATAGACTTGTTTCAATGCTACATATATCCCCGCACGCATCTCCCGATGCTTTTATAATTTTTCATCATGCGCTCAATTAGAAGACAAAATGCGTGATTCGCGGTTGTTTACTCTCAATTGAGTATCCACGCGGTTTTATTAGAGACCGGGTAATTCAATCGGAACCTCGCGGTGGATATATATATATACTAACAGAGTGCTGTGAGCACTGATTCGACGTAACGACAAGAAAATGAATTTAAAGTTTTCAGCTTTTCAATGACAGTCATTATTCCATATCAATTTTCTCAATAACAAATTATTTTGCAAAAGGTCAGTTTTGCGTGCGAACTATCATCATATATATATACAACGATTACTGTGCAATGTACGTGCACTTTTGCATCGTATATGTATTTTTTTTTATAAATCTCTCGATACGAACCGAATGTAGATCTTTAAAATTATTTATAAAAATATTATTTATTCGAGTGTCAATAAAACCCGCTCCAAATACGCACGTCATTAACCCTATATAACACTATAACGCCGTCTTTAGTGACTCCTGCATATATACACGGCGTTATGCCACTTTGCTCGCAAGATATTCCCCCATTAACGGTTGCGCAATGCGCGCGGCTAACTTGTCTGATCGAATTACTGCAAGCGCGAGCGCGCGGGGTATATACTGCGTATCGTTGTATAATCTCGCGCGCCGGAAATTTGAATTTATCAATTATTCCTCCTGTCCAGACGGGTAATGAAATCTGCCGAGGTAGAGAGTTTAGAGCCCGCGTTGGCTGTCTGCTACGGTCAATTGTTGTCTATATATATATATATATATATATATATATATATGTATGCCATCGCGGAGGAGAGTGAGATAATGTGGTTGAAAGAGGCGCTGGACAGATGAGTTTGTACGCGGCATATGTAAATCGGCGCTGATTTGATGGTAGACGATGTTTTTTGAAATAATGGAATAATATTAATTATACGTGATGATTGATTTTGTGATTTGTTATTAAGAGATTTAAAGATCCTTGAAATTTTATTTTTTTTAGATCATAATCGTGTTTAGTTTGCACTTTTAATCAAACTAAACTTCCGCCTGAAGGAAGTTAAAGTAATTACAAACTGTTATATCATTCGTATACACATCGTTTTTTTCATAAATTAACAAATAAAAGAATACGTTTTAATTTAGATATAGAATGACTTGCTCTTGTTCATTTCATTTCAACGTTAATTTTGAAGAGTACATTCAGAAAAATATTTTTAAAAATAACGTTACATCCTCAGAAAATGACCAGTATTCACGGAATCTCAATAATTTATCAAAAAAACGACTATCCTAAAAAGCCATAGCTTCAACCCAACACTTAGCAAAGTTTCAGCAGCTCTGCATGGACCAGCTCGCACTGGAATATATCGACGTAGCTCGAGCTCGCTCGCGTGCAAATGTAAAAGCCATTAAGCCAGATGATGATGATGATGATCATCATCACCTGTCCTCGGTGCCCCGGGGGCGAAATTAAACGATCCTTCGCGCGTGTGAGCAAGCGAACATTAAACACACACACATCCCCGAATTGTCCTTGGTTAGCTCGTGCTAGGCAAAATCGCTTCTGATTACCATACAGTTTCGACCTATACGCGGTTTTAGAATCGGCTGATACGTGTGATGACTATTTTCATGTTTTTGTTTGGATTGTGGGTAGAATTGAGTAGTTGGCGAATATATACTGTTAGATTGATTTAGGATGCTAATCAAGATTATCGGAGAACATGGGTTGCTGGATGTTTGTGAATTTAAGGTACAAGGTTATGGTAGCTTGTTAGATTGTCTATACGTGGATGACATGTTTTAGGAATATCCGAGCGTTTATCTGATGCATATTCAAATTCTTTTACGAAACTAACTGTATGACGGCTACGTTTGTCAGCAAATTTTACTATAATTCATTGTATAATTGGCCTGTATCATAATTGTTAAAGGAAAATGCATCGCATTTAAAAAAAAAATAAGAAACTGAGGTAGTATAAAAAGGTACAGCCTTTCTATACAAAAGGTTTCAGTGACGAAATATCTGGAATTTCTCATATTCAATATATACAACTTCTGTGATTTCATCTGTAATAATATTGAACACTTTTCGCGCGTGCACGCGATTATTTACGTCACAACATTACTTTTCACAAATACGCGGTAGCTTCTTCGTGGGTATACGGCAATGCGACGAAGTTTTGATCAGAGCGCGAGACACGTTGAGCATTTCATCGAAGAACCGAGGTATGCGCGGTATTTTGATAGCTGAGAGAAAAGTAAATTTAGACAAATGCTCTTTGATATTCTTGGATAAGATACAAAAATTACTAGCCAGACTATATGTTTAACTTATTTTAAAAACTTTTGTAGTATCCTTGGCCATGAAGTTATAATCTCGGATAATAAGAGGCACTTCTGCAAATTGATTTTTATTTTACGTGTATAATTTGTCAACTTATCTCACAGCCGCTCGCCGAATTTCTCTTATTTAAATATTTAGTCTTTTGTATAGTTTTGACAGTCCAATATCTGTAATGTACACGGCTAAATATACACCTACCTACGCGTGCAAATGTACGAAAGTTTAATAGTTTTTTGTTCTTGACGCAAGCAAAGTCGGCGGAAGTTATCGAGCGGAATAGTTTGGCTTTGACGCACACCTTTATCACCGTCTTTATGATTTTTCGCATTGCACTGTGCTCGTATCACATTGACTCTCCGAAGGCATATCGTATGTTATCGGATATGTCGAATGGAAAAGTGTGTTATCCGCCGTGTATGTAAAGTACTAATAAACAATCAAGCAACCAAGTAATTTTTAACCAATTTCTGTATTTTTACACTTTTGTACCACTCAGCAATGTCCACATTCCGTAATTATTCATTCATTTGCTCGCTCATTCTGACCTCGCGTGAGCACTCAACTTCCTAAATTCATAAAAAAGAGAATGTGAAAATAAATCGACTACTCACCTCCGCCACTTTTGTAACACAGATAGGGAAACCTCCAGACGTTGCCGAGTCCGACGGAGTAACCAATACAGGCGAGGACGAACTGCACCTTATTCTCCCAGTGGGGTCGACGAGGCTGACGGTAATCGTCCTGGTCCTCCGCGTCGCCATCGTCGAAACTCGTGCATGTCGACATGTCGTCCTCTATGGGGCTGCTTATATGAGAAGATTGTTGTTCGTTAGGTTTTGGTTTTCGATTGGTGATATAGTTGGGGTTAATTAAGTATAGTGTGATTTTTTAAAGTAACACATAGAAATTTTTACTATAAAAAATAATAATTATTTGATATTGCATGCATGTCAATGCATGCTACTATACGTATTATAGTATTTTTTTATTATATCGCTTTTCTCAGTGGGTAGAAATTTAAAATGTTGCGGGTAAAAATGTAGAAAAATAAAATAAAATCATGATTTACTGGTAACAATAATTATAATATATTAAGTAATTTTTAGATCTGTGATAGCCTGACGCGTTTCTCATATTTCTTAATTCTTCATAAAACTTAAACAGTATTATTTACTTTTCCGTCACTCTTTAGGTTTTAAGCATAAAAAGAATGTTTAAGTAATTTTCTAAACTGGTACATAACGACATAATAACAACATTTGACTATGAATTTCAACACTAATTAGACTTTTTCACATTAAGATTGCTACTTTACTTAACGAAAATTTACAAACCGATAAGAAATATTACGACCTTTTCGCAAATTAAAGTTTGTTCCGAATACCATTAAACCTGGCTTCTAATTCCTGGAGTTAAATACTAAACTATTGGTACTATTCCAGAAATTTTTCAATACATGTAAACTATTTATCGTATTCAAATGATGCCATTAATAACACTTCATTCACCAGCACCCACACAGGGACACTAATGTCATTCATTTTATCATTGATTTTAATACCAGATTATAAATAAAATTCACTATACCCAACCATCCATCGCGATCATAATCCAGCCACTTCGATCTCCATCCATTATACACTCAATCAATCCCTAATGACTTTTTGTCCCCTGCCGTATATATATATATATATATATATATATATATATATATACCTCTCAGCCAATTAAACCGGATGAATCAGTCTCACATCTCATTAGCTCTCTCATATATTAAGAATCACCTCAGAACCCTCGCGAAATGAACGCTCGTCGCGACAATCCGACGACAAGCCGGAAGCTCGCTCGCTCGCTCGCGAATTGGACACCGCGAGTGAAACGGCTCCATCCTGCGCTGCGTTTTGCGCGCGCCGTGTCGCAATTACGCGTGTGTGCGGCTGACTAAGACTAAACACTAGAGGGAGAGAGAGAGAAGGAGATGAAGACCAGTATTATACTGGGAGAGAGAGAGAGAGAGAGAAAGAGAGGGACACTTACGCGGCGACGCTGGATCTCTGGATCTGTGGCGCGCGAATGAGGAAGCGCGTGCCAAGGACTTTGCCGTTCTTCATCTCTGTGCCTAAGTATGTATTCATGTGGGAGAGACAGAGAGAGAAAGAGTGTACGATCAGAGCATCCTGTGCGGAAGAGCTCAGGTCTTTCGGAAATTTGCCCGATGCGATGTCTTGTTTCTTTATATTTTTTGTCTTCTTCTCACGCAGACGACGGTGTTTTTACTTGGCACTTGTATACGTACAGGAAGACAATATCTTCGCGGCGTAATAATTATAGACGCGAGCAGTATGTGAAACACTTTTTTTCGAGAATTTTAAAAATATACAATACGCCACTACTCGCTGTCGAATTGTCACAATGGGAAACTAGGCCACGTATACAGGTTCCTCTCTGTCAACGCTTATAGCACTCGTCTACACTGTCGCGCCTATATGTACCGACTACCTCGTTTCGGTTCCAGATTCCCACCTTTAAAGCATGAATTTTACACAAGTGAGGACAAGAAAAAAAGAAATAAACGAAGAAGAGCTGAAAACAAGAGCATCCGCGGTGAAAAAGAAAAAGAAAACACAACGAGATTTACTAGTGTCGTGCGTCACAGACACGATACACATGAAATTCTCGTATAGTAGTGGAGGCTCGAGTGTGCGATCGCGGTTAGCGAGGAGTAAAAAAAGATCGCGGACACGATGATGGAAACCAAACAATGACCAGTGCAATGTGCGCTAGGAATTATCGGGTGGATACGCGGGCGTTGAGACATGCGCGTGGTGGCGCGATGTAGGTTGAAAACATCGAGAGTAAATATGATGAATTGGGAGATTAGGTTGTTGAGGGAAGCGCGGGTGAATTGTGTTAATGAGTCGTACAAGAACAAGATTTGGATATTTAGTGTGGCAGTGAAACATGGAGCTGATCTCAGGAGATACTTACTAGGAGAGGGTCAAACCTATGGGTCATGGGTTCGGTTGATAAGGGGGATAAATTTTTAGATGTAGAAATATGAAGAATGCTGCATTATTAAATCCTAACGCTGAAAAAAAGTTTTATTTATTGACATTTTTAGCTATATTTTGAAAAAAAGTCTTGAAAGAAGCCTCTTCATAAAAAGCAAAGAATAAAACTAAAAGCAAAGAGTTTTCATTCACTTTTTCAAGAATTAAAAAATATTGTTTCCTTCCAAAGTTATAAAACTTTAAAATTAAGCATCAAAAATGCACTAAAATGTACAAGCAATTTAACAGTGGATTTTAAAAGGTTAAACACTTATATAACTTTTGAAAGAATCAACATTTTTTAACTCTCGGAAAAGTGACAGAAAACTTACTTCTTCTAATTTTATTTTCTATTGTTTAAATAATATTTAAGATTTTTTAAACCTAAATGGTTGCCATTTTAAGAAGAATTATTTTTTCAAAATAAAGCTAAAAATGTCAGTAACCTCAATTGTTTTGTACGTTAAGGTCTAATAATTACCCCAAAGTTACAACTGTATATTTTTTTATTTATATAAGATCGACGTAAATTTTTCTACTCCGCTTATCGCGAAATAAATGGTACACCTATCATACTAAAAATAAATGACTCGACAAAACAACGACCTAAATGCACACAAAAAGCTTAAAAATATTGTCTCTCGTAGCTCTGTATGTTAAAACCCGCGGCTTGCAAGCTCGCGCTAAACTATCCACCTTCTCCCCCTTTCAATTACCATCTATACACTCGTTGCGACGAATATTACCATCAGTTTCGAAGGCCACACGTGCATACAAAAGAATCCCGCGTGTGTCGCGACAGTCAGACGGATCGTTCACTTTTTTTGCCAAACTTTTTTTGCCAATAATAGTCCGATCTCTTGGACGCTGAGAGTCAGCGAACAGCTGTGTTGTGTCGCGGAGTGTTCGAAAATTTTCACAAGATCAGGCGGCGCCAAGAGACAAAAGATTTTGAAACCTCGCCCGCCAAATATAAACGTTCCTCGAAAGTTTTCTACGCGCGTGCTTGATTCTACAATTATGATGTATACCTACGTCGACTAGATTTTTGCAGACCTGTATTAACCTTTTTTTATTATTATTTTTTGTCTTTTTCCTTAAATTTTTTGTTTTCTACTTTTTGATCTAATTTAATCGGACCTGTAACGAATACATATACGTAGAGATTTCAATCAAAACATTGGTGGCCAGCCAGCGAGATATTTAGACGCGGAAATAACGTTTCGTGTACGCGATAACAGATATAATTTGCGAAACACGAGAAGCTGGGAAGTATAATTTATCGGAGTTGGCGAATACTTCGTACAATGCAGTTTTTACGGGCCTGCTATACCGTCACTAGTATTCGGGTGTTAATTTATTAAGCGAGGATATGTTTCATAAGTATACTGGTGTTTTAATTACGGGTATGCTAATATAATTAATACGTAGTAATTTGATATAGCAATATGTACGAAAATTTATTATTCTCATAAAGAATGGTTCTTCTATTGTGAAAATTCGTTCATATCATTTTATACCGTGTACATGAATCCATCATCCGATATAAGCGTAAAAACTACATCTTCCAATCACTTGATATTCTACCTATCGCGAATTTGAAAATCAAATGATTTCTCTCTCTCTCTCTCTTCCTCGGTCCATCACCTCGAACCATGACAATCTCACCTCATCCACGCCCACACACTCAACATGCCAATCGAACGTCCCCCAAGGTCGTATACTCAGCCGACAAAGTTCCTTCACCTTCTCCCCTCTCTATCTCTCTTTCTCTCTTACATACTCTTCCGAAAAAAGAAACCGTGCAGCGCAGTATTATACTCACGCATCCCACCGGACGACTTCGCGCGCACGCCCCGCGGGAGACGTATATAATAATCGTTCAACCAACTACACTCGACAAGAGAACGAGAAGGAAGAAAAAAAAACGTCGAAGAGGGGAAAAGCGCGCTTTATTCGCGTATACCGCGCGCGGGCGCGGACACTGACCCGCGCGTCCGAATGGAATCACGTAAGATCTGGAGCATCACAAACATGTCGTGAGCTGCGCGTAGCTCTCGTGGATAAATCGTCGTTTAGGTCGTTGAGCTTGACGTGTAAGAGCGAAGGAGAGAAAGAAACGTGGAAATTGTGATGTGTATAACGATGTATGTATGTATAGGCACGTACGCGCGCGCGCTCGATTCCTGTGAGTCAATAGCCGCGGCGGTGTTGTGTAGAGAGAGAGAGAGAGATGCCGCGGCGACAACGGAAGAGGATAGATCTCGGCTTGATTGATGTGTGATTTTTTTTGTTTTTTACGAGAAATCGTCGGGATGTTGGGACAATTTTTTGCGCGATGTATATAGAGGGAATGTATTAAGGTGAAATTAAACTCTGTTGAGTAGTGGAAAAGACGAAGCTTTTTATCGGAATAAAGAACAAAGATGACACGCTCGAGCGGCAGATCAGTAACCGGCAGCTGTGGCAAATCACTCTTATATGTTTAAGAGAGAGAAAAAATATGAGTGTCGCGT
This sequence comes from Torymus tubicola, assembly GCA_035583055.1. Classification (NCBI taxonomy): domain Eukaryota; kingdom Metazoa; phylum Arthropoda; class Insecta; order Hymenoptera; family Torymidae; genus Torymus; species Torymus tubicola. Next base: position 11,704,413 of record JAWWEQ010000001.1, read on the forward strand.
GATAAACCATCGGGAGCTGGAGAGTTACGAAACACCGGAGCACACGCGCTCCGTTCTGACTTTTGTGCGGTGTATTTTCAATTAGATGAATTTTCTTGAAGAGGATTTACGGAAGTGGATTTAAGCGTTACACAAATTGGTTGCCGCTATATCGATGTTTTTTTTTTAAGGAAAATATAGCACATTATTGCATAACAGATTAGCATTACTTAGAGTCAACCGAGGGTCTAATAAATCGTGAAAATACAAAACAGGATATTTTTTTGTTTTACCGCGGAAAATCGTGGATTTTAGATATGCGATGAGTTTCGCGAAAAGAATGGTTCCGGGTATTGTTGGCATTATTAAAATAAACATTAAGAACGTCGTGTCTAACACCGGCGACGCGCCCTGGAAATAAACATCGATGACGCATGCATGAATATATCTATAACGTACAGCTCGACACTCAATCATTTCTTAAATTTAAAAAACAAGACTAATTCGTTCTATATTATACGTTTATTTTTTAAAGTAATTTTAAAGGTTGGTTCAAACTGACGTTGATGCGATAAGAAGCCTACCAAATCTGCGTGGTTGTTTCTTTAATCAATGAATAATCGATAATAAGTGAGCCATAGAACATTTTAATTAGTTTAGTATATACCTACGTATACATTTTAATGGTTTTATTAACTTTTTATTAACTGATACGAATAAATTACTGTACTTAAATGTTTATAATCTTAAGTATCTCGATGATTTAGTTTTTATTCTATATATATACGAACAATGCATTTTTGTCATCGATTAGTTCACACATCTTTCTCGCGACACCATAACACCAAATAACCACGATAAAATAAAAACAATAAAAACTTACGTAGGCGGGTGTACCATGTTGAGAAGTTCGGACGGCGAGGTAGGCACCCTGCGTATCGTCAGCTTCCTGCCGTCCGACGAGCCCATGCCGATCGAGGCGAGAGAGCGTATGGAGACGGAATCCGGGGGATGATATGGCCGGCCGGCCATCCCTTGGCCGTTCTCCGGGAACAGGATTGAACCCCAGCTGTTGTTGCAAGCGTTCGGTGGGTATAGCTGCTGGAGCTGCAGCTGATGCTGTGTGGGGTAAGATATTGTTATAAAGGATTATATGTCGCATTGTATAAGGTAGTCTGAGCGATTATGGGGGTGGTAAGAGTAAATCTTTTTTTTTCTTAAGATAGGGTTATTGGTATTTATAATTAAGACATATTGTATTAAGTGAAATAACTGATTTAGCGAAAACCTGAAAAAGGAAAAAGTAAGGTTTGTTTGTACTAATTGATTTTACTACTGCATTTGAAAAGTTAAAACTTACTCACTGGAGAAAAAAAGGAATGTCGGTTGAAAAAGTTCTTTCAAAACTGAAAAACTCGAGAACAAACCACTTTAACGTATATGAAAAACTGCTTTTCTTTAATGATACTTTACCGATATTGTTATGTAATTAAAATGAATTTAGTATTCTAATCTTTAATCAGCTGTGAGAATAGTCGCATTAGTTACGTATTTTTTCTGTATTTAAAAAGAATTGCATAAATACAGAATTAATAAAAATTAAGGTAAGTTTCAAATTCAATGCTAAACAATGTACTAATCGCTCAGACTATCTTAATATTACGATAACGTGGTATTTGAAAAGTAAATAAAAAAAGAAAGGAAGTTATTAATTCTTTAGTTAAGAAACATTTTCATTGTCAAATGTTTGAGTTGATAAAAATTCTATTCTCTAGCGATGTAGAGATGTACCTTAGTTTGAAATAATCACTAAATATGAGAATGATGTAACGACAACAAGTGACACATATTTTTCAACACTAGTTTTATCAGATATCATTTTCACTAAACACTCGCTACACTTGTTTGATATTTCGCACCACTTTTCTGACGCACTAATATAACTTTAACGAAAAAATCGAAAAGATTGGATCACTTCGGCGTTCACGATGTTCTCAAGTGCACTATACACTTGTTACTAATCGTCACAGCATAAGCTTATACCTTTATCTTAGAAATTTACAATTTTTCTTTAACGGCTTAGTTTAATGCCAAGTGTGAAATACATAAGTCTATAAGCAAATATTGAATCATTATTTTATGGTACATTAGAAATCTAAAATATGACGCATCACATGACTGTTCTCGAGTTGAATTATGATAAGTGAGAAATTCCACTAAAATTTTAAAATCTTTGAAAAAAAAGAAAAAATTTGTATTTAAAAAGAAACACGAAGCAACTATTTATTACGCTACTGCTGTGTATTTACGAATGCTTTGATTTAAGTGCGACGATATCAACAGGTGTTCGCTGGAATTATTACTCGCGTATCTCACGAAACAGTAAAATTCGTTATATACGCACTTACACCCACTGTTCCTCTCCAGTTACAGAACCAATCAACACAAGTATTTCCTTTCTTTTGTTATTCAAACTAAGGCACATCTGTACACTTCTCCATACTGATATTTCGACCTCTTCGTGCGCCGGGAACGCGAGCAAAGATTACACACACGAGAATCGCGCAAATGTATTCACGAGCCATAATCACGAGCACATATATTACACACACGCGTGTGTATACGTCACACTCCAGCTGTCTGTCAAAGCGGCGCACCGACAAAAAAGAATAAAGACGCGGCGGTAAATTCAAACTATATATGTGCAACAATATGTTTATATACCTCGACAGCATCGTTCTCGCGAAATTTCACGTGTTTCTTAAACGTCTCGACCGCTTGGACGTTCATTCTACTCGGCGGTCAAACTACTTCTATCGGTTACGATTCGCGAGACCGATCAAAAAAAAAATGAACCGCCTCGTCGTGTCGATCCATTATCAATGAAAAATCCCGATAAAAACGGCGATCATCAGTCGACGATAACACAATAGCCGACCGAAACCACGAGTAAAAAACAAAACAAGCTGATAATAACAACATCAGCATTACTACACGCGTAACCAACACACTGGTAAACAAAAAAAATAAAAATTAGCCCCTCGTGTCTCCCGAACCTCAATAGCAACAACTCCTCGTCTTCTTGTTCCTCCTCTGTGTGAGCTTATCTATTACTCTCTATTTCTCTCTCACACACGCACTAGCACACACGCGAGTCGACGGTCAGTAACAGACTCATGCGCTTGTTCTCGTACCGGGTAGCAGTGGTGCTCGTCGCTAGCCGAGCTGGACTTGAGCGAGCGCATGCTGGGGTGTCGGCTACAATGCCTCGACGCGCCGGCGCTCGCTGGCTGCTGCTGCTGCTGCTGCTCCGCGGCAGTGACTGCACGATTTGTCGCACGTTGCTGCTGCTGCTGCTGCTGCTGATGATGATGATGATGATTGTGCGGTGCAGCCGCCGCCGCTGCTGTTGCATCCAAGGGCCTCCGCGAGGTGGCTGATGTGATACGATGAGGGACACATGGTTGGACCACGATACCAGTTAATGGAGATTTCTCGTGGAAGCTGTCTACACTGTCGTGTAAGCTACTGGCGATGCTACGTTTTGATGCGAGTGGACTGTTACGACGACTGCAACCGCTACTGCCACGACGGAGACTTGGTGAAGGACGGATCGCTGAGGTTGACGTGGAGATTGAGTCTGCTGAGAGGAGACGACCACGTTCCTCGTAGGTTGTGGAGTCGGAGTCTTCCGCGTGGCTGCTCGCGACGCTCAGGGCACTGTAGGTAGAGAGGGGTACTGATGATTTTCTTTTTTTTTTGGAGAGTATGACAGATGTTGCGTTCTTTTAATGATTGCGAAGGGATTTTTTATAAAAAGAGATATATTTTGTTTAAGTGTAGTGGTAATTGTTGTAAAAATCGTTAAAAATTAGTATATATAGTGACACATATTTTTATCGGGCTAAGAGATAGTATATATATTTGTAAATAGCTTTTAAAATGTAAATCCGAAATTTTTTTAATCATTTGAGAGTGTTTAAAACATAAAGATTTTAAGAGTTTTTTTCGAATCTGAATAATCCATAGTATTTTCTCGTAGCTCTGTAATGTTCAAATGCGTTATCAGCCTTTTTGGTTTTAAAAAAAAGCTTTTATTTTATAACAATAAAAATATTATTTCATGAAATTTAAAAGTCAATCGCCAGCATAAGCTTAACTCTAGTAGTCTTATAATATTAATCAATTATCGCATGCGCAAAAAACGAACGATGTTTCTCATCTTTCATTGATATTAATGGTAATTTTTTTGTTGTATAAATTAGAGAAATTCTTCTTTTTTTATAAAGAAAACATTGGCAGTGAATGCATTTTTCCTTAATATATATATGATTAAAATCGGTAAGAACTTTTTAACGTGTGCTTGATGAAGACATTAAACTCTTAACTTATTAAGCTCTTTAAGTTTTAACATCAACGTATTCGACTAAAATAGAATTGTATGATAAGAATTTTTATTTGCTGAAATGATTGACTCACTTTTAAGAAATGTTCGCCACATGTGTCACCAGATCATAATTAACATTTAGAAAGTAATGTTTTCAGTCTCGTCTACTTTAACTTTAACCAATTGTGCAATTGATATTTTTTCCTTATATCAAATTTCTCACAAGTAATCTTCAAGAATTATTCAAGAAAGTCATCGTAACAAAAAAAAAAATTTTTCACGAACAGCAGCACGCATTTAATATCACGCGCACAATACAATAAATCAGTTCACACGCACATATACATATATATGTAGCGTTTAACAACAAGCAACCATATTCACTCACTATATATACGCGGCGTTCTCCGGTGTACACTGATACGGCGACCTTGGCCTGACATTATCATCTCACTCTATTTCAGCGTATAGAACTAGAACCGCGTGATAAAAATTCCGGTATCGTGACCGACCGCATATAGAGCGGCAACTGCGCGACCGTCGTCATATATATATATATATATATATCGTACTTCCGCAGAGCAATAACTAATCTAACGTGCGCTCATTGCATTACATAACACGTATAATCCATCCACCTACCTGTTCGGACAGTCGTTGTCCAGGTCATCCGAGCTATCCTCTTCGATCATCGTGCTCATCTTCCTTTGGTGGCTGTTAGGTTTAACTGTTGGGGCTGGTGGTACAATTCGAGGTGGCACGTGATGGTGTACAGATGGTTGCTGGACTGCATTTTGAGGTTTAGAAGCGCCATTGACAGCAAGAGATTTCGCTGTAGGTTTAGGGGGTATAACTGGGGGTGAAGAGCGCGGCGGCGAGGGTGGCGGCGACGTCGGCACGACGTCGGGCGGCCCGACGACGACGACGTCTGGATTCTTCGTTACCGGCTCGTCGGGCTCGTGGGGCGGTATTGCGGATTCCATAATAACATGACGCGTCGACACCTGGAATTTCAAGAAGACAGAGATGGTGAGATAAGTGGATGATATAATATGTGCCGATAAAACAAGAAAGTTTTCTTTTTTATATGAAAATGTTTATTGATGGTTGGCAGGAAAAGTGAGATACAGTTTCACATAGTTTGCAGAAATTCGATTTCTTACCATAGGATGGTTGCTGAGAATCATTTTTTAAACACAAATTCAGCACTGATAAGATTCGACTGCAACGCTTATTACCACTTACTTTGGAAGATTTTTTTATCAATGAGTGAAAGTTAAATGCAATGTCTGTATTGTTCAGTTGTAATTTTTTTTTCTGAGGTAATTTTGGTTGTACTAATAGTAAGTAAAAAATGTAAAAGATAAAAAATACGGAACAAGGATCGATGCACATTTAAGCAAGGACAAAATACGAATGATATATGTAATAGGAAAAGTGTTCGTATATCACGTGTGAACCGCGGAACTTGTGGAATTATTGTTATGAAAAGTACGTCATTACCTGCTACTATCGATTCCTCAAACATTTATAGCTTGTAACTGATAAATATATATCAATGAGGTGTATTTAAGTACGATGTTCTATAAAAATAAGTCTTGATCTCGTTCTCAGCGTTTATTTTTAGCCAACAAGGAAGTAGTCATAGTTTCGTTATTTAAGTAGGACAAGCCCAGTATGTCACGACAAATATACAATATTACTAAAAATTATTTTTGTAAAATATGAAAATTCGTTTTTGACTGATTTATGTGTATATGTTTTCTTCTAAATTTAATTTATTTCATTCGCTAAATTGCTTGAAAATAGTTAACAATTATGTATAATTATTACCACATTTATTTCAAATTGTTTTATTTATAAATATACAATATCATTCATTGTAATATATTGTAAAATTTCCTCTAAAGTATGATTGTATTTTCTGGGAGCTTACACTCCGTGTGTTAAACTTTTAATTTTTGCTAAACTTTTTCTAATTCTTACTTTCAAACTTGCAAATTTACAAAACAATACTACGGAAATTTTCCTTTCACTCTTGACAATGCAAATCAGCAACAAAAAATTTTCCAAACTCGAAAATGACGTAAACCTGTTGCAAAAAAAAGCTCTACGTCACTATGCTACATCTCGCTATGAGAATTCCCCAGAACATTTATCACCTTTATCTCTTCACTATACGAATTCGTGTAAACAAACATACTACGTTGCAAGAGCAACAAACATTAATCAATCATAAATAAAACATCGACAGCTCCGAAGACAATAATTTCACGAAATTACACATATCATACACCGACACACACACACAACATATACTTCGTCGATAAAACCTATCATTTATATACAGTGTTATAACACTATATATATGTTACCACTGTTACAGCGCGTCTTCTCGCGCGCGCGCCTATATATGCACAAATTACATAATGAATTGATCTATTTGTCTTAATTGACGGAGATGACGAGGCGGCGGCACGGCGCGAAACCGACGCCGTGTGTGTTTATAAGGCGAGCGCAAATTGGCTATAAACGCAAAGTTGAGCAAATAACAGCTACGAGTATTGGTGTGAGAAAGAGAGAGAGAGGTTTGAGTCATCATCGGTGAGCATCGATACCTCATCGATATGCGGCCGATTAAATGGTATATGGTTGATCGCGAGTGTGACTATAATGCGTAGTGAGATAATGAAGGATGATCAAGAGGAGTGTAAATTGTATGTTATAACGAAAATAGAGAATTTAGGCGAGTTGATATGATAATATTTCTAGCTTGGTAGAGAATTCTAACTTCGTCATTTTTAAGCTGCTTAATAGGCGGTTTCTATTGGAAATAATTGTAAAATGATTCCACATATATCAGCCCGTCTAATATGGAATCAGTCTAGTTTGCATTTTTAACTAGCTGTCCAATAAAAGTTACTGAAAAGCTGAATACTACAATCGAATCTATTTTTGATGTAATTTTATGCAACAAAACGTTATATATCTCTGTGTAGGAATAATGAACGTATATAGCATTGAAATAAAAAAAAAAATTTGATTTCACAGTAATGATGTAAAACTTCGGGCTCATTTAGCAAAACGCTTTTTCCGGTGATTTTCTCGCGCATTTAGGAGCAAAAAATAGCCATCTCTGTTTTAATTTTTCAAAAATGTCTGTAGCAAACTAGCACGTAATTGCAGTCATTGTGAGGCGAGAAACAAAGCTCTGCGAAAAAAAAATCAGTATAGACGTAAAGTTTGTGAAAATAAAAAATCTATTATGACATAAATTCTAAAAATGTTTATGAAAACAACAGGTTTTTAATTCTTAATCGATTTTTAATAGATATATGTCGTACTATATTTTAGGCCATGATTAGAAACTTGTTAACGTGGGCGCTTAAAAACACTTTAATCTCTAATTATAAGTAGTAAGAGAATCGTCAGCTGTGGTTCGATTTAATGGCACTCTTCTCGATTGTATTACATGTTAAATAACGATATACTCTCGCGAAAAATTACGTCGCCATTAACATACCACACATCACCATCCAGCGAGAATATCTAAACTTCTAATCTCATCGACATATCGATGGTCACCGATCCTCTTCTCGAATTCAAGGACACTATTGCCACTGAGTTATCACATTTTCCCTCCAAAAAAAAAGAGAACACGTGATCAACACTAGACTTCAATCTAAAGGCCGTTCGCGCGCGAGCTTCAACGCTTATCACCCGGCAGGATCTTATCGCGCGCGATTCCGCGCGAAGATTGTTTTTCTACGTTACGACACACACACGCGCGATACCGTAAAAATGGTGACCCATTTCTCGTCAACGTCGTCCCCTTCAAAAAAGATTTACGCCTGCTTCAAGATTCAAGGTAGGTAAACTCGTATACGTTACTGTCGCGACGACCGGGTGGAGCTGTGGCACAGGTTTTTTTTTGTTTTCGAGTGGGGGGCAATTAAACCGAAGCGTCATAATTTTCGGTCTTATCGGAAAAAGAACAGCGCTTTGAGGTATTTAAAGGGTCGTATTTTTACGTCAAGACTCGTTAGCGGCCAAGGTAACGGGAGATTTTTCTTCTTTTATTTTTTGGTTAAGAAACGGTATAGTAACGAAATAATTAATGGTTTTCGGTGTTCTTTATTCACACTATATATATTCGTAATTTTTATTGTACGAATAAAAGAAAAAAAATTGTTTGAACGATAATCTTTCGAGTTTAACATTAATTACAAATTGGAATTACATATGTGGAATGAGGAAAAGTAAATATCTTATCTATACGTTTATTAAGATTAATTAAATGAGATTCAACGTAAACATTTTCATTGCTTGTGACGAGTTCGACTGCGTAACAGCCATTTAATAAATTATTATAAGTATATATTGAAAATTCAAGTTCACGTGTAACACGGTACTCGAAAGAAATCGTCAAATAAATCCAGTCATATTCCAAACCAAATAAATTCATCTTAAATAGAGCTCTCAATTGGCAAGACCCTTTTTAGTTTCACTTTCGAAAGATAGGTCAATTTGACACGTGCACCAATCGCTTTTCGCTCTCTAGCAATCGCTAAATGCTTACCAGCTTCGACTATCGTGTTAGCACCGTTAGTAATAAAGACGCGATAATACACGTTAAGTCGTCTCTCGTTAGCGGGCGAATTCTCGCGTGTAAACGAGGAGTTAACATATACCACACCGATTGCTTATTCCGCGTGGAAGAAAGTGCAAAGTACTCTGGTTTATTGTCTCTACACGAAGAAGCCAATTTTATGCCAGCGAACAAGTTTTTTTGTTTTGCGTGCGTAGGTATAATATTTGTGTGAATGTGACATAAGTTGTACGCGGAAAGTAATTTTCGTTGTAAAATTAGCGGTGTAATTAGCGAAAGAGTCAACTGTATTAAACTGTGCAAGAAAGAAGTTCTTAGTTATATAGCTAGTATAGCTAGTAAGCAAATAAGCATTGCAGTAAAAGAAAGGTTGTAACCTCACTACCGGATAAGTGATCGTATAATGAACGAATGAAATCTATTTTAATGTTTTTGATATACAATATTGACTATGTATACTCTTGTTATTGCACGTATTGCGATAATAAGTGGAGGTTTTTTTGTAAGCTCGAACTCATAAAATGTTTTTAATACGTTATTTCATATCAGGATTTCTTACAGGAAAAGTATACTAAAATTACTGTTGCACGTAATAAATAAATTAAGATAAATATAATTATCCAAATATCAGTAATACTGCAACGTAGCCAAAATTTTAATATTCAACTATATCTACAAGGTAAAAAAGCGTGAAGTTTTCTAAAGAGGTGATCGAAATTAAATACTGAGCGGTATTTAACTCCATTCTTTTCTATCTTACAATGGTGAAGTACTAAGGACAATTTAGCAAAGTTAGTCATCCACAATCATTAATTATTATTGTTCTCGCATCGAATGCATATCAAAGCAGACTAATATTAGCACGAGTTCGTATGGACGAGAAGTTTCCATTGTTGGAGGTCAATGAAATTTTTTATCAAATCATACTTATTTTCAACTCCTACTGACATTTCTCTCACAACATTCAGCACTACTTTTTTATAATCAGCATATTTTTCGTAACTTTACGTATTCGTATGTGGAAGTAAACTATTGCGAACTTCATCTTGATACTAAAAATTACACTTCACTTTAGCATACTCCAAATACGCCATACTAACAAAAAATTCCACCTCGCAGTTCTAAGCCCACGTGAAATTTACCTCGCACCGGTCTCAGACCGTGAGTTAACGAGACGGAACACGTGTAAGGTGCGCATATAATCGTGTATCAATACCGTGTATATACGCACGACGCATAATAACACGTGTGATATAGACACATACTTGGGGTCCCCCCCCCCCCCCACGCACACACATATATATACACAACGAACGCTTTGAATTATAATGTGTCAGTGGCTGAGTGTAGTGTATATACGTATAGATTGCACGGGAATTTTTCCGCACGTACGGATGTGTATATTATGGGGAAAGTCCCTGTTCTGTTGGTGTACAGGTAGGTGGTGGTCGGTTGGCGTAAGGTCGTGGCTGTATTGAATCATGGAGCGGTTTGAGGCTGCTGTTCTTGTTTTAAATATCTTCTATCTGTCAGAATGAATCTTTGGTATTGATGATTACGAGGCGACCGATCAAAAGTTTTAGAGGTATCGGGAATAGCACGTTTCATTTTTTGAGCGTGTGCATTTTAATTTTTTTATGTTATAATCAATATAATTTTTCTTGAAAGTTATTGAAATAACCTGCATTTTAATTTTTTTAATGTTTAAAGTATTTTTACTCTAACATTTTTTATTATAAAGTGTTCGGGCCGTTTAGTAGTTAGTATTAGTTTAGATTCTAGTCCTCGTTCGAACGATAATAAATAATTCAATTACTTTTTTTCGATCGAGACGCTACAATAACAGTGCGGCCGGCCGCGGATTAATTTGAACAATGTTTTACCCGTGGAAAATCTTGTCGCGCTTCCGTAGATTTTTAAATTTGTAATTCAGTTGACTCTGAGCGTGGAGTCAAGTCGCAAGCGAAATACATTTCAATAAACGAATACAGTACTAGCAACTGTTCGTGAAGTTTTTTATTTTATTTAAAGAATGTGTTTTATTGCTCTTCAATTAATTTCTCAAAAACTATTTGATTTATTGACTCAAATATCAAAAAGTTATTACGTTTATTGAAACCAATATTGAGCTTAAATTTCAAGAGATTATTTTCATTTGTTTTTCAGCCAAAATACTATATCAATAGCAGGATTAAAAATTATACGATCCTCTTTAAATTTTGTACAATGATGTTTTTTTATATCTTCAAACTGCGAGATCGCTGTCTAAAAGAACCGATTGTCACGATGATGAATATTTGAGTCAAAACATTTTTTTAAAAATGTTTTCGAATAGCATTTTCTAATAGAATATTTAATATATCGACTCTACATTTTAACCACTTATTACATTTATGGAGGACAATAATATGTTGAAACTGTAAGATATTATCTTAATTTATTTTTGAAAAAAAATCATTTTGATCTATAAAGTATTTTAATTGATAGATTTTTTACTCGTCTGAAATTTACAAGATAGTAGATAATAATTTATATAAAAACCCAGATGTTTACGAAAAATGAATATAAAATATTTCAAATAAAAATAACAGCAATAGAACTGTTTACGAATGAACGTATATGCGAAAACGAGACACTTTAGAACTTCTTTTTAGATCTAAAGAATGCTGAAAATCGTGCATGTGTTACAAACAAGTTATTTTGTACCTAATAAAAATTTATAATTTCTTTTTGTTATAGGATTTGGACGGCTCCAGGGTTGATGTCCAGGACATGGCAATAGTCTGCGGAAATTGTGAAATGGTAAAAACGTAGTCGTCGATAAGGGATCAATCAGAATGGATGAGTGAGTATTATATTGTATGTATGCGTGTTACGAATGAACGTATAAGAAAATTTATATTGTTAGGGTTTGTCAGCAAGAAGAAATAAAAAGGGATAATTAAGACTTCGAGAGTCTGTGCAATCAACTCTACTCCTCGCAAGTAAAAGTTGATTGCAGAAAAGGGTATGAGGGTAGAGTGTCTTATTCGCAAATAACACAACAAAGTATAGACATAATTTTATAAATAATTTACAATATCGAATAAAATGTTAAAGTTTTAATCTTTTGATATGATTATATAAATAAAGTTTTACCAGGAACATCCTCCCATCAAATACAACTTTAACAAGCCACAACTATCGAATGACATGCTTTGAAAATACTTAGAAAACGTCGAAAGCTTAGCATTTACCCTATAACAAATTACAATGATGCATGTGTGTGTATGTGGGTACGACGATTCAACTGGAGGCCTATTACGCGCTTAATGAGGTGAAATCGTGTATAAGGAAGCAACGACGCGTGCGATACAAACGCACATCATCAAAGGGATTCCGAGAGATAGAAGGAAAGAGAGGAGAGAGAGATATATAGCGTGCACATAGGGACAGGAAGAGTGTCACTTAAGCCAAAGTCGGACTGTCTCACATTTCTAAGCGTCTTAATCTTTATCTCTTAGCTCAATTTTGGGGACAATTAGAGATAGCCGCGGCGCGTGTGCATCTCCGGATTAACGTATATCTAATGCGAGCTATATTATACAATAGAAAGTATACGAAAAATTGCTATGTCTTATATAATAATGCTCGTTTGTCGTTCATCATCCCAGGATATTTTCTCAAAAACCATAATGACTTCCAGACGATCGATCAATATATCCAGAGAGTTAATATATACAGAAATTAAAAGGCATGAATAATAGTAGTGTCAAAATATTTATACAATCGCGTGGTATGTGTACGTTTACTGCGCTCATCAGCAATGCATTAAAACCGTCCGAACGTTATATATCCAGCACGCGCGCGAGTATTTATACATATGTGTGCGATAAACACTTTTATTATGAAAGTTATTGCTGTAATAAATATCCCGGTATATATTTACACCGGGTAATCTGTCACTTTATCCGCAAGCACACACGCTTTTTGATCACTCCGCCGTCTCCACCCGCGCTTTATGAATTTTTCTTCTTTCATACTTTTTCATATATACGCGATCTTGGCGTGACCAGCGTTTCGTTTTACCGTTGTTCTTTGTCTCTCACGAAATCTTTAAATAAATTCGCACACGTGCAGGGTCTCGTATACGTGTGCATTTCTGTATTGGTTATAGTTATACGTCTTCTTTTCTAACTATTCGTTGTCGAAATTTTAAGTATAACAAATTAATGATACTTCAAGTCAAGAAAATAACCCCAACTTTGCGCCTGTGCGACTATACCGCGATCTACACTCTTTCTCTCTCTCACGCAACAACTTACGCACACTCTTATATATATATACACTTGTATACGCGCATAACGTAATTCTTCCAGCACGTCGTGAGTTCCTCTCGCGTCTTTGCTTTAACGGCTCTCCTCTCTTCAATGGTGCACGCCCACATTTTTTTGTATCCGTTTAAAATATTTACCGTTTTTTCTCAAAATTGACGTCTCGCAAATATGAAGTTTCGAACGTCGGGTACGAAGCGCGTGCGAGTTTATTAATGAAGTATATATATACAGCGTCTGCGTGCCGGCGTCGGTGATCGCAAGGCTATTAATAGCTGCGAGCTGGATTATTCGCGTAGCTATATTATACATATATATATACCGCCAACTGTGATGGGCAACAAAGCGAATTTTGATAAACGTCGAGTGCAGCGCGTGGTTTTACAATTTCATTTTTTGCAATGCACGTGGGGGTTTCCGATGTTGATTTTTTACGGTTCGTTTAGAATGACTAATAGCCGGTGTTACGGCGTTGTTTTATTGGCTCGTATTTTACAAGCTCACGGGACCCGGATTATGAAAAATTCTGAGATTTATAACGATTTGTATTTTGCATTTCCCTCTCCCACTTATATTATCTTTCAATTATATTTCACTGGTTGCTATAGAACTACGCACAAATCAATTAGATTTCACGTTTTTCTCGCGCATATGTGTACAAGTCAATCACAGGGAGAAGAAAAGATCACGTGCGTCTTATCATCGTGCAAAAGACTTTAGAGGATATATACGAAGACGTTTATCGAGCGTGCGATCACCTGACGCGTATATATGTATGTATATAGGTATATACAAACACAATATATATATATATATATATACACATACGTTCGAGCACAGAACTTACGTGACGGTCATGCGCGTGTGCGTGTATATATACGTTGGTGAATGAAAATTGCGCGCGCTGCGCTCGTTAGACTTGCCGATATATACGTGCGCGCACGCGCGTGATTCACGTGCAGGAGAGAGAGAGAGAGAGAGGTATGTATGTGTGTGCGCTTGGATGGATGGAGACGAAGGTATTTTAACGCCTTTGTAAGAGCACGAGGTTTTTTTCTTTTTTTGTGTTAAATAATTTATGGAAAATCGCGTGAGGCCGCGAGAGTTTGAAAGACGAAACAGTGAATAGAACTCGTCTGGTTGAGTTGTACAGGTAGCTTTGAAGTTGTTATAGGTCGATTCTTTGTTGGATGGCTTTTTGTATAAAGAAGTATAGTCTGGAGTGTCGCGACAGCTGAATAAATTAAGTGATTCGAGAAAATAAAACGTTGTCAATCGGAATCAAAATATGAAGACGTATACCTTTAAACTTAAAGTTGCAAGCATTTTTTAAATATATTTACGTATATATTATTGTACTCCTTTTACTTTTTGCATATATACAATCTTATTCTACAACGCTCTTGTCATCGCAAATTCCTTAACTAATCATTGCAAAACGCTCGAGCTCCGAAATATTTTTATCTCCTAAGTTATGATATACACGCAGACACATACCTATCAACTAAAAGAAACTCTCAATCACAGCAAAATATCAAAGCACACTTCGAAATAAACATCAATAACTCCTCTAATAAACAATCATTCCGAACCGGTCCACTTTTCATACAACATCACTCATATAAGTACACACACATGAACCATTCCGCACCGGCAATTGTATTACCAGCGACCGCAAGAATAGCCCATTATATACGACAACTCCACTTACACACACGCACCGAGAAACGCCGGTATATCCTATATAGATATACATATATACATAGAGGCATGTTTCGAACGATGACAGAAAAATGGCCCCGATCGGCGCGCCGGATCGTCTGCTACCGCATGCGGTAATGTATATAACAAACGCTTCTATATACCTACTCATATATACCAGCGAGGATAGTGATTCACATTCGGCGCGCTCGCTATACAGCGGAGCACAGGCGCGATAACCTGAAAATCGCATTGCTCCGATAACGAAAAATGTATATTTATATGTATAATGCATTGTAGGCGTTATTTCAGTAGCGGAAAAATACACACGCGTATAAATATAGAGGGATGGTCCATCAATAGATGTATAATGTATATATATATATATATATATACTTACCGTCGTGAGTTAAACTAGAAGACTGCTGCAGCCGCGCTGAGGCCAGTAGCCATGGCGCACACGTGGTGCGCGCGTTATACACCCACACAGAGAGAGAGAGAGGGACAACTTATATACTACTCGGTCTCTCCTCTGTCTTGCTAATCTGCACATACACACATATATATCTATATATACACACAGTCACACACACTCTCCACTCTACTTATTTTCTCCTCTCTTTCTGCACTATTCCACTATGTATTATACATACTATATGATATCTTTCTATATATATACACACAGACACTAGTGTATATTATACTACTATAAACTATACGACTATATACTATTATATATCGTATATACAGCACCTCGAGACTCTTCTCGAAGCAAAAGAGAAAGAAAAAGAGTATACGTGCTCGCTCGCGATTGAGAGAGAGAGAGAGAGTGAGTGAGTAAGTGCGAGAGAAAGAGAAGAGAGACGCGCCGACGAGAAAAGACCACGAGCGACTAACCACGCGCGGCACTGGTGGTGTATATGATGCGGCTCTCTCTCTCTCTCTCTCGCGCGCGCGGATGACGCGACGACGACGACGACGTACGACGACGACGGCGCGCGCGGCTGATGTTGTATATACGCACGCTGCTACCACCGCCACGCGGCCCCCGCGATACCAGTTGTGTGTGTATAGTAGTAGCGGTGGTCTGCGGAAATCGAGATCCGATCAGTAGTGTACCGTCGAACGAGTGAGAAAGAGAAGAAGAAGAAGTTGGTGTGCGGAGTACGTATAAAGAGAGAGAGAGGAACGATATTGGAGTCTTGTGTGTCGTCTGCTACGCTCGCGCCTTTCTCCGTGTGCGAATTATATATATATATATATATATATATATATTTCGAACGAGCGCGTGTGTATAAGTGTTGGCGGAGGTTGCCAGCAGCCAGTAATATACTTATACGCGGCTTGCATGTTACCGAGGTTCGCATACGTCTGTTATATATATACATGTATGTAACAGCTGCTGTGCCCCCTTCATGTACATATATGTGATATCGATATGTTTGTATATATTATTCCATTTGCAACAACGTAGCTCTGTATAACATACATACATACACATACACAAACACGTTTTTACGCGTATAATTGAACGCTTAACCCGTATCTCTCTTTCTCTTTCCACATACATACACACATATATACACGATATGCGGCTCCGCGCTCACTCACTCACTCGCTCGTGAGCAATAATAGCCTCGACGTCATGAGTTCTCCTCCTCCTTCTCCTCTCGCTCACCGCGTCCTTATTCCGCTATAGCGCGTGAAAAAAAAACGAGGCCTGGATCCTCTCTCTCTCTCTCTCTTTCTCTCTCGCTCTCTCAAGTAGTAGTAACGGACGAGGACGGTCAGGCGACGCGAGCGCCGCGCCGAAAAACTTGATCCTCGATCGTGTCTCCGTCGGCTCTTTATTATATCCATTCCGTATGTGCTGTATTGTGTGTATATAGATATTGTGTCTGTATATTTGCAGTGTACAAGTGGCAAGATGCTGCGGGGTATTAATATATAAGAAAAAAAGAAATCGGATGGCGATCTTTTTTTGCGGAGTTTGTACTTACTTACCTGATACGGTAGTTATACAGGTTTGCGAGAAAAAGCCGCTTTTGTGTGATGTGCAACGGTGCTGCGAGTGTGTGTGTGTGTGTAAGAACAAAAATTTCATGTATGTGAAGAGGCAGTATGCGATATTTGCAGCGATACTGCGTACGCCTGGCGATTCGGTGCATTAAAAGCGCTGCCGCCCAATTTCCCGAGAAAGAGAGAGAGAGAGAGAATCTATTTTCTCATTCTCGTCCACGTCTCCTCTTCTCTGCATCTTTCACTGGCATTTAGAATGATTTCTCGGTCACTTCCTTCGTGTCATCCGTTCTGCGTGCATTTATTTTCGGTATAGTACTTTTTGGTATTTCTCGGTCTATATTTCGTTCTTTTTTTTTGTTTATTTTTACTTGATATAACACGTTTGATATAGGAAAATTTGCAAATAAAAGGTTAAAAAGAAGTAAATGTTTCATTTCACAACAGATATAATGCGCTAACTCGATATGACAAATAGCAAAACTATTGATGGTGTATAATTACTTATACTTAAGTTAAAATACGAGATTAGCCTGTCGTAACATCGGCAAACAAAGAGCGTTTCTGCATATATTCTTATATAGAAACCAATATCTCAGCCTTACATATGTATCCAACAGACCTACAGCTTTCCTCTTAGCATAATTATCTTTTAATTTATGTTTAAAATTTTTTTTTGTTATCTTTTATTATACAAAATGAAGGCAATCTAATTTGTTATTCAAATAAAACATATTCATATATACTCGATATGTAATTATTGTTATTATTATTTTTTCAGAAGTAGCTCCAAAAAATGTAGATATGCTAACATTAGTAAAAAAAAAAGCAGCAAACGTGCAGCCTTGGAAATAGTTACGAAGGACGCGAATAATATGAAAATATAAAAGCGTGTAGATAAATTGTTTCTTTTCTTTATCAACACATATCTTATATATCCCTTGATTATTATATGTGTTGCAAACTAATGGAAAAATAAGTTTCTAGAAAGTTATAAGATTGAAGTCAAAGTCGTTCTCAGCGCTAGAATTCATAAAGTAACCAATATAAATCAATTCAGGACAACTGTGCTTTTATAATAACGCATATACAATATCGTTTGTAGATAATTACTCGATCTGCCAACTTTGACTTCAATGTTTCATTAAACAACGTAATGTGATATTAAGTATCAATCCATCCGTTAAAAGACAGCGATTTAGCTGCATATATATTTTTTTACTAAAACGTTATATTTCACTCTTGTATATTACTATCTTATTGTTCTTTCAGTAATTTCTGTAATAACATTGCACGTTTTGACGAAAATTTAACTATAAAAAAAAAATTAAAAATTCATTCATCGTTTTCTAAAAATCTATTTACTGATCTCATCTCATCTGCATAGATGAATTAATGGATAATATACGGATGAGTGCATCAGAATTAGGTGCATCATCTCAGAAAACAGACAAAAACGAATGATTTCGTTTTACTTGGGGAAACTACACATATTACTCATGTGGATTAGTCACTATACTGGTCTAAAATATAACGAAAATTATTTATCAACTTTATTTTTGAGGAAATACTTGTTTTTTTGGCTAGACATAATAAAATTTATCAAAAGTTTAAATATGAAGTAAAGATACTAGGAAGAAACTTGTTAAAAGGCTTTCTATAATTTCAATCACATCATTTATTAAATATAAAATACATATTTATAATCGTTATGTAGCATCAAATACATTGTTCCGATAATGTAAATTAACGTAGAATTAATTAAGTAAAAGTTTATCTTGATTCATTTAAATGATTAATCCATTTCAGCAAAAACTTATCGAACAAAGAACGACGATGGTCCCGTCTTGTTAGTAAACCCACGAGATTAAAGATATGCTTATATATTTCGTCCAAACATTCGCTAATACATACGCAATAAATTCACTCCAATCGACTTAAACCACGATACACATTCTTTCACTCTATCTACATAAAAAATTCAACTCCAGTCTATTATTCCACGAGGGAGAGATCACTATATAAACGCTTCCATCAACTACTCCCACATGATCCACCCAATCTATCGAGTTCCGCGTCCCCGTATATACATATACCCTTTCTTCCGCCTCTCCCATGACCTCATCCCTCTCTCTCTCTCTCTTTCTCGCCTCTAGATTGATATTAACACTTCTCGAGCTTCAACGACCTTTCACTGGTACAATATACAACCACGCGCACGTTGGAGAGAAAAAAAAATGAGTTTCGAGGTGCTGCTCACATGAAAGAGGCTAACGTATATATACATACATATATATACACGTGCGCAAGGTGTAAGATTTATGACTTTACTAGTAGCAACGTTGCAGTGGCAGCAGCAGTGGCAGCGATGGAGATTTTTTTTGTTATAATTGCGCGCGTATATACCAGCGCTTCATGTTAAGTTATATGGTGAAGTGAAGAAATTGCTTATAAACGTCGGCTGAAGTCGTTAATTATCCGTCAATGTATATTATATACGCGAGAAAGGGAATATATAACTTTGTATCGACATTCTACAGAGTTACGGTTGGTATACTGTAAATGTATTTAGGTTTAAAATCATTGGGTAAAGTATGATAATTAATCCTGAATAAATAAAAGAAGAATGTACCTATTTTTGGTAAAAATAATTGCTTTATGCGTGATCACTTATTCGAAAATGTAAAAATATTATTCTCATAAAATACTTGGGTTGTACAATAAAATCGCATTTAGTAACACAAAGTTCAAAAATATAATATGCATCAAAGAGCCACAAAGTTTTGAACTGCTTTCCAAACATCCACCGCTTCGACTTCAAATAATCATAATTTCGTAAATATGAAATTGTATTTCTGCAATGTGGTTGTGAATGTGGGCTCTGCAAACTTGTAAAATTAAAATAAAACGTTATTTGTCCAAAAATTCATACATTTTTAACGAATGTATTACAAGGTAACCAGAGATCCTCTCAGTTGAGCTCGGATTACGAAACGATTTATGCAAAATGTCGTTATAATAATTTACTTGAACTTCAGAACTCATCAACACTTCATGAAGATTGGCATTGATTAATATCTACGTAAATGAACTATTTATTTATAAACCAATTCTCTTCTTTGCTGTTTTAACGTTCTTTCTGGAAAGTATTGTGCTATCATAGTAGCTAAAATTACTCTGTCGTTCCAAATAAATGACACCAGACAATGAAAGTGAATTCTTTACGAATTGACAGAGAAAATTGTAGACAATGTGAAACCTTGATCGTCACCTGTAATTTTGCTTTTTAGTTATTTTTATAATACATGAATACCACTGTAGAAATTATTATTTATTTTTTCATACAAGAACAAAAGAGATAAGTACAATATCCACTTAGCGCTGAATAATACAGTGGCCCACTTACTCTAAATTCACTGTTATGTAAATTTAGGAAAATATTTCTACTCGACTCTTCACACAACTTATTGTTCTGCTGCAACATTTCTCAACAACTGCAACACTCTTAACTTTTCCTGTAACACGTGTTCAAAATTCAGAGTCTAAACGTTCATTGATTTTTACAAGTTTCCCGAGAAATCCATTGGCAATCCGACACGCCGCCACATTTGCTTCTTTCTCAAAGAGCGACACGATCTCGGAAGAAGCCAGCTCAAAAATACCCGCAAACTGGAACGTAGCGGATTTTTTTCTCTTTTTCTCCACTTTCGAGAGAAGAAGAAAGAGAAAGAAATCGTATGTATATATATGTTTCTACTTCGCGCAGTTTCGTAATATTTTGTCATTTATTTACCGACGAGCAGCCAGGCGTGTGTGAGTAGCGCACGGCGTTATGCTCGTTTTCACGGAGAAACGTGGCGAGAAGGGGAGAAAAGTCAGGCATGCAGAGCTCGCGGCCGTGCACGCGGTCAAATTTATTTTTAACAGTTATATATATATATATATATATATATATATATAAGCGCAGCAGAGTTATAAATAATGCACCGCGTGAAAGGGGTTTCTCTATATGTATCCGTAATAGTTTTGTTTTGTTTCTTGTATATCAGCGTCTCCGCTGATGCGCGGTTGCAACAATACTGTCACCGGCTTGGGTGATAGGGAAATCTGGGTTACCGACGGATGGTAAGGATCTAGATTGGATCGGCAGAGGAGCGTGGATCGTTTGAAGGTATTCCCAGCGCCATCTAGTGTGATCTAGGTAAATATTTGAATCCATATTTTGTCGTCGGATGGTAAACAAGAACATTTATATAAAATGTTTTTCGTTAGAACGTAACAAATTCGATTGAATTTACGTAATATGTATGCTATTAAATTAATTATTACAAAAAAGAAATTATTACAACAATAGAATTAGTCTTTATTGATAATACTTTTATAAACGTTTGTACATCTACAGATATTTCACTAAATTTCTGAAACATAACGCATTTTGACCTTTATCATTTATACACTTTAAAAATCTCGAGTTTTGATCAACAATTAAATTGCACCACGCGAATCAAGGTTAATCGTTCTTTTCTCGTGCCACGGCTATTTCTATAAATAAACGTATATATAATTTACACAACGACTTTCCAGTAACTTATTAATTATCTTCGATAAGAAACGGAAATAAAAAGAAACAACGCCGCGATGAAATTCCCCATCTCTAAATTTCACGACAAAGCCCCCGCCAATCACGATAAATCATTTTTACCAATGAAGTAAGGCATACTATAAATATATATAGATATAGCAACGTGTGCGCGTCGTCTATATAGCTCATATTATAATTTATGCCTCGTCGCGGCAGTGTCGCGACTTTATGACGATGTCGATGTGCGGCGGCGACACGGTTAAACCGTTCACACCGAGGAGACAGGGCGCCAGCTCATCGGCAGCCAGGTTGAATCTGAACTTCTGCAGCAGACTGCCGAGGAAGAGAAAGAGACTGATCTTTGCCAAGTTTTCACCTAGGCACTTCCTGCGTCCTGAAAAAGTGCGAATAGAGAAGAGACGCGATTTGCATCGAAATGAAATAATTGAAATGCGCGTGCGTTGTTGCAGCGCATGTGTGAAACTCGGACGAGTTTCTTCGTACATGACTGAGTATACCGAGATTATATAAATATTTATTTTGGTAAGTAAGTAACGGTGGAATGGAGTGTGCCTTGATGAATTGGAAGAAGAAAGAAGTAATTTTGAAAATAAGATGGAGCTTTTCGAAATTTTTCGTTTAGTTGGTTGAGAATAGATATAAACATTTTTTCTCAATCTTCTCGATCTTTACTCAATCTTTGTTAGCTTATTATTTTATGATTATTACAATATTGTGTAATATTCTTTAAAGACTATAACAACATTTCGCAATCTGTATATACAATATTATTAAATCATTCCAGTTTTGTAAAATAATATTAACACAATATTCCGTGAAAAAGTTGAGTAAAATGAATAACAACCCATTAATTCAATGATAGGAATTCCGGAGTCTATTTATAATTACATATACTTATCGACATATTTGTATTTTTCATTGTATTCATTTGATTTCTTGTTTTTACTAAATATTTTTATCATCTGAAATTCATTAACCCAATATAAACATCGTGATGGCGATAATTTTGAAAAATCTACGTTTAATAATAATTTTGACCGAAAATATTATATTATATCGATTTTTTGAGTGTCAAAGTTTGCGTTAACAGTAAAACATCTTTCACTGTCCAAGTTTAATTACCTCATCAGAATTTATAAATTATAAAGAAACACTAAACCCAACGATAATTTAATTTTTCAAAGCGTAACAACATAACCACAAAAGATCTACTCAACCATTCTTCAGCGTTCTATAGAAAAAAAAAATATTAATAACTCACCATAACCAAACGGCATAAGCCAGGGATCCTCGACGAATTTCCCATTGGCGTCGATGAAACGCTCAGGTCGGAAAGCCTCGGCGTCAACCCAGTGATCCGGATCCATGTGAACGCTGCGCAGATTTCCAATTACCGACCAATTTTTCCTCACAGTGTAACCCAATATCGAACAATCGGCGAGCGCGCGATGAGCTATTGTTGTCGGTGCGACGTTCGCTAACCTCGAAACTTCGGCAATTGTTGCGTGTAGGTACGGCAGTCTGGAAACCGGTGAAAGTATGCGTATATACATATATATACACATTCGGATGTATCTTTTGATGGATTACCGTACATTTATGTGCGGCGTTACATTTCGATGTGAAGTATCAACGAATGTAACTGTGGCATTTCACACGTATACAAGTGTTGTATTCGTAATTTTTATACAGAGAAAAAAGTCAGAATGAAATACTTTCCACGTATATGGGAATCAAAAAGAAATGTGTTACGTAATATATTTGGCTAGAATGAATTGAGCTTACGAATTTTTGTAAATTAATTTTGGATATCCAGCAGTTCCAATTATTTGATCCAATTCGTTCTGTATTTTGGTTTGGACGTCAGGATACTTTGCCAGATATGCAATAGCAAAGCCTATGGTGTTCGACGTTGTCTCAATTCCAGCAGAAAACAGATCTTTCAGCAATACCACGAGTTGCAATTCTGTAAACCAAAATATATGCAATTAACAATTATAGAAAATTAGAAAGTCAATAATACAAAAGTTAATTGTACCGTCATATGACGAAGTGTTATTGTTACGGGATTCAATTTCCTCTAGGTACTTGTCAATCAAATCCTTCGATTCCATGTGATCCCTGACTTTTTTGTGTCTAGCTACTTCATCCTGTGGGTAAAATCTGACATATAAAACATGAATACTTTGCACTTCTCTATCTCGACAAAATTAGAACATTTAATAAACATGTACCAAAAAGTAATTCGACATCAGGGAAACTCTCTGCTCTTGATCGGTAAATCCCGAGTACTTTGGTATAATGAAACGCAGAAATGGAATATGCTGCCAAAGCGAGCCAATTGCACTCCCATTACGAAAAGATTCCTTGAGGATGCGCAAAATTTCTAACATTCCTTTCTCCTCTTCGGTTGGATCGCACCTTTTAGTGAAAGTATATTTACACACTTTAGCGCGCGAGTTAAATTTATCGTAACATAAAATGCAAAGTGCAGGGTAAAATTAGCCCGAATACCTTCTGCCAGCTATTAAATTCCATAGGCTGCTGACTACTGCGATGGCGGTTACTTCGCAAAAATCGTGTACGTCGATCTCCTTGTCGAGCATCTTGTCGTCTATTATCTTGCACAGCATAACGGCGTCTTCCAACACTAAATCCTCCATACTCTGTTTACCAAATCCAAAATCTTTTAGCGCTTTCAGTAAGAATCTAAAAATTAATGTTTAAAAGATCTAATTGTGTTGAAAATAAAAGCAATAGAAGTATACATAATAGCAGAAGACTAATATGTAAAGTAAATGCAAGTTATACACTGTAATTGAATTATGTAAAAATGTATGTTATTTAATAAATTCATCGAACGCCTAGAGAGTTCAATTTCATGCATGACTGGCTTGCATACAAAAACCTTGAATTTTAACAGAACGAATTACCCACGCGTAACGCGCTTACTATAATCAACTAGAAACTTGCTCCGGATATCATAATCATAATAGTATACAAGAGCGCTAATGTTGTTTTGGTGTAATAATTTAGTTACCATTTTGAATTTTTACAATAATTTAATCCAAAATTACAACACACGTATTTCTGCATTAAAAACATTAATACGCAGCAAATAACATAATAACGTCGTATAATATTTGAAAAGGATCTCGTTACTTTAAAAAACCAGTACCACTTATTGCGCGACCTCGTTGCCAAATCATGCACTTGCCTCGCCAAATATCAACATACACCGACCTTTCACAATTTTCTCATATCCTACATCGCACACCGTCACTCGTGACAATGACCTTTTCGTGTTGCCCGAAACTTATATATACCGTATAACGAAATTATATACCGTATCGTTGTTGGCTACACACAGCCAAAAGTCGTCAATGTATGTATGTATAGTTATTAGAATCTTTGAACGTCTGATAAGTTAGCGAGTCCATTTCAATAAATAGAAGATTTTACTATTGCATTAATTGCCGTAAATTAGCCGTAAATAAGCCTGCTAAATTGAAAAATTTGCCGTTCGCATTTTTTTTTTTTTAAATGGGGAACCTCTAACTTGCAATGCATGTTAGCGGGCCACCTCCCCAAAACTCGTTAAAAATATGTAAAATAACAAAGCTAAACTGACCAATAATTACCGCTTAATTAGCCGTTAAATATCCCACAAACAAAATTAAGAAATATTAATTATCAAAAAAATGATATTGAATTATTTCACGCCTTACATATTCTTAACGAGTTTTTAGGGGTAGTCTGCTAACTTGCATATCAAGTTAGCGGTCCCCCTCATTTTTTTTAAACAAAATGCAAACGGCAAATTTTTAAATCTTACGGTTTATTTACGGCTAATTTACGGCAATTAATGAAATAGTAAAATCTTCTATTTATCGAAATGGGTCCGCTAACTTATCAGACATAATCTTTGACCCTTATGTGACATGGAAAATTGACTTTTGGTAGCTATTACTAAAAATTCTGATTGAGTATATAAATCTGTCAGAGATTGTTGCTAAAACAATTGGTCAAAGTATCTAAATTTGCTAATTTTGTCGAAATTTTTTAATTGACCTAAAAGGGTTTGCTATCATCACTTAAATTTTGCATCTATTTATTAATGCTAGACTATTACATGTAAGCTTCTGAAAAATGTGATGTCACCTAAAACCATCCGATGCATAATACTTAATTTCTTGTGTGATTCATATGGCTTGGTCACATAGTTTTTTTGTTGGTATTATGGTTTTTACGTTTCGATGGTTCAAAGTAGTACATAATTTTTCCAGAGTTGAATTGAAGCCTCTAAACCATTTATAATAGTTGCTGTGAGGCTTTTGCGATGATAGAAAATATGATATGTGTCTTTTGGCTCGATTATACCAAATAATCAGTTTTATATTATATAACTTAAACTTGCTCTTACACTTCAGGAGGGTTTGTCTCCAATAACAGGAAACCATGATTCTTCCAATCAAATAAAGATATGTAGGAGGAGTTCCTTTTTATTACAGGAAGATTTGTTTAAGAAGAATTATAATCCTGAGCCACATAATCGTTTTTCTGAATTACCAATAAAATGAACAAAAGTGAACCGAACTTAGATATTTTTGCCAATTTATTATGATTATTGACTACCCGACGCATATTAATTAAATGATCTTATTCTTTTTATCAATTTTGTGTCATGCATGTCAGGAACCCACGCCTCAAAGTCATACAAGAGCAAAATATTCTAAAGATTCGTTCATATTTCTGCGATATATACATCACCTCTTCTGCTCGGCCCATTCCAAGCCATCGTTGAGGACGATACCACGCTTCTTGCCGGCGCACCGATGCCTTATCTCAAAGGTATCAGGTCGACCATCGAACTCGCGCTTGTTGAGGAACTCAATGATAGCTGCGCGTCCTGAGACAACGATGAGCGGTGGAGCCAGACCCAAATGGAGCTTGAGAACCGGTCCATAGGTGGTAGATAACTGACGCCAGGCGCCCCAGTGGAAACCTGTCTCGCGAATCAGTCGACTTACTTGTAGTAGATTGCCGATCAGAGGCAAACCGCGTGGTCCTGTGACAGATGCGTTGTTTTAGCGGGGTTAGCGTGTCTTTGTGTATATAGTAGTAAGATTAACGAGGGGAGGTTAGGGATTGCGGTTTGCGGTTGTTAGCAGTTGTGGGGTTTGAGAAGTTTTCTATAAGTGTGTAGTTTGATGAATTATAATGTGGCCAGGTAACATTATTAGAGAGATTAATTTTAATCTTCTTCTCTTTTGGATCGTTAATTTCAGCAACTTTCTTATTGAAAAGTGAAAATCTAAACGCTACGCTGGAGTAAGCATACCAGGGTATTGCATATTTACGCGAAGTTAGATTAATCGTTAAGTAATTACATATATGTATTAGCTTAATTGATACATCGTCATTTTTTGAGTGCGTTACATTTTAGCTTGCAGATTGAAACGAGTTTTTTTTTTAAAGCGCGTACATTTGATGTTCAAAACTGACGGTATTATACAATTTTTATGTAAGCAGGAAGTATTCGCGTGGGAAAATGTAATTATTAATTACACAATGCTAAATTTCACCAATTAATTAATGAATTAATTCGATTTGAGCGCAAATGCGCAATACTCCAATTCCTACTACCATCCAAAACAGTGAACTAAATAATCCATATACAACCGAGTAAATATATAAAATTGTGTAAATATTCACTTGACTTCTATGGTTGGTCGCTGATTTTAATTTAAAAAAAACGCTTATGATCTAACCTGGCGGATAATTATTCATCTTATCCCTCCTGGAGTCGACGATGGTCTTCAGCACAGCCAGGCCGACTAGGCAGCATGCGAAAATCAACCACATTGTCTCTTCTCTCTACCAAACCCATATACACGTTGGCGCACACACACAAAAGACTTGCTTCCGAACAATGAACAAACCTCACGATCGCTATAAATCGCGCACTCTGTCAACTATGTACTTTCCAAAAATCTCGCAAAGCACTACACAAAAGATCGATAGCGGCATAAATCACTCACTCTCTCTCTCTTTCTGGCACGCGCGCGATTTCGGACTCTTCCCGTCGAGTCGACGCCGCGGCGGCATATGAAAAATCGCAACTATACGCCGCACATGCAGCGCACACCACCACCATGCGCACGCGCGCCAGTCGGAGGAGAGTAGGAAACAAAAAAAAAGCTCGGCTTTTAGCAAGTGCATCGGACCCCCTATATGCTCTCCCGCACTTTCACTAAACATTGGTTGGGAGAGAGAGAGAGAGAGAGAGAGAGAGAGAGAGAGAGAGAGAGAGAGAGAAGGTGCTGCCGTCGAAGGTCATTGCATTTTAGACGCACGGCGAAGAATGGCGCGCACCGGTTTCAAATTGCCGGGCGCACACACACATGTATTTACCTTCACTTTTCGCGGTTGCGCGTGAACGCATGCTTACCGATTCCTGGAGATTTATATACACACATGTGGGTTATGTGTATGTATGTGTGTGTAGGTATATATAGCGGTGTATAACCGGTCGTTCCGTTGCGTATAGCAGGTACGTAAGTGCATATATGCGCCGGGACCGAGCCGCGGTAACTCTATGTGGCTGTTTTTTTTTCTTTTTTGCCGCAAGCGAGAAAAGGAATGTGTGTCGTCCGTTTCTTCGTGGCTTTTTTGAGAATGAGCGAGTGCTTGGGAGTTGTATGTTTTATCGGGCGGTGACAGCTGTGGTTGATCCTTTTCGTTTGTATAGAGGATTTTGAAAGGGAAATGAGAATGATAATGGTTGATGAGGTTTTACAGTAATTTTTAGTAATATTATCGATTATTTATTTATAATTATTATTAATAAGTTGCTAAAAAGATCTTTCACAAGAGAGTAGTATGAATTTTGTTAAACTCTTCACTAACGTAAATTGTTATGCAACGGATACAGCAACTCTAATTTTTTTTATAGAGTTCTTTACAGCTCTGTAATTATGGAGTAAGTGCGCCAAATTTGAAATTTTAAGGAAAGTAAGAAACGAGTTTGTATAAAAAAATATATGGATAACTACAAGAAAATAATATTCTTAATAGTATACTTATAAAAATTATGGATCAACTTATTTAAAAAAAAAGTACTTTATTTATTTAGAAATGTATTATAATTTATCTACATGTTACATTGAAATTCAAAATTTATATATATCCAATACAATATCCAAGGAAACGGTCTCGAGAATGGCCTAATTTCTCTATATGGTTACTAATAGTAACCCTTAAAAATTTAATGAATACTTCAAATCAAAGTGCAAAAATGGTATGCAGAAAGTATAAGGAGTGTATCGCTACTACTTCGTCTATTGACAGTCAAATGTTGTTATTATATTTACTGTGTTCTTGGTTGTTATTTATGTAAAGCATTATTTTATTACATACACTGAAACATATATTTTCCGAATTGAAAACATTAGTTCTACCGACTTAAAAGCACTCTTTCACTTCTTAAAGGATAGGTATACAGGACAAGCCTAAAATGCTTTCGTTAAATACTGTCGTAAAGTTATGACTTTGAGACTGTTTTCATCTTCTTTAATTATTGCGCGAGACTTTCTCAGATAATTGTTTTAATTAGCGAAGACTTAAACTGAAGAGTTTATGAAGTCAATAATTACAATCACGCTAACTTCGCACAAATGGTTCTACTTTCAAACATAGTATGCAGTAATTTAACGGTGCAATTTATCTGAAGTAACGGTTAATTTGCGCTAATATATTTATGCTCGTATAAAATTATGATATTTTTGTCAATATTGAAAGTATTGTTATATTATTTAACATAATCAATACTTGATTTAAATTCGGTAACTTTGTTTTGATGTAGTACATTTTATGGGATGATGAAACGTTTACGTAATATTTTTATGCATATACATCCTGTGGAGTATTGGCCCGGTTTAAAGAGAGGCACAACTATTTTTTTACTCCGGTTTTGGTCATATATGCCAATATAATAAAATTAAACCTCTTTTACGAAATCGTACAAAAGTTTCCCAATGTTCATGCTGTAAACAGATGCAATAACGTTAAAGTTCCATAATTACATTATTTTTATCAACTATATTAGATGCGATATTTTTGTACACGTAATATTTAAACTATAAAGGAAAAAAAATCTACAGAAACACATATATTATTTATCGAATACCTTGGTTGTTGCACGATTACAAATTTAATTGCAAAACATCAATTTCATCTAGTCAATGAGCTATTTCAACATGTTAAAATAACTCTTTTTCTGCCTCGTACAAACTCTGCCTACAGTTACTGATTAGAAATAGTCCCACGTTTTTGCAAGCGTTTCCAAGTATTCGGTGAAAGAGACCTATGAAACGATATCGTAAGTCTGCGTTAGCCCTGATAAATTGCAGTGTTCTTTTTGCACGTTAGCTCGTTTCATTGGCGTACCATTTAAATTATTACCTATTTATTTCGCTTGAATGTAAAAACGTTTATATATATAGTGTTAATTATCAATGAATTATATATATATATATATATATATATATATATATATAATATAAATTTAGTATTTAGGAGTATAATTATATAAATTTAGTTTGCAAAAGTAGTTCACCACATAACTATTACAGAGTTTTATATAAATAATGAGGTTTGTATTCGGACTATCTTGTTCATTGTAAAGAATTAAATACTATTTTATTTTCATATTATTTTATTTTATTTTATTAAAATAAACGACAGTTACCACTTATAGTTTAATACAATACAGTAAAACGTGGATGGCGCAATGCATACAGAAACAAAATTTTGATATTGGAAATCGGTATATATGTATAAAATAAATGCGAAGAATTACAATGGTATGGGTAAAATTTGAAATTGTAAAAATATCATCCTTGATAATAATAACTATATTATCACAAAGAAAACCCAATCCATTCAAACGAATAATACCAATTGAATACCAGAAAATTCGAGAAATTCGTACTTTTGTCACATTTCCCATGAATCTATAACTTTCACACATAATTTCATTATCCACCATATCCATAAAAAAACCCATAACCAATTTCTTGTCAACTGAAACCGCCACGTACGAAACCTCAAACTCACACGTCTTCCTTGCCAATAACCCCCCTCCAACCTTTTGTTTACCCCCATACCATCTCCGAGTTCCGGGACCAAGAAATCCTCGCACCACTACGCACCATCGAGTCATTAATCCACCATTAAACTGCGCGGACACTCTCTCGCAAGAAGAAATCTCGCGAGCAATTTATGCCAGACGCGCGCGTAGCTAATAAACATTTTACATTGTGTCTTCGCCTCGTGTATGCGCTCCGCGAGGAGAAAACCGGCGTATTCCTCATACATATATACACACACAACGAACAAACGCATGGCAGCTGCTAATCGGGCGCGGAGCGCGATAAAAAGGCCGTTCGTTCTTATTGGAAATCCGCTCGCGCGCGGAAATTCGCAATATCACGGCGCTCGCTCGCTCGCTTTCTATATGCTCGCTTTCAGCGGATTTCGTATTCCGCGCGCATGCGTGGGGAGGGAAAAGAGACGAATGGAGTATGTATAATACGCATATAGGGATCCTATACGCGCGAAATTTCGAAAAGTGCTGCGCGTGCGCGACAGGTGCATATGTGGTTGGAGTTTCTAGATCGGTCATGCGGTTTCTGTGGTGGGTGATGTATATATGTGTATAGAGGATACGCGATATTTTGTTGATTAGTATCGTGGCTAATTGATCGGATGAAGTTGTTGATTGGAGTAGGTCGACTGGTATGATATTGTGACGTGGAGAAACCGACGTGTGTGTGTGTGTGTTTGTGCTAATTATATAGATATAAATAGTGAATCTGGAGAGCGTATATATATGGTTTTTGAAGCGAAGGTTGAGTAGTATATTATTGAAATAACGAGATTTCCAAGAGACGTTTGTGAAAAGTTTAATTTTAATAAGTACAAGCTAGGTAATGACGGGCCATTACAAGTGAAATGAATAATAACATTCCAGAAGGCTAAGCAGGTTTCTCCAATTTAAAAAATATTCAAGTTCAACGCCAATTATGTACAAAAATTTCGCGATTAAAATAAAACGATGAATAAATTCCGCGAGCGGAAATATCTTTTTTTTTCTTTTTGTATACTATATTCTCGTAGGAATGTGAATTCCGTGCGCGGGTAATTAATCGAATAAAATTTTGTAGAATCAAAGCCGCTGTGTGTATAGGATGTGTGTTTATATACACTTTCAGTTTCATTCTATACAAACGAGGGTAATTAAAAGAGGAAGTCGAAGAATCGTGACCAAAAAAGCAAACGAAACCTATTACCGGCGTATATATATATATATAACGCGTGGGCGGCACCTTATTATAGACAGCAACGAAAAAGCTCACGCAGTAAAAACAATACCGTATAGTAAATATATAGTGAACGCCTTTCGAAAGAAAGCGAGAGTGCAGGCCCGAATACCAAAAAAGCATCGAACGTGAAACTGCATTTATTATACTACACTCTCAGCTTTTTATGCACGCTCAACTCGCAAAAAATAGAGACTAACGCGGAACTAAACCGTCGTCCTTTTGGTATACCGAAAGTTCGTCATCTTCGAAAAGAATCGCGCCTCATCTAAGAGTCGAAACCGCGCCTCATTACCACCACGACAATATACGCGCGCACGAGAGAGAGGAGAAAATATCAACGCGAATTCAGTGCTAAAAACTTTCCTTCTACGGACGGTTTACGCGTGTACGTGCTCGCGCATTCATCGTATCCTGCGATTTTTTTTAACAAGAGAGAGAGAGAGAGGGAAAAGTCAAAGTAACGACGATCTAGTATTCGTCGCGCGCGCGCGCAAGAGTTTCTCGTAGCACGTAGTATACATGCAACGTGTGCGGCGATGGACAGACAAGGAATTCGGATTGGCTTGACGATTTCTCGGATTTACTGCGGGCGATTTAGGAGGAGCTTTTACTCGTGTATTGGAGACGAGTAAAATCGATGTGACGAAAGTTGAGGATGAGGTTGCATGGTGCTTATTCGTTGTTTTTTTTCTTAGTTTTACAGATGACAGTTGTAGTTTAGTTGAAAATGTCGAGAGTATGTGATGAATTTATTGAGGGAAATTCGTTTACTAGCTGCATTGTTACGAAATAATGATGCGTTACGATGTGCGTGGATAAAAACGAACATTTTTGCAATTTTGTGGTTTCTCCTTGTTTTTTTGTTTGATAGTTTATTTAACTTGGTTTATATAATGGTACCTGAAGTATTTTGATGATAATACAGTGAGTATTATTAAACTAAAACAATAACAAAAAACAAATATAAAATAAAATAATCTTTAATGAGTCCACAATTTTCTCTGTGGAAGGACAATTCGTTATTGATTATTCAAGTCAAATTCTGAAAATGCATTCCAACAGAGACTTTATGCGTATATGATTGATATTACTTATGAATTAAACGATCGAAAGTAAATTTACTACCCAAGAATAAAGGTATAGGTATATGAACTTAACCAATTTGCAGAAATTGCAGATAACGCGTTATTCAAATTTTCTAAATTTATTCATAAATATAATGTATCCTACTTTCACTCAAACATTTATAAATTTCATGTTACGAGGATTATCCATAATAAAATTCCTTGGTATAAAACAGTACGCTGATATGTTAAAAATAGTAATGTCTATAAAATTTAAAGACTATTTATATATATTTATACACAACCTATAAAATATTCCAATTAACGATATTATATTGTAATGCAAATCCTCAACTTCTCGATTTTCCAAGGTCAGAAACCGGAGCACACACGCCTTATACGTGAATCGCACCTCAGCACTGAACCATTTAATATTTTTTTCGAGCCTCATTTCCATACCCACCGTTAATTAAAAGTCTCGTAATACCATTCAATTAAACGCGGAGGGGATCCGGAAGTTTTGTACAAACACACTTTCTCACAAGAACTATGCTAAGCTAATACCTACGCGAGCGCGTGTGCGCTTCTTATTGAAACTCGCGCAAACTTCCGCAGCTTTCTAGGATCTAAAGCCCATTCAGTAGTTCGTAGATAAAAATCTATATATACACTTGGGGTTTCCGTACCCACATATATATATACGTGTGTGTGTGGAGAAAAAGAAGAAAACGCCTCGAAAGGTGTGAAGAGATAAAGGGAATAACGACTGCGAGGTTTCAGTGTCGCTGCGCGGTTTCTATATATACACGCAAACTCCTGAGCTATGCATTTGTGAAAATTTTTCGGTAAATACATAGAAGATCGTAAATATTTGGAGATATCGAAAGAGGATGGGAATAATGTAGATATATATATGAAACGATTTATCCGTAGATCGAAGAAAGGGAAGGCGAGAATAAATAGCGGGAACGAGAGTAATACGTATATATAAGTATGGGACACGAAAAGACGATGGAACGTGTTTCATTCAACAATGGAAGGAGAATAAGAAGGATGGAGACAATGAGCTCGCGGCGTATAAACCGCGGACGCGAAAAAAGAGATGCGTATAGCGCGTGAATAAGAGGAAAAGGGAGCGAGGAAGTATAGTAGTGAGGAGAAAGAAAAAGTATCAAGATAGCGCACACTCTTTTACCGATCTATTCTTTCAGGGTCATTGTCGAGTGGGTTCGTAGAAATGGTGTGGTATAGAAGAGAGTATAGGATTTAGAGATAAATAAATGTTTTTTTTAATGTTTTGGTAATTAAAGAATTTTGGATTAAATTGGCCAACATGATACATACATTATACGAGGAAAAACAAATTTAATTATAATAAATTGAAGTAATCTTTATTATATGAATCGTTTATGAACTGGTTTTCAGTTATGGATTAATATAGGTGAAAAACGACTATTTAAACGTCGTTTTAATGTATACTGGCTCTTGTCTATTAGATATCCTGCAAGGGCACCAATATTTTTTTCTTAAATGACCACTAAAATTTTATTGATTCTAGAACAATATCAGTAAATAATTACACGAAATATATATATGCGCAAATTCCAAAAACTTTTTAATATTCCAGATACAAGAGTTTCTAATAACAAAAAAATGCTTTATTCTCCAAAAGAACATATGTTAGAAAATTTAATATTCAAAAAATTTTTTCATCTCTAGTTCACCTGATGAACCTACTATCGATATCGTGAATTCACGGAAGTAATCTTTAATTAATTGAAACAAAATACATTTGATTCTATGGACAAAGATAAAGCAGTTTCCCAGAATGTCTAATACTTAAAAAATCGAAAACTAAAAATATTGGCATAATTTTCCAAAATGAACAAAAAATAGATAGAAAAAGCTTTAGTTGAGGCTCTGATTTATTTTAAACTATTGAGTCCTCAGAAAGTTATAAGTAATCAAAGACAACCTAAAAACACAGTTAAAAATTTCCCTTGTTTTCTAACGATTTGTTTGGTAATATTTTTAAATACTTTTTTACTTTATATCTTTGATATCTGACAACTTTCTAAAAAACCATTAAGTTCGAATAAAACAAAGTTTAAATTAAATCGTTTTTCATTTAATTTCTGTTTATTTTTGATGATTATACCAACACTTTTAGCTATCGAATTATTTAGATCTCTGTGGACACCTACTTCCATTAGAAATTTGAAAAATCTGCACTATCATTCTTCCTAGAATCTAGTGGAGAATAATCTAAAACGTAGACTCAAAAAATAACATCCTGATTTTGAACCTTTAATTTAAACAGATTGACACGTAAACTTCTAAATTGAAACGAATTCGATGTGTTCATATAACAACAAAAAATGAATAAATAAATAAATAAAAAGCGCATTAAATGTAGCTATAAGCTTATATTTTTGATTTCATCAAAAATTATATGAAATGAGCAAAATTAGTTATGGACATACGGTTTCCTATTTTTTTTTCTCATTTTTTTTTTAGATCACAAGAGTATCACAAAAGTGGAATTCCGTATACTAATGATCAATAGGTGAGGAGAAGTGTGCTGCCTATGGATTCATCATTTATATGGGAAGCGTATTAGACATGCGGGTGAGTACTTCCGAAGGCTTTGAAAAAAGAAAGTTTCTCAAGGCTTTTCAATAGCGGCTTATGTATTAACTTCACTCCAATTAGCGTGAATCTGGGTAAGACATAGTTTTCTGGGTCGTTGCATCTTAATCTCGAGATCAGCAACTGCAGAGTTCAAAATGTGAGAGATCTCACGTGGGTGTAGCAGTCCATTTCGCTCGATCTGGAGATAGAAAATTATCTCCAGCATTTTCAGTTTGTATATACGATTTAAGAATTGTATCAGATGCAATGTCTCCATGAAATCTGATAACTTGTCGACGTTTCTTGCTTTTTGACTTTGTTGTTCCTTGAAATCAAAAGAAGCTAAATTGGATGTGGGAGATGCTGTGACTTTATCTTTTGATATAGAATACATCTAAAGTGCAGATAAGTGGGTAGATGCTATTTATCTTGTTGAATCTGATGAAGGATCAACGCAGATATTTACATAGGAATGTATGAATATGCATTTATATTTCAGGGAGAACATCACAGTTATAGAGTATATCGAATACAGTACATACAGAGTACCAAATTTTTATGTTATTCCTATTAGGAATGAGGAATTAAATATATATACTGAAGCAAAATCAAATTATTATCTTTTACAGAAATAGAAAATTGTTTTTCGACATTAGAAAGTAATAAGATCGATTAATTAAAAAAATATATATATTTCAATATTACTATTAAAAAAAAGAATAGTTTATTTTTAGTTAAAATCAGCCGGAACGTTCTAAATTTATAATACACATACATGTATGTCAATGTCTGCAGACAAAATGATGTTTTTTTTCTCCAAATTTTAAGTATATTTGACTGAATAATTTAGAAAAAATACTTGTATAGATGTATTGCCTAAAATATTATTGCAAATGTCCTAAACTTCTCCTTTTCATGAAGCACAGATAGGGGTTTTATCTAAATTAACCAAAGATAATTTAAAATGACATAAGATACTTTTGACTGACAGAAATTTGCAGAGGATAGGTAACTTCAAAGTTAGAATTTTAAAGAACTTAATATAGTTTATTTCTCTTACTAGTTAGGTTTACTGTTTAATTATCATAATATATGGACTCGATAATCAATACATAATTGCGTACATAAATAGGTTCGCACTGCTCGACAAAGACCCCCTTCATTTAACCAAACCAAAAAAGACCACAATAACTATTTTCAACCATTCCAACACCAAGCGC
The DNA here is from genome assembly GCA_035583055.1 of Torymus tubicola. NCBI lineage: Eukaryota > Metazoa > Arthropoda > Insecta > Hymenoptera > Torymidae > Torymus > Torymus tubicola. The sequence continues at coordinate 11,741,324 of JAWWEQ010000001.1, forward strand.
GTCTACCACCTCTATACACCTTCCCCATTTACCCATCCTACACCTTCCTATCCCCTGAGCAGCGGAGAAAGAGAGAGTGTGACCGTATCTCCAACCCACACACACAGCCACACACGCACCTGCAAATCCACACGCGACGCTATACGAAGAGGAGGGAAGAAAGTGGAGGTGGAGCTGTGTGCCTCACGCGGACACTTTTCTCTCTCTCTTCCTCTCTTTCCGAGCGCACGCGCGCGTTTTCTAGGCGAATCGCTCGCGTGTTGTATACGGGCATGGGAGCAAGAAAGAGAGAAGAGACTCTCTTTGACCCGGCGCCTCGGTGCGCCTTTCTTCCATACCGCATCCCTCGTCGAGGCACAGCGCGAGGCTTAGTTCACTCGCGTCTTCCGCTTCCGCGGCACGCGCGCGCGCTTTTTGCTCTCTTCTCTCGAGAACGACTTTGTATATCGTGCGTGTGTAGGTATACATGCAGCGTGTTATATACGCCACAGTGCCACATTAACGTCCTTGGCTTTGTGTGTATGTGAATCTTGGTCACCTAGTTCGCATTTTTTTTTCGTTGTTATTGCTCGCCTGAGGATCATAAAGATCGAGCGGTAGTGAGGAAATCCTAGTTGTTGTCAGCAACGAAAAAAAACGTAATAATACACATAAGGCATATAGTGGGCGAAGGTCGAGTTGTGGAGGTTTGTAGTTTGTAGGGGTTTCGTATACATATATATATATCGATATATCGATACAGTGTCGAGTGCGAAAGGTGCGGTGATATGAGAGAGGATAGGAAGGCTGAGGATAGCTAGGAGTGATCTAAGACAAGCGGCGATGGACATTCGACTCGTAAGTAATAATCGACGATGAATATATTTTAACAGATCAAAGAGAAAATCGGATATAACTTCGTTTCTCTTTGTATAATAACACAAACGTGCGTTTTCATTATTTAATTGCATGCAAGTTGGATGAAACACGCAAAAACGTATAGCCAATAAAAGAAGCGCGTAATTTTGCGGACGTAGAACTGTTGATATTCAAATGTTTTATATACCGACACTGCGTATTCATCAAAACAAATCAGTCGGACTGTAGTATACATAATGTTCCTTATTTTTCCACCGAAATGCATCTTCCGTCTTAATAACTGTCATAAAAACCATCCATTCGACTCTTTATATCACTATTAAAGCGGAAATTTATATATACGCATCGCTTATCCATGCTCAGCAAAGAGAAATTTTATATGAAAACTACTCTACCTTGGAAAATGACTCGGGACTCGGTAATCTTATCTTTGTTTGAAAACTGCTACATTTCAACCTGAAAGTTCATTGTACAAACAGTTCTATTATAGGTGAACGCGAAATTCGAGCACAATTACGGAATATATATATACCTCCTTTATATATATATATATATATATATATAAAGAAGTCACTTATTTTTTGGAGAGAAATCCCAATGTAAATACAATACCACTTACGATAATAACACACCGTATATAGAAGATCCAGCAACGGATCTCGCGATACACTGTTACACACGGACCGCCTTTGTGACACTTGTTATTCCGCTCGACTGCGCATGTCCGAGACGTATATTATATATACGTATGTGGAGTTCAAGTTCATCCCCGCGACGCTCGAATCTCGTGTCGTATTATGGCCCGTAAAATAACAACGGCGACAATCAGCCTGTCAAAATTCAGCCGAGGAATAATGTATAATCGCTCTTGGTTTCCGACAATTTTTTCATAGAACCACGCGATCCACTGACCGAAATCAACGCGGTGCCCAAGTTCATTTTGCCGCGGTGTTGGCAAGATTGTTTCGATTTTCGTATAATTTTTAATAACTTACCGATGATAATGTGATGTATTAAAATTTTGAGTTGTAAGTATTAATATATTTATATGATGTAGGTGAAAGTCGATTAACTAAAATGGAATTGCGAATTCAGTTAATTTTATTTTTAACATTTTTAACTTTGATCTATTATTTTTATTTTATTCTAAAAATTTTTTTATTTTTATACCAAGTACCATTTTAAAAAAAGCGATTTTTCCGTTAAAAAAAAGCTGAATCTTAACGAAATTCTTAATCATTTATACATATAAATTCTACATACTTCAACCTTGAAACCTCACATTTCACATATATGTAAATCCCACAAATAAATTAAAGATGCCAATTAGCGACATTAAAAATAATTAGAAACTGTCTATATACACCGCACAGTAAAAGTATACATATACATCCTTTACGGTTAACCAGGCACTGGAAATCTAAATGCTCATCGGCGTTATAGTAGTATCACTCGTTATCTCGAACAAGCTATCCGTCTAATCGATCTCGTAACATTTGCCAAAACAGCAACAGTCCATCTCCCGACAACTACCAATTACCGTTTCTCTCTCTCTCTCTAACCTCTAATCGTAACTTGCATCTCCAATTCAATCCGACAAATGAAACCACCCAATACGTGTACACCCATCCGACTTTCACCTGTGCAGCACGCTATACATATAATGCATACACATACAGTGCTTACGCGTCACGGGACCGACTCTTCGATTAATTCTATGTTCCCGTACGCGTCTAACCATCTCACCTCCTACAAAACGTACCAGAAAAAAGAAAAATGTTCACCTATCGGTTAAAAAAATAAAAAAACAAGTCTATCCTCCCCTTCTCTAGAGCATCTGCACTCCACCGTCATTATCGCTTTCTAGATCGTAATTCTCACGACGGTGTAATCGCGAGCGTGTATGTATATATACGCTCACGCTGCATCGAGAGGGAGAGGACCGAAGGGCTATATAATAGTCGAGAACTGCACTACGATATATGTATATACATATAAGCTGGGTCGGCTAACGGTCCGCGCGTCCGGACTCGCTACTACTATACGCGCGAGCTGCCAGATGTATATGTATATATATATATACTCGCGGCTTTTCCATTGTGCGGAAGCAAGCGGACTGCAAGGACGTGAGAGAAGAAAAGCGGAGAGAGCGACGAACACTCGTGGGATCGTCGTGCGTATTTATGTATTGTTTCATTCGTTGGTTTAGAAGACGAGTTAGAGAAAAAGATGTGGTATAGAGTGCGCAGAAGGGTTTGGGGTTGGAATGAGTGGCCGCGGTGTTTGGAGAGCAAAGTGGGTATAGAGGTGAGATTGATCGGTTTTCTGTATATCGTCGTTGACATGAATTTCTATTTTTAGAAGAAGAAAAAGAAGAGAAATGGAAAGCGATGTTGTTTTTGCATGTTAGTCGACGAGTTGACATACTGTACGTTTTTGTTTTTAATTACGTTCGAAGAAAATACAAGACAATTTTAATTCTGGTACATGCTAAGATTATTGCTTTTTTGTTTCATTTACATCTGGAGTTCAAAGATTCTTACATCACAAACGATATATTTTACATTGAAAGAATGCGGTCCGCTCGATCGCTCATTACAGTTTAGCGGTTAGTTATGAATTACGTCGACGATCTGAGAGAAAAAAAAAGCATCGAGAAAATTCTTGCTTCCGCGTAATAGTACAGCTTTAATAGGCTGGTATCATCGGTATAAGTGGCTGGTTAAGGCTAATGAACGATCTCCGACAGGCTGTAATTTCATTTATACCTATAAGAGCGCGTCTCTTTCAAGTGAAATGGATAGCCAAAGTTTTGTTCCCAATTCTCGTCGCGGTATACACACATATATACATATATAATATGAATGTTAGAAATGAAATCTGACTAGCTTTCGTCGGGATGATTAAGCGTGTAATTTACGTATAACCTATGTGTTATTCAAAAATACAGTAGTTTTGGTTAGTATAATACACTCGTTCTGAAACATCCTGCCACAGGTAGAGAACAAAAGGGACTAGAAAAACAAAACCATCTCGCTCTCACTTACATACAAAGTCGTATAGGTATACTTTCGGTTTTATCGAAAAATCACTCTACCAAGTACCGTAATCACACTGTCTATTTACCTTTCTTATACACACATACATATATAAATATACATATACACACACGAGGGATACCATCACATCTAGCAATTTCGTAACGGCCACGTGCTAAATGAGGCGCATCGGCGCAGCCCACTTACCTACATTATCACCGCACAGCGAATGCTCGGAAGAGAGAGAGAGAGAGACACATGCATCTCTTTCTCGCCTATAGGTGCACGTATAGTCGTCGTCGTCGGCGAAAATGGCTTCATGCGGAAAAGGCTCGTAACACTTATTGTATGCAGAAAAGAGGAGCAGAAAAGCGCCGCCGCCACCGTGGTAACAGTGAAAAGAGAGTTATTTTATTCCGGGCGACGGCGACGACGACAAGGATTTTTTTTTTCTAACAGCGTCGAGAGTTTTTAATTGTACGGTTCGCAGGCGACGAGATGATGGGTATAATAAGTCAATTCGTTCGAGATTCAAAACGCGATGCGAGAAAGGCTTTATTTTCCCCGTGAGCGTCGCGGGGATCGTCTTTATTAAGAAATTTATGACACTCTCGGGGTACAGAGAGAGGTTGAATAGCGCTCACGGAGTGTATAAGCGAGCGGCTTCGTTTGTGCGTTATTGAATTTTATTGCCGGCCTGATCTACTTAAAAAATATCGCCTTTGAGTTGATTGAAGATGAAAGAGAATAGACGTGGAAAGTAATTTTGACGTCTCTTCTCGCGCGAAGTACGCGCAGTCGTGATTTTTTTTTTCATGGACCTTTTGTGTATAAGCTTTTTAATTCGAAATTGCATTCAGTGAATTTAAGTGAAATTGTGTAAATATTGAATTTTCTGAATTTCCTTTTATCTATTTTTGAATCTAAAATGATTAAAATGAATTTTTGTTCTTGCTGATTTATGAGAAAATTCATTTATACTAACATGGATACGATCACGAAAACAACCAAATCATTGTGAAAACAGATGTGTCATAGTTGCCCTCAAAAAATAGTATAGAATTATACTTACAATGAATGATAAATAAACAATCAGTTTGACTGTGTTTTGTATTTTTTCATCATCAACATAACTAAAACCAAATAGTAATTTGTATGATTAACTAAAATTTTTGGTAGTGCATAAATTTGTATGAATTGTAATGCCCAATTAAGTACACAAATTATGAAAATGCACAAAATAAGATTTAAAAACGAATAATCAAAGTATAGATAAACTATCTAAAAATACAATTATAGCATACACTTAACTAACAGTCATAAGATTGGTCAGTATACTCAGTTCAGACCTGCAGAAAACTCAAATATTTCTTTGACTTCTCTCTAGGGTCTGTCGCTGCTGCTCTTGCTGGCCCACGCGGCCATAGCCTGCTCCAAGACCACCAGAGATGGCCCGACCAACGTTTCACCAGGTGTTCACGCGCCTCCCCCTCCATCATCATCGCAACACCACGTCCACCACCGGCCGCATCGACAGGCACCTCACCGTCAGACCCGTGGTCTCAGCGAGTTTCTGGTGCCACCTCCAGCCCCAGCCAACTTTCGCGGTCCTCGCGGTCCCCATCCATCGCATATCCAGCAGCACCCAAAGAACCCTGGTAACCATAACCAATCGCCGCTGCCACCGCCACCTCCGCCACCCCAGCAAACGAAGCACGCGAGAAACGGCAGATACGTAAACCAGCAGGGCGGACCAGGTAGCAACAGTAACAACGGGCCTGGCTACTTCTCGAAGCTTATGAGCTGGTTGAACCCGTTCAATAGAGGCAACGGTAACAACAATAACAATAACGGTGAAGCGGTGGCGAAGGACAGTCACGGCCAGGGCGCCTCGAATTACCCGCTGCATCAACAGTACGCGCCGCAAATGCCGTGAGTATCTATAACGTCCTGTACTTTCGCTCTACCTCTGTGCATATAATATGTGTGTACGTGCGTTTGTTTGTCGTAGAAATGAAGCGCATGAAAGCCGCCGGCTAGCCGCTTAAGGGTTATTAATTAGCCGCAATTGCGCGCGCGCGCGTAGAAAGTTGATTAGGTTCTCCGATGGTAAATAAGATGATGCGCTGCATGCGGGCTTGCTAAGCGTGTGTGGACGATGATTTATGCGTTGTATATCAGCGGTCTCGATTTCGCGATTTATGATGCGCGAAAATTGATTGCTCGACGTGTATACGTGCTCGCCGTGGTTAAATTGACTTTTTCCTCCAATCGTGAGCGGAGAAAGAGAAATTCGTCGCTTAATGCGCCAGTGTTTTTCTACTGAAAAGTATATAATGTTCGAATGACCGCGGTTTTGAATTATGGACGGTAGTATCGGAGTGATTTGTAAACAAAGCGTCGTTATTTCTGAGAAAATGAATGTACATCGTTAGATAAAATAATAAATAATTGTATGAGGAGAAAATTTAGCTAAATTGTAGACTATTCAAATTTGTTTGTATTATTTTACAGATACGGTTCTGTAACTGCACAGTACCAACCACCGCCGCACCCAGCAAACCTGCAAGGCAATGGTGGTTATTCAAATCTAGTGGCCTGGATGAACGGCAAACCCTGCAATCCATGTAACCAAATTCCTTGGATCCCGGTTCTCAACGATAGTCCACACTCATCCCTAAACCAATATGCTCCCAGTGCTGGACACGAGGGTTATCTAGCACCACCGCCACCCCAGGAAGTACAAACACCAGACTTTGTGCATCCAGCAGTAGTGTCAGCACCGCATCCTGGAAATCAACAAACCTTCCCAATACCAAATCCGCATCTTTATCCCGGCGCAGTGCCTCCGTTGTTTAAGGCTAAGCCATTTAATGACGTGCCAGGTGGATATGGACCACCAGAAGTGGAACAACCGCCACCACCAAATTTCAATGTTCAGAGGCCTTCGAACTTCGATCTTCAACCGTCGTTGAATTTGGATCCTCAACCTCCACCGCAGTTTGATCATCAAAAGTCGTCGGGTTCAAGTCATCAGCCTCTATCGAATTTTGGCCAGGGTCTATCAAGTTACGCTACGCCATCAGTGCCGTTGAACTTCGATCACCCACCAAAATCAAACTTTGAGCATCCGCCGCAACCAAACTTTGATCATCCGCCGCAATCAAACTTTGATCATCCGCCGCAATCAAACTTTGATCATCCGCCGCAATCAAACTTTGATCATCAGCCGCAATCAAACTTTGACCACTCAGTGTCACCAAATTTCAATCATCAACCTTCTAACTTCAACAATGGGCTACCTCAAAACTATAATCTTCCACCTTCAAATTTCGACTATCAATCTCCATCCAACTCCGATCATCCTCCATCGAATTTTGAGCAGCATCCATCCCAAAGCTTCGAGGACCATCCTCCACCAGAGTATGAACATGCACCTTCATCAAATTACGATTACCAATCTCCTAGTTACGACAACCAACCATCATCAAACTACGATGATTCGCATCCCTCATCCAACATCGAGCAGCATCACCAATCGAGCCAAATTGTCGATGTAGTAACAGAACCTCCGTCAGACCTCGACCACAGCGATGTAAGCCATAATCAAGAACCCGATCACGCCGAATCCCGGCCAGTGTATGTGAACAGTGCTACGTCAACGAGTGAACCCAACCGCCATTTTAACAATCCTCAAAATCCTCAATTCCCACCTCAAAACGTCAATACGATCGTGCACTTCCAACGTTCGCCCCTTATCGATCTAAGTGTCGCTGGCGAATCGTCCTCTACCACCACCACCACCACTAGCACAACTACCGCAAGTACACTCAACCGGTTTCCGGAGAGGCAGCCAACCAAGCCGCCGGCGTCGAAAGGGAAAGAGCCGCCCGCAGCCAGCGTGATCGATTACATCGTGTCCAGTGCAGCGTTCGGCTCGAGCGAGACGGAAAAGGAAACTAGGCCGCCACCGCAGCAACAGCGCGAAAGGAACGTGCCGCAGAGCGTAACGACAACAACGACGACGATGAAGACGACGACGGTGGTCTTGCCAAAAGATCAGAGGAAACAGGAGGCGATGCTTGAGACTCTAGTCCACTCGTATGAGTTCTTTAAAAACAAAAACGTGACGGGGATGAAGGAGGGCAAGGCTGACGGTAGGATGTTCAATGATACGGATGATTACAGCGCGAGCAAGGAAGTTGTGGGGCCAAATAAGAATGATAATGGAAAGAAGGTGGGTAGTTTATAATTTTTCGATATAAATAAAGATCGTTCACTTAAAAACAAATCGATCAATAGTAGGTATCGGAAACTGTTAAATTTTTATTGAATTTTTAAATGATTTTAAAATTAGTAACGAAGTAATTTATTGAAGTAAAATTTAGTTTGTATTAAATGAGGAGGGTCAATAAGGGCCGATTTTGGACTTCTCAAAATTTAACCACAACCTGTTGGGAAATATTTATTATTGCTAAAAATAAATTTATAAAACCATTCTACCTTAAACAGGGTTACTTCAGATCGAGACAATGTTACATGAAGGTCAATATTAATATTATTTTTATCTCAGAAACTGATAGCTTTGGACAAAAAAACATCTACAATAATTAATGGATAATAATAATAATTATAATAATTATAATGATAATAATAATAATTATCGGAGAGTGCCGAAAGTTTACAAAGTATTTATGTACTTGACTTATATAATTTTTCAAAATTCAATTTCTGAACAAATGTGGTTTAAATATAACACATAGCATATTAATTTAAAATCAAAGTACATACAAAAGATTCCTTTATTAGTTTAAATATTAGCATATATATATATATATATATATATATATATATATATATATATATATCGTCTTCAAAAATCTATTAATCAATCCAACACAATCAACTAAAAAAATCAATCAATTAATTAATTATTTACTCCACCTTCAATCTTTCAAGATCATACAGATAATCATCCCATACACATCGCAATATACACCGAGCCCATTCCATCCAACTCGTGCAATCAACGGCCACGCTCGCCACGACGACACTTCTGCATCCGCATCTTCCCATCAACCTATCAAAACTTCAAAACATCAAGACACCAGCGACGAGGACAACGTCGTGAGCGAGGAATCACAACGTGTGTCAGTCGTGCAAAATGCGCCCGAGAAATTGCGCAATGCCAACAAAACGGAACTTGCAATGGTCGGCAAGATGGGCAATGCTATCGACGTGCACAGACTACAAAAGAACATCGATAACTGGACGATTCAGGTGGGCGGTCGCTGACAGCATTGCGGCGTTAGGAGAAAGGGGAAAAGTATTTAGTCGAGACGTGTTAGGAGTATTAAAATAAAAAGGTGTTGATGCTTGTTTTGGGGGCCAGTTACGTAACGCGGGGCGTATACGTGCCAGCTGTCACTGGAGAAAGTAAAAAGATGATGCCGGACGTTTCCTTTCGGTCGGTTAATTGATTAGCCGTTAGATTGTGTTTGCCGTAGTCGTATTATTAATGTTTTTTTGGAGAGTTCTTTTTCTGATGCTTTCTACTTACTTAGATATTAGACTATTTAGAGCAATTTTCAAAGGTTAGTTAAAAACATATATATATATATAGATCGCCTTTTACGAGGAACTACTTTCATCTTCTATATGTTCGGGTTTGTGTTGTCATTTGTGTGTATAAGAGAAACGTTAGTATGTCTGAACGTTAATTGCAAGTCGCCTATGATAAATGACAGAGGTAATCACTCAAAAATAAATTTTATATATTTTTCACTGCAAAATAAAATATAAAGCAATATCTCATGTATTGGCGCACGTTCAAATGAAATATCGTTTCTCTTATTTTATGTCTGAAACACTAATCATTCGTGGACAATCTCACTTTTTTCATTACACAAATAATCCGATACATTATTATTCGTGTTCAACAAGTATAATTTACGAAAATAATGTGATATTTCAACTTATAATTTTGACATTACTTTTGAAAATCAGCGAAAAAGTGATCAATCAATCTGCTATTTTATTTTAAATATTAATAAGGGGACCAAGCTGCATCTAAACAAAAAAAGTTATTTACAGAAAGGAAATTATAAAATTTTAGGAATATGCGAAAGCTACGACGTCAGTCTCGAATAATCTTAATTCGACTTATCCACGCTGGCTGTCATCCAAACAAATACCGGATGAGTATTTACTGTCGGCTAAGGAACTCGAAGATAGTAGCGAGTATTATGATTTTAGTAACGAAACGGAATTACACCGAGGGACGAACAGATCAGAGGTTTCGTTTCACAATCATGTGTTTTCATCACCATCCATTATTACCAATTCACCGTATCCTCACATTCAAATATCATAACTTTTCGTATGCTAAATTGACGTCAAAAAGGAAATAATTTAACGATCGAGAATGTCATTTTTATTTTTATCTATATAATTTTATTTCATGAATTCATACAAAGATAAGCACACAACATTGTTTTTAAAAAATGAACTATAGTAATGTAAATTATGTAAAATATTGCAGTAAAATAGAACATAGTCGTAAATTAGTAATCATAACAACTTTATTTGGATTATTAACATTGAATATTTATTATTAACATTGTACTAAATTAACCAATAGTTTCATTGTACTAACTTAAATGCATGAAATGTACATAATCTCATTATTCCCACATACTAAACAATCTCAGATGCGATCTCATGTCAAAACGCACACATAATTTTGTAATTCATATATCAACGATATTTCGAAACACAAAAAATAAACAAAAAATCACTCATAACGGCACTTGTCAAATCATATCCGTCATGTCAACTGATATTGCTGATTTCTTCAAAACCGTACAATAAGCAGAATATTTTTCTACATAAATATTTTCCAAATTTTTACACGAGATCTTAGCTGGGATCTCACCTCAAATAACCATTATCATTCCAATCAACTACTTTAACCTTCAAAATCTTTTTTTTCAAAGACTGCTTCGTCCGAGTCAACAGCCAAAGTGAAGATAATCAACGCAACCTATCCAAAGAAGCTGAAGAAATCCGAGTACCCACTAAAGCATACCAACTACACTGCCTCCTCTTCGGAACGCGTGTACGTCGTGACACCGGTGCCTAATCCAAATTCTCTGGAAGATTTGTCTTCGGAAAAATCCTCTCATACGCGAAAGCCAAAAAACGAGGAACGCGCGTATCAAGTGCTGCCTCAAGCGGTTAACAATCTAGCGGTGTTATCAACGGCCCCGGAATCTGCGGCGCCTGCGCTTTGGGGTATCATGGAGCATGAGGAGTTTGCTGCCGGTGTTGAGCAACCCAGATGGAGGAGCGAGTCTGATGCGTTGCCTGAACCTGCATCCACGCCGATTTTGTATACAGGGCATTCGAAGGTAAGGGCCTAGTTTTTAAAAGGGTAAAATTCTATTTGCGAATTGAGAGCGTGGAAGTTTAATAAGATTTGTAATAGATTAATAATAGTTAAAACTATCGGTGAATAATTATTCACTGGCCAGTAAAAATAAAGAATCTGACAGGGGCTAATACTACCACATCTCTGTGTATTTCGATTCTCTAAAGCTGATTCCAAGATTATGACTAGTCCATTATTTTTGTATTCTTTTTTAATTTTTAAAATATTTGAAAAATTTTACAGATCAGATATTACAAACCAAAATAGAGAAAGATATTATCGTCTAATTGCAGGCACGTACCATTTTTTTTCTTTTAGTGTCCTCGTGTCTAATCTACAACATTTTTGTTGTGTAATAGTACCTCACGACGATTACATTTCTAAAAAATTTTCGGACTTACAAATGATCTGTTTATTCTTTAACTTTGTGCTAATCATAATAAACTTATATTTTGTTCTTTAAATTATGTAAAAATTATCCAATATCAATACATTTTAGTGTTTATTGTAAAGTTATATTTGTAAATAAGTTGTAAAGTACATATTATACAACTGATGTGATCATTATTCAAAATTGCTATTAAAACGTTCCATCAACTATCGCTCATCAGATATCAATTAAGCGATCTATGTGAATCTAAACTAACATTCATCGCCTAAACCAAAGTTTGCGCGCAAATATTAATTCATCTTAACACGGTTAAACAACAACATGCGCAATCATTCAAATTATGCTTGGAATCGCTTCATTACCGCTCCTTAAGAAAACGGAGGATCTTAACACTCGTCGACTCGTATCGTTACAATTAAACACTTTAATTACCAATTACCCATATTCATCCCATTCTCTGCATCTTTCACTCACCACGAAAGGGAAACCACATCGATACATCATTAACCCTCGCAACGAGCAAATAAAAAAAAAGTGAAATTCCCCCCGTTACCTTAATCCTCGCCAAATTACCATCAATCCTTGATCGCGGAAACGATTAAATTAACGGCGTCGCTCACGCGCGCTTACACGTCTATACGTCTCGTTTCAATACAGCGCAACGCGCATGTACATCACGCACGCTCCTAAGGAAAACCTCATCACTGTCACACGCGACCCGTCAATTTTACTTTCGCCCTCGCGTGCCGCTATTATTGAATATGCTCGCACGCATGATGCACGCAAAGGAAGAGCAAGAAATGATGGTGTGCTTTCAGGTGTCACGTGCGAGATGATGGATCGATCGCTTGGCGTCGTCGTATACTGTCGACACTTGAACTTCGATTCGCGGAGAGCCGAAGGTGACGAGAAATCCGGATTGGCTAACTGGACACGCAGAAGAGGGCCACCAAAGGTAACAGAGCTGTTGGTCGAGATGGAACAGAGGATCACACAAGTTGCGAATTCGAATTGCGGTCATGACGATGTACGATCGTCGATAAATGTTTCCTTTAAATTTAAAGAAACGTATATAAAGGACTTATTCTTTTTTTTTACGAAGGATTGGATCAAAATACACTATATAGCGTAATGCGGTTTACGCGCGAGCACAGTTCTATTTCACTCAGCCGGTTTCCTCTCGAACTTATATATAACTACAGCTATATACATTCCTTGCCCTTGTTCCTCGCGTCTATAAATCTGCGTAACTCGGTTGCAGAACGTCCACCCTAACAGCAAAAAAAATAACATATCGCCGCATTGCGTATATATATATATACATGAATGTTACGCCATGTCGATTTATGTATCCTCGTAAAGTTCATCTGGGCTATCACGGGGCAGCGATAATTGGGTCGCGAACGCGAACAAGTGCTTGTTAAATCGAGAGAGAGAGAGAGTAACGCAGTCAATGTATTAGAACCGCGCGCGCGGCTGTTACAGTTGAACGAGCGGATGCGTCGTTATATAGGAATCGGTAATGTTGATCGGGAACCGCCGTTGCGCGCTCGGCGAGTGTTTGATGCAGAGCTGAAGAGATTACTGGTTGGTGAGATTCTGGTGCGGTAGAGCGGTGAGATTAGGGGAGAGTTATGGGGTCGATGTGTGGATGTAGGAAAGAGTTTGATTTTTTATTTATTTTTTTTTATTCGGAAGGATTCTAGGTTGAAATTGCATTTACTTTTGAATTACGTTGGAATTTCAATTTTTTAAGAGTAAAATATTTTTTAATGAAAAATTTTCACGCTAAATATTATTTCACGCTAAACGACTCTTATTAAACTTGTTTTGTTTATTTAAGGATTAACCAGCAATTAAAGTACACACATAATCGGTGCTCCACGCTGCTTTCTCCATAAATCCTTTCAAATTACAATCAAGTATGTAAAATCATTGAACATGAAACTTTCAAGTTTCAGATATAATTACCTTCTAACGCATACCAAAACGTTCATCAATATCAATAGTCATTCTTTCACAACGTATATGTTTTTTTTCCAAATAACAAACTATATAAAAATATCGATAATCCGCATGAATAACCATTGCTAAAACTATAACCGCACAACATTAAATTCTCTCCGACAGCAACCGCCGCGAACTGAACTTCCGGCAACGTCATGTCTCTCTCGCTTTCAAACCAAAAAGAAACTCACTCGGAGCACGCGCATAAACATAATATTATACACATCGCATTCAACTGTATATATATACGCGTATCTTCCATATGCAACGCGTGCGCGTGTGCGCAGAAAAGTGCATCCCATAAATAAATATCAGCTACCACGGCGCGAAAAAATCCTAATTGCACGGAGCGAGAGGGGAAAACGAAGTGTGAAACTCGCACGCGCGACGAAAGGATCGGAGAGAAAAGAGGACGGGAGAATCTGCTCGTATACGTGTACGTGTATGTATGTGTATAGGTATAACAGATAGGCGCGAGAAACGAGAAAGCGCTGCGAGGAAGAGAGAGAGAGAGAGGGACGCGACGTTTGTACGTGACCGAGTTATAAGGAGGGCTTCTCTCCCCCCCTTCGCCGCGTGCCTGCAGCGATAATTCATTTTCATAGAGCGCCGGCAGCTGAGAAAGAAGAAGAAGAAGAAGACGAGTCACGGCGTTTGTATAATGAGCCTCGAGGTTCAACGCGCGACTATATACTCGATTCTTATTACCCTTTTTTTCGCGACAGTTGTGCTCCCCGCGTTGTGTGTATGTATGTGTGTGTCTGTATGTCTATGTATGTATGTATAGGTGACAATATGGGTGGGGAGATATTTGTACATATATATACTATATTTTGTTTTTATACACCGGTGTTGTCGCGTTTCTTCCGCACGCGGTTGAAGAGTCACGTGAAATGGCCTGTTGGATTGTTTTAGCACTTTGTAGGTAATTGAAATTAATTTAACGACGCGTTGCATGTATGTAGTTATAAGCATTCGTTGTACGATGGTTATAATGAGTAATCGCGGAGTCTATATGCGATGGTTGCGCGAGAGCTGCTAAAGATCCAATTAAAAAGGAAGTAACTTTGTTGTCGGATATATATATACACGATATGTATAGAGCGTAAGGCGAATGATTGATGTATTTTGTAATAACAATTAGGGGCGCCATGAAATGTATGATAATTGTAATAAGTAGCGGTAAGTGCCTGTGGTTATAATGCATAACGCACGCTACATAAATCTATATATATATATACATATGTATTAATCGCGATGGGCTGTTTAACGATTATTCTTTATATATATAAACGCATGTTTGTGTGAATGAAGCGCTTCTTTATTTATTTCGCCGAGGTTGTCTCTAATCGTTCACGCAATAGGTATATTAACGACTACGAATCATTTCTGTTTACCTTAACATTTTTTTATAAAAAAAAAAGATAAAAATATGAAAAATCACGATAAACGTTCTACGTACCAATGATTATTAACGATGGAGAATTGTATGTTATATTTTTGTATTCCTATGTATAAAGATACTGTTTATTATATAAATATATACATTAACGCAAATTGTCAGAAAATTTTTTGTTCGTTTGATTACAAATGAATCATACATATTTATTGTTTATCTATCACAGTTTCTACTGAAAAATTTTGTACATACGAGTGTGTAAACTTAAATTGGTATTTAAAGGTGGCTGTAAAAAGAAGATATACGTGGGGCTGATCAAACTCGAGTGGTTTTGTTCTAATATATATATATACATGTATACATATAATATATTAACATTAGCATTTTCACATCCCACGACAATTAGAAAAGGGGGTCAGCATTTTTTGTTCAACTTTCATTTTTGTGCAGTCATTTAATGAGAAAACGTACGTGACTATTTGCATTTACCTACTTGAATGCAAATTACCGCTTAATTTAAAAAGTAAATGCAAATCTTCTATTTTCCCTGAAATTATATATATATATATATATTCCAAATAAAATAAATACTCAGATGATTGTTCGGTATTTCGAAAGATTTTTTGAAAATATTCTTTTTTATCTTGAAATTATTTAAAAAATGTTATACTAAATTTTCACACAAGATATTTACAGTAATAACAATATTTCGTCAATACTATTAGTATCTAACAACAGAAAACATATACCAATATAATATTCAATACACACAATAACCCAGCTAAACCTGCAAAATAATCGGCCACTGAACCTACCCGAGATTTCACAATACCGTTCCATTTTCCACTCTCGACCTCTCCTCCATCATCACACCTTTGCCAACCCATAAATCTACCACACCACAACCATACACAAACCCGGAGCATCTCCAAAAAAGAAATCCCTTGCCTATATGCAAAGAGAACCTTATAGCAATCGTGACGCCCGCAGCCTCTTCTTCGCCATCCTCAACAACAACAACAACAACAAGGCCCACGGCGCGTTTGGCGCGCTACTTCTGTTCGTCGATTGAGACTTGATGCACTTTGGCGTGGGAAGGCGCCCGGGCCGGAAAGGTTACGTGAGAAACACGCGCCCATTGTGCTGTTTTTTTTTTGCTCTCGGCGTGAAACTCCTAACGAGGCGCACGCGCCGTCGGTACGTAATTAGATCGCCGAGATATATATATGTACTGTATATGTATATATACGGTTGGGGAGTATATAGCGTGTATTGGAAAGGGAGAACAAGGACGCGGCCTTAATGAGTGGGCCAGTAGGGATGGAAGTATATAGGAATTTGGCGGGATGGTGATGTTTGGGAAAGTGATGATTGTTCCGTGGGATGGAAAATTTTATTTATAGTCGATGATATATAGGTAAACTTTGATATTTTTATATGCGGAAGTAAAATTACTTCAGTTCGATTGAACAAAGGTTGATCGATTGAATGTAGATTACTGATTACACAAGGTTGATTTTGGCATGTTTGCGAATCGTACACTTTTTTACGTTATACTTAATGTAAAATGCGGGTTAATAGAGTATTAATAAATTCATTATAAATTTAGAAAATTTTAATTAAGGTAATTGCATGTCTTCTCTTTCGATGAAACTGAAACGGTGAATTTAAGTATATGCGAAACTGTGCTATTTTTCATATTTTGATTAAAATGATAACTGAAATTGTTTTTTTATATGCAGGAATTTTAAGAA
This sequence comes from Torymus tubicola, assembly GCA_035583055.1. NCBI lineage: Eukaryota > Metazoa > Arthropoda > Insecta > Hymenoptera > Torymidae > Torymus > Torymus tubicola. The sequence continues at coordinate 11,758,200 of JAWWEQ010000001.1, forward strand.
ACAACTAGCATATTATTATAAATCCTTAAGGTACTAGTTATTATCATAATACAGTCGTCATAAAAAGTTTTCACACGTTCTCGTGTAATAAACATATATAAATAAATACTATACTTAAAATAGATTGTGCATGAACGAAACCTTAACGGTGAACTGAGTACAGTAATTTATACTTAATAATTTAAGTTTGATCTAGCTTAATTTAAACGACCGTCATCATCATCGAAATTCAACTGTTTTCAAGTCTCCATTGATTGTGTCGGTCGTTCCAAGCTTTCTTCGTTTCCTGATACGTATAATTGAAAATTCTCCGATCCACATCACAACGGTTATTGCTGTCACGAAATTTATAAAAATTATGCACGAAACGTAGCTTCCAGTAATATCTCTCAGTAAGCCTGCAAAAATATACATTATCGTATTAAACTATAAGATGAAAAGAAATTATTTAAAATGAACACAGTGCAAGGTAGTTACCTAAAAGTGGACCGGCGAATAATAAAATAGTTCCGTTAGTCAATGATTGAATACTGCTTGCATTTGGAAGTCGGTCCAAAGGTACGTAGCTGGGTATCACTAACGTCATGTACACTGTTCTTACACCCTTGGCTATTCCCAACCCAAATGCAACGAACATTATGGAGTAAAAACTTTTAGCGAATAATAGAGCTGCAATTAAAAAAGAAAGAATAAAGTTAAAGGAAAAATCAAAGGAAACCTGGAAACCAATTCTTTGTGCTTCATTTCGAAGTAAGTCTCATAATCAGTAAAAAAATTTTTGGTATGAATTTTAGAAAATATCCGTATAAATATCTGCATATGTGACTGCACGGAAAAAAAATCAGTAGATTCTACGGTTTAAACAGTTATTTTAACATAACAATAAAAAGTTAATTTTATTTTTGCAAGTAAGAGTAGAAACTACTTTTAAAATCTGTAGAATCTACTTTTTATAAAAGTAAGATTGGCTTTAGAATTTGAATAATCTGCAGTTTGCTCTAAAAGAAAGCTAATTCTACTAATTTGAAACGCTATTTTAGCATTTGAACGAAACTGTTGATTTAGCTTTCGAAAAACAGTAGAATCTACTGATTTTTTTTCCGTAGGTATTGGACAGGTGAATATAAGAATTTTTTGACCGATATTGATAGATACACTTTTGTGGAATACATTTTTTTTGAAAATCAATATTTTAGGATATTCAGGAATTCCGGTATTTAATGAACACCCAGTATATAGAGATACTAAGTTTACATTTTGCGTTTCAAAATATACACAATGTATATCTATATACATGGAAGTTTTCTAACAGTGTTCTCAGTTAATTTATTTCCCCATTCATCTTTTCAAACATGTTATGAAGCTACTTAAAGTACTATAAAATTCATTATAATTTAAAAAATCAAGGTCTTAACAGTTATAGTTCATAATGTTTACAATAATTCATAATGTTCTTAATAATATCGCTATAATAAAAGTTCTTACTACGAGTTCAGATAAATTCTTAAAAAATCTGAATGTAATCGAAAATTATAGCGAATCTTTGGAATGTTTGCAATACAATAATTAATTGATCAGTTTATATACATCAATCTCAATAAAAATCCCTTTAACTACAATTTTGTTTCAATTTAAAAAATGCACAGAAGCTAAGGAGAAACATTTCTCCGAACCACTTTTCTTTTTCCTCCTTCACTTTACCGAGATACGGAAATCACTTGCACGTACCTAGAACTGCATCAACGCAGACCGATACTCTCACTAAAGTAGCGCAAAAAAAAATCCCAACACACCAAATTCACCAAGCATCAATTTTCACCCACTCCGTATTAGACCATGCACTTCTCTATACGCGCGTAACCTGGATTCCCTCTTCACCTACACCGAATAATCTCCCTCCCGCCATCTGCCACCTATCAATTACACCACTTTTTTTTCTCTCTCCCTCCCGTTACTCTAGAAAGCAGCACTTCTCTATATAATTACCCGATCTCGTGAGGATGAGCATGACCAGGCTGACGAGGTACATGACCCTGGGCGATTTACGTAGCCACTCGCCGATGTAGGGCGCGGCGGCACGTAGCATGAGGTCCGACGTCGCGATGACACTCATCACCATGGCAATGCTCTTTGTGTTGAGGTTCATGTCGTGGAGGATGAAGGGCGTGAGCACGGAGAAGTTGAACTCAGCGAATATGGCGATTGACATGCCCAGCATTATGTTTACGTAGATCGGGTCGCGTAGTAGATCCAAATCGAAGAAGAGGACGATGCGGCCGAATAGACGCTTCATGAGGGAAGACGATTGCTTTGGAGCCTCAGGGTCTTTCGGTTCTTGGGTCTTCTTTAGGTCTTCTGGTTCTATCGGTTTGGTATTGGATCTGAAATAAAGTTTCATCAAATTTTCATGCAAGTTTTCTTATAAAGATAATTATTGGTATGAGTCATTTTTCTAAGATTAGATTTAGATAGTATTCAATATAAAAATTTTTTTATTTTGATTTTAATTTTTTTATGCATATATTAACTCTCAATAAAATTCTTTGATTATAAGACAAATTAGATATTTAAGAAAAAAAATCATAATATTATTTCATATTTAGTTTATGATTAATAATAATAGTTATTTTCCTGTTAAATGCATTTTTAAAAGAATAAGTACATACATCAAGGAACTCGAGAACGTATGACAACATCAAACTTTGTACCTTTTAACTTGCAATAAAAAGAGATAGTATAAATTAATTGCAAGAGAAATATATGTTTAATATGTAGGGATGTATGTCAGACGTTTACGGAGCGATCGTAAAGGGGGAACATAAATATCAGCATGATATTGGGATAGCGAAAGATTTAGATGATACTTCGATGAGGTCGCATCGCAGTAAACTTTCTTTTCGAATTAACCTTGAACTTGTTATAACTAATAGTTAAAATACTTGCGATTTAATTTATAGTTATTATTTTTCTTATTACTCGAGACATTTATGAATATTGCAAAGCTTCAGAAACTACAAGATTGATTTGTAACTATATATTACAAATCTATTAATAATTCAGGTCATTATTGTACTTACAATTCATTTTCTTCATCTTTTTCCAACTGTTCATCATGGCCACTTTTGGCATCTTCACCATCCTCCTCCGGGTGTTCAAAAAGAACGTTTCTCGACAAAGCAAGTTCCGTATATTTTGCCGAGCTAATACTTAATTTTCGTGATCTCGATTCACAGCTATTACTACGTTTAAAGTCAAAACTATTACTTCGCTTATACTCAAAATCATCGAGGGCGCTCGACGACAAGTTACTTGGAAACTTCTTATTTTCCCCATTCGTTTTATTTTCCAAATTGGAATCTTGATTATCAGCGTTCCAATCTACGTTGAAGAATAATTATATTTAAGCAAGTTATTAAAAAAGTAATTAATGGTCGGTATATATAACCTACCTCCTCGTAAATCTAGCAAAGAGCCATTTTGTACTGATATTGGAGTTTCAAATCCATAAATACTAATATTGTCATCTTCCAAATCTGCACTTGTATTAGTAATTGTTCGACTTTGTTTCCTTATACCTTTCTTAATCCCAGTTTCAACATCACCAATTATTTTTTCATTTGAACCGTTAAGTAACGAAGCTGCTTCTTCACTTTCAAAATCAACTGTAGAAAACAAAATTTTTGTCAGAATATAACTCTATATTTAATTACTTTGTGTTCATATAAAAATTTTTCAGCAATCCGATTACCTTTCTTATTCGTATCATTTTGAAGATTTTCTTTAATTGGCTTTGCATGCCATTTTATCGGTTGTAATAAAAGTGCGCCTATGAGTGCATGTAGACTCATACCTCCAAGTATAAGCATAGTACCCTGTTACAACTTCAGAAGTGTTCTTACATCACGAGGTAAAGGGTATCATTATCATTTATGGTATAATATAATTACAAATTTATATCATTGAAAGAAACCCTAAGTTTTTCTACAAATTTAGAAATAAGTAAAATCATTATAGTTATTTAACACCTACCTCACTATAATATCTCGTTAGTAATAAAGAGGTTAACTGTGGTATAAAAATTGGGCCTAACCCTGTGATCGTCATAGCCCATCCCATAGCTCGACCTCTTTTCTCTTTGAAGTATGTATTTACTGCAAGCGAAGTCGAAGACATTGCAATGCTCATTCCAAGTGCTGCGAATCACGTAACAATATATAATACACTCCTAAATGCAATTAATCTATATCTATATACACAGAAAGCGTATACATCTATATTGAGCAACATGTGTTAATGATCCACAGCTATTTTCATTTTTATCTCTTACCAAGCGCATAGTAGCTACTTCGGAAAATAACAAAACACTTAACTACTCATAAGCACCTACTTTATCACACGTACATCACACGTATAATGCTCGATTCAAATCGATGCCCAATATATATTAAACGTAAACACAATATTGTTATACGTACAGGCCATCATCCCATAAGAGATGACAAACTGCGCGAAGCTGCTGGCAAAGGATGTCGATATGATGCCGAGGGAGTAGAGTAACGAGCCCACGAGCGACATTTTTCTGTAACCAAAGGTGCGCAACAATGGGCCGTTCATCATGCCCAGTATCATGCCGAAGGCCTGGTTGATGTTTATGATGATACTGGACTGGGTGGCCGATATGCCGAGCTGCTTAAACGTACCGCCGTAAACCATACCGAAGCCTTGCAAAATCGGTATTGTTACGATCTGTGGGGAGACAAGTTTGGAGCTGTTTTATTATCATCATTGATTCTTGCCAGTCAATGAAAGTGCAAGTGTTATGTGTGTGTGTGTGTTCACGAATGAGGTTTACATAAGGTCTTTAATGTATTATTTTTTGTTATCGGTTTATTTTTTAGAGTTCGAGGAAATAAATATATATATATATTCATTGAATCTGTCACGAAAATTCAATTTAGGTGCTATTGTATAACAAGCCGATGAAAAGGCAAATTAATGGAGAGATAAAAAAAACTGCATGAACGATTTGACATTGCAAAGTGACTATTGATCTTTAGATTTTTATTTTGCATAATAGATGTTATTATCATGGTTTCACAAAAAAAAAGATGATTTAAACGTTTCTATACTTGTATGGGTATTATTACATAAGTCTGAAAATAGTTTCAATTAAAAGCTATTCGAAACCATTGATAAAGTTGGCTGGCAATGAAAATTGTCAACAATATTATATGCATTATAAATTGAAACTCATCGAAAGGGTATTATCATCTATACGTAATCATAGATAACATATTTCTTTTTACAATTCTTAACAACTATTATCGTTAGCCTTCATGATTGCGATATCAGAACGATCACGTCCATGAGATTCTTTTATTTTTCGTTACTTTCTACCCGAAAAACTATATAAATAAAATAATAAATTTATTCCATAAAAAAAGCTTTTAATTTGCATCTATACAAATTATCCCAAAAAATACGCAGTTTTCTTAATATCATTCTATTTATTGAGAAAAAATATTTGGACATGCAACATAGTACTTATGCTGATAAAATAAATTAAAATCAAACCAGTATTGTATTTGAACAAACTCGTAATTTTATTGATTTGCGCGCTAATAAGAAGACAAATAAGACACGTCGCTCAGAGGACTGTTAGTTGTTGACTTTGAAAAACAAGATGAGTGAGTGATTTTTTTTTTAATTACGCAAACACTTCATGGAACTTCGTAAAGCGCAATAAAGTATTTTGTTAACCTCAAATCGTTATTATTAATCTTGTCCTAATCAGTAACATTGAGACTCAACTGTAACAATATTCAAATATCATACTTACATTGTTTAGGGCAAAAGCCACGACGATCACCCAACCCCATCCTCCGTCGGGAGCAATGTACTTGGTTTTGCTCATGTTTTTCTAAGAATCAACCTGACTTTTCCTCCTCTCAATATTTATAACCTCTGCGCAAGAGTAAACTTCCACGCACCGTTCATGACTGTAAAAAACTAATTGTCACAAAAAGTACTTCTAAAGATATCAATAATTTTGACACAGTCATCATAGCTATGAAACAACGGCGCGTTTTATAAAATACACATATACATTTTATCGATAATAAGTATATTGGTCAATTTAATTGTATAAGATTGAATCAATATTTCAATTACTAGCTTGGTGGAAAACTAACCATATTTTATAGTGCTAATATGTTAATTAAATGGAAGATTTTTTAGCAAAAATAATTATGTAAATAAAATATAATTTATATCAAACTGTTATTTGAAATAACAAAAATTTATTTCTAAATGATTTATAGTTGATATTTTTAGCATAGTACGAATAGAACTATTGTTATAAATTATCAATTGTTTGACTAATTAAAAATTTATTAGCAACAATAGCTAATTTTAATCAATCGTATAGACGTCTTTAAAGTAAAGAAATTCAAAAAATTATTTCTCAATTTGAATTTCATAAATTGATACACATCATTAGAATACGTACGTTACAAAAGCTTAATTAACGCACGTGTTACAAATATGCGCGTCGCGATTGCACCAATCTTCAGTAAACTTTATCACAGACAGATTTCATAACTTCACACAACAATCAAGGAGACAACTTCTTCGTTATTCTCGCAGGCTAATGTCTAATTAATAAACATTACTTCCAATCACTTAGCATACCGATCCGCTTAATATACAAATTACCAAATTACTCAATCACACAAAAAAACAAAACAACGTCAACTAATCGCGCAGAACTAAACTAATCTGCGCTACTATACTACCACGCTCAACCGATGGCTTTCGCCAATTGACTGAGCCAAGTGCTGATCGAATGACCAGCATTCTTGAGGATTATCATCGCTAAATCTATCCTGCGATCTAATCGACTCCATGATTTTCAATATCGAGGTTTGCCTGCCAACACCACTTGCAAAGATTATTGCCGCGGGTAAAATTCACTATATACGTTAGCAACGTCATTTGATTGATAAAATAAAGATATTATGTTTTTAATAATCTATATCGCTTATTAATCGCTTATACACAATTGTCAACAATTACATCGCTTTGGATACATAATTCATTCGTGTTTGTAGCGATTAGAGGTGTTTTTTGTGTAATAAATTTTAAAAGATTTTCAATAATATTTACTATGGTGATTTTTCCAGCCGATATACTATGTATACCCAACGTATGCATAAATTATAATACATGTATACAAAAAGTTCTTAAAAACAAGATAATTAAGGGAGTTTTAATAATCTTTTCAACTTTCTGTCATAAATTAAAACGTATTACGCTGAGTCAATTAAAATTAAGTAGAAAAGTGTAACGTAAGATATTATAAAAATGATGTATCTTTGTAATCAGTTAAGATATGGCCAACTTAATGAAAAATTACTTATCAGTAAAAGGTACTGATATAACACTCGAGCAGTTGACACTTACTGTTTTATTCTGAATTGGTTAGGAGTAAAGTTGAAGTTTTCGTGTGATTCAACATCATTGTAATTATGCACAAAAATAGAAATAACATTAATGCTTCTTTCATCGATAATGACATAGATAGCTTACAAATGGTCTTCTAATATGTTATAAAGTAGTTATATAAATATAAGTACAATGTTTATAACGATTTCTATGAAAACCTCGAAAGATCGTCGCGTTTTTCTATATATTCAAACGATCTTATGAATATTAATATTTTTGGCGCTACAGTATAAGCAAAACCTTTATGATCTTGTTTGCACAGTTGTCGAAATAGGTATAGTATATGTCTTTCGTCAATAAATTTTTTACGTGCCAGCGTATTATTACTTCGCTAACTGGAAAAATTCAATTAGTTAAGTTTATTGTAAACACACGTCTATAATTGCCATAAAATCACAAAGATAGAACATACACATACGTCAAATTCTACACTGATAAGTCGAGCGGAAAAGCTTTTACCACGGGTCGAAAAATACTTTAGTTACCATAACACGTACGAGAGAAAAGCAATAAAAAGACGTCAAAGATAAGGAGAGAGAAAAAAGCCATGTTCTATCCAATACTTGTTTTCAGAGCAATGAGACCGTTAATGTAAATAAATTAGATGAGATGTAATTCACGCTATATACTATACGACTCTTCGTCCTCACGTGCCTAACAATATAAGTAAATTCAATTAGAATTAAGAAAATGTGCTGAGAGCCTACGGCACCAGTTTTATCGCCGCGACACTGGTTAGATCTGCATTGGGTTTGTTGTGTCGAGAGCATCAAGCAAAGAGCGGTAATTCTCACCCGCGTGCTCGCAGCTCTGCCATTCCAATTGCTCTATTTTGCTCTATTTAAATGGCTAAATGTATATCCGTATGACAAAAGTGAAAATCGTAACGGTGTAAACAGTATATAGCGGAAGGATTTTTGCTATCTTCGGTTAGAGCATCCCCGCAGGAGTCAAGAAATATATAATGTATATATCAGTCGGTTTTTGTTTGATCAGTGATTGTGTACTCTTATACACTTGTTGCCGTATTATATACGGTTTTATTGGTTATCAGTATAACGTGTATTGGTTTATCAATTGTGTATATCGAATAGGTGGGGAATATATGGGATGCAGACTTTTTATAAGAATCAGTGTATTTTGCCTTATGTATTACATTGAACTATAAAGATTATACGATTGGCTTGTCATTTGTTGTTTATTTTTTTCTCATCTTGTATTTACTTTCGTATATTGATAAGAGAAAATGGCAGAAAAATTATGACACGACTTTTTCTTCTTACTGTGATAGCCATATGCATACATATATAAGGATGCGAAAAATTTGTGATTTTCCCAGGTACCTGGAAATCGTCGATTCCTCGGTTGTATCATGGAAAGGTTTTCATTTGTATTAACAAGAATAAAACACAAAGGTTTCTTTTGTCAAGTAATATTTATTTTCCAAAAAACGATCTCAGAAACACATATATCTGGCTGTAAATAAACATGTTATTATAAAATTTGATGATTAGACATGGATTACATAAGTTTATAGAAAATGTTTTAAGTTCAGTACTACACACAACAAATTATATTTTCCTTTACGGAATTATATATATGTATGTAATTTTTAACTATATAAATATATACTAATACTAATACTAATATTAATTACTCTATGAAGCGGTTCTAAAAATATGATTATGGTTTCGATGGTTTCTGCAAGGACCAATAGCCTCATGAAACTGAAAATAGAGAAAAAATAATTCATATCAATTTTGATAATCCATCTGCATATAACAACAGTATCTACATATTTCTCGACGCATGTAAATGCCAGATAGCCGCTATCAACTGCATCCCACTCTCTCTTTCTCTCTCTCTCTTACATTCCAACCTCCTCTCCTCTTCCACACCGTCACCACCACCACCACCACCATCGCCACTACCTCCAAAATCCTCAATCACCTATTCATATCTACACCTATAATTAACCAATATCTCTCAACGGCTCACGCTATTCGCTCCCCAAACCGCGGACTTTTCCGAAGCGACGACGTCGCACGCGCATTATAGATAACGCACTCGCGCACGCCGCGGGTGAAACACATGACGACGATCCACATACACACTCTGTCTAGAATCAAAAGGTATAAAACAAATAAAAATTCATCTCTCGCTGGAGCGATGTGTGAGAAAACCTATAATACAACTGCTGCTACTTACGTCCGCGATCGGCTTGCATCATTTTATCATGATTTACGAAAGCGACGAAGGAGGAAGAGAGGCGGACGATCGCGCCTCGCCGCTGATATACGAGACTACGACCGACGCTCGCGCGCGCTCGCGGCCCCCGCGCGCTCCCGAGAGCGACTAAATGCAGCGGGGCGCGCGCGCGCGCCGACAATAAGCCCATCGCCGTCGTCATCGGCGCGTCGCGCGCATATAGACCATCATCGTCGTCGTCGTCGTCATCGCAGGTATTACTATATATACACGTACATATATACATAGACATACATAGAAAGAGAGAGAGAGGATCGTGTACACGCGTGCGCAGCTGTTATAACAACGCGCGGCGTTTGGCAATTCTATCGGCACCGTTCCGCGAACGAAAAATTTTTCAAAGAAAAAGGAGACGACGAAGAAGAAGGAGGTGACGAATAGTATATACGACGACGACCGGGGGAGAGCTATTATGCCGATCTGCTCGGCGCTCAGTTCGCGTGCGTAACAGCCCCGACATCCTTCCACTGTCTTGTGGATCTGACAAGTTCTGAACCAAGAGAGAAAGAGAGAGGGTGTGCGTCGCGAGTCAACCGAGAGCCAACGACTGGACACGACTATGTGGATGGCCGCGAGAAGAAGAGAGCTGAGGTGGTGAAGAGACACCGCGTGCGCGCGCTTCTATATGTGCGCGCGCGACAGTGAGTGACGAGGTCCAAAGAGGAGGGGAGAAAAGGAGAGAGAGAGATAGATAGAGAGAAAGAGCGAAAGAGAGATAGATAGAGAGAGAAAGAGAGAGAGAGAGATAGATATATAGAGAAGTCCGGCTGTCCGAGGCAATTGGTCACCGGAAGGATTGGTAATTTCATTTCTGTTTGCTGAATGTACATGTGTATGTGCGTGTATGTGTGTGTGTGTATGTGGATGTTGATGGAGTCGAGTGTAGCGCGGAGGCATTGCTTAAACTGATTATAAGCATATATAGGGGGTGAATGAGTGTCGAGGTTGGGGGATATATATATTTTTTTTTGGTATAATGCGGTAAATATTGTTTCAGCTCTATATGTGTAGATGTATGTATTATGTGTGGCTATCGCTTATTCGTTGCATTATGCGAACGTCAAAGTTTTCCTGATTTGGAATAATTGAAGTTTTTGCTAGGGTTTTTTTTTGTTTTGGGAACAAAGGAGCTTTGCATAAATGACAATTAAGTGGGGTTTTTTTGTGTATTGCGACCAATCGTTGCAAAAATTCATATATTCAGAAAATTCATATTGTATCATTATCATCGATAGAAAGAATTATCATTTGCGATATTTAGCATATCTAGTCAATAATTTTAAATAAATATTATAGATCATTGCATAAACATTGAAACTTGAAGTTCACCATTAATTTTAGTTTATTTAATCATCATAACAGATTTTTAATAATTACAATTATTATGACACAGGGGTTTGGTGCAAATAATTCTTTGTATCTATTGATATAATTAGAAATATTCAATTTTTTTTTGTAATGTAAAGAGCTACTGTCATGTTACCATAGGCGTCATTTGTTAAACTTGTTTTTAATGACTCTAGTTTTAGAAGATGAATGAAATTATCATCAAATAATTTGGTCTCGGTCAGTCATGTAAAATTTTTTTATACGTTGCTCAAACGGAATTCTACGTTTGAATGGGTAACCGCAAAATAAGTAGGTCTTTATCATTATCTATTTGTTTCAATCTGAAAAAAGAATTTTCAAAATTTCATTTGCCTTTTGATATCGCGTGAGGGATACAACAATTTAATGGAGGTCAGATCATAAAGTTCTTTTTATTGTTTACTATTTGAAGACTAGAGCTTTTTTGGGATGAATCATTGATGTATAAAAATAGTCTAGGATGCCAGTCATATACGATTATAACCATCAAAACATTTGTTTCTCTTAGTCAAAGTAGAGTAATGATGATTACACGGGCAATCATTCAATCCATTGTAATGGCGTTACATTCAACGCCGCATCAAAAAGGCCCGCAACTCAATGTACTGTTGTCTCAAACTGCTCTTCCTTGTGTAAATACTTCCCAAGTTTGTTCCTTTTAAAGTTCTTGCAATACCAAATTTCATATGGAAAAATACTTTCTACCTATATATATCTTGGAATGTAGTGCAGTAAGCTATTTGCGAAGATCTTCAATAATAAGTGCGTAAAAGCTCTTATTATCTTCTATTTTTAAAGTTCTATTTAACTCAGCCTTAATTTCAGTTTAAAAAAATTGATATAATTATCCCCGGAATTTCCCATGCTTTTCTATGCTTACAATACTGTCTGCTAGCTTATCTAAATGCATTCATTAAAATCCATGTTAATGAAACTCACCAACCTGATGGATCAATACAAATTGACATTGCTCTATACACACAGATATACACACGCAGCGCCACACATACAAATCTAGACATACACACACACATACACGCACACACCTACCAATTCATTGCTATCAATAAATCTTCAATAAACAACCACTATCACCACTCAACTGAGACTTTTTCTTTTTACCTCGGCGCGGTAACAGCGTAAAAAGAACAGGTAGACAGCTGGCAGGCGCTCATTGATGCGGCCGGTGCGATGGTGCTGAAGAAAAGTCTGAAGAATGGCTTCAAACTCGGCGACAAGGAGAGCGACGAGAGGAGCAGACTTGAGGAGGCCGCCGCGGCCACGACGACGGCGACGGTGGCCGCGGCGAAGGCAACTGACAAGAAACGACTTGCCGATGTGGACGAAGAAGCGGTCAGTAACGAGGGCAGTGAGTACGAGGCGCCCGATGGGGGATGGGGGTGGATGGTTACCATTGGCCTCATCGCTGTTTTTGTAAGTAAATTTATCTATATTTTGCTGTTGTTGTATGTTGTGTCTTATGTCATTGGTTGTCGGAAATTCATTTAATTTGGGAGTTGCAGGGTTTAGGATTCCTCTACAAGAGAAGAATTATTGTTAGTTTATTTTTCTTCCTTGCAGCTTTGAAAGTAACATTCGTGTAGTGGATTTCAACTTCAATGAAAGAAATCGAAACTTCACCGTTAATAATGTACACAATATTCTGAATTAGATTCTACAGTTCTTGCCTTCCTTATCTTTAGAGCTTTAGGTATTATTATGTTAATTGAAACGAACTATTTTTATACTCATTTTAATGTAGTAAATAGTTAGTTGATAGAAAGATTAATACACTTTTCTGTCTTGGGTCGGATTATTCCTAAAAAGTTGAAGACGAGAATCTTCCATGCTTGTAGATACTCTTAAAATAACTGATAACCATTAGTATTCACATACAAAATAGTAAACATAGAAATTTTTAAAATCTTTTAGTAACATAAATATATACACACAGTCAAAAAAGATTAATTAATTATTTTTCGACATTTATTTAGTTGTGATTTGAATTCGTTACGATGTATATAAAAAAATCATAAAAACTTCAAATATTGATTAATGTGAGATAAATACTGTTAATAAGAATCAGAACATTTTTAAATACTGAACGTTCACATAATTGATTAACCTTGTTGTGAAATGAAAAAAGTTTAAGTACACAAGTTAGTATTTATAGCTTGGTTATCAAGCATCATTTTTATAATAATTATTATTAAAATATTAAAATATTGTGACATTCTTTAACATAAAATTTGATTTTATTCCCAACTATTGTAAACAACTCAGTTAAAACTTTACATAACAATTTAGAAATGCTATCTGTTTAATATCTGCTACTGTTTGAAAACGTAATTTTGTTATTGATGTACTATAATTTAAATGACGTCAGATCTCTAACAAATTTCTTATAAATTGCCAATCTTAGTCATAAAACGAACTCTGTTTTCTGTCTACAGTAGTGTCAGGGCAAATAATAAAATTATCAATTTTATTCCTACATCGTCTATGTGACATTAATATATCATTCTGCGAGTAATTATACTCTAAAGATGAATTTTAGCTATAGGTAATACTGATTAATGATTACATTTATAAGTAGTGATAACAAAACTTATAAATACCTGCATAAAACATCGTTCACGGAAGCTGTAAAATAGCATTGATCCCCCATGTCTAGTATAGATTAGATAATGGATTAGATAATATTGTCTTGACTATCTTTGATGCATTGTTGAGTAAACTGTATACACCGTGCATCATTGATGTTTATATTCAATCATATGACATTTGTGTGAACAAAAAAAAATGATTTAATACATTTAAAATCATAATTTTGTTATGTTTAATCATATTAAACAGAATGGCATATGTTCTCTATATTTCAAAAATTGATAATTGGTTTTAAATCTTAATTTATATACAAATTTCTTTTAAAACTTGATAAAAAGAACTTTTGATTATTTATATCTGCACAGGTAACGACCATGGGCCCAAACTCTTCGTTCACCATTGTTTTTGGAGATTTTTTAGAATCAACTGGCCAAGCCGGATCCGTCACAACAATATTAAATTCAATTTTTAATATAAGTTATTCGTTAGCAGGTAGGTTTTTAGTTTACGTCAATATTTACGTCATATTTATAATGTATCATTTTTAGAAATAATCAATAAAAATATTCCGTAAGGAAAAGTGAATAGTATCGCGACAGTCAACCTGTGAATTCGTGCATTATTAATCTAGTATTTCATACGTCAAATGACAAATAAGCTACCGCAATTTTTCACTGTTTGAAGAATATCTCATTAAGTCGAAACACTATGTCACCAGGCGCGTGATATTACATTTACCTTTCCTCCGAGCCAGATAATTTTAATAAGCACATCCAATATTTACAGGAGAAATCTGAATTGCCATACTACGTTCAAGATAAGCCGCTCTTCCAATTAAATTGTCGATCATTTTTTTTTCTGATGTATATACGTGTATAAATTATATTTTTAATTGAGGCAACATTCAAATATTTCAAAAGTCAATTTGTAAAAGATCAGTACATTATTTGCAAAACTGTAATATCATAAATTAGCATGTCCAAGTGGTAGTCATATTTGAGCTTTTTTATTTTCACATGTCCACGATAAGTTGATGTGATTTCCTAAACATAGTGAAAAAATTAAACAAGTCTCCACGTAGATTTCGACGACTTTATGCTAATCAAATGTACTATCGGTATGCAAATAACAGATTTCGAAGACACGTGGAAAATGCTATCTTTATATAATTCAATTTTGAACATCTTTCCTGACTCGTATATATTTACTACGATGTTTCAGTAATTAACATTTTTTTACAGCTAAAAATACAGAATTACACTAATAAACGTTGATTTGTCATCTTGCATTAGAAGACACTATATGTTTAATCATATTGAAAATTTTCAAATACACAAGTTGCAATTGCAACTGTAAACGTTTTTTTTGCGATTTCGCGATGTTTTGCAATAAATGCAAATGATTTGACAAATTCTTTAGAATAAATAAATTAATCAGTCTTTAATGCATCATATGTTTAGGCTTGATCACAGATCCTCTATTGAAGCATTTTTCCATGAGGACAGTCGGTGTGGTCGGTGCCATTCTGTTCTCAGTGCCGAATGTTGTAATAGCGTACATCGACCATGTGGTTGAAATGGCTGTGATTTTCTTTCTGGAAGGAATTGGCCTCGGACTAATATTTACGATATGCAACACCAACTTCAATGCCTACTTTGATAAGAAGAGGTCGATGGTACTACGTGAATAGTAAATACTCATAAAAGCTTCTCATTATGCTGCTTTCCATTCTTTTCCTGCTTCGCTTATCATTCATTCATCGCATTTTTCCGTCGGAATTGAAAAATCTGAACTGCAAACAAGTATTGTTTATCAGTGTGAAGTACAAACATTTGGAATTCATTACCCAAAAGGGTACCTTGATTCAGCTCATTGTAAGTTTAAGAACGTCACTGTTCATAAATAGAAATTTTTTTCATTCACAAACAAATCATGCACGATTGAACCTATATATACATCTTAAGCATTGCTTTTACTGATTTATAAAAGTATATTTATATTTTCTAGGTAATGGGCATATCACAAGCTATTGTAGGCATGGGTGGTATCATATATCCAATCGTCATCGAGAAGATGATGGAAGAATATGGCTTCAGAGGTACGATTTCACCAGAAAATTTTCACTTATATACACGTCACACTTGTAGATAACTCTAATTAGCAGTCTTGTGCAATATGTGCAAACGGCTACCGAGATTTGTCTTGTCACAATACAAAGATTTATCGAACAGAGAGGGCTTTTAAAAATCATTGAATGTAGGAGCGCCGTCGCGGAATACACCTTGCGCGACTGCACACATAGTCTTGCGTATTGATAACACACTTCTTGCATTTTATTTTTAAAACAAAAGTAATCCTCATGTACATCTTCCGTATAGATAAGATATTTTCATGTTAAATGATATACAGGCTGTTTTCTACATATTGTTAAAAAATGTAGAAAAAAATTTGTAATATAGAATTAATTCAGAGGTAACGAAAAATGTTAATTTCAGGTACGGCAGCAATTACGGGAGCACTTAGTTTACATTGTATTGCGGGGATGGCTTTGATGAGGCCACCCGCATACTGGAAAGCCAAATTTCGCGTTAGAAAGCCGACCAAAGATAACGATCCATTGGATGAAAGTAAAAAGCCATTGGTAGCTCAAAAATCTCTACCGGAACCACGCGAGCTGCAAACTATAAAAAGAGGCGATAAATGGATTAGTTGCAGAAGTTTGCAGGAAGCCGATACAAATCAGAATGTAGAACTGGTAATTGTTTTAGCTTTAATTTTGTTTGCAATTCATGAATACAAATGAATAATATTAGTTTGCTGTCGTAAATTTTTCTCAGTGTCCCGAGGGCAGAGTAATTTCAGTCTCAGAAGTAGAAAGGGGTATGACCCGAGAACGAAGTAAGTCTATGTTGGTAACCGGATGGCCAGACTGGTCCAAGTCGCGCAAGAATGCTTTATTAGCAGGATTCACCTCATCGAGTCTGACGAATTTGAGGGTGCAGCCGGGCACGGAATCTCTTAACAATGCGGTGCTACAGATGCGCGTACCTAAAGCTATAATCGATGATGAAGAGGAGGATGGAAGTGGCATCGTCATCGACGTCAAGAATAAAAGAACTTCGAAAGTTCTCAGGGTCAGGTAAGTTACCTAAGCGTTACAATTACAAAACATTTAGTTAAATAAAAAGAAGGGAAAATATATTCGAAGACTGCTTAACCTTCATTTCTTCCCTTTCAGAAGTCGTCGAGTCCTCGACAACCTCATCGACTTTTCTCTACTTAAGGATCGTTCCTTTCTCAACATGTGCATAGGAATAAGTTTCGTGTTCACTAGCGATTTCACCTTCCTCGCGTTCATGCCGATGATGATGGCCAGCAAAGGGTTCACCACAGCGGACGCCGCACTGGCTATAACTACTTCAGCGAGCGCTGAGCTTGTGTCGCGAATTTGTCTGGCTGTATTTACGGTGTTCGTCGACGTCAGGCCGAAAGTGATGTTCTTTGCGGCAATGATTGGAATGACTATAGCTAAGCTTGGTAAGTTTGATATATACATATTTAGCATATGAAGAGTAAAGTTATTGTTGATTGAAGAAAATTGACAGCAAATTTTTATTTTTCAAATTTTTAAAAGTAGTTTAACATTTTCTAGTTGTATTATACTAGTTAGGTGTGGCAGCTTAGGATTAATACAATTACAGTAATTAAAATAGTTTTGAAGTCCAATTACTTGTTTTTCAACGTGAAATTGAAACTGCTCCTTTTTACGAAGACAAACAATTGAACATTTTTAATACTGTATTATTGCGTATGTAAAGTCAACAATCTTATTATCAATTTGAAGTTCGTTTTAAACTCTATGCAAACCAGATCACGTATTATTTCATTTTGAATATCATTATTTTCTATTAAAAAGAAAAACATTATCTAAATACTTTATAATTTTTATTTTTTGGCATATAACTTGGCAATAACAAGAAATTAACGAAAACTGTATCAATAAACATTAAATTTTTCGTACAACCGCGAAAACAGTATCTCTGCTTGTTAGGAAAAAAATATAAAAATAAAAATAAAATCTAAAGTAAAATCACAGACTAGAGCGTCAATTTCGTAATTGACACTCTCGGCTGTGATTCAAGCCTAGCACATTCGCGGCTTGACCCAGAAATACTTATTCCCCGACTCTTATCACACACTCGCAGGCTATCTGTACCTCGAGGACACGCTCACAGGCACGATAGCAATGGTGGCGGCGATCGGTGCGATGCGCTCGTGGCTGCTTGTGCCCCAGCCGCTAGTCGTCGTGGAGAACGTCAGTGTCGATCAGTTTGCCGCCGCTTACGGGGTCTACGCGATCGTCAGCGGCGTCATCTCGGTTATCTTTGGACCTTTCGCCGGTACGTATTTTTTTTTCTATATTTTTTTATAATTATTTACGTTCCCACGTGGTTACGGTATTGCAGTGGGTGACTCAATTGTTTATAATGTGTTTGTTGATTTGAATATTATTGTTTGTACTTTATAGGTCTTATAAAAGATTGGACCGACAGTTTCGCCGTTTGCCAAATTGTACTCATAGTGATGAACGCTCTGTTTATTGTGCCATGGGCGATGGAAATTGTGATAAACAATAGAAAAGCGAAGAGTGTTAAATAAAACTGATAAACAAGCGAGTGCGCAAAGTGCAACGAAGACTGGTGAACAAATAATGATGAATATAAAAAGTGATTCTGCGTTGAGGCGATTATGAATTCACTTGATGACTTATGTTTCTCGAATTTTTCAGCGGAATACTTATTTGTATAGTTCTTTTTCAGAGAAGTTTATTTAGAGTAGTACAGAGTTAGTCGTTTCATATTGGCACTTAATTCTTTTAAATTTATTAAATATTAGACTGTATAAAATGAAGTACTTCAAATTTTTCTTTAAAAAAGTGTATTTTTTAAATATTTATATAATAATGTAAATTTGTTGAATTTAAAAAAGTTAAGTGTTGACATAATAGTGACTCTTTTATAGTATAAGTATCAATTGTGAATCTTACATCTGTTAGTATCGTGTAATTTATTTATTATTGGCAATTGTTAAAAAAAAAAAGTTTTTCATACGTTGAAAGCTAAATAAATATACTAAATTTTATTTTTTAATCAATATTTATTACTCACAAATAAATAAGATTATTCCATTCATTACATGAATGTTTCGTTGTCAACGTACAAATTAACAACTTCTTTCCTAAATGAAAACGATAGAAATACAAAGCTCGTTGTTGGTCGTGCAATATTTTAATAACGTTGGTTAAATAATAAATTATAAAGCAGTCGGTTTTTTTTACAAAATATAAGAACTTAAATAATTTTAACTTAAGTAATAGATATGCGAATCCTCTACCTACAATACAAAGTCACTGACTTTGAACAAAGACTTAGGCACTACATGAACAGCACT
The DNA here is from genome assembly GCA_035583055.1 of Torymus tubicola. NCBI lineage: Eukaryota > Metazoa > Arthropoda > Insecta > Hymenoptera > Torymidae > Torymus > Torymus tubicola. Next base: position 11,777,397 of record JAWWEQ010000001.1, read on the forward strand.
TACATTACAGAGAACTAATGTACAACTTGACAGTGAAAATGAAGCGAAGTGTTTACGCGACGACAGTCTGATTTCGTGGCTCAATCTTTATCCTAAAGCCGTCAGATCGCTTCAAGATGATGTCCACTTGTAGCTTAAAGTCCTCTTCGGTCAAATCTGAGGTCACTCGATAGTTTCGTAAAATTGTCGAGAGCAAAACCTTAAGTTTTAACATGGCGTATTTACGTCCGACGCAAGACCTTAAATTAAAAAAAAATATATGTGAAAGTTAAAATATTTTGAAATTACTTTTCAACAAAATATTAGTTGAATTTCTGTTACCTTGGGCCAGCACTGAACGGAATGTAAGCATAATAGTGTCTATCTTGAGTTTTGTCGGGCAAGAAGTTGTCAGGATTGAACACATCAGGGTTAGGATAATGTTCAGGGAGCCGATGAACTTTGAACGGCGCAATTACGACGGTACATCCCGATGGTAAAATATAATCGCCAGAAGCTAAAGAACAATAAAAAATAGCATGTTATATGTGAATGTGATAATACATATAAATTTATTAGCATAACTTTATTTACCCAATTGCACATCTTGATTTAATTGTCTTGCAATAGCTGGCACAGGTGGGAAAAGTCTCAAAGTTTCCAAAATAACTCTCTCGAGATATTTCATTTCGAGAGTATCTTGAAAGGTGCATGGTCTATCAGAACCCTTGAAGATCTCGTTTAATTCTTCCATTACTCGGTTCTGCGAAATTTCTCAAAAGTTCAATCATCACGTGAAGAATTATAATGAATCAATGAATATAATAAAAGTAAAGAAAGTCTTAATTATTTAAAATTTTACAAGTTGAGATGTAAACAAAAGAGTGCGAATGACGTCGATAGATATAGCGATTGTTTATTTCATTTAGAAATAGAAATTAACACTAAAAATTAATCATATTGAAAATTATTCATATAAATATTAATGATAGTTGGCAATGGGAGATGTAGAAAAAGGAAAAGCACTTTTCATGAAGTTGTGTGCTCAGTGTCATACCACGCAGCAGGGAGGAAGGGCAAAACTTGGCCCTAACCTCTTCGGCATTTTCGAAAAACCGTGTGGATGTAAGTTATGTACGCCCCAATAATTATATTTATATCGCGATCGCAAAAAAAAATATATATAAACAAAAGTATCTCTGATTCGCAATTTTATTCAAACCGTGATACCGCTTTTATTCGCATAATTGTTATTGAATTTAGTACTCATCGCGATTCAATTGTAGCTTCTGACGGCTACAATTTTACTGATGCTATGAAAATGAAAAAAATTAAGTGGGATGAGGCAGCTATGGATGAGTACCTAAAAAATCCCAAGAAATTCGTTCCTGGTACTAAGATGGCTTTTGTAGGAATGAAAAAGCCCGAAGACAGAAAGGATGTTATTGCTTATTTAAAAACTTTAAGATAAAAAATAAAATGATATCTAACCTGAACATCTTGATGAATGCCCAAAACACAAAGTACAAAACTTGAACCAGCTGCTGTGGTATCGTGTCCCTGAAATGCGAAAGTAACGTTTGTTGTAATATAATGAAGTACTTCAATACAATAAAGTTTATTTTTTATTTGACATTATATATAAAAAAACTGTAAAATATAATAACCTCGAACATTATAGTGTCAACTTCTTCTTTAATCTCTTCATCAGTCAGAGTTTCACCATTTTTCCTTAATTCCAACATCAAGTCCAAAAAGGCAAGTCTTCTTTTTTCACCTACACGATTGTGAAATAATGTATTAAGAAGTTATAAGATATTTGAAAAAATATTGTATTAGTTTATTTAACTTTATTTGAAAAAAAACAAATTCATTTCTATCGAACCATAAATACTACAACATTTGTTGCAAAATATTCCAAAATAATTGTGTTAATACTCTGAGAAAGTCATATTAAAAGTTGCTGACATAAATTTGACTTGTATGAAGTTTCCATTTGCACATATTTTACACATCATAAATCGGTACTTATCCCTCATGGGACGATTTTCTTCTATGAAAGTTGCTTACTTAACAACTATTTACATTTGTGATTTTCTTATTGGTGCGAAATACAACATTTTTGACAAAAAATACAAAATGTTCATGAATTGCTGTGCAGGTGTTTCGTTATTAATATTTACACGATTCCAGAATAGGCATTAAAAGTCAAGTGAACATGTGAAAAGAGTTTGATACACTGTTACTAATTAACATTAAATTGACTTGCATTTTCAAAATCATTAGTAATTTAAAATAATACTGACTTATGAACTGTAGTTATAATTTAATTTTTACGCGCACTAATTAATTGTAAACACAATTAAATTAATTCCTTGTGTTTTTTAGCATATAAGATGTACGAGTGTGCTTAAAATAGAAAAAAAAACAAATATTCTGGAGATAGAACTACGATGTTGTTTTCCAAAAATTTATAAATGTATAAATTGTGTAAATTTATGCAATTTTGAACTTCCTAATTAATGCACCATTGTTCTCTGCTCTATTTTCCCCATTACATTTTTCCAAAAGCAAATTTTTCAATAATTGATCTATTTGAAGAATGAGTACAGTGCCTTAGCAATGTTTCCCTCATCATTTCAAGTATTTCGAATTAATAATTAATGATAGATCCAATGAACTCACCAACATCGTTTTCGTCAATCTCATCCAGATCGTCTCTGACATAACGCATCTTGGCTTCGTTCTTCTCGTTCATTTCCTTCTCAATGGTATTCGAATCCTTCCTCAATTCCTTCATAATCGAAGCCATCATCGGTGAGTCCACCTTATCCTGGGATTCGGCCTTGCGCTTCTTAATGACACGCGATGTGAGTCCGTGAATGATATCGAGGAATTTTTTCTGCTGCTTGGCAAAAGCCGTGAATTGAAACAAGGCGTCCATTCGTAGCATAAAATTGTATTGCCGCTGATGAATAATATTGCACATTCTATGGAAAATAGCCAGAAGAACAATATGACAATATGGAAACTGTCGGTTCGCGTCACATATTATTCAAAGTTGGCGTTTCGACGAGGATAATAATATTATGCGCTGCGTCGTCGATAACTTAATAAAGGATTGTGAATTATTGACGCGATACGTGAGAAATTCGATGTAAACCGGCTAGTGTTCGTATATTAGATGCAGCATATTCGCGACCTATGTGATTTACTCTTTTACTATTTGCAAGTCGATTTGTGAAATATTGGTACGCAGTTTGTAACGAAATTAAAACGCCCTGTAGTTGTTGAACAAACCACTTCTACGAAACGTAATTCAATACTTACTTCATTACAGCCATTGCATAATCGAAGCTGCTCTTTTCTTTTTGCGTGCCCCTTACGCCCATAGCCGTTTCCAGAAGAATATCAACAGTAACACTAGACATGTAATCGTGACAGTCGAACTCCTTTCCTACTTCGGCTTTGAGCCTATTCACGAGATCGATACTGTTTTCGTGGAAAAGAGGAACAAAAGACTTCAGAACGTTCAGGTGGAACGTGGGTGCAATGATTTTGCGATGCGAACGCCATTTCTCGCCTGTGCTAATTAGTAAGCCTTCACCCAACCAAGGAGCAAAGTACCTGGTACAGTTAATAATTTATTAAATAAGATTTTATATTGAATAATATGAAGAAGATGAAGGAAAGTGTCTTACCTGTATTCGGGTGATTTGTCAATGTGAACGTGACTACTGAGTATGATTTCAATGTCACGTGGGTCTACAAGAAAGACTACCAATTTCGGACCAAGAAATGCTCTAGCAACGTTTCCATATACATCATACTCGAGAACTTTATTTAGCACATCTTTTGGTTGAACCCCAAAAGCCATCAAAGCATTTCCAAAAAATGGAACCGTTTTTGGACCTTGATTGACAAAATATAATTCAAGTTATTATTTATTTTATTACACAATGTAATCATTACACATATCCTCAAGTTTTAATACCGTGTACCAAAAATATTTATTAGCTACTTAAAATACTTATAACATAAATTCATCAAGAATTACGTAAATCAAGAATTTTGTCTTTTTAAGTGAAAATTATGTAAAGATTTATTAATAAAAAGATTAAGGAATGAGAAATCTATTTATAACTTAAATCTTTAATCTAAAGCAAAATTTAGTCATAAATGGCTTTTTTTTAAATAGCTATTAAAAAATAAATTTATACTATTCGATCGCTACTAAAAATAAATTGAAAATACCTGGGAGCTTATTGCCATATCTGACAATTCGTGAGGTCTCGATATAATAATAGGCTGTTGCAAGTGCTACAATAGCCAAGACAAGTGGCCAAAAGACCACTGTGGGAAAGTAAGATGTGCTGACCGGTACTACTTCCATTTTGACGGCAATGTCAAATGCCAAAGATTTAATTAGTATTGCTTTGTTGCAGTGGAATTACTAAAACACAGGAAAGAAACTTTTACTTTTTACTGTTTTCGACTACAGATCGTAATGATATTTATGACGATGATGTGCAGAATGTAAAGACTTCCGAAGACGTATGGATAATAAAAATAATTGCAATAAAAAAAGAATAGTAAACTATTTTTTAAATTCTTAGGTTGGATAAAAAGTTTTAAACTTTCTTATAAAATCTTAGCTATTTAGATGAAATATTTAGTCTTTAGTCAAACTCATAAGTATTATACAGGTATTATTAATTTGTGCACGGAAATAATAATTGACTACTATTACAGTAAATTTAACGAAAATAATGTTTTCTTTTGATACTCTTCAACACCTTATTGTAAAAGAAGACAATAGTCGTCAGTCATCGATTAATAAATAAATAAATATAAATATTTATCACAAATATTTTTTACTTTACAATCACAAATTTCTGACAGCTAGAATTATATTTATTACCAGTTAGTCTTATCGAGTGAAATACCGAGAACACGCTTAAGTGAACCAGTTGACAAATGTAATCAATTATTACAATTGTTTCATAATCTCACATCGCAAAAGAAAACTCATGCTTCCTATACTCAAATATCACTGCTTTTAACAATCATGACCGGCAAACTTCGAAAATCACTACGCCCCGTTAAAACAAAATCCCAAATCGCACTTGAAAGTCCATTACATCGCACACCGTCGTCAGCCATCCGTCTACTAATTTCACAATTATCAATCGACGCACTGTTTAGTCTCTATTCTTCTCTTAAAGGTCCTGGTACCAAAGATCGGACCACCATCAGCTTTCTGAGAGCGCAAGGCCGATCTACTGCAGGCGGTATCACGGTAGCAGCGAGACTGTCGACAGGTAACACAGCGGTGGGGAGTCTTATAGGGGGCGGAAGATTCGACCGGCGAAAAATTCCATATATCCGCGCGGTCTGATTAATGCGGTGACCTTAGAGCGTGAAGCCACCTGTGTTGTATATGTCTGTGTGTTCACATGCGATAGACGCTTTGCATCGCAAATATCTGCACCGACGCGACCGATGCAAACGTCCGCCACGACAACGGCTCATGGTGAATTTCGGACGCGCGGGGAAATTCTACGCGCGATAATCTGGAAAACTATATGCGAGTTGGTGATCTATGAGGTGTGAGGCAAAGAGAGAGAGAGCGATGTATACGTTGATTTGTAAGTTAGTTTGGGTAGGTATAAAGCGCAGTTGTTTGGATTGTAGATGAAGGAATGTAAATAGGATATAGGACGGATAATAGTGGTGGGTTTGATAATAATTATGGGCTTTATTTGGCAGATGGGTAATAATATACTTATGTAAATATTTTTATCAATAAAGATCAGACTATAATTTGTAGTGATTAATAGTATCAATTTTTCACGAATTCTCCATGAAATGACTATAATAATATTAATTAACTTTCTGTGTTGCGATTGTTTGTTAAAAAAATATATTTATAGTGTCTCGTCGATCAAAATAAAATCCTTCTGAATCGCAATGAATAGTTAAAAATATGAAAAACAATGGGTAAGCCTACTTTTTATTTTCAATAAAAATAATTACTACTTTGGAAAATGTTAATTTGTTCATTTTTTATAGAAATATTTTCATCAGGAATTATAATTAAATCGTAACAGTGTTTGGGCCAACGCGAAATAAGAGATTCATTGTGGAGCTTTAAATATGCAAAGTGCAATGAAGAGGGATAAATAAACCGGGAGTATTAAACTTAACTGCTGTTATAATGGCATGTGCTGCCTTTGTCTACAGCAATGAGTCATAACTGTCTTCAAAGCATTTCCGCGCCCTTTGACATTTCGGATTATTTTTTAATTTTTTTATAAAAATTTGACAATATAGATTTTCACGAAATAAACAGCAATTATTTTGAAATATCATTAATATTATTATTATTATTATTATTATTATTATTATTTATTCCAGATGTTATTACAGTATATGTTTCAAAGGACTAATTGCCATACTCCATTTACCATACATTAGAACCATACTGTAGTCAGATCTCAAATCAGTTCATTTACTAAAAATTTATAAAAATATCTTTTACGTAAACATATTTTAATTCAGTATCTAGAGAAATATTAATGTATAATAAATTCTCATCATGTAAGGCCAACATTTACATTCGCAGTTATAGCTTCCTTATTAACCGTATTTGTAAATATTATTCAATTGTACGGCAATAATCCAAGATAACGTTAGTGTAACGTTATTCTACAGTCACTACACGCCTGGCTAATTCCACAGTAGTGTGCGTCAATATGGGAACGATTTGCGTAGAAATGCAAATCATCTTTCTCGACTCAATGCTGTAATGATCTGCTTCCCTCGGATGTTAAAACTACACTTTTAGCAACGATAATTCTGTGTCACGACGCACTTTAATTTCAGCTAGATCTCGAACTACTGCATTTCACGAAAACACTTCGCATAATCTACAACGGTATCTCACATTCATCATTTACTTTTGTTGACAATAATAATTTTACCGTTAAATCGTTGTTGAGTTAGTGTTATCTTGTTGATTGCATTTGATATCAAAATAGAATTTTAATTTAAATACAAAGTATAATAGGTAAAATTAAAGTTCGTCCAAATGTTGTGAAGAAACGTATTAATATATGGATATGTGTGGGTCTCGATTGATTGAAGTCTGTAGTGATAACTACTACATATATACTGTAGTTAAATACGATTTAGTAGGAATTTCTTTTACTGCGACTTCGAACGATTTTCTTTGGAAAAGAAAAGTTTTTTTCCTACGAAAAAGAACTCCAATAATGGACAATTATAGAATGAATGTAAAAACTATGTAAATATACTACATAAAGTAATTTGTTAAAAATACTAAAATAAAATTTCAAATAAACTCAGTTGGTATAAATAATAATTCCAAATATTTTTGGAAATGCGTAAATAATAAACTTACAAGGAAAAATGAATAAAAATATTAATTTATACCTATCTTCACAATTATACAATTACATAAGGAATATCCTATTATTTAACTACTTAATAAATAGAAAATAAAAAGTAAAATTAAAAAAACAACTAGTGGGTATTGTTGCATAACAATGGAAGTGCCACAAGAAACAATATTAGCAGCTCTACTTCCTCTATCTACGTTAATGACTTGTATTAAATAGTATGTCGGAAGGTATAATAGTATAGAGAAGCTAGAATGAATGAATTCTGAGATCGTGTTGCTACTCAGATGATAGTAACTTAACTACCCTCGAAAGTAGTATAAATTACGTTAAAATAATTAATTTTTAAACTAAAAGAGATTCAAACATGTAAATGTTTATTGTTCTTTATTAATAAAATGGAATAAAAAAGATCAAAAACATAATTGGTAAAACCTAATATTTATAGTATTTATTTTCAATAAATTAACTAAATTCATGCAAACAAAGACTATAATGTCATTAGATATTATGTATTCTTTCGGAGTATTCTCATTTATGAAACCATTTCTTAAGGAAGAGAACAGATGCAAACAAAAATAATCAAATACTACTGCAAAGACTTCAAAATAGAATATTTAAAATTACGGGTATAAAAATAAATGGTTAGTGGATAATTATACTTTAAACATACAACGAACTTTGTGTCTGAATCATTAATTATCTTTTACTTGAATTAAAAATTTGTGAGAAAAAACGGTATTGAATCCAAAACAGATTTTGGGGGCCTTGAACTTAATATTTACGATTGAAGACGCTACAAAATCATTTATACCTAGCTAAATAAACAATTTTGATGTCAAAAAAAAAATTACTATTTGCCCTAAAGCCTGAAAAACTGGACAATAGTAATAAGGTAAAGTATCCGATGTCGGGACAGTTTTTCGGTGATGTACTATGATTAATTAAGTACAAATCTTGCATATTTATACAAAAATAAACTCGTTTATATACCTTCTTGTAATAAAAAATAAAGTTTGGAAAGTATGTGCAAGGCTCCTATCTGGACACCCTATTTAAAAATGGGAATGAAATCGGGACAGTGCGATGGAGCCGAAATCTGGACTATTAAATTAAATGTGTCCCGAATTGGGGTATAGCAAATTAAAGGGCAGGTAAGCTGGACACACGATTTGCTATGAAACCTAACCTCAAAAATTGTTTTGTGTTTTCTAACAAATAGAAAACAATTCGAGATTCCAATTAACATCATAATGTTAATTAGTAGTATAAAGAATATGAATACTCCAACATCATTATAAAACTAATCGGTAATAGTAGTTTTTTATGACTGTCCAAGTTTCGGTCCCAATTTTGAGCGTGTCCCAATTTCGGGTACTTTACCTTATGTGCCAAACATAAAATTTTTCGTGGGAAACAAATTTAGAGTAAAAAATAGGTTTTCCCATTTATAAAAATTAACTTGAAATTTGTAAAGTTTGTTCCCCTCAAAGTCCGATTCTTGCCTAATAAAATAATATCCCTCTCTGAGTAGACAAAACTAGGTGACCTCCTCAAAAGGCCCAATTACTATATTTTTGGAGCTCCTTAAAATACCGAAAATCTTCTCAAAGCACTTAATATTAATCCATATATACAAACAATAAAATTTGCACTGAGAAGAGCAATGTGTAGTTAAATTTTACGTGTAATGTATTGGAGGAGAATATATGTATTTTACAAAATTATAAGAAATTTAAATCGTTACTTCAAAAATTGGAGATGAAATTTCTTCATCGGCGTTCGAAGAATAAAATGAAATTTGTTAAATATCAAATGAATTAATATCAACGTAATTTAAAAAGTTTAATTTCAGATGATAAAATAGTTACTAGACATATGTTATAAAAAAATTAATTCAGCAAAACAAGTAATGAGATGTTTAACAAGAATATTTCAATATTGCCTTAAAGTCATAAGACTTACAGATGTAAATATTTGAACTATACATTTAATTTTAACAATGTTGCGAATTTTGAGGGATTTTTGACGTACACACTTGACATGAAATAGTGCATATATATCAAAACAAAATGCAGTATGACAGAATTGTTATTAATTCTACTTTGCAATTAATTTATGAATTATGAATGAGTGACACTCATTATATGACTGCCTGACGGTGGACTGACGTAATTTTTTATACATGTTAATGCTTGCATGCATTTTAAACGCTGTACTTGAATGATTGTTAAAAAGTAAAATTGTTTAACTCTTTGCTTTGTCACGATGTACTAAATTAAGAGTAAGAAATAAAAAGATTCACTATATAAACACTTATATTTAAATACTATAATTTCTGCAACTGATTTTAAATTTATAATTTCATGTATGTATGATGAATGTAAGAATGATTAGTGATTTTTAGAGGGTATTAAATAATATAAAAAATTGATAGAAGGAGTAAGAAATTATACTTCTTACGGTCAACTTAACATTTATTAGTGAACCCATCAATACAATATTTAGATTAATGTTTTGCACAATTTGAGTTAATTGAAGTAGAATTAAATGAAATTGTTTCCTAAATTGTTTGGAAATACTTGTTATTAATAAATTTAAATGTGTACAAAAACTATCGTCTCTATTTAGATTAATTCTTTTATTAACAAGTTTAAATAATTCGAATATTCTTTTAATTATTTATATGGGAGTATTTCTATATATTTATAGCCTTTGCTTAATCCTAGTCGCTATACCCCTGGTATAAATCGATTCTGTTATTTACCTAATAAATAGCTAGTTTCTCGAATAATTGATAAAAACTAGACGCTTTTCTTGGCCATTTCTATTTATCAATGAAACGATTTTTTCAGTTACATTCTTCATTTAATAGCCGGAATAATAGATTCAGTTTTTTCACAAATTTACATTAGCTTATTTATGAGTATTTAATAGATATTGAAGTTGGCCAGTTTTTTTACTTAGGAAATGGCTAATAAGAGGCTTACTATTATGACGAGGAGTGAGAGAGACAGAATCAAACGGAAAAATCATTGTTTTCGTTTGTATCGCCTGAAGCAGTACTATAAACGAATTAAACACCAGTAATTTGTATTTACATTTTAGTTGGCTACCTTTTTTTAATGTTTGTTTTTAAATATATGATCTAATGACAGAGAAAATTTAGTAGAAGTATTTTCAGGTTATGTTCTTTCCATTAAATAAAGAATATGACCGAAAAAATCGTTTCATTTATACCTAGAAATTACCTATTTCACTAGCTATTTATTATTTTCCATTTCTGATAGAGAAATTTCTACCAGGGATGCATCTCTCGAATTTTGTGATGCAAAATATTATTATATTCAAGATATTTCATGGCAGATATTTTAAATATAGAATTTATAAAGTTGTATGAAAATCTAGATTTGTACCAACAATCTCAATGTTCTAAGTCACTTTGTCTTTTCGTCTTTTTTAATAGTTCATGTGATAGATATATGTTTTTAAACAATTTCTACTTTTTTGCACATTAATCTATCTCCAGGTTGTAAACTTCTTACAAGCTAAGTATCAAATAAATTAAAATAATGACTTTTTTCTAAATTTTGGCTTTTGATTAGTGCCCAATATCTGTTAAATTTCTCATAATAGGTACAAACATAAGTTCATACCAATCAAAATAAATCTTATGTTTTTCTGATGTATCCTGAGGTAAGTTAAACTGTAAATTCATTAGAGAAATAATGAAAAAACCGTGTAATAATTATAAACATATTTTAACTTACTTCTAAAAGATTAGGCATTCATTCTGAGTATTAACTATTTCAGGAGCTGTAGTACGTATCCGTAGCATCTTTTTACTTTTAGTTTTTTCTGTATTTTAGACGTATTATTCAGTGCTTCTATACGTGTGGTATATATTTGAAATCTTGGGATGTCAAATTATAAGATTTTTATAGAAAAGTATATAAGTTTGTTTATTTAAAAACAGTTATAAAAAATTGATGACTTATTTGGATGGATCTTTATGAAATTAAAACTGCATTCACCCTATCATGGTAGCGCTTGGACAAAATTTCGATGAAATCCATAAACAATTTTTTGAGATAAATCATCAATTTGATTATAATTTTCACTTTGGTGAATATATAAGGTTCTCCCAAGAAGTAGTCTTGCCTAAAAATTATTACATTTGAAAACTCCATGAAACAATAAAATGACCAGAACTAAGGAATATATTTTGAATATCGTAAAAAATCAACTCTTTTTTTATATTTTAATTTGAACTCATTACATAAAACGGTAGCTCAATCTTCTAAAACTACTGACGTTCACCTTGGAATACTTTTTTACCGAAACAGTACCGTGTTAAATATTGATAGCACTTCTGTGCAGAGTTTTTCCAAATTAAAAATTTGTAGATACTTATGTTACTGTAGCTTTGATGATTATCAGAACCACCTGAAACTGTCGGTCTCCTATTACTTTACGAGTTACTGAAGATGAGCCCATTCCACTTGCAGTATTCCCTAGCATAGTGATGCAGAATTATATAAAACTAGTAAGTGGACTTAGATAGCTGCAAAATATGTATAAAAAATGGACCATAACATCAAAAGTTATAGCCAAAAATGCTATAAGTACCATCACTATATAACTCTCCTCCATTCATATTTTCTACATTTATTCTGCTACTTACATGTCTCATTAAGCTTTCCCATAAAATTTAATCGAGAAAGATGCGCGTGTAGCTGAATAGGTAAAATAGCTGAGTTATCTCCAGTTATCTTACATACAAATATAATTAAAAAATAGACGACTATTACACAAAGAAAAGAATTTTGGTTGCGAAAAGATAATTTTGAGAAATAATTTTTTTAGTGTTTTCCTACTATTTATTTTCGAGGATAGTTAACAAACAGTTGGTTTGCTTAGAAACAAAAAATTGAATCACCATTCCCTGATGAATAATTATGGTTTTTGGTCACTCAATGAATTATTTTACATAATTTACCTAGATATTACGATTCGCACGTGCAGTTCATTGGAGTTTATTCTATTAGACCATTTTTAAAATTCAAATACAAAATTGGGGGCGCAAAACGAATATTGAAATAACGTCTAAACTCGTGAATTTCATTTTTCCAATTAAAGTGGTCAGTCAACCAGTGGTTTTATAAATCAATAATATTTTTTTTTTAAAGATATAGTGGCATCGAAATTTGTATCTCAAATAGAGTTAACATGTAACATCATTTGTGGCTTATTTTAAAACAAGGAAGAGAAAGACGAAATACATGAATATCAAACAGCAAAATTGTGATCAATTGAAACATATTATATATAGATGAACGATAGCTCTGAATAAACACAATGTAAATTACTATGCTTTTATTGACGTACTATGTAAATGTATGACTAATCAGCTTTTAGTTGATTCACTGCGCGTACACGAAATTCTAATTTTTCTGCTAAAGTGGACTTATTTACATGCGTTATTTTAAACCACGCGAAATCCTAGAATAAATGAGAAAAGAAGAGAAAAGAACTAGGAATAGAAAACTTGAAATAAATAAGAATAATACATTTAAGTATTTTTAGTTCATTCAAACTGGTGTATTTAGATGGTTCGTTTGATGTATAAAATTTCCGGTGATTATTGACGTGAAAAAAACGAGAAATGCAGTCGAATAAATTTGTCCTTGATTCATTTCTCACGACTTACTTACGCCAATTTGACGTGCGTATAAGTTACCTTTTGAACCTGTTACTAGCTTTCAAACATAACAATTGCAACAGTGAATGTCCGAGAAAGATAGCAAAATCGAATGCATTTTTAATTGAACTAAAAAATTTAAATAATAAATTTTAACGATATTATCGTTAAAATCACTTTTTGTTTTTTGTCATGACTTTCATAATTTGCAATTAAAAAATTTGAATACATAATAAAAACTATAAATTTAAACTACAATTTTTAGGAAATTCTTCTCTTCAAAAAGAGATGACAAGATGTTGTGAAGCATTTAAAGAAACAATGTTAATGGTTCAATATCCGGTCTAAACATCCGGTCTAAACAAAATGAATGTTCAAAATAAATATTTAATGTGTGTATTTGAGTAAATCAATAAAATCATTATTAAATTATTCAATTTCTCAATAGATTAAATTTTTGTGTCTAATAATTTAATTACAAAATAAATGTTGTTCCGATTTGTTTCCTAACCTCAAAATTTAGAATAGAAATCTGTTATATAGTATAAATAATATATTATGCTTAATTCTGAAAGATAATGTATAAAAATTAATCATTGATTGATGTATGTAAATAATTTAGCAATTACGAATTTATAATACTTTAATAATACATCATTTGTATTACTGAAATTATTCAAATTGCAACACTTGAAACAACAATTTTATTTTTCATCCTACCAATGCCTTACTGGTTTTCCGTAAAAAATTCTATCACTTGTTTTCTAATATCAAAAACCCTTACCTTCTTAAGCCCTATCGTTCCAGCAATCATTCGAAAATCACCTCATTACCCATACTCACAAGCACACCTAACGGTTAGCTCAAACCCAAGTCTCATAAGGACCCAGACGAAACTATGTACACGGTAGGGAAAAAAAACACAACCGCGCTTATCCCAACCCAATTAGGCAAAAAAAAAACAAACGAACACACACAAACACACGATCGGGCGTGTCAGCTATAGCTACGTCATAAATTAATGTAATATGCGTGGGAGTATACGTGTATATATGTGCACACACAGCGGAAAACGGCCGGAACGTCCGGCGGAAGTGACAGGGCGCAAGAGTGTTTCGCGCCCCCCTGCCAGGGTAAACGGAAATCGGGAGAGCTATACGGTTGGCGCAACCCCCTTTTTGAAAAGGCTTTTTTTGTGTACCGTGAGTGCACGCTATAGGAGAGATATCGATTTTATAACGCGGGGGAGAGAAAACTGTGCTCACCTGTGCGTTGAATCGCGGGGGAGGCTTGCTGCTGTCGTGCGATGGTTATCATTAATTGTAACCTTGAACGACGTACACTGAATAAACAAGAGGTTTTTGGTTAAATTTGTTGTTTTACGGAAGAACATTGCATTCTGTATGCAGTTAAAAGGAGAATTAACGCAATGTTTCTTTTTTTTCATTAATTTGGTCTGGAATTTTCGTAAAAATACTTTTATATGTACTTTTTTTTATATATTTATAATAATTGTAGCTGGAAAATGTACTGAGATTTATTATTTATTTTTTATACCGGAAGATAGTTGTGAAGTGATACAATATATACAAATATATATGAGATATTAAAAATAGAAGGATTCTCGAGGAAATTTCTCTTTTCATAACAAAGGAAAAGTCATTCTAAATGGAATTATATCATGTGATTTACACACAAAACGCAAGATGTGTGACAATTTTTAAAAATGTACGACAGTTACGTCTTTTAGCTGGCAAACTTGGCTGTTACGTCAACTTCTCATTGCGAATTCCCACGGTGGCTTATCAAGATACGTCGCAAGTATATAGATGCAAATGTTTTTACTGCATGCGTGCTTTTGTTTTTTCCTGTTCTCATCTGAGATCTTTTTTTTGCAGCGATATTATATGTAATACTAATTATGTGTATTTTTTTCAGTGATTCGTTAGGATTTGAGGAAAATTAATGGGATAAGGATATATATGTAAATAAAAAACTTGGCGTTTATAAATATGTGTCTATTTATTGTAAATATTCTTTCGCATAGAATATCAAATGGTAAAATACTTTGATACAAAACTTATTTTCGATTCCTCAAAGGCACTAATATGATACAAAACTTAACTCTAAAAATGAGATAACCATTGGAAAGTCTTCATTTATTGTCGATCAATAAATGTCTCAGAATTCACTTCGTATAGGTTGCTAAATGTATATAAAAATACGTTATTCATTATCCATTCAACAATATATCTAACATTTGTAATATTGTGCGTTTCATTAGTCTTTAAAATTATCTCATTAGATATTAGTTCAATGTGCAACTGCGTGTAAAAAAACCGTATACAAAATATTTCCCTTTGTTTCCTGACGACTTCTAGCAGGACTAGTCTATTAAGTATTAACAGTAAAATGGCTCGTACGACGGAACTTGTATCAAAATTTATATATATGTAACTAATATTACTTTGAAAAATCGTATAAAAAATTACATATATACTTCATCATTTCTTTCGTTATATATACGCATTCACTTAACATTACGATAAAAAAAAAGGTATAATAATATATACAAATTTTATACATCATTTTTGTCGGTTATAAAATATACATGTAAATATTATGAAACAGAGCAATAATAATATCTCTGTTAACATCATAACCACTGGAAAAACATTCGACCAATCGTTGACCTACATTATACATCTCGAAAATTAATCTAAAGTATTATACCAATGGAAATATATTATCTTGAAAAACAAAAGCAACTATATTTACGTGAGATAAAACATTAACTACTATAGTTACTTTTGTTTCTTACCAACGTTATAGTATTTACAAAAGATGGCCTACCATTCGTTGACCACTCGCCAACTACTCCTTATATCATGAAAATATGGAGGACTGTATAAGTACAACAAAGTTGCCAAAACGCATCACACATCCATGGATAAAAATTTCGCCCAACTTCCTTTTGTACCCTTGCTATATAAATAATGTTCGCAATTATAAATATATAATAACCCTAACAATAAAAAATAACTTATTGATCCGTTCATTATACACTCTCTTTCTCTTTCTCTCTCTCTTTCACACACTCACATAAGGCACACATGCATATAGCATCAGACCCTATATAGATATACATCCGAATAATAAAAAATACTTTCGCGTCTTGTTTATTAATATTAAGTGTATACATTTGGCTCGCATGCGTATACATGTTCGTATATATATACGCGCTCGTTCGCCTTTAACTGTCATTGTTTCGCTCTCTCTGTATGTTTTGGTCCCACGTGCGGCGGTGTACTTATGTGTGTTCAACCCCATCGCCGCGTCATTTGGCGTAGAACACGGCGCTTATCTCACCGCACGCATCGACGGATAATGTATATAACGGTTTTTCCCTCTCTCGTCGCTGTACAGATATTTGGGTAGTCGTCGATCGCCGTGCACTGAAATCAGAAAGACAGATAACGTTTAATTTTTCGACTGTCAGCTGTATATATTGAGGGGAAAGTAGCTTGTATTGTTCGGGGCTATTAATTAAAGGCTTTTTGTGTGAAAAGAGAATAATATTTAAGTAGACCTGAGTACAGTTAATTGAGAATAACGCAGAATAACATTGTGAAAGTATGTTCATGGTTTAATTACTGGAGTTATCATCACCCTTACGTGAACGCTGTTGCGCTATTTTCAATTGAATTTTTATACAATTATCTAAAGGAATCTAATATATACTATCTTGATCACCACATACGCTGTATCTATGGTATACTGAATTTTCCCATCGTTGGCCATATGTCGTTTTAAATTACATCGCGCGACGACTTGAGTGTTATATCACACGAGAACAATTGAGATAACCCAAGCATATTTTATTCAAATGTAAAGAAACATTTGTTTATTATTTCACCCAAACTTAACGATCAAAATAAAAGTCACTTTGAAATCTATTCATCAACTCCGACACTTTAACAAACTGCGTGTATTTCACACTCGCATACATATCCAACGGAAATCCCAAACCTTCGTATATATATAACTCTACCTGCGCCCCCCTCAGCGAAAACTCCAAGACCAATTCCATAACCGTCCAAACGATCGATCGATCGTCTCTCCCCCTATAATACCTATATACGCTCGCGTGCGTAGAAAATCTCTCTCTCCCTCTATACCTGTGAAAAATCTCGCGACTCGAGGAGAGTTTTTCGCAGCGCCGTGGGAAAAGCCATCGGAGACGGAAGTGAACGAGCGAGTGTGAAAAGCCGGCGGGGTGCCGATGAGATATGTATCTCCAGCCCCTTGCGCGGGAAAATTATGCTCTCTCTCTCGAGACTCGTCATATAGGCTCCACGGAGATACTGTTTTTTAATTTAATGGCTGACGATGGAGGTTGATTGTGAAGATCGACGTTTGTCTGTTTTTTTCTTTCTTTCTTCTTTTTGTTTGTTTTTTCAGTGTTAGTTTTGATGGAGTGGTTTGGAAGGAAGGGCAGCCGTTTAATGGGTCATTTGCGAAGACGGTTGGGGTATGAATGAGTAAATGAACGTTTAGGTGAACGAAGAGCGGATAGTTCGGCAAGAAAACCGTTACGCAATGTGAATAATGACGGCAAAATTGGGTATTTAAAGTTTAATTTTTACGACAGTCTTTCATATAGCTCACTTCGAGGGGCGAGTGCACACGATATTTTTTTATTGATTGAATAAATGAAGAAATGAAATTCAATTTTGGAAATCAAGCTAGTACCTCAGGTAAGTACAAAAATGTTTGTAATTACGTGCTTCAAAGTAATTGTATAATTTACTATAATTAATATATGTAGAATTTAGAAGATATGTAAAAAGAAATAAATATTTAAATTGAAATCAGTAAAAGCATAAATTTGTTTACTATTGTATTAATAGCATAACAATATTGAAAAAAATGTACAAGTAATAAAGCGATCATAATAAACTTACATATCAAGATAAGGAGTTTTCAACAACAAAACTGAAGAAGGGTCATCTTTTTTAATTGAAAATATTCTCACAAGGAATTAGCATAAAGCTATATCTAATGGAACAAAATCAAGAAATTATGATTTATATCCAAGTAATTAGCAACTTTTTTAATAGAAAACCCGTTTTATCTACCGGTAATAACAATTTCTGAAAAGGGTGTACGAAATTTCTTTGCAATCTTTATTAAATTACACTTACCGTAGATTTATAGAAGATTTAAACCTACGTATTGATATTAAAATGATGAACTGCAGTTATTTATTAGTTTGTTAGTAGTACCATTGAAACTACAAAACTCCTAGGTAGAGTTATATAGCATAATTTCTTTAAAACACATATCGTTTATCATAAATTAAATTAAATAAAGTTGGAAATTGAAATTTTCTACAAAGTGGATAAATTAAAAAAATTAACCATCAATAAAAACAAATTGAAATTATTCGTAACCCCTTTGAAAATCCAAAATTTTATCATTACTCTCCTTATCTCTGTTTTTCGAAAAAGAAAAACTGAATGAAACCACCATCTACCCATATCCCATCACCACTCGTCAAAATAAAACTCTCCACTGATGCGCCGCTAAACAACGTCAATTGTCAAGAGTGAGGTCATCCGCGCGGGCGCGCGAGTTTACGAGATGCGTCGACGCGACGAATTAATTCAATAAGATAACCCCGTACTCGGAGCGAGAGAAGACCTCCCTTGCGGGTGTAATAAGTATTTTCGAGCACGTTATGCGGCTTTTGACGCGCCGCACGCTCTTTAAGCGTTGTTTTCGTTCGTTTAACGCCCTTTTTGCGTTGGAAACGCTGGAATTAAGGAGGTCATGATATTTTTTCCTGGCTTGGTGTAATGGACAAACTAAAGATCGTGTTTGCACAGGGATTTTTAAAATTTTCAGTAAATTACAGTGGAGTATAGATGTTATTTAATTTGATGGTAAGGTGGAATATTTTACGAACCGTTCACGAAAAGTTATTATAAAATTTATATACATATATTATAAAAAAACATTCAGCAAAAGCTTTTAGTATATTTAATCTTATTTCGCGAATTAAAAGGAATATACACGTATACATACTGATAGAAAAAATAGAAAATAAGGCGAAATTCCCATGTTTTTTTTAGTAATTTGGCAAAATCAACAAAAAATCCAAATTTTTCCATTAAAATTGTAGTAAATATTACTAGAAAAACGGTAAAAATTACTATATTTCTATGTGAAAATTTGAATTTTTGATCGATCTTACCAAATTACTAGAAAACGTGGAAATTTTTCTATCAGTGTACCAATGAACATTTAAAATATATTTGATCAAAAATATATAGATATTTGATTAAACAGAATCAAAAGAATTTACATATAATTCCATGCTTGAATTTCAAAGAAGCATCGACAGAATTCCGAAAAACAAATATACTCTCGAAAACAAAGCAATGAACTCTTCAACACCGCAGACACACGTATAGATGTAGACATACATTCTCAATGACCTTCCACCGACTCCCTTTTCCACGATTCTCCGGACTTTAAAACTCCAAACCGTCGGCGCCGCGGTTTTTTTTTTACGCGATTACAACTGCTATGTGTATATATACGCGTATACTGGCGCAGGAACAAAGGCGGATATCATGCGGGCGCGTCGCGCCAGCATGACGTTATATACGTATATATAATAGTCGTAACGCGCGAGCGCGCAAGCCACTCAACGGGTTATCGAGCTCGTAGACAAGGAGAGAAAGAGAGAGATATTTTCCTGTCGCGTGTCAGAACAAGCGACGAACCGTCGATTCTCTCTGTGTGCTTTTTTTTCTTTTGTTTTTTTCGGTTGGTGGTTCACCGCGATGTTTCTGAAGTAGTTTAAAGAATGTAGCTTCAAAATTTAGTGTCAAAATATATTAGTTTAAAGTTTTTAATTTACTTGTAAAATATACTTAAAATGAAAGCAGAATATTGTTCTTAGGTTAGAAAAATAGTAAATTAATAAATCAATTCAGAAATTCGCAGGAACACCTCGACACTTTACCAAAATACCTATCAAACCACCCTCTTACCCAACAAATTCCCAATCGCACTGTCCATCTCTATTCACCTCCGTTGCCTACCAATCACCTCAATATCCCCCCAACCACACGTCTGTCTTCTACTCTCCCTCCTCGTATAGCTTCTTACCCCATGCAAATTCGCTCCTCGGGTTTCTCACGCGAAGAACCCTACATATACATGCATCCTCTTTCTCCTCTCCCCTGCGGCACGGACTTCCGAGGCGGTTCCGCGTGACCTTGAAAAAAAAACACACACACACACACACTCTGCTCTACTACTCGCGAGCAACATATGGCTCTCCTGATGTACAGTATATCCATACACACACTTTAAACTTCTTCTTCTTCTTCATCATGGGCCTCGTCCATATGTTGCGCATATATACACATTGCTGTGCTGTGCTCTCCTGCTGTCACGGGGCGCTCGCTGTATATATATATACTACCGGCCTAATTCTCCAGCCGATTTTCGGTTCGACGTTGTTCCTTTTTTTTGTTTTTGGATGTATAGTAGCGTCAGCGACCCGTTGGTCGTCGCGATGCGTGTGTATATACCACAGAAGAAGAGAGGTGTTTGCCCTCGGTGTTCGGAACCGATGCCCGCGAGGGTTATAATCACCACGGTCAGGGGTATTGGCTGTAACGCTACGTGAGCTGTGGTTACTACGCGTGCTGTTTTGGAAAGCAGTAGAAGTTTTTTCTTTTTTTTTTTTGGTCAAACGCAAATGCCCCAAAATTCATATATAGTCGTATATACGCAAAGGTCAACGGCTGTTTAAACAGCTGCTCTCTCGCTCTCTATATATCTCCGCGGCATGATCACCGTCGCGTTGCAGCATACAAAACTGAGTTACACGAGCTATACAGTACACACTTCCTCGCGCCCCCGCGAGAGAGAGAGCCTTTTGGTCCCCAAAAAAGTATCCGCGCGAACCTTCCGCTTCTAATAGCCTCTCTCTCTCTCTCTCTCTCTCTCTCTTTATACATGTACATTCACGTATTACACGGGATGAAAGAGCCGGTGCTTCCGGTCCCCGGCTGGACCAGCGTTTCCGCTATACGCTTTTTCGACCGCGGGACATTTGCATGTTATATAGACTCAGGATCGCGACTATATCGCGGGGGACTTATGACAATAGGATATAAGTGTATACGTAATACAGAGGGATACACATATGAGGTTTGTTTAATTCGAACCTCCTGAATGGAGGCGTATAATACCGGTAGACAAGAAGCATCATTGTTTTAACGAATTGGTATATAGGAATATATACGAGCTTAATTTTGAAGCACGTACTTCCGACAAATTGTATATACGTATAACGTGTCCAGACGACAGGCATCAAATCTCACAGGCGCCACTGCTCCTTAGAAATTTGTCAAAGAAAACAGAGACGCAAGCGCAAGCATGTAAGTATAAAGTTATTAGTGCAGCCTCGTCCTATCTAAACTATACACTTACATATATATATACCACTCGGCAGACGTTGGGCACGGAAACGACGGCCACGTGGCCGATACGCGATCCCAGTGGTCGTCGTCGTCAGTGCGTTATCGTCGTCCGCGAGCAATGACACTTCTATTTTCGGCGCGCACGTGTGCGTCCCCTCCAAGTATAGTGGTTGGCGCACGCGCGACGAGTGTGTATAGGTATATACATGTGTATATATATACACGATTTTCTACTCACTCTGACACCGGCGCGACTTCCCGTCGAGTCTCTCTGCGTTAGTGTGTTATTCTCTCTTTCAGTGTTTCTCACACGTGACGAGAGCGTATACACTTTGCTCGGTAGCTAAGTGTATCGAAGGTGCGTGTTATTTTTTTCTCTCTCTCGTACTCGGCAACGGGTCTGACGGTTTGACGCTTTCGTATATGTATACGCCAGGAAAACGGAGTTGATTTTTCGAATGCTATTAATAAAAGCTGGGTATAGTGGGAGAAATGCGAAAATAATATGCGGTATATGGCGTATGGCATTGAGAATGGAATGCCCGGGATAATTTGACATATGGCGAGTGTCCACTCGGATGTGTCTAGTTCGGCACGTCGTACATATGTCGTACATATATATTGGAAAGAGAGAGAACAGGTAGAACCGACGAAATTACCTCTTTTCTACCATTTCTATATATACCATACCCTTTTCTTCGAAAGTAAATAATTAGTCGCCGTCTCTCGACTGGCTACTGTATTTCTTATACCCAAACGATTAAAATACTAACCGTTGACAATGGTTTAAAAAAAAATTTCAATCCGACATGCTGCATATATTCAGTATAAAATCTACTTTGAAATAGAAAAGAAAAAGATTATATACAGTCCCAAATCTCCTTCAGCTCCTCAATCCCCTAGCAATCACGAACGAATAAAAAAAAGAGAGAGAGAAAGCGATGGAGCTCCGAATCAGATGGCCAGGCACGCGCCGCCAGCCGCCAGGCGCTAGATTACACTCTCCTCCTGTTCATTACTCCCAAGCGTGTTCCTCCTCTCATCCCGCCACGCACATGTCGTCTCCTCGCCCACTCGGTATAAAAGAAAACGAAAAAATAAAGGAAGCCAAAACTCACCTTAGTGCGCTTGAACGATGCGTCAGACGTGAGCGAGCCTCTGCTGTCCAGCGGCTGCTGCGATCTGTTGGTGATGATGATGATTGTGATGCTGCACATGGTGAGGTTGCTGATGGTGCTGCACCACGAGCTGATCGTGATTGTTGTTGGCGGCTTGCTGAGTTTGTGGAGGACCTCTGCCTTGTTCCTGTTCCCACCAGCTCATGACGTCCATGAATTCAACTCCAGTGCCTACAGCTCCGAAACTGCCGAGCTCGTGTTTGTAGTATGTAGCAGTGGGTAGACCCTCAGCGCTCGTCGTCACGTAGACGAGTTGGGTGTTGGCATCGTGGTCCTCAAGTTTCAACGGTACCAGGCGCCCGGTCTCGGGGTTCTCGATGAGAATCTCGCCGGTATAAGGCGACGAGGTGGCCAGAACGACGTTAGAACCTGCCGTTGTTATTACGTCGTCATCTGTGGAACGTTGGGTATCGTCCTCATCGATCAACTGGATCTCGCGCTTCACCGTGGCATCCGCTACCGGGGATGCTTGTAGGAGAATAGGCGAGAACGTTGCAAGGACGTTGTTGTTATTGTTGTTTGCTAAGGTCGTGTTGTTGTTCTTGTTGTTCAGGTTGTTCGTCGGCTCGATGTTCTCCTCGTCGCCAAAGGTGTTTGGCTGCCGTGTCACGTAGTACGTCGTGGGAGAGTCATGGCGTCGACGCTGAGCTGGACGATTCTGGTTCTCTGATAATCTGCAATTGAAGCATAGTACCATCCGAGTTGAGCAACGTAGCCCTTTGTATCTATTTAATCTGATTACATCCATTCGTACACAATCATTCTCAAAAGTATATACCCTCTTTTTATAGTTACAAAGCCACTATATCTTCGAATCCGCCCAGCAAAGATACCCTGTCGACCCTCATCCTGTTGAATTCCCTCCCACAGCAAAAAAATCACTGTTTCTCTCCAGAAAAAAAGCAGCGACAAATCCAAATCCTGTTAAAAACTTACCTGTTTTGTGCGCTCTCGGTTGCCCGGAAACGTTTGCTATCCCTCTTCTCGCCAGCCTCCGTTTCCTCGTCGTCTTCATCTACCATGTACGAGTCCCCGTCGACGTCCTCGTCCATGCCCATGTGGTCCACCGATTGTTGATCGTCCATGCAGAGAACGTCTCCGGAACCATTGTGGGTGCTGTTAGAGTAGACGCTACCCGTTGGCGAGGGTATCATCATCGGGGAGTCGTTTGCCTGGTTGCGAGCTGACGCACTAATGGCATCGTAATCTAGACCGTCAGCTTCGGCCAAAAGCCTCTGAAGACCGCGAATGTATTCGACGGCCATGCGCAGAGTCTCGACCTTGGAGAGTTTCTTGCCCCGGTCGCCGTAACCCTGAGCTACGTGGCTCGGGATGTGCTGTCTGAGGGTGGCGAAACCGTTGTTTACCTATCGAAAAATTCAATCCCATTTTTTACTACTTTTTTTTACTTATTTTTATAATTTTTTTAAGACGCTACTAAAAAATACATATATGCTTGCATAATAGCGACGATGATCTTATCTAATAACGGCTGTATGAACGAATAAAAGGTCTCAATGATCACCATAATTTTTAGTTTACAGGATCATATTAAGGTCCATTAATGTCAGTGGCACTATCTGCCATCAACTGCAGTTGAATGAAATTGATGAGTCAAGAGATGCGGTGTTTCATTCTAATTAGCTTTATCAAATCCCACGTACAACGACTCGCTACAGTTTAATATTATAATTCTACAACACAGAAATATCAGTATTCTACACATCGACTATACCAATAAGATATCAATTATCGTTTTAATCAATACACAAACATGAAAAGCTAGACAAATTGATTGACAAAAATAATTTGCTTTAAAATTTAAAATTACCATTACAAAAATCTACTTTCGAATGCTCGTTATTTTAATTATTTTTTACTTTTATTAGATGAGTAAATCATTGAATAATGAAATCATATCAAACAATGATATTCAACTCAACTATAATAAATCATTAACAACAATCACCTGTTTCACCCTATTCCTCTCCCTTGCGTTCCTCTTGGCGACGGCGATAGGTGGCGGCTGTCCGTTCTTCCCGTGCTTTTTGAGCCTCGAAGGATCGTAAGGCGGCAGCACCTGGTTGTTCTGCGACTGTTGACTCTGCTGCTCATTTTTATTCTGCTGCGTCTGTTGCAGCTGTTGCTGTGGCTGCTGCTGCTGCTGCTGACCAACGCTGGTGTTGACACTAATAACGCTGACGTTCTTAGGTGCAATGACGCGCTGAGTGCTACCACCGATGATGTTGCGCTCATTGTCCTGCAACGTGCGTAGTAGCATCAGCTGCTCACGATCGTTGTTAGTAGCAGTAGCTGGGGTGCTGCTGTTATTGTTGTTGTTGTTATTGTTATTGAAGACAGTTATGCCCATTGTTGACATTGTGTGGCTTTTTTTTATCGTTGTCTGTTGTAAACTAGTTTTGATTTCGAGTTATTGCACCTTAGGTTTCCAGGTTTTGAGGTTAGAAACTGAATCCTGTCAACTTAACCTATTTAGCGTAAGGCACTTTTCTCCTGTTTCATCGACTAACTACTTGGCGTTCTTTTTGTTTCATGGAACACAAGGCACTTTGAACTTGACGCAACTCCTAAGTACACGGAATCCACTCCAGCCGGCTGTATGATTCATAGGAACCTTAAGTTAATTGAGATCAACGAAGGCGAGCGCACACTGGCCAATGGCTCGTTCACTGTCTCTTGAGGCACTTTTGCGTGTACATATACACACGCGGAGCCGGCGCTTTTTTATTTCGCGCGCTGTCTCCGTCTCTGCGTCTCTCCCGGAGAAAGAAGGATGACGACGATGATGCGTGTACTCGTAATTGGTGGGCTTATAAATAAAACGAGTGAGAGTTGCTGCTGCTGCTGGCTCTCCGGTTCCTCTCATTCACTTTCTGGGCTCGTTGACGTCGCTCTCCTGCACACTCGATGATTATGCTTTTCACTGAAACACTGCGTATACAATACTTTTAAAAATTTTTAAACCACTAAAGTGTCTTTTAATAACAAATATATATACACTATGCAACAAAGTTATCGCAACAAAACTTTTCATTGAAATTCCAAATGTCTATAATTTTGTACGTATCGGGTGGTACCCTATCTAACTAATGCCAAAGCGAATAAGTATAAAAGTTTAATATCATGGATTGCCTCTCTGTGACGAAACATCTCTTCTAAACGTTCTTACATATTAATGCAAGCTTTGGTTGAATCTTGAGGTATCTTGTGCGAGATTTCGTTTAGAGTTTTCTCTATTTTCTACTCATAAATGCTCAATAGGATTAAGGAGCTGGGCTGGTAGCGCAGTAACACTATATTGTTTTCTACCAAGTAGTCATGAGTTACTTCAGCATTATTCTGCATCAAGATGAAACCATGGCCTATTCGTCGACACACGTGAGGACGCAAGACTTCATTTACGTAACGTACCCTTGTTGATCCTGGAGGTTGGATAATCACTAGATTTGAATCATCACAATTTGCTTCAAAACGCTCTCTTGACAAAATCGAGATTCATCTCTAAACAATACATTTATTCACTGCACACTTCGCACTTTTGCAAAAAATCGTAGAGATTCGTTCTTTTTTTCAAACTCTATTTTTTTTAAAGTACATCTTACGATGGCCTAACTGTTATTTTCATGAAAAATCGCTTCCATTTTACATGAAGTTATTCTCAAAGCACAGATAATCACCTACGGAAAGAAAAAAAAATCGCCACGATTCCCCTTTTCGATAAAAAATTTTGTTGCGATAATTTTGTTGCGTAGTGTACATGTATATATATATAAATTCGGTCTCACTGCTCACCCCGGTAACACTGAACACATCTATCTATAACACACGAAACCGTTTTTTGACGGACCAACGGCACCTTCTTCTCTTCCTTCGCACCAGACACTCACGTATATAATATATATATCTATACTAGGATATACACACTGGGAGACGGGAGCGAATTGCGCTAATCGAAAAGCGCGTGCTGATGTTGCCGCCGCCCTGCATGCCTGCCCCGCGTAGAATGAGTCGTCGCCGGCTGGTTTCAGTTCGTTCGTTCGTTCGTCCGCTTGCTTTCTGGCTGGCGCGCGCCCGGTTCACTGTGCTCCTCTCTCTCTCTCTCTTTCTCTCTCTACTCGTCCGGGACATTCGATAGATGGTTTGAATTTCAGTGCCGCCGTGTGTGCGCACGCGCGCGTGCGCGCGTTCTCGTATATAGGGGAGGGAGAGACCCTTTTCGGTTTTTTTGTGTACTCGGGCGCGCGCGCGCGCGCGCCAGCCAGCGACGACGACGAGGGGAGAGATCCGGTATAGAGAGAGACGAGGGGGAAGTGACGAAGGAAAAGAGAGTGGGGAGGACGAGCACGCGCCGCGCGCGCGCGGTAGCAACGCAGCCAGCAACAGCAGCAGCCCTTCGGTAATACACGTAATGGGGAGAGAAGGGGAAGAGCTTTGTGTGTAGGGGAGCGTGTGGCTGCGTGCAGTAGAGAGAGAACGCAGTGCTACCTACCCTGTATATATAAATATACTGGGGAAAGAAGAGGTAAAATGGTTATAGGTATAACGACGGGGATGGCGGCATAGTGGTTGCTGCTGTATATATATCTATAAGGTGGATTTACGTATACAATAATTGACGATCGTCGTAATTTTAAATTGGATGATGGGTTATTGCGAAGCATGGGGTGTGCTAGCTTTGTTTCAGAGGGTGAGGCGTTCAGGGAAATTCGATTATATTGACGGATAATTGTCTCGGATATTATAATATATTTCTGCCAGAAGTGAATGCTTTTATAATTATATAGGACGAGTTGGGAATTTAGTTTTGTATGTAAGAAGTTTTCAAAGTTTCAAGAAGAATATGTAGGGAGACCAAGGTTACAGGGGATTCAGAAAATTTGATATGTACATATGTGTCGCGATGATGACAATTTTCAGATGTCCTCGGAAGAAACATCTGTTGTAGATGATGACTCAAAGATATGTATGTGCGGAGGGTATGTACGCGGTATATCGGTGGATTTCGGGGAAATAAAACGAACTTCGAAGAGTCGCGACTGTGAAACTTGTGATGGATCGATAAAAAGATCAATGAAGCCCTAGAAAAATGTGTGTTCGCGTTCCGAAATTGAAGTAGCAGACACAACAGTAAAATGTTCCTTTTTCGCATGCAATCTGTATAAATATTGCCGGGAGATATTGAATTGTGATGAAGAAGTTGTGCCCTTGCATCGTATTTTTGCCCTTTTCTTTTTGGTAATTCATGTTACCTGGTGATTTTTATTAATATTTCATTAATATCGTATTTAAATCGTTCATATATTCTGAATACCCATACTATTACAGCTTTTCTATACCCTTAAAACTCTCTACATAATAACTTCATTATATTACGTAACATTACAGCACCTCCATCCAACCCCGCTCTTACGTTACCAAATAAACCGTCGCAATGACGTAAAAACCCGGCGCGCATCCCGCCATAATACCACCTTGATCCCGCGAAAAACTTCGACTTCTTCCTTCCTTCCCGCGCTATATTTCATACACCACGCGCGTCTCTCGTTTCGGGGTAGTGGCGGTGGTGGTATATACGCACGCGCGTACGTATATATGTGCGACGTGTACAATGCCGGGTGAGAGAGAAGGGGCCTGAGGGGCCCTGCACATATATATACACATACAACTATACGGCGCCATATGCCCCTCGCACGTATATGGTGAGCGCGAAGACGGCGAATTTTTTTTTACGGATCGAGTGATTTTTGGTTGTAGGGGTAGAGAGTAACTTTTGAGGAAGGGAAGAGAAAATAAGAGATGTGGTGGAGGTGAAGATCAACGAGAATAAGAGGAGTTGGTGCAAAATTTTAGTTAGAGGAAGATCGTACGTTGTAAAATGGAGTTGGAGAACTTGATAAGGCACGTTATATCGGTACAATGAGTTCGATCGAATTGTAACTTTTTTTCATTCTGGACATGCGAAAAAAAGGAATAAATCGTCTTTTTCTTAATTGCACATTCAACGTTATTTACAAGTCAATTATATTCGTAATTTAACGATATTATTACGACCAGGGTGCATGAATATTAATGAAGTTAATGAAACGCAATTTTATCCTTTACCGGTGCACCTGTATAATAAGCACGCCGTTCGTCATACACGTTGAAAATTATATAAACGAGAAATTATAAAATTTGATGGATGTCTTTTATTTAATACTAAGTGGCTATATAGAATAAAATTAATACGATATATATATGTGGACGTTTTTAATATCAATTCCAAAGAACGTAAATCCGTAACGCGTCACCTGCGTCTGATTACTTTGCTGCTATACAACAACGAGGGTTAAACAGACAGGTCACGCAATTGCAAGAGCGTTTCGTTCTACCCAATTTAATCGGTAATTATAATTAGTCGTTATTGATTTTACAAATTAAGGTTTATATTGTAGATATCAGAATAATACACGGTCTTATATTTTGTAATAATTTTTATAAATAATTCACTTTACATGATTTTGAGAAAATCGAGTTTTCATTCTAAATTATTCTATAGATTACTTTACAGTTAAACTACATTATAGTCAAATAAAATATCATGATTCATATAGTAATCGTAATTGTTCCCCAATACCTTATATAGTGTAGTATTCATTTATTGTAAAAAAAGATGGTTTACAAATATATGAATCGATGCGTGCAAAAAGGGTCTTAAGTCCACTTTTCCGCAAAAGTGAGATAAGCATTGATTCGTAACCGACATAAGATTCTGCATCATGTGATGTCATCAAATTGAGCGAAAACCACTTTTCAAAATTTTGTTTTATGCAAAAAGGAACCTCAGTTCAGGATTTAGATCCCTTTTTACCCGAATCCTAACAAATGCAATATTAAACGGCCTTATGCCGTGTGCAATTAATTTTACAAACAATTTCTGCATTACTAGTATCTATAGAAATAATTTTGTAATAAAAACAGTACTGTAATAAAATCGTATTGATAAGAAAATTTAAATTGACGCGCTACTGATTATTTACTTAAAAATATTTAGAGTTCCAAATATGTCAATATTTACCATAAATTAGTGTGTAGTAGCGTAGGCAGTACTACGTTACTATCAATATACAGCTTAAGGTATTAATAATAATCCAAAATCGAAACAAACAGTATATCGTTATCTAGGTAGTGCACATTTCATGCAATAGAATTTTATTAATATAAATGTATGATTTTATAGAATTCGTGCAAAAAGGGACCTAAGTCCACTGATGATAATTTATTATTTAAGAACATACAGAAATATTTAAGCTAAACTAATGATGGTATATCCAAGGGCGCGGCAGCGGTCTGCTTGGCGAGTAAGGAACGTAACGTGACGTCTCAAATTAAAAAAAATTTATTTCCCTTGGAAATTGAAAATATTGTTTTAAACAAATATCGTTTCGAGATTTTTAAAGATTCCATAAGTATAATAAAAAAAATTATGAATTTTAATAGTGAAAATTACTAAAAAAAAATTGAATTAACATTCTGACTGTTCACCTATAAAAACCACAAAACAACGCGCTCGACAAGTATGCGCATTTAGCAGAAAATCAGCGCAAATTTGACTGATTTTTAAATACTCGACAATTTGTTAATTGATTTCATAATTTTCTTATCTTTAATAAACATTAAAAAATAAAAGAGAGAGACAGAGGGGGAGAGAGGGAGAGAGAGAGAGAGAGAGAGAAACGGATATACTTACTCGCCAATATTTTTACTTTTTTTTTTAAAGTAATTTTAGAGATTCTTTCTTACATTACTCTGTATGTGTATACAAAATTTCAGGAGAATCGGAACGTAAGAAAAGTAATAACGTTTTTTACGTTTTCTAAAAAATGATTTTTTGTCACTAAGGGCCCTTTTTGCATGAAGCGATTCATATGTACTGCAAACTCATATTTTTTAATTGTTACTAATCCAAATTCGTCACAAATATTTGCAAGATTTGCTAAATACTAATGTATTAACTTTTCTCCGTCTAGAATCGTATCATTCTTCATAAATATTAAATGAAATCAGTGCTGATATACATATGATTATTCGGAGAAAATGTCATTATAGTGTTTTTCCTTGTACTCTATTGAAAAGAATAGTATACCTTATGAATGTCTATTCTGATAACATGATATGGGAAATTTTAAAATCTAAAAATTCTTTTAAAAAATTTCTCACTTATACGCGTTATTCCGAGAAGCCACAAATATCGTCATCGGGGATATAGAAAGGGCAAAACTTTAAGCTATATATATCTCAACTCTGCAATACTAAAATAAATAAATCTAATCCCACATAAGCATCTTACGAAAGCTTAAGCAAACTCTATCAGCCAATCTACATCCTTTTATTAACGATATCACCCACACGCGAACCCTTACATCAACAGTAAAAAAAAAATCATCAAAGCCGATTCTCCCTACAAACCGCGGTTCATATATAGCATTTCACGCTCGACTAAGTTATACATCGGAGCACAGATCGCGCGCTATCAAAGCATCGTCAATTCAATCGTCTCCAATAAAGCATTCGCCCCCAATAAAAAAAGTATGTCACACATACATACACGCACACACCCTATCGTAGAATACACACAGACACAGGACAACGCTTGGTATTATATTCGCGCGTTGTGTATATATATATCGCGTGAAAACTTACTGCTATATAGATAAGGGAAACTCGCCGCGATCCGGATGTAGACAGCTTCGACATATATACATTATAACCCATTGCGGTACCGCTCAACGACAATTCCGACGAATCTCCACTTGGATTAAAATTTTCTTCACTCGTTTAGCTACTTATATACGCAGCGCGTCGTAAAAATTTAAAGAACCCTTTCCGTCCTCGTATATATATATATATGTACATAATCATCCTCGTACGCTTACAATGCTATATTATACACACAGATACGGTTCGTAAATCCTTATATAGCACACGTTAGCAAAAAGCGAGAGAAAGAGAGAGAGAGCAGCGTGCCTATCTATAAAAACCCTATATATACGCGAGCGACAAAAGTATATACCTATATTATAGGCGCGTGTATAGTGACAGTACTGGGACCCGTGGTACACAACGAGAAGACGAGCACACACATACACCCTGCGTATATACGAGATGAGAGAGAGAGAGAAAAGAGAGGAGGGAAAGAAAGAACGCTGACGTGCGCGCGCGCGAGCGCCTAAAAAAAGGAAGAAGAAAGAACTCTGTCTCTCGGCGTAAGCCGACCTACTTATAAAGTGGGGCTCTCTCTCTCTCTCTCTCTCTTGCATTATAACGGCGTATATAGTAGAAAATGATTTGTATAGGTTTTCACCAGCGCGCAACCCCCGTGAGTTTAATCTCCCCCCCCCCCCCTCTGTTTAACCGGATTGGTGGAACAGACGAAAACCTTGCTGTATATGTAGCGACTGCTATATACGCTCGCACGTGTGCAACAGGATACGTACAGAGAGTACAGCCCCTCGAGAGAGAGAGAGAGAGAGAGAGAGAGAGAGTGAGAGAGAGGAAAAGCTTCCGGGGATCGAGTTTGAAAAAGTGAAGAAGAAGAGAGGATGCAGAGAGGGTGTGGAGGGAAAATTGGGTGTGAGCTGAACCTCGGGGTGGAGATGATACACACATATACACACAGGCGTAAAAGGGAATATAAATGTGGCAAGTTCAGGGAGGCGGTTGATTTATCGGGTTTCGCGCGATTTCGGCGAGTGTATATAGAATGATTTGTTGCCGTCGTCGTTGTTGTTTAGGGGGTGCGTTTTTGGTAATAAATCAGGAAAAACGGTGATGATAGTCATTAATATGGTTTGGGGATGGTAATTGGAAACATGTTTTCGCTCATATCCATTGACGTATGTATATTGTATATTAATATATACACAGCGTTATGAATAGTTCGCTTTTAACTATTACAGCGTAAAGTAAAATATGTTTATTCTTATAATAATCGTCATTTATTTAAGTTTTATTTAAAAAAAAAATAAAATTATTTTCAAAGAATTCTGTGTGTTTTGACTTTAAAAGAAATGTTGATTTTAACATGAGGCTCGTATATTTTCGGTACGAATTTCTTATACCTAATATTTCCTCTCACTCATTTTGGCAGTTCCGGAAAGAAAAAGAATAATAAATTGTACGTTCCGACTGATATGTAAATAAATGAAAATTAGTCAACCTTTCAATACATTTGCCAACCCCGTGCCAAAAAAAATTCAACTAATTCTCCCAGTGACAAGTAAACAACGCAAAAATAAATTACACGCGCGCGCTTGTGTCTATATTTGCTCTGAATTCAAATTTTTTCAAAGGCCCAAACCGTTAGTCGAACCGTCACACGCGACACACATTTACACGCACACAGAAGCGAGATGAAATAGCGGGCCCATAATGTTCGGGGGATTTAAAAGAGGATGGGAAATGACAGGAGGGGAAAAGGAGGAACGAGAGAGATATACAGACGCGCGTATAGGAGGAAAGAAGAGAAGAACGTCAAATCCCGACTTTATGAGCAGTAATGGGAAAAACTTTACTTTCGGGGTGACGGCTTCTCGTCCGCCAGTTTTTACCGGTTCGCCTTTTTTTCAAAGGCGTATATAGTCTACGCACACTTGCGAGCTAAAATTAAGAGTGACAAATAGTATGTGTGTGTACACGAGTTAACAGTCCGTTGGTCGGGGATGAAATCCGAGAAAGTG
Source organism: Torymus tubicola (assembly GCA_035583055.1). Lineage (NCBI taxonomy): Eukaryota > Metazoa > Arthropoda > Insecta > Hymenoptera > Torymidae > Torymus > Torymus tubicola. The sequence goes on from JAWWEQ010000001.1 coordinate 11,810,919, forward strand.
GAAATGTAATTAAAAGACGGATGGTGTCGCTTTTTTTTTGTTTTTAACGTATTTAAAAGAAGGTCGATGTCTGTGTGACTATATGAAATATGAGTAAAATGAGAAATTAGTTTTTGAACTGTAAGGTACAAAGTAGTATATGAAAATTATTTAAAATTTATACTTTTAAACCCAATATTTTTTCGTTGTATTGTAACTTTAACGTTTTTGTTTGCACAACCATCCTAATATATTAAAAATAATCTAAATATGCAGAAACCCGCATTCGGACAATAACTCAAGCTGACAGAGTATACAAAGTCATAGTTCACATTTCAGATAGTTATTGCGTTTTTTATTACTCCGATAAAAGTTTACTATCGTTGTAGTAGAAACTTATATTTTTGTCCGCTTTTTTCAGAGTCGCTTCCAACCTTATATACTCAAATCGTTTTACAATGCATCAATCCAAATTTCTCTTTTACCACGGACCAAAGATCTGACTTTTTATTAATTCCGTGTTATAGATACAAGATCGTGGATTCCAGATAAAAGATAAATTGTAAGATTGAAACAAAGTGCCATTTGTCAGGCCCGCACAAAGGTGCAAAAGTGTGCGTATATTCAGTACGCAACAAAGATTCCTCTGTGACGCACCTTATCTCATTACACATACATACATATACACGAGTATACGTACTATTCAACGATTCTGAAAAAGAATAGATAAATCGAGAACCTCGCTCTTATACGTATCCACATTAAAATCCACTTTATGATATGTCTTACGCCACCCGCCATAAAAAAAAATAGGGTCGCTGCGTTTGTAACAGAGAATTTGATTCAAAATAGAGAAAATGAAGCTATTTTAATACACTATTTTGGATTATAAACTTTATTTATCTATTTACAAAATAATAATACGTACTAATACATATTTGTGCACAAGTCTGATACAATTATTAATAAATGTCTTAAATAATTTAAAAAAATTAATTTCAAAAAGTCTAAATGTTATAAACATTTGTAAATACAACAGCTAAATTTTCAAGCATTTATAATCCGTGTTTCTATAATGGATAACGTGCATTCGTTTTATATTACGTTATTGTATAATGCTTTTTACTGATTAACAATATCAAATAATAATAAATAAATTTTACTGAATATTTATGAAAGAAGTTAAACTTATAGATATTGTTGAATTTCACCAACTACAACGTCAATTTCGTAAAAAAAACTTGGAACGAAAATTCGAAACTTAAGTTATGTTACCCCCAATCTATTAATTGCGCGTAATGTCAGAAAAAGCGTTTCCAAAGCTTGATCGTTTACTGAGATTCTGCTCTGTTTTTCATAAACAAATTTCTACCAGGGATATATCTCACCTGATTTTTATCAGTAGGTTGCGAAGGCAGTCGATATTATCAGTCATATTTTGCCTTTATATGCCTATGCATGCGGATACGCAAACCCATTCACATAACAATCAAATAATTAAATATTCACCCCGACATCAGACTTTCCAGAACAATGATATTTATGACTTTAATTTTTTTTAAGTTTCACAAAAATTTATTCGAGATATATTTAACGAAATATAAGAAATTTATATAAATAAAATTAATTTTTTCATACAACACTACATTACCCTAGTAGAAATCGACCATTTTTCTCCCATTATGAAACGATTTTTCTATCATTTTTCTCCTATTTCATGGCCATTTCAGTCGACTGGCCATAAAATGGGAGAAAAATCGTTTCATCAATGGGAGAAAAATGGGCGACTTCTACCAGCGTACTTTAATGCTTTTATAACTAAAATTAGATTTATTTGAGTTGAGAACAAAAAAGATGATTTTTGGACAAAAATATTTTATTAAAGAATTGCTATCAAGTTTTTATAAAATTCAGTCTTATCAAGGAATCACTGAAAATAGGTAATTTTAGGGTATGTACATTAAGAAAAATATCGTATCTATATTCATAAAAGTACTATAAAATCTTCTATTAAATTAACGTAATTCTACTTGTCGGTTCTCCGTCCTTATAGGTTACATAATATTTTTTTATATTAAAGGATCACTTTTTAACTGAAAGGATAAGTAGAAGGCTGAAAAAGGGTTAAATGAGGAATTAAAGAAAGGATTGAAAAGGGTTAAACAAAAAAAAAAGAGTTAAAAAGGGTTAAGCTAAAAATTGTTAGAAAAGGGGTAAAAAGATAAAAAAAATGGGTTATTTTTTACAATTTGTTAATATTTTTCTTTTGTTATCCTTTTAGCATTAGCGAACATATTGATGTTTTTGCCCGATTTTCACGGCGAGAAAGTGCTGCGAGAGTCATATATTATTTTTATTATAATGCATCCGATTTCTTTCTAATTTTATTGAAGTGGTCTTATATATATTAATAATTTTATTGAAGTAATCTTCTATCTTAGCCTAATCACTTTTTCAGCAAATTGTGGTCATAAAAACTTATACATATAAATATAAGATGACCTGAAGGGTTTTAGTGTATAAATTTAAGCTATATTCTTATTTTTTTTTCATTAAACTTTCCAGTGCTACATTCAAAATGTTGCTGTTGTTTCTCATTATTGTTTTCAGCGCATGTATGAATTATTTCAATGGTAGAGCTTTCATTAGTTTTTTTTTTCAAATCGCTTTATTTATTTAACGGCTGCAGCGGACTTTTCAATTACTTTTTTTCAATTTCCAGCTCAGCATTTCTTACAATGTTATTGGTGTTTTATAATTTTTTTTTAATTCTGGGTTTATCAAAATGCTGGAATTAATTTTTTAATCATTTTTTTTAATCCAGCGTTGCGTTTATTTAATAAAAATATAAGCACTATAATATGATTGCTATAATGATAAAATATAGTCATAATTAGTCGAAAGAATATAGTTTTATATAAGAATACAAATATATGATTTCGTCACGCAATAATTAGCGCATTTCTTATTAATAAGTTAACGATTACAAACGTATAGATATATAAGATTCACACGTACGTACGCATCCTTACGGAACGTACGGATTGGGCTGACTTGACTCGACTCGACACACACGCAAACATATACAACGCACATGCGCACACACACACACACGTACACTTACACATCCTTTATCGTGGCATCGTTGACTAGCCGTGACCTGACGGTGTTGGTTGTCTTGGAGGCGATGATTGGCAAGTGTTTGTTGATTTCGTGCGCCTCTCAAGAGCTTTATGGAGCCTTCGGCAGACAGCGTGCAAGATTTCTTGGTGAACGCCGTGGCTGCAGTCTACCAGGCACTCGGCAATGTCATCGATACCTTTTCGAAAGTTTTGAGCAAGAGAACAACTACTTGTCAACAGAGAGCTTTTCTGAATTGTTATATCGACGCTCTAATCCTACGCTCTATCCTTCTATCTCTCTCTACTCTTCACAAGTTTACCATTATAGTAATAATTTGATTGCGGACTTTTATGCAAAAATATATAACCTAATATTCTGCATATTTTTGATTTTATATATTGTATAGATGTTGCAAATTAAATATTGAATATTTTGCATAAAATTCTATTTATTTAATAATGTCGTATATTAAGCAAAAATTGTTTTTGCATAAAAGCCCGAATTCTGGTAATAATAAATTGGCATTTGCTATAAGTTTCGTTAACTTTGCCACAATGTTATAAATTTTATCATAGTTTTAAAATAACTATAGAAATATGTTAGGTGATACCATTTTTTGTGCTCTATATTACGCTATTCAAGATTCTATAGAATATAAATTGCTCAATCGTATCGTCAGTTTTCAATATACAGAAATCAAAACACACATAGATTCACGAACTCTCACCAGCTGTAAATAATAATCACCTGGAAGAAATGTTGTGTCAGCTGATATAACTATTGAGTGGATACCATGTTAAATCTTTTCACTACATTGATCAACAACAAAAAAATAAGTGACGAAATCAAATAGTTTTATGGAATGCAAACGGTTAAGCTCAAAGAAGTCTAAAATTAAAAACGTTTTTGACAGAGCGAGATGGTATAGTGCTGCTGTTGTTATTATAGAAATCAAGTCATTAATAAAACTCATTTCATACATAACATTTTTTTGAAAAGTGCTCAATAAAGTAATAGTAGCAGGTCAATATTGATCATACCTTTTTTACAATCTTTCCGAATGATAAAACTAAATATAATCTCAGAAACTTTGTGTCTTGTTATACACTAATTTAAAATAAAATAAATCAAACCCAATACCAAAGTGACTATATAAGTTAACATCACAAAAAATATACTAATGAGTTGCTGCTGTTATCGTCTTAATCGTTGATTGTAATTTTTTGGTGTTGTCCAAGTATTGCTTTCAAAATTTGCTTTGTTCCGGAACTCCCTCCTTTACTTTATACAGTATATGCTACAAATCACTCAGATGGCAAATATAGATAGTAATAGCATAGAGAAGACGATGGGCATAAATTTGCTCATACCATGGACAATATATTATCTCTGAATTTATTTGATGCAATATATTTGTTATTAAAATATTTTTCATTGTATAGTTTATTTCATAGTCTGCAACATAGCTGCAAAATTACTAACGCCTTTGTTTCTCCGTAAAAAAGAACCAAAACCACATCCGTGAGGTCAAGGTCTATACATACGCTTTCAAAAATAGGCGAAATCCATGGAAACAATTTCTTCCCCCCTGCATCCCGTCTGAATGATATACGCACGTGCGCGAGAAATGAACGAGGGTTGGGCACACATACACGTTTTTTCCTGTGCGCAAGGCCCCCCTGGCGAATTATATTAAACGACCATTACGATGCACGTGTGCGCTCGCGCGCAGTACAGCGGGATATACGCGGTGTGCGTATATGGATCGATGGAAGAATTGGGGAAAGGGACGTATATACGCGCGGGGATTATAATCGCAGCTCGTTTTTGATGGAACGAGGTAGTCGTATATAGAGCCTTTTCTGCCGATTTCCTGCTATAACTTGTTTTTGTTTTTTCGGGTATAGAGCTTGGGGGGTGAGAGTATTGCTCATGTGTAATAGGATTATGGGAGAGCGTTGCGGGGGCGAATGTTCTGGAGTAATATATATGGTGGGTTAAAAATAGATGGGATTGGTCAATTTGAAAAAATTATATATATAAAAGGTATAAGAATAATAAGTTATAAAAATTATAAATAAAAAATTTTATCGAATATATGACTTATCTTTCTTTCACTAACACTCGAAACAATTTCCACGTATACTGCGAGCTATATACTCTCAATAACCGCGCCATTCCCAACTTCACGTATGACACCTTCAACTTCTTTCTTCCTCTACACACAACCTCCTCCCTCTAACCGTTCAACTTCCCCCCATCGACTCCTTTCTTCTTCCTCCCTATACTTCTACTCACCTCGCTATCTTCCTTTCTCTCACACCTATATCTCCTTCACTATTTATTCATCATCCCCCACCACCAACGCGCTCTTTACACACCTTTATCTCCGCTCGTTCCTAGAGTCCACGTCTGTATATACACACGCACGCACGCATTGCTCCTATACTCCTGCGTACATACATACATATATACGTGCGGGCCCTTTGTTAGACGCGTGCCCGCGCACGTGCGCTTACTCTCTCCCCTCGTCTATGTGCTCTCCCCCTCCTGGAATAGCAAACTCTCTCTCGGCTTCATTGTACACAGATATATACTTATACGCACGCGTATATATATATACACGTACGTGCCTCTACGTATTATTGCGTCAAGTTCACGCGCGGCGCAGATGTGCGCGAATATACACGCGCGACCTTCGATTTTTTTTTCATGCGAAGAGAGAGAGAGAGAGAGAGAGAGAGAAAGACGGCTTTATGCGAACGCGTGCCGCATCATGCGCAGGCTACTAGTTGCGCATGTATGGATGATATGGGCTAAGTCGTATAAGTGATGTTGCTGTGTACATATGTGTACTGGTCTTTTATGGTCGACGCAGCGACGGTGACGATACGTATATGACCTTTGACTTTTTGGAGCACGGAGATGATGGGGGATGAAGGGAGAAAAGAGAGAAAGTATCGAGCGCACTTGTTTGCGCAATTGCTGTGGGAGGGTGGGTTGCGTATAGGCAGAATATGCGGTGGAATTACGATTTTCTGTGGCGGAGGGGGGAGATATTTGTAGATGATGTGAGAGAGGCTATAAGAGAAAGAATTTCAGTATAGAACTATGTAATTCAATAAAATGATGGTTAAGAAAACATTTTTCTGTCAATTGACTGGTCAATACCGTTCGCGTTAAAATATTAAATAACACTATTAGTTTAATGAAGTTAATGTAGTAGTCGAAATTGTGCGTATTCTAATATAATTATCGTATTAGAACAATAATATTACAATTAGAATAATAGTATTACTACAATACTATTATTCAAGTAAAATATTAAGATGATAATTTTAATTTTCCTGATGAAAAATTTTAAAACAGTTCAAATCATTATACTAAAGATGGCTAAGTAACAGTTTCGAGCACCATTTCCTCGCGAACAATATCTTATCGGGAACAATAAGAAAACGGAAAATATGAGCATAAAAAAATTTAATATCACTGCGTATTATTCGGCAAAACGACTTCCTTCCCCGCAATCTAATAAAATTTATTAACGCATAAAAACGTCAACCCTGCTACCGATCAAAATACTCTCACATTCAGCGACAGTGCATTGTCGTAAAACCTGAAAAGGGTCGTATCCTACCTCACTCCGAACGCATAGCTCTATATCCCTTCCAAAAAAAACCAAGACCACCACCAACTAATAAAAATACGACATACACCCGTGCACTATACATGCACCAGCCCATATCACCGCTATAGCATTATATTTTCCCAGCCATAATCACGAGTACCTAAAAATTCTATCTCCGCAGCTTAAACCACTTTGGATTTTCCAGCGGCCACATTTCGAGATGCAGTATATAAGCGCTCGCACGCATAATCACCCCTATAGGGGGGGCATATGGCAAGCGCGCGTGAGCCGGATAATGGCGTCGAAATAATAAGGGACTGTTTATGTACTGACGCATACAGTGGTCGGATGAATTTTGACGGTAGTGTGCATATATACATACGGAAAAGTGTGCGTGCACGCGACCCCTTATTCCTCTATAAAGGGCTTAATTCTTTCCCAGGGTTCGCCAGGGAGCCGGAAGGAATACTGGAAGAAATTGTTTGTAAATTTTTGGTTGGCAAAGGGGCTCACCGCGGTTTTTTTTCTTTTTTTGGGTGCTGATTACTGTGTTATTCATTAATTTATATAAATTATATTTTTCGTTATCGTGAATGAGTGGGTATTTGAATTATTTTAATTAGGGTGCTACAATAGTTGCTCGCTTATACTTTCACGACTGAGGTCGATTATTAAGCTTAATTGTGGAATTTAGTTAGAAAAACATCACTGTTGAACGAGAAAACTCTTCAAGAAATATTACATTACAAAAATCTACTAAATTATATAGAATTAATAGGTTTAAGTAATTTAATTATAATGTAATGTAAATATGGAACTAATATATCCCTTATTGGAGGAATAACTATTAACATTCAATTAAAAAAAAAAAACTTGTATAATAATAACAACAAATATTCAGCATTTTACAAACAAATTTCAGCAGTAACAAAAACAATATTTTAATGTTGCAGATAAATTAGAAACTAAAATACATTTTTCCCAATTTTTACAACTATATTTATCGCGCTACCAAATCGATATATAACTTCATTCACTATATTACAAAGTACATTTTACCCCTTCAACATAGAACAAAACCACGAGAACAATAAAAGACGAGAAATCCTCTCCCCTCCCCCTGTCCACTTTATTACGTGCTGCAATATTATATACATCTCCATAAAATATTAAAAAATTTCCATCTTCACAATAGCCGCGTTCATATACAGGCGCGAGTGAGAGAAAAAATCCTCATAACCCGATATATCGCGCTCTAAAAACCCTATATATATATGCGCATACCCATACAGAGCCTCGCGCGCCTGTCATCCCCTCTTCCCCCTTTACATCAAGAGCACGGCAATTCAATAGACCCTGTATGTATTCTCGCGCTCTCTAACATTATCCATAATAAATTCTCTATAATCCGTTCGTGAACAAAAAAGGCGCTCGCACTCGCCCGGTATATATATATATATATACATGTGCCTCCGAAAAAATCAATAAAACGCTGGAAATAAAAAAGGGAGAGAGAGCTGCAAGCATTGCCACGGTAGTCTGATGCAAATCGGTTCGCGCATGCATAAAAAATACGATCTCTCTCTATATATGTGTACATATATATATAGGCACGAGTCAAGTGTGCGTTATATATTATATGCGGGCACTGCAAAGGGCATATCATAAAGTATATAAAGAGCGGCCGCGATTACTTTAACGATGATTGGAATTGCAAATTGTAAGCGCAGGTATATATATATATATATGGGGAAAAAGGGATAATTAATGATGTGGAGAGGGGCAGCGGCGCGTGCGACAGTAGCACAGTGTCGATCGGTGAAATATGGCGCGACCTCTGGTATATTAAATAGGCGGGATTGGGTGACGCTAGAATGTCGATTGGGTAATGAGGTGGTCCGTAGGTATTGTGCACGTATGATAAATATTTTCGCTGCTTGTGTAAGTAGGCTTATATGTATAGTTGAATTAGAAGATGGGAGGTTGGTGAAATTTATGTGATGGTATAGGGTTGGACAGAAGTAGAAGCGTGATGTTTTAATAGAAAATTTATTCTTTTATTTGTTGATAGAGAAGGTTTATTATTGATTTATACGAGGGCAAAAAATTATAATCTGTTTGGTATTATTCGAATCAATCGGTTTGAAGAAATGTTGAGCTGGCATTACGACATATCTTACAATAACTTTTTTAAGGTTGTTTCAATATATAATGCTGTTTTTACGCAATTCACAAGTATAAGTAAAATTAACCTTGCATTCTAGTCTTTGTAGTCTTCTAAATGTTTGAACCACACTTCGATAAATTTTCATGTATTAAGACTACTTTTAACCGTATAACTTATATTATTTTTGTAGTAATTTTATTTTACTTATAATCAGCTGCTATAATATACAAACATTATTTTTTTCAATTCAACTAAACCACAGCACTTTGTTGTTGATTAAAATCCTTCCCTCGCCCCATAACCAACCCAACTTTAATCTTCCCCCTCGAAAAAATTTTCGATCGTAAAATTATTCACCTATATGTACCTTGCTTATCCACTGGCAACTCGACTCCCCGAGACACCTTATTCCAAAAAATATTCTCCATTTCCTCCATTGTTCGCCCTTCTCTCTCTCTCTCTCTCTCTCTCTCTTTCGTTACGTACGCTTGACCCCGCGCGTGCGCGTGCTCACAAAGGGTCGGCTTAATTCGGGGCCTGCACTCGCGCGCGTCTATATATATGAAAGAGCCGCTGAAAGGAGAGATTTCCGCGTGAAGGAACGCGCGACGCGGGTCATGTGCACACAAGTGCGCGGTACGTATATACTATACGCGAAGGTTTTTGTCTAGGCGCACAGGTATATGTATGTGCACGTGTGTATATAGGTATAAGTGCGCGCGCATGGATATATAAAAGTGCGCCCCGTGGTGGAGGGTGAGGTGCCTTTGTGCGTAGGGATGATAGCGATGGGTGAGGGATGAGAAGGTGAATTTTGTAAAATTGTTGCTTGATGCGGTGGTTTAAGGTTCGCAGTTTCGTATATAGTGTGCGAGAAAAATATTTTTGTAATAAGGGGTGCACGGAAAAAGTAGTGGTTATCGCAAATTGGAGTGATTCGGGAGAATAAATTGAATTGCGATACAATGAATTACATAAATTAGAAGTTATTTGTTTGTTAGAGAATTAGCAATCGTAGATTTCGAGTGTAGTTTTTGTTGTGTTTGAAAATGCCAAATTTCTATACGGATAAAGAGGTTTTCCTCTTACCATGTACAAACTTCGTTTAATTTTAAACTATTTTGGCTTCTAAGGTTTGAACATTACTTTTGGTTCTTTTTATCTCGGAGCCCATGAGATGATACCACAATTAAAATAATGGACCGAAACGATTTATATTATCCTGTGTTGTCTTAATTATATTCTAACAAATAAACAATAAAAATATTATTGTTTTAAGAATATTTAAATTAATTAATGGGTTCTGAATTATAATAAAGGTATAATTAAAAATAATTTTCAATGTTACATATTTGTTACATAAGTATATACCATATAATAACGACACAGCTGAACACGAGGTCCAGTTTTAACACAAGTTTTAAATCAAAAACCGAATTAATAACACATTTAGTTGTCTAATTAAAGTTGAGTAGGAATAAAGTACCCAAGATTAATGCAGTATACTAAATGTTAAGTAAGTAGAGATATAACACTTATGTTGTATTTTTATTCCACAAACCCCGATTTTCATCCGCGTATAGTATCTAATAAATTAATAACGATGAGTTACCAAAATTTCTTCATTGTACATACCACAGCTCAGAGTTCTGCTCTACATCTATCCGTTATTCCAACACAATTTTACCGGTTTTCGAAAACTTTCAAAGTAATAAATCCATTTTTTATCCAACTTCACGCTATACCTTTTAACAACCCCCTATTGTCCATTCCAACCTAAAACCATATACAACAACAATTCAACCAATAAATAACATCCCAACACCTCAACATCTCCATTCTCACATCCACCCTCCGACAATACAATAATTTCCAATAAAAGCACAGCGCGTACGTTACGATAACAAGTGACCTCGTACACCCTACATATACGTTCGCGTAAAAAAGCGCAGGCACATCGAACGAAACAAAGCGCAAGTGCTTAAAAAAAACACAAGTATGAACAAAAAAAAAAGAGAATGAGAGTAAAAACCCCTGGTGCGCTCCATCCCCCATTTTTACACATACGTATATATATGTATACCTGCGCGCGCATGCAAGTGCGCGTTATCCCCGCACAAGAGCGCATGCGCGTCGAATTGGCCAGCCCTCCCTTGGCTATAAACCACCCCCTTTTCGAATTTCTATCGAGGGGCGCGCGTATAGGTAATTTCCGCGCGTGCGCGTGACTAAAGCCTAGCGGCGCGTGTGTATAGTTTTTTTTTCATTCCTGGTCCGCCCTTCGTTATCGGGCTCTGTATAGGTTCGAGTTGTATGAGTATTTCTCTACCGTATACGCGATGATTATAATCACGCACAGGGACGTGCGTATAGATCAGAGGATGATATTTCGCGTTCTGCTGTTGTTTTTTTTTCATTCGGCAAATTTTAGTCTTTTCGGTGCGGGTATCGTATAATACATTTTTGTTCGTGGGATAGATTTCTGGTAGTGTCGGCAGATATATACTTGTTGATTGTTATAAGATAGCAACGAAATCCCAGCAATTGTTGGAATTGCAGATAAATCTAAATTGCTTTTCATTACACGAGAATGCAGCAGCATTTGGGCTATATTTTATTCCGAGGGGTGAAAGAAAAAAAAATCTGCTGTTTCGAATTATATACACACGCGACGTTGATGAAAGGTCTTGACCAATAACGACAAATTTCCGATACACACATATATATAGAAAAATGCGGATATGTTGAACAAACGGCTCACTTACACGCTCCGTATGCCGTCTGGGACATATATACAAGGAATTTCTGAAAAATCGAATGACTCTAAATATCTTCCGCGCGAATCCTCCCGCAATAAATCCTAGCGCGCTACAAAGAAACCGTCGTCGGGTGGAGAGAGAGAGAGAGAGGAAATTTCAAGCCCCGACTAAGCAGTGCAATCAAAAACGCACTAATTTCACGACGGCTCAATTCTCCAAAGAAGTATATGTGTGTGTCCTCTGTGCTCTCTCTCTCTCTTTCTCTCTCTCTCTCCACCTCACACACACGCGACGTTTCGTCCACTCTCTCTCTCTCTCTTTCTTTTATTCTTTTCATTTCGGAAAAGGACTTTTTCGCTATTGAAAGTTGAGTTGTGTATAGCTGTGCGCAGGTCAGGCGCGTTTGTCGCTCGATAAATTCGTCGAGGACTATAATATGTATGTGTGTGCGCGTATATATACGCCGCCCGCTGGCATCCATGTATAGATGAGAATAATAATTCGATTTGTTGCGCGGAGAATGGCACGACTTTTGGATGCTTTGTCGGGTTCGAAGTCGTAAGTGGCTTCGCGCTCGATGGAACATCTATCGGGTAGCTCTGTGTATATAGTTATTTATGAATATGGGTGGAGTGGAAGAGGAAAAGGAGAGAGAGAGAGAGAGTGAAAAGTAACAGGATTCTTTTATATGTGGATAAAAAATATGTGTCGTAGTGTGCTTTTATGCTATGGTACAAATTGAAAAGATACTATCGTAAATGGTCGAGTGGTATTTATTGAAATGAATGACAAAATTTTTTTTTTAACGACGCTTTTTACTAAATTGTAATCTTAAGAAAGTATTCTGATATCTTAAAATATGTCTTCTCAAATTAACCTGCAAAAATTAATATCATAAAAGTTTCTGCGATTTGTCATAACATATAACAAAAAAAATTTAGGCCCATTATGTCCATGAACATGGACGTTTTACTTGCATGCAGAGTTGCTTTCAGATGCAAGAAGTGCAGAATCTGCAACCTTGTCCGCATGTGACTTATATAGTTTCAGGAAAAATATAATTTTTAACTCCTTGACAGTCGATGGCAGAAAAATCGACCAACAAAGGGTCCACAATCGTCGATAACAGAAATATCGGCGCATTTTGATAAACTTTTATACATCATTTTCCGTTATCAACGATCGTAGACACTTTTTTTTGCGAATTATTTCGTTATTAACTGTAAGAGGTAAATGCTGCTGGAAAAATAATCTACATGTCAGCGTGGTTTTTATTAAAGATCGATCGGCGCTTACCAATTCCAATGATTTTTTTATCATACTCTTTAGAAAATTACAAACAAGTAAATACAATCTGTAGAGATTTTGTTAAAATGTTCAACTATGTTAGTCAGAAATGTTTAATCACAAATCTTGGCAATTTAGTCGTCCGTGGCAATATTCCATCATTAGTTGCGTCTTATTCAATTGATCGATCTCAAACTGTCAGAATGTATATAATTGCATCTTCTTTCCCATCTTCGTTTGATCGGGAATCACTCACAGTTCATATTTCAGCCAACTACTGTCTTGCATTTTTATAATCGACTTAATCTCTTTTATTACCACTATATATATGCAAATGAAGTAAAAATTCATAAAGTTATAAAATCTCTAGAAGATGTAACAAAATTACAGTATGATTTCAGGACTTTAGTAAACCGGTCTAAACAGAATAACTGACTTATTTCCTAATACTAAGAATTCTAGTATTATCCCGTGCAGTCGTCGCAAAAAAGTTTACATACGATATAGATTGTATCAATTGAATACGTTATTTTAAAGTCGTTAAAAGCTAAATTCATTTTTTATCTTTTTATAAATTACTTGTTTTTCTAATACATAAAGAATTAAAAAAAATTATTTTAATTCAGAAATCGTTATACATTTTTTTCCAGTAAGAACAACATGAGGTTTTATTTTACTATCAACAGGTTGGGAAAATTTTGGAACACTCTCCCGTGAACAACTCTAAATTCAGATTTTATTGCGTCACTTCTTATAGGTGTATATCGATATAGTATACTAATACATAAATACTAGGCATCACTCTATGGATACTATATCATATTTATTCATTAAAAAAATTATTAAAATAATTAAATTTCCTACTTTAATTGAAACTAACATAGCAACTTCCACTTTAAAGTTTCAGTTAAAATAGATCCACGATCACATATACACCACAGTATAAGACCATCTATATATATATAATACCTGATACTCCATCGTCGAACTAACCTGAAACAATTTCCGTTTTTTTCCAAAACCATCACACTTGTTGATATTCACTTCCCATATTCCCATCTCGCGTCACCTTAACATCGAACCTCAACGCACTGCTCTATACACCCTATACCTACACCTTCTTCTTCCCCCCACCCTATCCACGGCACGCGTCTCGCTCGCGCGCACGTATATACATCATCGTTCTCCTCCTTCATCATTCTTCATCCTCTCCCGCTCGCGCGCCGTAAAAGAATACACACACACACACATATATATACGTATAGGTACCAATACACATAATACACATCCCCCGTACGCGTCGCTCCGGCTTTCTTTATTCTCGCTCGCGCGCAAGAAATCACTCTCCATTCACCAAAGTCTCTCTCTCTCTTTCTCTTCGTCCCTTCATTCAATCGTCCCGCAAGAAATCACCGGCCTCGTTTCTTCTTCTTCTTCTTCTTCTTCTGCTCCTACGACGTCTTCCGTGAAAAGAGAGAAGAATAAAGAACCAAATCCACCCCCTCCACGCGCTCTCTGTGTATTCAGTGTTCCTTTGATTCCCGCGTATATATACACGCGCGCGAGCGACGAGAATGAGGGAGAGATGTCGTCGTAGTCGTCGTCGGATATGGAGATTTATTTACCGATTCGAAAATCCGAAAAAAAGCATTGTTCGAAATTGATCGCGTCATGACGATATATATGTATGTATACGTGAACGCATGGGCCAAGGGGATCGCGTTTCCTTTGCGCCAAGCGACATTCGCGCGTTAGTGTGTTGTGTATATATATATAAAGGTTTGGAAAAATTTATATCGACTGAAGCGCTTTAATTTTGGCGCCCGTCGGACGTTTGTCTTCATTCGCGTCCTGACGCAGGGACGAGGAAAGGATTTCGGGTGACGGACGACGACACTGGGTCTGAAAGATGGGCTCAGGATGTGTGTGTACGTTGGGGAAGAAGGAGATTTGTTGGATGTCGCGGGGGTGGTTGATTGGACGGAGGGAGGACGTCGATGATGATGCAGTGGGCATTGATTTGATACTGTCGTTTGATTGGCGTTCATTGCTCAGTAGTGAAGGTTTTATTGCGAACAATGCTGTTAATCATTCGGTGTTCTTTTGTAATTGAATTGTTAGCTGAAATGATTGAAGCATATAAAAAGTAGATACTTTTTTTTATATAGTGAGTGTATTTTCAAATCATTATTCGACTTTAGACTTTTTCCAGTTTTGCTTTTGACTAGATCGAGCAATCCTCACATTACAATTAAGTCTAATTTTCATTAATTTAAAAAGAAAATTCAAATTTCAGTAAAAATTGTCTTTAAATACACAATGAAAGAACAACAATTATATGTATAATAATTATTTTAAATAATAAATCTGCCCAAAAAATTTTGCTAAAAACAATTTTGTACAAGCTAAGAAAAAAATCGTAAGTTAAAAAACCTTCAAAACAACTATTACACAATAACTCCTATACATATATATGTACATTTGAACTTAGAATCGTCGTATCGAACCGACACAGCTTACAATTACAACCGACATTTTTTCCGACCATTTACGTATAGCATAAAATTTCTCCTTCTTACCCTGCCTGACACCACAGTAACCCCACCTCGAGCTCTCCGAAAAAAAAACGTAAATCTCCAAGCCCGAACCCGAGATTCGCAACGTGTGTCACAACCTACTCGCCGTAAACCTCCCTTCCTCTCTCTCTCTCTCTCTCTGTCTTCTTAAGACCTATGACACGTCGTCGCACGATTGATCCCCGTACCAGTGATTATTCTTCTTCCGCGTTTTTTCCTCTCTCCCTATATATACGCTTGTACATACACACACATATATATATATATATATATATATATATATAAAGCTCGACGAGAGAAGCTGAACGATTCGACTCGATCATCGGCGCGCGCGCCGTAAAGAAGCCCGACCGACTGGAACGTGTACATATATATATATATATATACGCGAGGTTTTAGGGGAGAGGCTGTAAACCTTCGTGTCGCTCTTTCAAAAGACACCGCTTGCTTCGAAAGGGGGAGGAGAACGAGAAAGAAAGAAGAAGCTCGCTCTCACTTATATATATATATAGCGGTCGCCCAATGAAGTCGTAGAAATTTTTCGTCTAACGTATAGTGACTTGCGCGATCGGGCTAAAAAGAGTAGCGCGCGTGTGTCCCTTTAATGTGCAAGCGAATGTCTACGCATTCTATATATATACACAGTTGCGCGGAGAGAGGTGCTTATTAGAGGGAAGTGCGTGTGCAGCGAAGTGAGCGATTTTTTTTTCTTCTTAAAGTTCGTTATGCCGCTGAATGCGGGTAGGGGAGGTTATTAATGAAGCGGCGCGGCTTGACTGATGATGGATTAAAGAATGAAATTTCTGAATGTAAATATATGTGTTTGTGTGTGTGTGGATGATGAGAGAGCGCTGGGCTATAGGATTAAGCCGTGAAATTTGGGTATCAAGGATGGAATGGTTGTAGTTCTTGCTGAGGTGGCTACCGAACGATTTCTTATATACTTTCATTGGTTGATATATAGATATACAAGCGATGTGTAGATAGGAGACTGAGCAAAACGTATCTAGGAAAGAGCATCGCAATGTATGTGTTGATAAATAAATATGTGATTTGCAATAGTCACGTTACAGATAGTTGAGCATTACAGAAAAGTAATCGTAATGATTCAATGAACTTGAATTGAAGAAACATAAAATATTGAAACTTCCAAGGTTGTGGGAATATTCTTCTGCATTATTATAAGAATCGAAAAGATTATTTTTTTCTTTCTATTTATTTAATGTATACGAGCATATTTATTCCTTTACGAATTTCTTCGGATTTTTTTTTAATTTATTGATGCTGAGTACAATTAGGAACATCCACCTGATAACAATATAAAATGACTAAATAAAAATGATTTAAATTGTTTTGGAGTATTCTATACTGACGTATAAAAATTTTATTTTCGAAAATAAAACAATTATCTGAATAACGTAACAGCATGACATATTTCGTTTTTTTTTCTCTATGATATTATATTAAATATATATCTTCATAAGAAAATGTACGTTTGTATACCATATCTAACCATATTCCAATAAATAATCATTTTTTTCTAAAATCATCTACGCCACCCATTCAACTATACGTTAATTTCTCATTCATGCAGCGTAAATTTCTTCTTCATACTATTATTATCCAATTTTAACAAAAAAAAACATAAATTGCAAAAAATCTCAATCCCGCCAAACCATTCCTCGGTTCCCGCTTTTAGATAAATGTCCATTATATCCGGACTCACCCAACAGTATATACTACAAATGACCGATCGCGCGTCACATTGATTCGGTTCGATCGATCGATTTGCGTCCGACTATACGCATCTCTCTCCCCTCTCTACTTTTCCATCCAACCCGTGAAGAGGAGAAAAAAAATCATTTATCTTCGCGTTAGTCACACTGGCGACGAGGAAATCGTCACTCTCCGTCGTCTCCCTCTGCGGCGGCATCGCATAATACCTCTGTGTCTCGTTCTCTCCCTCTCTCAAGAGAGACACACTGACGACGAATGTGTATAAACGTACATATACCATACCTGAATCGTCGCGTTCCGAGAAGGCAGCAAATTACCAGTCCCCGAACGCGTACGACTGTCGCCTCACGTTTGTGATACGGTTTTCGACTTTTGTATGATTATCCTGGAATTTTCACGAGTGCCTGTATTGTATAACGGGGAGAGAGAGAAAGAGAGTGTCGCTTTGCTGTGTCATGTAAACAATTTCGCCAGGAGGTCATTAATTTTCGTATACCCGCCGCCGCGAGTCATCCGTCTGTACGTTATATATATAGAGGATCGGGAAAAATGACACACTGACGGATGCTTTTTTGGTCGAGACGAGATACAAAAAGTATGCAGGCGCCGGTTATAATAAAACTCGGGGGAATCGATTAATTAATTACTCTAACCGTGTATACTTGTATTATACTTAAATGGTTAATCGATCAATTACCCGCAAAACCCAAAAACTCCTCTTAATTACATACTCTTCTACATTTCGCAGTATCATAAACTCACACAAAAATAGACACACATACACTTCGGCGCCTCTCACATTCTCGTAATTGAAAAATTTCAATTCCCCAGCATACATATATAGTCTCTCTCCTCACTACTATACTACTGCTGCTACGCAGAAGCGCAGCATTCGCGGAGCTCTCAACGTCGATGAAAAAGAAAAAAAGCGAAAGGAGCTCTCTTTCTCGAAGCACCTTTCGCCAGGGGATCGCGCGGGCAATACCAGGTGCTGTTGTCTTCTATGCATAATGTGGCAGCGGCCGCGCCGCGCCCTTCGGAACCGAGACAAAGGCAATAAAGGGTTAGGTGCATGCGTATATGTGTGTGTGTGAGTGGTCAAGTCTCGATTCGACGCACGGGAGAGTGAGAGATGCGCGATAGAAGAGAGAAAGAGAGAGGGAGGGAGGGAGGAAGAAGTGGAGAGAAGAAGGAGGAGAAGAAGGGTGATGAGGTGGTGAACGGAGGTGCGGTTGTTGACGGCAAGCTGTGCGTATATGAGAGAGTATATAGGTGTATAGAGGGTTTTAGGGTTTATAATGCGTTTCGGTAATGTGTGTACGTAAAATTTGATGGTCTATATACGCGGTGTTCGCGTTTCGGTTTTCGTATGTGTGTATATGTATGGTACTCTGTGTAAATGTCTGATGAAGAATTTGATGGTTATTAAACTGTAAGCGAGTGCTGTTTTTTTTCATCGGTCAGCTAATACCTATAAAGTTCTGGTTATCTATAGGTATCATGTAGCTAAGAATGCGACTTGAAACGTCGACTTTGGGTTTAAAAATAACAACATATTTTGCTCTTGGAGCCGTAGAAGGTGGAATATTCTAGAACGATCCCCGAAACTTTCGTAAAATTTAAATATTAATGCACGGAAAGCATTGCAAACGTTCTTCTATAGAACCGAAGCGGACATGTATACCGATAAGATTCTTGGTTTTCTAATATTTCATATCAAAATGGCTCACTCTCGCTCTTTTCGCTTATCTTAACGGAAAATTAAAAAGATCCAAGCATCTCACTATAGCTTGAAACGAAACAACACACACACACCCTTATCCTTGCAAACACCCTCGCGCACTTTCCACGAACGTCCATATTCCCTCGCGCAAACATTCTCCCCTATCTTTTCACCTCACCCTCTGCACGCGCAGACAGACAGAGAGAGAGAGAGAGAGAGAGCATAAACGCGCGATACGCTCGGATAACCAAGCCCAACAGCGATAGATAGCCATGCGCGATATGGCATCAGCCGCCGCCGTATATACCGTCGTGTCCAGCAGCGAAAGGCAGAGAGAGCAAGAGAGAGAGAGAGAGAGAGTTCGGACGCAGGTGCATCGCACCGCCAATTATATTTCGGGGGCCCTCGGAGAATGAGCGAGAGAGAGAGAGAGTAAAAAAGCGAGCGCGCGCACGCCGCGCGTGCGTAAAAACAGAGGAAAAAGAGAGCGCGGCGCGCGTGCGCTCGACACGCGCCTCCAGAGAAAGAGAAGGAGAGAGAGAGAGAGAGAGAGAGAGAGAGATGACGAGGTGGGTATATTTGAAGGCGAACGCGCGCGCAGCGTAATAGGGCAGGTGAAGTGATTGGAAGGAGGGCAACAGGACGAAATGAAGAAAAAAGGAGAGAGAGAGAGAGAGAGAGAAATGAGAATGCACACGCGCGAAATTGGCGTTTTAGGCCCGGGGTGGGGATATGAGAGCGATTAAAAGAGAGAAGAGAGAGAGAGATTGGATGCGTATCTGTGAGCGAGCTGAGAAGGTGGAGGTATATCAACAATGCAAGTTGCTTGTTGTTTCGAAGAAAGAAATAAAGAGAGGGCGTGCTGATGTACTTGCGATGACTTTTTGCGCGAGGATCGGCATTATAATAAGTGCACGAGATATGCCGGTATTGGGAGTAGTAGGCTACGGGGGCGAGGAATTTCGGCGCACGCTCGTGTTGATAATGATCAGAATTTCGATCGTACGCATATATATATACAGTGACGAGAGTAGTATTATATATATATATAGAGCGATAATTTGAAGATTTTTTTAGCGGCAGATGAAGGTTGATTTGAATGAATTTCAGTCGACTGCTTCTGGGTGGTATATACTACGCGTCGCGCATAAATTACGATATTACATGTATAAGGAAAAAAATCTCGCTAAACTGGCCACATGTATAAGTTTCAAGAAGCTTAGAACCGAAGATTTCTCTCGTCGTTCTTATATATGCCGCAATCAATTATATACCCTTGTCGAATCTTCCGATTGGCTTGTACAAGAAAAAACATCTAATAACCAGCTTGCATCGGATATCATACTCGTTATAAAAGGTCTGTCAACAATGATGCATGTAATATACATGGCAAAAATCGATATCCATCAATCATGTATCAGTTGTTCTGCGATTGTCTCGTTATATATACATACGCGTGTCTCTTTATTAACCCTTCTCGTATCATCGTTATAAATACGCGAACAAAAGTATATACATACCTATAAATGCACAAATACTCGTCGTACGCGATACAAGTATAAAAAAATACATCAACGCGCGGCGCTGCCTTACGCAACGGCAACGACGCAAGGTGCGACATGGTAAAATTTCCGTATCCACATATACATATATATATATACACTTACCAGCGCGCGCGTGCGGAGGAAAGGTGTTCGAGTACGCATATACATACATATAAGAGAGCGAGGCTGGTGCTGCTGCCAAAGGAGGACAGAAATTAACAGACGGAGAAATGTATATATATACATATATGTAGCTGCGGCACGCGCGTATATATGTACACCTGCTCTCTCCCCGAAGTCGAAAGTGTAAGGTGTACGTATACATATATATATACACACACGCGCCCTCATCTCTCTCCGATCGCTTATATATATACACGCGCGCTCATTATAATTCATCCCCCGTTTAATATCCCCATCGCCTCTCAATTTGTACCGGCACGCGACGGTTGTGACGCTCATATATACGCGCGTGTATACATACGCGTGCGCTCGAGTTACCGCGAGGAGAGAAAGAGATGTTTATTGGACGGGCTCTCACATCATGGTTATGGGGTTTTTCAACCATGAGAGAGAGAAAGAGTGAGGATTAGCGGTTGAATTTGCCATTTGTTATTGTGGTGGTGGTGGTGCGGGTATAACGATGATCATGGTTCTCTCATGGTGTGTATGCATTTATGGTTAGCTGTGGTAAGGTTTATTAAATTAACGGACTGCGAGTGAAAAAGGTTTGGGTTACTTCAGGGGTTTGATGGACGAACGTATATATGATGGGGTACATTCTGGGTACATGTACATACGTATGTATATACCAGCCGATGAAATGAAAAATATACTCGCTTTCAATAACTGTAAGCCAGCCGAAAATCAGCATATAATCAAGCGGCTTAAACAAAAATGAAACCCATATATAAGCATATATACACATTGCAGCTCAATGTCCACGTACGTACGTATCCTCTATATACGCGCAGCTATATACAGCCAGGCGAATCAATTTCAACCGCAGATGCGCGTCGATTCGCGTCGAAACAAAGAACTCTCACTCTGCGTATATATACGAAAAAGCTTGCACGTGTGTATATATATATATGTATGTAACGCGTGCATATATACGCACGCAGTGCAACGCACGCGCGGCACGCGTCGACGTTTAACGTACGGCCCTCGTAATAATCTCTCTCGCTCTCTCTCTCTCCCTTTCCTTATATACTTTAAGATAAAACGACGAGGAGAAGGAGGAGGAAGGTGGCCGTGGCACGCGCTCGCGGTAACTCATTAGGGCCGCTATCGGCCGTACCGATCTCTCCCTCTTGGTTTTCGTGAAGGTGGCGGCACGCGCGCGCGCGACAAAACCGGACAGGTGCACGCACGCGACTGGAGCAAGTGTGTGTGTGTGTATGTGGGTAAGGTTGGGTGATGTTCAACTGCTTAGAGAGAGAGAGAGAGAGAAAAAGATATGAGTGAGGAAAAGAGACATCTAAGGTGAGGAGGCGGATAATTAGGGTGTACGCGTGTTTAGTGGTTGGTATGGTGGAGATGGAGGTGGTAAGGTTCTAGGAAGAGGAAGAGAGAATATAGGTGATTTCCGTGAGGTTATGATGGGTGAGATGCTACGATCCAGGGTGGGGCTGTTGTCTCTGGCAGGTGGAATGGTTATATACTTTATCTGTGTTGTTGAGCAGGAATACTTGGTAAGCAACTGGCAAGGTATTTGGTCTTCTTAAGTAAATTTAAACCAATACTTTTTTAGCAGTCAGTGAATATTCTATACAAAAATTCATATATAAATGCGTTGGAGCGGTATATATATGCACTAACTTGCAAAATATTTTTAATAAAAGTATTGGTATTGTACCGCGTGGTTTATTATCTGTGAAAATAACGACATTGATAATATATTGTATTTTGGCAATATTATAATATTATTATACTATATATAACTTTAACTAACTGTAGAATAATAAATGAAAAAAGAGTACTAATATCGAGATACAATTAAACAATGATATTTTTGAGAATAAGTATATGTATATATATACAAGATTATCTTGAATAGAGATATTTCGCGGTTTCTGGCAAAAAAATTTTGTTTGCTTTAGGGAATTAAATTAAGGACCTCCTGAGCGAGTATTTTTATGCGATTCCAGTTTTTGTCAATGACTTAGGGTTTCATCTCAATTAGCGCGCATCCTAGACTGAATACTTCTAGGAACAAGATGTAGGTATTCGCTATATAACCATGTATTTTTCAGATTCACGAAAAGCCGCAGCTATTTGATAGACGCTGAGTTGTTATACTATTGCAAATGAGTAAGGGTAGACTAGTAATTTGAGGATATTCAGGTACTTTTTATATAGATAAGTAAATGTTCTCTATAATCATAGTTCGTTTTCCCTTATTTTTCCCTAGCTAATATAAATTTTATCACATGAATAAACATTTCAAAGATATATATATATATATATATATATATATATATATATATATATATATAAAAAAGAAA
>JAWWEQ010000001.1:11834048-11863337 GCA_035583055.1 Torymus tubicola
CAGTCGGTATTTTACACCAAAAAATAGTTAGTTCCATCACCGACGACCAACCGAGCGGTCGATGCAGAGCTGAGCAGGCGTACCCCTGCACAATGTACAAACACTCAACAATCTCAGGATAAAATAAACTAAACGTAAAAACTTTCAATACAGCGTATGTGAATTATTTTGAAACCCTCAAAAACATATTCTCACGCGCAAACAATAAGTGTTAATAAACTTTCTTTCTTCAAATGGAAAACTCTTGCACATATATCAGTACGGTCAGAAGTTTTTTGACCTAGAAACAGATTATTACGAATTTCGCGTCAATTGGGATTGTACATCATCGTTATGAACAAATCAGGTTTTCCTGCGAACTATAGCTATAGAATTTTGATAATTTCGCATTATATATCTAGGAGAATTCGAAATAAGATGGTAAAATTATCATTTTTCCTACTTGACAATTCATATCATTTACACTATAATTTAAATGATCAACTAAACCGTTTTTTATTATTACGTTTTTTATTATTACGAACATATTCAGTCCGATCCCTTTCTACTTTAACATAACTATCTACGATCTACTGTTGAAATAATCCACGAACAAATAAAAATGCATTAAATACGTCAGGTCTAATACTTATTCTGTTTTTAATATAAGAACATCTTATTACTCGGTGACCTTGTTGTACATATTGTTCGTCAGTGCCATCATTTATTTCTACATTTCGATTATTATTACTATTTTTTTTTCATTATATTTTTATGCCAAGCTAATGATCCATGCGGATAAAAAAGTGAATAAGCCATAGGTTCAACGATTGAGTCCAGAGAATTTATTGAATGTAATATTTGTGAATTCTTATTTCGTAACGTAACGAATGACTCGGGAATGTCGCCATCTGCTGTACTATCTACTGTATAACGAAAACAGGTACCCTGGTATCAAACTAAATAATAATTGCAATTCAGGCTCCGTATTATTCCCTGCTAATTCACGCTGACGATCAGTTTTTTCTTTCATCATTACGTAAGAATTCGCGAAAATATTGTGTGTCTTATAATATGTTCTAATTCGTACATAATTTGCTGTCATTCTATAATTTACTGCTTCCTGAGGATCCACAATAAAAAGCTGACCATATTTGGGACTATCATTCTCGAACGGATACAAAGCCTCATTTATTTGGTAATATATTTGTCCTTGAATTTTAAAGCAATATGGCGCTCTCCGGATATCTTCGGTAATTTGTAAAATATGACACTCAAACTTATTTTACAAGTTTATATTAGAATAATATATAAAACCGAAAAATCAAATAAAAAAAATATTGATTTTTTTCAAAGGTGTGAGACCGTCTTAATTAAAGTAATAAGACATGATTAAATGTTATTAGCAATTACTTCCTGTTAAATGAAGTTTTTTTCTGTAGTCCTTAATTAATGTATATAAGTATGCTAGTAACGGTTTATAGCTATATTTAAAATTACATAATTATTCCTTAATCGTACTGGAAATAACTGTTAGTATCAGCTCTATTTTTTTAATAATTGCTAATAACTGTTAATAACTGTCGATAACATTTCCATCTCTATAGTTATTGTTTAAGTTATTATTTAATAAAACTGAAAATAACTGCAAATAACAGCTATTAACTTTTAATAACTGTTGCTATAGCACCTTCATTTTTAGTTATTATGATACGAAACTGCAAATAACTGCAAATGTGGTACTTTCAGCCAGGTGTGTGGAAAAATTAATAATTAAACTGAATTAAATTTCAATTAAATGGAATTTAATATTGTATTTTAGAATTGTACATTTCTGTACATCCTTGTATAATTTTGTACATTACTGTATATTTCTGTGCTTTTCTGTATATTTATGTACTTTTCTGTACTTTTTCGTAATTTTGTCCGAAAAATTCACAGTAATTTACAGAAAAGTACGAAACATTACGGTAATTCACAGAAATGTTACAGAGATGTACGGAAAAATACATTTCTTACTTCCGCCAGGGTTGTAACTGATAAAACTGATATTCGTGTTATTTATTCATATATACAATTGATTCATTTAAAAACGTGATTTGATAGTTTTAGGATCGTAGCATTATATTTAACTTTCAACCTATTTTATGGGTTGGATTTAAATTTCCCAAAATCGTAATAACAAATGTCGCCTAACCTGACCTGAGTCCTGAACAATTAAAATTTGAAGTTTAACGGAAATGGAACAGCGCCATCTTAGTTTTCGTTCCTACCACGAGAGAACGACAGCGGGATGTTAACAGATGCATTTCCCCACCTGACGCTTTTCCAGATTTCCACGTTTTCATTCGTTTCTACAGACGCGCATAGTATAGTGACGCTGAGAGAAGTGCATAGTATAGCGACACTAAGAGATGCCGAGCACGCCACTCAAGAAGCCTTTAGCGAGTGTCTCCATAGCGTTACATGTCCCATGCGGAAAAAATTGGTTGTTTGAAATCTAATGCTTTCTTAAACTGTAGTAGAAATGAAAAAGGCCTGCTGTTATCGCATTTCTACCGCAGTTTAAGAATGCACTAGATGTCAGACAACGATTTTTTTCCTGCTTGAGACATGTGACAAGAGACATGGAACATGAGACGCTATGTAGAGATTCGCTTGAGGTATGTTTATTTATCTATAGCTTGTATTTGTGGAGAATCAAAAATTGGATTAATACTGATTTTAAAAAGGAAATATTTTAAACTTTCTTAGACAAACTTCGTTATACAATTAATATAACGAACAAAATAAAATCTTAATTTTTTGAAACACATATAATAACACCTAAAAAAAATAGGATTCAAATTAATTCCGTAAAGTTCTCTTGAATAAAATTCAATACTTAATAATATTTCAAGCGTTTTTATAGAAGAAATAAGAATTTCATATATTAAAATAAGATTTTCCGTCAGGGATTTCATTAAAAATATAAACTAGAATTCTATATGTTGCATACAAAGCAAACACAAAATAGTAAATTTCGATACAAATGTGCGAAACACATTTATAAACGACGCTCGCTTTGAGTCACGTGGTCGAATCAAAAGGTTTTTCGCGCTTTTCCTTACGCTTTTTCTCGAATTTCGCGCACGCCGTGTGTAAAACAACTATTTCGCACACCCAAAACAAGCACGAGAAAGTGAGTTTCGCGCACTCTGTTAAAAATAGTATATTACGCACCGTGGGAGGAAAAAACTTGGACAGTCTATATCTCGTGTAAATTGCCACCCGAGCCGAAAGCAAGGGTGGCAAACACGAGATGTGGGCTGTCCGATTTTACTCCCGAGGAGTGTATACTATTTTTCCTCCCACCGAGGCCGAAAATGCCATATTCCCGTTTCGGATCCGGGCGGGAATGTGGAACTTTCGGCCCGGCGGGCGGAAAAATACATTATTGAATCAAAATTAATCTAATATTTTTTTAATTTTACTGATCAACTGATGATACGCAGCGTTAATATCATTACGTTGCATCTTGTGTTTCGCTGTAAGTGCAGTAATATCCCGAAATTCTGAGTCCAATATAAAAATTCATATATTCTATTAACGTTATTATAATTATAAAAAGTTCATTGCCGCAAGAACGTTATTATATGAATTATGTCTGAAACACCACCATGGACATTTTTAGTTTAAAAGTATACATATTTGAAACAAAGAATTAATAAAAGTAGAGTATTTATTGCAATGAAATTTTTAAGGAAAATACTCTAAATAACATTTGAAAACTGCAATTAAAGTAGTATCTTTTTCGCATTATCTTGATAACTATTAATCAACCAACACGTTTTGCGCGGAAATAATATTTTTGTATCTTTAAATTAAATTCGTTATCTGTAAGTAACGGTTAATTTTGACAAGTTACAATGAAGATTAAATACTTTCTTTTTTGTCGAACGATGGCAGAAGATATAATTAATTTTTCTGTATTAAATTTTAAAGTGTTTACTATTGACGTTATCGAGCTTATTAAAATATTTCAAATTGTAAGTTATATAATGTTCAAAAGTTTATCTTTAACAGAAGCACTTTTTGTGTTTTTTTTTTGTATCTAGAAAAATAGGTGAAAAGAAAAATTTTAACGTCATTAATCGTTTTGCAGCTTCATGATTATCCGTATTTCGTTTAAGTAGGACGACTTTGCCACGCAATATTAGGTTTCGGTACGGAAGAAGATTCCGATATGGAAGAAGATTCTGACTTCACAGATTTAAAAGAATTCAGAAAGCGCTGTATCAATTGTAAGTGCTTGCCAGTGCTGTCAAAACTCTGGGAAGCCGTCCGCGAGGAGAACGTGGACTTAATACTCTCTATGAGGGAAGAGATAACGGAGGAGGATTTGCACTTCGCGGTGACGCGGAGCAATATTGATGTCATAAAGGTTCTTATTGATATAGGCGCCAACATCGAGGCACGTGACAGTGATTTCACGACTCCACTTGGATATTCGGTGGAGAGCGAGAACTACGCGGTCACCCAGTTTTTGATACTACGTGGAGCGGACGTGAACGCAATCAGGTACGACGGATCCGGATTCAGTTTACTCCATACAGCCACGGTACTTGGTAGCTTAGCGCTGCACCTCGCTATTTCTAGTAGACGCAATAGTAAAGAGATGGTACAGCGAATGTTGGACACCGGTATACCGGTCGACGAGCTCGGCGGTGGATCGACGGCTCTACACATGGCGATCGATTTTAACGAGTTAGAATTGGTAAGATTAAACTAAATACATGTATAATTACTTTCCTACATAAAGTATCCAAATTAATCATTAATTTATGTTATTTACCGTTGATTTACAGGCGGAGTTGCTTTTAAAGCGAAATGCAGATCCACGCAAGCGCACAAACAAGGAAAGCATCCCGCTGATGATGGCCATCAAGAGCAAGTCACTAGCCATGGTAAAACTTTTACTACAATACAAAGCGTGTCCAAACGAAAGGGAACCAACAAAACCATCGATGCTGCAAGTAGCCTGCAACCAAGACAATGAGGATATTGCCCTGGAACTCGTCGAGGCGGGCGGCAATCTGGCTTACATTAACGAGAAAGACACCTACGTAGTTCACTCGCTGGTCAAATGGGGCATAACATCGGTTATAAAGAAGGAACTCAGCAGAATCCCTATGGAGGCTGTGAATGCTAAGGACT
This sequence comes from Torymus tubicola, assembly GCA_035583055.1. NCBI lineage: Eukaryota > Metazoa > Arthropoda > Insecta > Hymenoptera > Torymidae > Torymus > Torymus tubicola. Next base: position 11,839,224 of record JAWWEQ010000001.1, read on the forward strand.
ACTATGGTTACACACCCATGCATTGGGCTTGTGCGAGAGTGGACTTCGAGACCGTGAAGATACTCTTCGATTACGGGGCGAGTGTTATGGATGAAATGAGGGGGGGAGAAAATATCCTGCATTGCCTTGCCTTGTGGATCTACCGTGGTAACGAGAAGCTCATCGTCAAAATTGCTACCTACTTGCTCGATAAAGGAGTAACGGGTATAAATGATTTTAATAAATAGGGATTCACGCCGTTCCACTTGGCCTGCATAGAAAATAAACTTTCTTTGGTGAGTATTTCAACGATTAAAAAATTAGGCAAAACCTACAAAAGCAGGAATTATTCAATTGAAAAGTTAGATGATTAATCACATGATTTCTTACCTAACTGATTATTTGACGTTTTAAGATGGAAAATTTTTATTCTCTACTACTTGCACTTTGCTTTGTGAAAGTAAACATTTTATACAATTATTCACGTAAAAATCAGGTGAAAAATCAAGTCAAAAACTAAAGTGGAAAGTCGACTGATTAATTACTTTTAAAAATCGGGAGTATATATTAAGGTGAAAATTCAGATTTTTTTTCAGCTAGGATGTTCCAACTAAATTATAATTTCTTACTTAACATTTTAGGGAAAACTTTACTCTACAATCTGATTAATCATTTGAAACCATAATCTAAATTTATCGTTTAAACTTTCGAATAGCTTGTTCTTTTCTCTTTGTGAATCCGTATTACGTAGGTCCTCTCGTGTTTTTCTCCTAGTTTCCCAAAAACTTTCATCAAACACTATTATAAAGATTCCTGTTACTTTCAGATTGAATTGTTCTACGAACGCGGAGCTAAAATTCATCTTCAGACCCAGAGCGACTACAGTCCCCTGATGCTCGCTGTGAAACACGGCAACTACACGTCTGTCGTCTTCTTATTAAAAAAGGGCGCAAGATATAACGACGTGTGCCAGTCCGTAGGCACGGCCCTTCACTTAGCCTGTAAGGGGAGGCTGCGGGACACGGTCATCCAAGCATTGTTGGACTTCGGTGACGATATAAACATTCTCGACAGCAACGGTCAGACACCGTTCAGTCAAATAAATCAGGCATACGTTACCGAGAGCTGCGATGCCATGGTTAGACACATAGCCATGTTGTCCATGCGCGGAGATCCTGTCAATGATCAGGATATAGAAAACATAAGAACTAAGACGGTGATAAGCAACTATTTAAACAAGTGTCTTAACGAGCTCGCTGCGATGCGAACTGATCCATTTCATCTAGATATAACGTGGCATGACATAGTCTACATGCCGCGCGCTAAACGAGAAAACTTATACAAGAATCAGGAACTCATGGAGATGACGAAAGTTCGTTTCGAAGGGAACAATAATTATTCCATATATTTTCACGAAGTGTTCGTTAACTTTAAGAGACTGCAGATGAAGAGAAAGGTGCTCGATAAGGCAAAGGAAGTAGTTTTTAACTCATTCACCGGTTATTTACCGGATGAGGTGATGTGGCACATTGTGGATCTTATGGTGAAAAAAGATATTGATAAGATCGAATGCACAAGACTTATTGCGTGAGTAATTGTTGGATTTAGATTAATAGGATAATTATGGGTCTTTGACAGATGTTAAAATTCGCCAAAGTGAAATTAAATACTTGTAAATGGCAAGTGTAATAGATAGAAATGTGAACCTGGAGTTCACGAGCTCTGCCTAATATTTATAGGGATTATTACCATTTACATGTGCAACAACTTTTTTATTCCCAGGCTTGATTTTAACCAGCCATAGTATGTTGCTCGCAATAATTCACTTTTAGTACTTATTATTTTGTAAATAGTTTACTACTACTTTAAGCAAAATTTTATAAAATTTTTAAAACTTATTTACATTTTATACAATAAGTATCATTTTGTAATATTATTCCTAATAAAAAGATAATAAAAAAAATATTCAAGAGTCTTGCAATATAATTATTTTATTTGTTCGTTCCAAAATTCCATCTGATAATTTATAATCGGCGCGAAACAAACCTTACAGGTGTCACTGCAATGGAATGTGTTAACAAAAGATGTTGGTATAGTCATATACACAAAATTCTAAGAAAGAAAAAAAAAATTTTGCATTCCCATTTTTAAAAAAATCATGATTCACTTTTATACAAAAAATGCAAACAATTTAAATAAATATAACGCACGAATAAATATATAGACATATAGAAGAATCGGAAAAATCTTCAAATTTTTTTACAATACTACCGTGTAAATGACTCGCTGAGTGACAGTAAAATCATGTTTATTTGATGTTGGTAAATCAAGTCGAGAAAATTATTACGATAAATGTGTTATTAAAATTAATAAAATTAAAAAAAATTAGCAAACGTTTTGTGATTTTAATTTTAATTATTAAGTATGTCTAGTAAAATATCAAAGATTGTCTGCTGATGACTTGACGTACATACATCGTTAGCAATCATTTATTCAGCACTATTCATCCAATACCTGATTCAACTGACATTTCCTCCATTTACAGTTTATATAAAGAATTAATATTTTCTCAACAAATCTGAAGACTTTTCAGTAAATTTATTTGTACAGAGAAAAAAACTGCACAATACGATTCATGTTCAAGGAATGCTTAAACTTCAAATACAAATAAATTAACATTTTTGTTTTATAGATGTTACAGGTAAAGAATAATACTCAAATTTGCCAGAAAAAATATTAATTACTTCATTAAATCGTAAGAATCAAAAACAGACAATGAGAACAGAGAACTCCAGCCATCCACTTAAATATATATATTTATATATAAATTGCATATTAAAGTACTAATCTATTGAAAAAGTCTTACAAAAACACAAGTAAGGGCAAAGATCACACGCAATTAAAATTGTGGTGCGGGACACTGAACAACATTATTTCTATTATATACTCGGACCAAATATCTGGTTTAAAATCGTGTGCTTCTGTCAGACTTTTTCTCGAAATAGTTCCACATTATTCTGCCATTTTTTTTTATTCGTAATTTTCTGCAACCTTTAGCACAATAAGTGTCACGAGTGGGGTGTAGTTTTATTAATCGTCTCTCACCGCCGAGCATGTTTCGCTGAATTCACGCGAGAAGTCACGACTAGTGCTCTCAGCATTATCATCGGCTTGAAAAAGCGTCTTGTTATTACTGGATTTTCGCACCAAGCGTTCGATCATTTTTTGACTTGCAGTGCGTTCGACAACCAGTCCATAGCTTGATCGAGACCCTCGCCCTTCTTCGCTGACGTCTTGAAAATTTGAAAGGTGCGGTTCTTCAGAGCGTCCAAACCCAACGCTTGATGGACCTCCGCAACACTCAAGCAACCTGGCATATCTTGCTTGTTGGCCAGTACAACCAGGATCGCGTTTTGCAGTTCATCTTCCTAAAATTTTAAAAATAGTATATTAAAATTAAAAGTCTAATTTGAAATCAAATAAATACACATTAGAAAATTAGTTATTGTCATTTATAAGGTTTATTATTAAAGGTTAAATCTACTTATGAATTACTACTTGCTATATGTAAGTTAGAATCATATCAGTATTATACATTCATTTTTCTCTGATGATAATTATCTCTTTATTAGATCAACTGATAAGAGTATGCTATATTTGCTTTTAGACAAAAATCTCAAATATGTATTCTATTTTTTACAACAATGATTTAAATGTATTATTAAATAAAATTATTATAAAAATTTTGAGAAAAAGTATATATTAATATAACCTATGTCTATGAGGTTATATGAAAAAATACAAAGAAAATTACTTACTCTTAACATATACAGTAATTCATCTTTGGATATGCCTATTCTGTCTCTATCAGCAGAATCGACAACATAAATTATAGCATCTGTATTTGAGTAATAACACCTCCAGTATGGTCTAAACAAAAATTAAAAAAGTAATGTATATTCTTATCAATCTTCACTTAATTAAATTTTTACTTTCAAAATAAGCAGATAGCTTACCGTATGCTTGTTTGACCCCCTAGATCCCATACTTGAAACTTGAGATTTTTATAAGTCACTTGTTCAACATTAAACCCTATTGTGGGTATGGTAGTTACTACTTCTCCGACTTGTAATCTATAGTTAATATTCAAATGGTATTTAAATTTGTTTGAACGAAATAAAAATTATGAAAGTCATGATATGTATTACCTATATAAGATTGTTGTTTTACCAGCACCATCCAAGCCAAGGATCAAGATTCTCATTTCCCGACTGCCAAGAAGGTTACGAAAATAACTGAGTAGTCCACCTAGAAAATTAAATTAAATCTGTTATTCATATCTTGAACAAGAATAACAATGTAGCCGAAAACATAATACAAATTAAACAGTAATTTCAAACTGAAATAACAAATTAGAAAGAAAAAATTTTAATTTTATCTGTTTATAAATGAAAACACTGAAAATTCATGTATACAGGAACATTAATGAATTCTTCATTAACTACTTTTATTCTAGTCATTTTTAACAATATGTTACTAGCAAATTTACAATTTCAGACCTTAAAACATTAATTCATTTCTCAATATACTATACATTATCACACTTGCTCCATTTACCTCTAACCATTAATCAAGCTACCAGTAAAACTCATAAACACAAAACGATAGACAATCCAGTCCCGTCTAACGATCCGATGACCCCATCGAAAAATCAACATACCCATTGCAATGATTTTCTTCTCCAACAGCACAGTATAAAACGGCCGACATACACGTTGCAACTCCGAGTTCGGCTTGCAGGTTATCACGCGAATCGTTTCTCTTTCGCTTTCTCTCTCTCTCTTTTTCCTCCTTACAGTATAACCCAATCCTTAAAAACCACGCGAACAACAATAAAATCCAAGCCGGAATTATGTCGGCGCAGCAGCAGCAGCTCAATACTGAGAGACGTACGTGTCTTCTATATACTTTTCTTCCTCTCGTCTCCGTCAGCTGATGTTCATCCAGCCAGGACACAATTGTCTCATGTCTCTCTCTCTCTCTCTTCTTCTCACCTTCACGCGTACACAATACACCTACGTCGCCGACGACGCCGGAGAGGAGGAACACACCTGGAGAGTGCACGTTGTGGAGAGCAAAAGGTATATACTGATAATAGTATCTGATAGTACAAGTAGTAGCAGCCGCCGACGACGACGACAGCTAGAGTCTAGACTAGGCGTTTTTGCAACGATATCGACGATGTTTTCATGAGGGCGACGCAAGCACGGCGACGTGGCGCTATCGGCGTCTATATGCATATGAGATCTGAGATTAGCAATAATTATTGTACTATACATAATATAAACATAAATATGGGTATATGCTAACATTGCCATTTTGGTCCTTTGAATTTTTTGGATTTGAAATGTACGGGGGTAATACACTTTTACAATATTTGTCATATACATTTTTGAAGAAAAAAAATGTAGGTGCCCAATCGAATATGTTTAACAAAGAATATAAGCATTTTTAAATGTAGGCTATGTTAATAATGTTTCCATTTTATTCTTAAGAATCATTGATTTTGTCTAGAATTTTTGGAGAAAAAACTCCAAAACAATTTTAATTATATATTCTGAAAATCTTAATATAATATAATATCTTTCGTTTAATAATAAATTTACATGAAAATGATGCAAATTAAATTCAGTTTATTCCAACAAGATATATCAACTAAAATCCTTTTTCCATTATCAGGTGTGTTCGACAAGCACTCTATAATCTAGCGGCTCTGCGCTCCGGTTTACGCTCCGATTTTCTCCGATATAATGTTTTGAATTTTCTTTGGAAATTCACCTGAATTTAAATCGTAAAAATGCGGATCCGTACCGTCATGTGTCGGTAAAGTGCTCAACTAAACGTCTGGGCGTCGGGAAGCCTGTCGCCCATCGTTCTTTACGGTCGCTGAGCCACGAGCACGAGTCGGCGACGACGCTTTATTTTCCTGTGAATTGTGCGTTGTTAAAACCGTAAAAATGCAGGGACCCGCTGTTTTTATGGACGGCAGTACAGAGGATCAGGTAAAGATATTTTTTACTCTGTCTAATTTGTTTAACGAGCAAAATTATAAGAAGTTTTGCCGCGTTGTCCTTTAGGTTATGCATGCCAGATGCCGAATGTTTTATAGTTGTCCGCGTAAAGATTGTATCTGAGATATTTTGTAACTTGCATATACTGTATTTTGTGATTATAATGTATTTTTACTTCAATGTTTACAGGCTCAGGAGTTGAGAATCTACTTCAAGAGTCTTGGTGCAGAAATCAGTGAGGAGAAATCACCAAAAGGAATTGAAGATGACTTACACAAAATCATTGGTGTCTGCGATGCTTGTTTCAAAGATGGAAATGAAAATGAGATTGAGATCATTTTGAACGACATTGTATCCATAATGATTCTTGTACCCACTGAACGTGCTGAAAATATAGTATTAGCTTTCTGTGAAAAATTAACAAAAGCACCTGGACACAAATTGGGACTCGTCTGCTTAAAAGCGTAAGTAATATATGTAATGTTTTCTTAAACAAATTCCCTTTTTATGGATTAAAATATTATTTTTTAGATATCGTTTTGTTTACTCATATTACTTTTCATATTTCAGATTATGGCTTCTTTTCCAATCCCTGCCAGAAGATTCATCGATGCGATATCATGTATATTATCATTTAGTTCAGATTGCAAGGAATGTTGATCAAGTAAAAGCTGTTTATAATGGAGTAGACCAATTAAAACAGCAATTTGCTACTTGTCCACCAGCAAATGAACAAATGCAGAAACTCCTTCGTTTATTACATGAAGTACTTCTTGGCTCCAATCAGGGGTAATTGATATTACACAAATTATTTTGAAACAATTAAATTATAAAATTCAAACTTACATAGATTTTATAAACAAAAATTAATGTTCATTTAACTATTGCAGTGAACAAGCAGCAGCTGTTATGGTAGAGTTGCTTGGCACATACACATCTGAAAATGCTTCTGCAGCAAGGGAAGATGCACAGCGCTGCATTCTATCAGCTTTGGCTGACCCAAATACGTTCCTTTTGGATCCTTTACTAGCTTTGAAACCAGTTAGATTCTTAGAGGGCGAACTTATTCACGATTTGCTGCTCATATTCGTCCAGGAGAAGCTTCCAGCCTACCTGAAATTCCACAAAGACCACAAAGAATTTGTTGAGAGCCATCTTGGACTAAATCATGAACAAAACTTGAAAAAAATGAGACTGCTTACATTCATGCAGCTGGCTGAAACTAATCCTGAAATGTCCTTCTCAACTATCCAAAATGAACTTCAGATTAAAGAAGACGAGGTCGAAAGCTTCATTATTGATGGTAAGTTATTAGTAAAGCATATACTAATATTATAAAACGTAAACGTAGAGCTTAGTAGCTCAATCGGTTAGGTGCGCGTTTAATACGGAGCGGTCCCGGGTTCGATTCCCATCTCCGACAGTTTTTCTACTGATTCTACGAAAGTACGGCATACCACTTTAATTACTATGTTGTTATTTGTTTCCGATTTAAATAGATTTTATCTAAGGTAACAAACAATAAATAAATAAATAAGATTTCGTAAAATCCTGTAAATAAGTCTACTCATTATTAAAGTGAATAGATCTACATTTATAAAAACAGGGTAGATTAAAAGGGTTAGTACTGGCTTGATAGAACTACATTTCTATGAAGTTATCGTAATATCCGACAAATTTTTTTTATATTTTTTCGTATATATTTAATTTTTATGCTATTTCAAATAAATCATTTAGTAATAAAATTTTTTTTTTATCTACGAAACCGATAGCACATGAATAAATTTATTTATAAATCGCGTAAATGATTAATCCGATACATTCTCTTTACAGTCCTGAAGACAAAGTTGGTACGTGCGCGCATGGACCAAGCTGGTCGCAAAGTCCTCGTCTCGAGCACAATGCACCGTACATTCGGCCGGCCTCAGTGGCTACAACTGCGTGACCTCCTCGCTGCGTGGAAGACCAACCTGAGTGGCGTCCAGGACGGCATGAAGAGCGTCGCCTCCGCGCAGATGGAGCTCGCTGCCAAGAACAAGGCGCCCGTGGTTCACTGACATTTAAGGAAATTCCACTGAGCGACGCCACCGCGCTGAACTGTTTGTGCGCCCGGAGTCGCCCAGGTGATAGAACTTTTTCGCGCCATCTTCAAGAGGAAAATTTTCATATATGTGAGGAGGGGGCGAAAAAGTTTCAAGAAGGTTTTAAAGAAATATTGCACTTCACATTTTACTTGGTTTCTTTAGTCACAAGAGTTTTGTTAAGGTTTGTCATTAAAATAGAGATTGATTAGTGTGACATGATCAATTTCTATTTTACATTTTTATAGTAACGATTGATTTCTTAATAGATAAAATGATTTATTAACTCAAATAGGATAAGAGATACTTGATCATGTAACGAAGCGCATATTTTTTTAAAATCAATGTTTTTACTTTTAAAGTAATATTTGATACCACATCCCGTATCGGTATTGTAACATAAAACTTGTATCAGCATTAATATAAACAGAACAACGTTTATATTTGAAAACAAATACATACAAACAAATGAAATAAAAAGACTAACTTTTTTATTATAACAATCGCTTTATTTTCAGCCTATCGGCGAAGAATAGTTTTCAAACATTTACACGATATGCAATCGCTTCAAGCGGTTCGGGTTCTTTTTTCACTTTTGCTCTTATTGTATTCACATTTGATATTTTTGGCCTACAAGACATTTACTGGTTAACTCGTTGTTTAGCGACTTTGTTTTTAGCTTTCTACCTGTATGTGTATGTAAATGAGTTGTCCGCTGTGAGTGTTAGCGCATCAGTCAAGAGTTGCTAATGGAAGAAATTGATTTGAGTTAACGCTTTACGATCTTAAAGTTATGGAGGAGTGCTTACAGTCAAATAAAATTTTATTATTAATGAATTTAAAATGTTATTTTGCTGATAGGTTTATGTTATTATTACGTTAGAAGAATACGATATTGATGAATTTGCTAATTTATTCAGTGCATACAAAGTTATGTATAAAAATATACCTTTTTAATAATTTTCTATATAGTTGTCAGTCCAAAAAGCTACTTTGTTGATTGCTAAAGTTTTTTTACAATGCATGTAAGTAAATAAAATTAAAACAGGTACTAAGAAAATTCTAAATTAAAAAATTTCTTTTTAAAATGCAATATTACTTAAACCATATAAAAATGCCTTCTTTTACCTAATTAAAGTGTCTTAACAAGGTAAAGATATTTTGAAATTTATTAACACTTGTAATTTGACTGTAAGCATCTCTTACAAGATATTTCATATTACAGAGGTTATCGAAATTCAATTACTGCCAATATTTGATATATACTTTTTCATCTATAAAATAACAAGAATATTATGAATTAAGATTTGAATGATGGACGTTTATAAATTTGTTTTGTAATAAAATAGAAAAATATCCATACTCTTTTAATTTAATATTAAAAAAAGTTCGTTAACAATATTTTTGTATTATTCAATTTCTACAAATTGGTAAAACAAATATCTCTTTTACTTCCAAAAAGATACTAATTTCAAAACAATAATGTTGATAAATTTTCACCTTTATATGCATTAAATATTAATTACTTTTCGTCATTAAAATCACAATTGAAATTCATTAAATAAAATTATAATCCATTTTCACATAATTAATACAGTAGCCTTTTTAAATTCATTATCATACATACATTTCTTAAAAATGTAGCGCTGTTTTTGTAAACAAGAGTTCAAATTTCTTTTCTAAACAACAGTCGTCAATATATTTATAAAATTACTAAAAAAAAACGGTGGGTTGTATCATTCTTTCAAAGTACACTTAGTTTCTCACTAATTCGATGAAAAAAAAAATTAAAATAGTCGGTATAATTGAAAATAAGCAAAGTATTACTTTATAAATCACCGGCGCAATGTATAAAACACTTAAAATACGTCTCCTACACTTCATTAAACTGACTTTCTTTGTAACGTCTGACAAGTCTGAAAATAATTTGTAAGATTTGAAAGAACAGCAGTATTCTATATAGTAATAAAATATTTCATTTGCCGTTTTTCACGTACAATTGCATTTACTGCTGCTGTCTCTTAAACATTAAGAAATAAAAATAACGGTCGACGTACATATATGTCATAGTAATAAAAAAAGAGTAACATCACATTTGTCTCTTCGACTTTTAAACACGCATAGCTATCTTAAGGCTCGTCAAGTCAGATTTGAGTTGAAAATCTTGGACGAGGTAGGTCACCGAAAACTGTATCACCATGTACGCTCTTGGCTAAGGCCTTTATAGAAGCTTGTATATTATGAGGATCCATAGGATCTCTGGAAATCTGAAAAAATTGTAAAATTATAGAAAATTTTCTATTTTGATGAATTACCTAATAATAATTAACAGTGCAAGTGCTATAGATAATCATTGCTTACTGTCTAATATCAATCATGGATTTTTATAAATAATAATGTTAATTTATAGTTAGAAAGCGTTCAAATTGTTCTTTTGAGAAATTGCTTGTTGTTTGTGAACATCAGTACTAATAAATGATAAAAATTCTTTAGAAAAAAGCTATAGGGTTTCATACATATAACTGGAACAAATTTATTTTTAAAAAATAGCACTAATTTGGACTTCAGTATTTGAGTAATTTAATTTTATAGTTGGTACTTAAAGTGTTAATGTACACGATCAATTATACATATACACCCCGTTTGAAAATCGTATCAAAGATTTTTAAAGGAGTATTATATAATCATGCTAAAAAATTAATGAGATAAACACGTATCATTAAAATAAATCGTCTATCTAACCGTATTTACTATATATATCTTATACATATTATAAAACTTTACTTGTTCATCATCCTCTTCTTGTATTAAACGTTGACCAAAGGAATGAAAAGCAGGCACAGTAACAGGCAATGACTTGGCTAATGTAGGATGACCACTCCTTTGACAACGTGGTATGTGGATTGCTTCATTACCTGAATCTAAATAAAAATACAATAAATAAATGGAATAAGGAGCAGAATTGTATTAAAATGAAACAAGAAATATAAAATACCATCAGTATCCGATTCTTGATCAGATGCTTGCAATTGTCTTATTGGTAGTGGAGTATCATCCATGCCTTCAAGCATAAACATAGCCTCTCCATCATAACTATTATAATTGTTGTATTGTTCCCTTATTCGTGTATCATTGTCACTATTTCCATTCTAAAAAATAAATAACATTAATTTAAAATTTGAATCATTTTGTTATTCTATCATTTTTTAAGTTACTTACAACTGCATGAATATCCTTAGATGTTTGTACAGATGATTGGTGAAGATGTGTATTATTCTTTGAAGTGAAATGAGATGTTGCATCGACAGAGTCGCTTGTTGAGGTAGTTTTACTTGGCTGAATAGTTTCTGGGGTTGCAGGTGGGGTCTCTAAATTGGTAGATCCACCAACTGATTGCTGTTCTGTGCAAATTAACCTGCATTTAAAAAAAAAGTTATTAAATTATACTGATTTATGATTCTAAATTATACCTATATCGTTTTGATAAAAGTATCCGTAAAATTCGAGTTTACATTCATTTACAAGTTGAATGTAATTGAATGTACTACATTACCTTGAAAGAAGAGCATGCTCATTATGGGCTCGTTCCCTAAAACCCTCTAAAATCCGATACTGCTCCTTAGTATATGCACGTATTCTCTTATCTATTGAAATAGCTTGTTGCTGGATAGCTTCTTCAAGTTGCTGATCAAGTCCCCCAAGAGCCAGTCTTAAATTACTCGATAGTTGAGAAACTGTAAAGCATTAAACAAATGAAGTTAAAGAATTAAATTAGTTGGTAATGAAAAATATCAATGAATAAGTATTTACCAGAAAATTTAGTTGGTTGTTCATGAAGATCAAGATCATCTAGCTTACTATGATCTACTACTATCCTAAAAATTGGACTGTAGTTAGGACTAGACTTAAGATTTAATATCTCATCCTCTGATGTCTGTAAAAATTATAATTACATGTTTTTAATTTGATAAAATAAAATATTTCAAATATGTCAAGTCAATTTTCAAATCCTAATAAATACATTTTCTCTATTTTTACTTACAATAACATTGGTGTTGATTAAAACCTTAGATGCTCCATATTCTCTATGCACTGCATGCGTATGCATCATACAATTATAACAACGATGAATAGCCCATGAACCAACATTTCGAACTTCTACTAGGCCTGGTTGCTCTTTTGTTATATTTTCTAGTTCATTTACAGTAGCAAGACTCTGTAATAAACAAATTATGGAAAATTAATACTTAATTATTTACCGAAAACATTGAACAAATATTTTTATATTTTCTGCAGATAAATGAAAAGATATTTGAACTATTATCTTTTAATTAATCAAAATCATAAAGTAATAAAATATTTATGATCAGAAATCTTGAGATACTCACATTACTGAAGAATATGTCAGCTTGTTCATTCGCATTAAGTTCAATATCATCGACATTGACATTGTGTAATTCATTCCCTTTAGTTTTTATAGACACATTTAAACATTTGCATGTAACATGCATTTTAATAACTGACAAAGAGAGATCTTTATCTAAAATACTTCAACAAAAAAATCCACTATTAGTTTGGCAAGAAAGGTTATTACTGTTTTTGTATCTTTTCTTTATGACATCTTATATTCCGCCTTGTACTTTATTTGTGTATTGTAGCCTGAAAGAAAAATATATCTATAATTAGTACAAATATTCTGAATACTGCTATACAAATAAAATAAAAATTTTATTGTCAAAGATATAAAATTATTTTTAGGCATACATATCATTTATAAATACCATTCATTTAAAGTATCAATGATTATGTGAATGCTCACTTATCAGAGGTGTAAAGAATAAAACCTGAAAAACAAGTTTACAATTCATGCAAATTTAAGTTCTGGCTTTGCTCAAGAATATTTCAAGCAAAAGGTATCGAATAAAATCCTACACGTGCTTATTTTAAATGAATCTGTTGCATGAGAAATGTCAACAAATTAATGGCACAAAATAACTTGTATGTTAATGAAAAATTTGCATGATGACAATTGCTTTGGAAGTAACAAAGAATTAGATGCTTTTTGAAGTTATTTAATTTGACAAAATAAAAAAGAATTTCTCTTAATTATTATCTCAATGTAAACATTGTAAATTATTTAACATGTAAAGTATACTAAAATAAATTATAAAACACTGAATTCTAATTTCAAGCTTTTAATCAAGAAAGCAATTATCTTATCTTTGATTAGCTAATTACTTATTTCCCCTCATCTACCATATTAATGCTGGATACAAGTGTTGGCTAATGATTCAACAACTATGTAATAAATACCTATACACAAAAGGCAGCACAAAATGATAGCACATAATTATAGTAAACAATAGTGTGATCTATGATTAGAGAGCTGAAAATCAATATCCTATGTATTTTCTAACAGGAACATAGTGACATTGACATTGGTGTGAAGGAAAAAGAGAAACTTCCACACATGGCTACATACATGAAAAATTCAGCAATGCCAAGTATTTGAGTGTTAAATATTCAGGAGAAAAAGTAATCAATAGTCATTTGCAAAGATCAATAGAACAAAATAGAAGAACAACTAATAACAAATTCCGAAATTCTATAATACTCTGACAATATTAATATTCCCCGAAATTCACTCCAATGTTGTCACTCACGCAACAATCCAATAAATCATGAACGTGTATACCAATTGTTTAAAAACGATAAATCAATCGGCGGCTAACCTCTAAACTTTCCAACGTCAAGTGAAGCACAATCTCGCTGCGAGCCGGCGACGAACAAAATTCCAAAACAGCAAGATTTGACTTGCGTGCTTGCTTCTACTTATTACACTCTATACCTACTATATGCGCGCGGGGCACCAAAATCGATAGCTCCGAAAACCTGTCCCTCAAAAACACGACTCTCTCTCTATATATCTCTCACTCTCTCTCTCTTTTTCTACTCGCTGCACCCTCCTCCAAAAAAAGACGACTATCTCTTCGTCGTCCGTTCGTCGGCTAACCCTCCCTTCTCCTTCACCTCCTCCTCCTTCTGCTCCGAAAACAACAACAAAAAGCAGCGCACGACAACAGCACGCATACACGTATAATATAGATATACCCGCACACACACACACACACACACACACACACACACACACACACACAAAGACGAATGGAAGGGCGTGCGTGACCTTCGCGGCACGTCCAGAAGGATATAGCTGGCTGCTTCGCAAGGGCGAAGTTAGCTATATATATGTATCTATGTTCGTATCCCTATATATACATATTTCTAGATGTAACACATGTAATATATTCACTTGTCGAAAAGCACAAGTAGTAATAACGTCGGCGAAAAGTATCTATATGTAATAAGTACGTGTATATATATATATATATATATATACACGACAACACCGCTGTATACAAAAGTATTATAACGCGCTTCTCTTACAATGTATAAGAAAATGATAGAAAACTAATACGCGCGCTCGAGTATGCCGGCGATATATATAACTATATAGCTATTTTATACTCACACTTTACGGGAGCGAGAGAGAGAAAAAGTATAGGAATCGAAAGTGGCGTGCTGCTATATAATACTCTCACATGCTTGCTCGCTGCCGAACCAAGGAACCAACGAACGAACGACGTAAACAAGGCACGAATACATTTATACGTACACACACAAACACACACGTATATATTCAAGCGCGTATAACACGATCAGAGAAGAGAGAAATACACCTACGCGACTGTTGAGAAGCGGTATAGCGCGACAGAGAAAGCTGCAGCAGGCAGTTATATATGTTTTTCTTACGCCGACACACATATATATATATATATATATATTACGTACATGCGCGCATGAACATCAGATATATACATTTATAACACTGATGTATATGTGTATATGCGTGTTATTGTTATCGTCCTCTCTTCTTCCCTCGCTCTTTCTCCCTCTCCCACTCTCTCTCTCTCTCGCGGTATCATATACAAAAATGTAATAGAGTATACGATACACCCGACTTTTCTTCCACTTTTCTTCATGTACAACACAAACACAACACACCCTTATACGTGTATATATATGTATAATAGTATATGTATATATATTATAAACTATACCTATATATATATGTACTCAGTTATCAACTGTCTCTCTCTCGGTCTCCGGCTTCCCGTCGTCCGCGCGTATATGTATTAAAAGAGCAAGCGCCGCGGCTGCTGCTACTGCTGCTGCTCGTGCGCGCGAATATATCCACTAAAAATAACAACTCGACGTACCGCCGTCTCTACTTCTACTGCTGTGTCTCTGTGTGTTGCTCTCTTTCACTCTCGCGAGCCGCGTATATAACGCACACGATTAAATGTGCTCGCTGCTGCCGCCGTAGTGGTGTATAGTAGTATAGTCGTCGTCGCGCGCACGCACGACGAACTCTCAAAGTCTCAACTCTTCTATACTAGTCTCTGCTCTCTCTTTCTCTCTTTCTACTACTACACACTGATACTCACAGCTATTGCTACTGAGAGAGCAAAGTAGAAGAGAGAGCGGACAAAGAATATACATACGGCGCGGGCCGCGGCGCAGAGAGAGATAGAGAGATGTACTCTGTTGCTGCTGCTGCTGCTGCCTGCTGCTGCTGCTACGCTGCGACCAGTGGCAGTCAAGCAAGCGCTTTGTTGATGTGTTGGTGCGTACGTGCCGATTCCAACGTTCGACTCGCGGGAGAGAGAGACAGAGAAAGAGAGTAGTTTACGCCGCCGCGATGTTCCAAAGGTTTAGAAGTAAGGGGATGCGGCGCGGGTCCACCTAGAAACAGAGTATCGCAGAAAAGGACGGACTCATGCACATCCTATACCGGCTAACCGACCCTTTGTGTTATACAGGCGCGTGAACGCGTCGAGGTTTTTTTCCGTGGGGGCTGCGCGCTATGTAAGCGTGTATACTATATATTCTACAGGCTATATACGAGTGGAAAGTTTTTCGACGTGACTGTATTAGAGTTTTAGTGTTGCGTATATAGGGTTTAGCTGCGTGCGGTTACACATGGGTCGTGAATTAACAATTTTTATTTTTATCGAGATCTATATATCGGAATCGTGCGACTGACCCGTCGTTATTGTAATTAGAGAGAATGTGTGTACTTAAATGTTCATTAAATAGCGCCGGCAAACGGAAAAGGTAATAATGATCCGAAAAAACTGGATTTTTGGTTTCAAACGATGCAGTCTCTGTTGCGTTGAAATTAGGGAAAGTGAATAACATTATAGTCCCGTAATTAGGATGAAGGTGGGGACCCGTGTATTTTTTTCAACTTTTTCGAATAATCGGTGAGCGTGGCTTGTCGCGTCGATTAGATTTATGTAGATTTCTAATTCTTAGATATATATATTGCTTTATAAGGATATCGTTGTTTAGAACATATTATAAATAGATACTGTTAACGATATTATTGATAACACTCGTGTGAGTAAAATCATATATAATATGCTAGTAAATACGGAGAACTCGTTTAAAGTTTTTTTTTTCGGTTTCATTGTAAATAAGGTTTGACGTGGTTTCTGCGTAAACATCAGTTACTTAGTTGATGAAATCGCATAAATTTGATCGAAACCTTGTAAAAATACTTACCACATGTTAGCGAAAAAGTGCACGCACTAAGCAAAATATTTCCGTGATGAAATATTGTATGTTAATGAGTAAGTTAGTCGTCATAAATATATTCGAACGCACGTGCCTTCATAGCGCCTTAATCCTGTATAAATATAACTGCGCGAATGGCACGACGCAGTTGATATATGTGGTATCTACATATGTATTCGTAACAAGCATATCGAAAAATTTCAGGAAAGTTGAATTGTACATTTATTTACAAATACTGTTAACTAAATATAAGCAAAAAATATTTTGCATTTTGAATTTTCTTGCAATCATATATGAAAAGCACATTATTATCACTCGTATAACAAAATACTCGTTCTGCGTGACTATAAAAAATGCGAATAAAGTAACGCCGTCTTTAACTGCGCATTTTCTGTATATATAGAATGCATAAAAGGCGAGTTTCTTATTTTCAAGCTACTTATTACCAAAACACACCTGCGGAGAACGTTAAACTATTACGTACACAGTATACTTGTGAAATTTCTGCGAAGAATCGTACCGCGAGCGTGTCGGTTTTTAAATATGCGATGGCGCCTACGTACAGGCAACCTATAATATTCGTTCTTATGATTAGAAATGCAAGAGTTATGATTTTGTTATAGCTCATGATTCTGAAGAATATATGAATTACTTATGTTCTTTTTTTATCAGAACATAATCCTACATTGTGTTAGATTTTAAAATATGATCGCACATACAATAATATCGGAAGTCTTATAATATGGTTTTCCTCAAATCTCGATCATTTATAATTTTAATTTACATAATAAAAATGTATTGTGTGCAAAAGTTAAGATTATTTAATGAAAAAATTTCTCACATCATCACGCCCAAGACGATCCTTTTCGTTTTAATCAAACAAATCAGTAGGACTCCTCGAGTAACAAAATAATAATAAAAAGCAGAAATAAAGTGCATGAAAAGTTTAAAAAACTAAGGAGACTATCAGTATAAAAACACATCCTTTATTTTGAGCAGATAGAAGTTTTGTAATGCTAAGTTTTCTAAAACAAAGATCTGTAAAAAATTGGAGATTTTGAGAATAACTATAAGAATTCAAACAATAAAAGAAGCTTTTAATCCGTCAATTCTTATATGAACCTAATAATTTTTAATATTTATTAACGCCTATGACAATGGCCATATTAGTGCTGGAAGTTATTCCCTTTAATTTTTATCACATATTATTACTGAAATTTTTTAATACTGAATTACTAATTCTAAATCTCTAAATTAGGTAGCATTCTTCAGCTATTAATTTGAGATCTACTTATTTCACGAAGTGTATACCATATTATATACCATATATATTTGCTAATATATTACTATTTGCAAGTGCAGAAATGTTAAGAAAATTTTGAAGAGCAAGAACAAATTATGGTTTTGTATTATTGCCGACAGGTTTACACCATTCTTATTAATTTATAATAAAACCATTTATTAATAAAACCAATAGAAAATAATATATTGAAGCAATATTGTATGAATATTTAATCTCATATAAGAGCGTGATATGCAACTATAATAAATTATAGTGCATATATCGCAAAAGGAAAATATAAAGATAATTATACCTCACATAATGCAAAAATATATTTGTTTTCTGATAATAATTATTACGATATTTAACAAAATAAAAACCAAAAATACAACGTTTTCTTCAAAGACAAACTATATTCATCAGTTTCAAACACTTTCCGCAAGCTTCCAAAATCCAGTGCCGCCCCGACCCACCAACGGCATTACATTAGCCATTAAGGCACTATAACCACCGACACCGAGAGTATATATATACACACACACACATATATCTCGATATACAGGGTGTAACAAAAGTATCCGTTATACCCCCGAATAACTTTCCAGGATCGCATTTTCGGAGAAAATAGTTCAGATCTGTTGTGTTTGGCCTTGTGTTTGGCCTCAGACATTGAGGCCAAACTTAAGGGCACGAACGAATTCCTTGGACAAAACTATTCGGGGATACGGATACTTTTATTACACCCTGTATACCAACCACATGCGTCCACCTTGCACGCGCTCGCAGCTGTCTGCAGTAGCTTATAAGCACGCGCGTATCGTCTGCTCGTCGTCGTCGCAAGTTCGCGGCTCACGTGTCGACGCCGCCCCGCCGGTGTCGCACGCGTCGGTCTGGCAGTCAAGTCAATAGATCAAGTCCGAAGTCGCCATTATCATTATTATTAATCATACTATCACTATTGCACACTGACATATACTTGACATATTTCATACACCACCAGCCGTCGTCTGCTATCCTGTGCAGCTTGCAGTCGTTCCTATTCCGTGCATTCTTCTCTAATAATATAAGGGACCGACCAGGTAATGCGAATTTATATTATACGTGCAAGCGCCAAGCACCGTATACGGTTCAGTCGTTCCTTGACGTTCCGCTGTACATATACCAATTGAAAGAAGAGGAAGTATATCTATACTACTTGTTTAGTGCTCAAACTGAACCAAGTAACGGAGTAGAATTCAAACACTTTGCAAACATCCACATCCACTAAAAAAGCAGTCGTATATAGACACGCTTTTCCTTATACAAATTGATTATGTACAGTACAGCGGAACAACGCGGAACGACTCGATCATCTGGCGCTCGCGCAGTTGTCGTAAGAGGAACTTGCATTATCTATAGTCTTGGTCCCTTATATGCTCGCCACGCGTGAAAAAAAAATCTATACCAAAATAAGATCGAAATTACGCGCGCGCGCGCGAGCGAGCGCCGGTGGCTGTACTCGCAGTCCTCTGGCACGCATGCCCGGAACGGTTAGCCACACGGAGGCCTACGACGGAAAAACGCGCTGCTGACGCGGGTAACGCCGACGCGGGGGAGACTCGCGCCTGATGCTGCTGTTTTCTGCATTACTTTATTGCCATCGCGCGCGGGAATCATGTGATTAGGCGTTGTTACTGATCGTTTAGTCTCATTACAGTGTATATATATCTATAAGAGAAGTATTTTTCGTTGAGGTCAAAGCAGCGGGGTATAAGTATCTTCAGTTGAGGACCCAATTGACAGGTAAGTGTAACGGGCGAGTGAGTACAGGGTTAAAAGCTGTACACCGTTCCATAGTGGATTTTCCATCGAATTATGAGAGAAAGTCGTGGTTTTGTTATCTTTATTGAGGTTTCTCGTGATTTTCCGAACTGATAAGGAGCTTTCGGAGTCTGCAAAGATTGATTGCAATGTCTGTTGAAGTGTAAATCAAGTGTAGGTGGGAGAGATGCCGAGTGATAAGAAATAATATATAGGCATGATTGAAAAGTGACCTTGACAAATATGTTAGCATCAATTCATGCACTTGTTTTGATCATCACACAAAATAAAATAATGATGTTAATATATGCTATTGTGTTTTGCAGAGTTTTTACACAATGTCAGTCAAAGAAACTATTGCCAATTTTGAGCATCCAGTGGTGATGGCCTTTGGCAATCCACTGCTGGATATACTCATAGAAGAAGATGAAAACAATCTCTTGACAAAATACAATCTCAAAATTGATGGGGCTACTGAACTGGAAGAGAAGCAAATGGACCAATTAATAGCTGACTTGCCAGAGGAGTAAGTTGAAAGTTATAAACATATAGTTTTATTGTTATTGTAAAATTGATGGTTAGAAGGGATAACTCATTGAATATCAAATAGATATATTATGTTTTATGTGAAATTATTCTCAAAAAGATTTACTGTCATTAATTTCTTTAAAAAAAAAAATAGCTTATGAAAATTTATTAAAAAAAAAAGAAGAAACTAAAACTAATGGTTTTATACTTTTACTGCAGCATGAGTCACAGATGACTCATGAATTTCTTATCTCCTGTATGACGTAAGTCTTGCAGTGACACTATTTATTTTATTTTTTAATAATTTATTATGCTTCAAAATGATTTTTATAAAACTAGTATGTTATTCTTCTACTATTTTTGTATCTAATACATGTAGTTGTGTCTGAAATATAATTAATCCTAATATTTTAAAAGTTGAATTGTAATTTAATTTCATACTTTTTTACTGATTTCTTGTTTTTGTTTTTATTTTATAACTTGGTTATGTATCTCGTTATACTTATACTTACGCATAAATCAATAATTCAATAACAAACTTTTTAACCAAGCAGTGTTTAATGTCATGAAATGTTTTTTCCATCATTTTTGTTTTCACTCAATTGATTGAGCTAATCCATAATTTTTTTATTTTTGGAGCATGTTTGAAATTATTGATCAATAAAAATTTCTTTCATTTTCTTAAATAATGTTATAGATCAAAGAGAAAATTGAGCGCTGGAGGATGTGCTCAAAATACAATGAGAATTATACAAAAACTATGTGGTAGCGAGAATGGTCCTAAAATATGTTTGTACTATGGTGGCCTAGGAAATGATGCTAGAGGAGAAGAGTTAAAAGAGCTTGTGCTATCTGCAAATATTGATGCAAGGTAAAGAAATCAGATTTTGTTAAAGTATTTTAATGACTATTAATTTATTTTGTATTTTACTTTACAGGTACGCAGTACATCAATCTCTTCCTACTGGAGTATGTGTTGCTATAATAAATGATACATACAGAAGTTTAGCAGCCAATTTAGGTGCTGCTGCTATTTATACATTAGAAGATTTAAAACATACAGAACTACCACTAGATTCAGTGAGGATAATTTATATAGAAGGATTTTTTGTCACGCACAGTTTAGATGTTGCAAAAGAAGTGGTAAAAAAAGCACAAGGAAAAAATATTGTTATAGCATTCAACCTCAATGGAACATATATTTTTGAGGTAGTTAAATATTTTTTTTAAATTCAAAGTATGATATTTATAGAAGTAAAAATTTATTTGATATTCTGTATCTTAAAGGATCACCATGCAGCCTTATGTGAAATGGTTGGCCTAGCCAAAATTGTTTTTGGTAATGCTAATGAGATGGTAGCTTTAGCAAATTCATTAAATCTGAAATTTGAAAGTCCAACGGATATTCCATTTCTTTTAA
Organism: Torymus tubicola; assembly: GCA_035583055.1. Lineage (NCBI taxonomy): Eukaryota > Metazoa > Arthropoda > Insecta > Hymenoptera > Torymidae > Torymus > Torymus tubicola. The sequence goes on from JAWWEQ010000001.1 coordinate 11,861,022, forward strand.
ATAATTTAAAAGGAGTCACAGTAAATGCATCTAACTCGTCAAGCAATGATTGGCTATTGAGTGATGGTATATTCGTCATGACTCAAGGAGGTTCAGATCCTGCTATTGTAGTATGGGGTCAAGGAAATTCCGCTCAAGTAACGCCAATAAAACCTACTTCTCCTATTAAAGATACTACTGGAGCAGGAGATTCATTAGTCGCTGGTTTTCTGACTGGTTTGCTTACTGGTCAAGATCCAAAAACGTGTCTTGAGTGGGGTTGTAAAGTAGCTGCTGATGTAGTTACAAATTTAGGTGTCCATTTATCCGAAGATCTTCCTAACGACTTTTTGCAATAACATTAGCAAGGTGCCTATTTTACCGGCACTTCTTTTTTGCGATTTGACTAATTTATTTATATTTATTTCGGAATCTTTACAATATGAATAACAACTATTCTAGAAAGAGGTATTCTAAAATAGGTATTCAAAATAGCACTTAAAAATTTTAACAAAGACAGTGGCAGATACATTTTGTCATTCTAGCTACACAGGACCAATAAAAATTATGAAAACAATGAAAAAAGCATTACATTTTCCACAGCTTTGACATTGTTTTTATCAGTTTTTATATCCTATGCAACTAGAAATTTTAATTGATTTGCAAGAATATAATTATTTTCAACGAAATTGCAAATGTCGGTAAAAGATGGCTATTTTGTCTAGGTGAAAATATAATATTATACATATATGTATAAACGATCTCAAAAATACCCTGCTTTTTAAGGGTAGATTCAACAAAACAAAAAAATTATTTTTATATTGTTTATTGAGAAATAGTAGATGTCAATTCAAATTAAGAGTTATATTTAAAAAATGATTTTATTATTTGTTTATTTGACATTCTCTATATTTTAAATATTATTTTTGATCCACCCTTAAAAGTTCAGGTCTGACACAGTACAAACAAAAGATTCGATATATATCTTTTCATGTTATTGTACTTGAAAATTAGCTTATAAAAATAGTTTTAAATTAATTAAAAACATATTGTATATGTTTTATATTTTATTTATTTTGAGAGTTATTTAAATAATTCGCATATGTTCTTTGAGAGAAGCTTTAATTGATGAATCTAGTCATGCAATACTTAAAATGTTTTACATAATTACATATGTATATTTTAAATATTTTTCTACAACTTTATTTAATGCACTATAAAGGTATTGCATATTTATTATTTTTATCGTTATCACCAAACTATACAATAGAGTCTAGTAAATTGACCAATGCTAATAAATAGATAATTATTTGAAAGTAAATGTAAATTTTCTTAATATAGATTACAACTGCCTTGATAAATACCTGAGTCACTATAAATAGATATTCATTGTTGTATATTTTTTCTGCATAGTGAATCAAATTATTTATTTGTAATTTATATGTAATTAGCAATGATCGCCGAATCAAAATATATGTATTTGCAAGTTATGTAGATCTATTGTTTAAAAAAAATAAAGTTATATTTATTAAAATCATAATCATCATTTTATTTATCTATTTTTAATACATAAAATTATCCGCATGAAAGTAGGAAATCGTATAAACCACAAGAAACCGACGCAAACTGTAAGACATCTGCGCATTTTTTATTTATTCTAATAAATTTTGCAATATTAAATTTATTTTTCCTCTGTTACTAAAAAATTAAATCCGATAATAAAACTTAATCATGCATAAATATTTTCTGAAATGGTATTCAGAAAATACTTTCAGAAAATGATTCCACTCTAAATTATAATAACGAGAAAATAAAGGATAGAATTTATAAGAAACGATATCCGGTCATGGGCGTTTGTGACGCCCAACCCGAGATTCACATCGTAGATATTCCAGTACTGTAAACACTGACGTTGTAATATTATCGAATTCTAACTTCAAAATGGAATCATATGATTGAAACACAGACTGAAAGATTTCAATGAAATATTTCGAAAAATTCCACAGGAATTTTTGCGCTGGAATATTAATGGAATATTTAGGGCATATTCCAAAACTTTTCCAGAATTAATTCCACGTTACATTTCACTGGAATATGTATGAAATATGCAGGGAAATTTCCATGAAATAATTCGTGGAATTTTTATAAATCATTCCAAAGTAACATTTCATGAAACTTTTCTGTAAACTTTCAAACACATTTCGAACGTCAACATCGATATAGTATTTACTAAATATTCCAGCAATATTCTACTGGAAGATTTCTATTGATATATATGCAAAAATCAATAACACCTCTTAGAAAATAATTTAATATTACCAGGAAATTCTTTACTGA
>JAWWEQ010000001.1:11863437-11941634 GCA_035583055.1 Torymus tubicola
GGATCAGAAAAAGCCAAAAATCATTCTAAACTTAATAAAACACGTTTAAAATTTAATTCTATACCTTAGAAAAAGTAGGTAGGAATTGTAAATACTACCTCGGGGGTTTTCGAGGTCACTGATCACGAATTTGATGTCAGATTTATAAAATAATGCTCCCAGAGGGCGCTAGCGGACAGCGAGTGGGATAAATTAATCGATGTTTCTTAAAATCGTGTCGTAAGCAGAAGTTTCAACCTTAACGATATGACATTTTAAATTTTTTAATTTAAAATTTTAATTTTTTAAGTTTTCGTTTACGCACGCGTTTTTCTTCGAATGACCGATGTAGAGAGTTTCTAACACGTTTTCGCCCTTTTTGAGATTAGTTAATCTCTTCTTTTTTTTTTAATTTGAAAAAAACCTGAAAAAGAACGTAAAAAATGAGGTTTTTTGCCCAAACGTAATAAAACGCTGCGGAAGACTATATTTTGACTGCAGATTCGGATTCAGCATCGAAAAATACGTAGGAAAAAGTTTGTTTGGTCAAAAGAGCCTAACTTTTTTTTGAGGATCTGTGTTATTAATAATACTTAAGAAAAAAAAACCTTTTTTGATGTTATATAGAAACTTTTAACCAATTTTAATATAAAATCACCTAAACGTATCGTTTGGTTTATTAATTATTTATAAGAAAACTCAGTCGAGCCAAACACGTCGGAGAGTTCAATTACCTGCTAAAATAAATCATTTGACTTATATCTTAGATTAAAATAAATTTTTCTTTAATTTAGAAAAGAAAAAGATATTTAATTTGATTTTAAAACATACATAATAACAAAAGAAAAAATTTTTTTTATAGGTATGAGGTTCGCACTTTTACAAACCAAGGTCGGTGTCATCACCTTTCTGAGGAAGTACCAAGTCGATGTATGCGAGAAAACGGATATACCGATAAAGTTTAGCAGACGAAGTTTAGTCACAGCCAGTGAAAACGGCGTATGGCTAACAATATCAAGATTAAAATTGGATAAACCGTCCGAATGATGATGATATACATTATAATTACGACATAAGCGCTGTATACTTATATACTGTAATTTATTTAAGTTAACTTATAGGTACAATAGTTCTCTACTTAATTATTGTAAGATTATTATATACGTGGAAGTATGTTTGATAAGTTATTTACACAACTTTTCTATGAATTTAATATTGTGAAGACTGTTTTATAATAAAATATTTTTTGAAATATATTTAATATTACTATAGGAGTTTGCAGATATTAGCCAGTATTTTATTTTAACATTATCTTTGATCCGAGGTAACTCGAGGTAATTGCCTCGTTTTATTTTCGAACTATTTTCTATTTCCTTCTGTAAATGTGCTGAAATAAATTAAATTAAAGAAATACTTTAAAGTATATTAAAGATATAGTACCAAGAAAAAAAAAATTGGGAACACCCCCACACTCCGATTTTTCGGAGGACACTCACCATCTGCGCTCCGCGACAGGCGATCCTATCTGGCCTAATGCCGTGCCAGGTTCTCTTTCTTGGAGAGGATCTCGCCTAACTCCCGCCACAGCGGCTTCGCCGCTATCGGACAAAGGGTCGACTCCACACTCTTTGGAGTCAAAGGGGAAAAGGTGAGGAATCCTCTCCTCACGAGATCTTCGCACGTTCTTTTATTATTTTTTTTTAATTATTAATTACGTGTCCTATCTATTTTTTTATTACTATTTTTTTTTCGTTTACGCTCTACCGTCGTTATTTATTATTTTAATTATTTAAACATAATTTAAATTCGTTTTATTTATTTACTTAAACCCTAAACCCACTTACCCTTTAAACTGCTCATGCTCTCCCGACTGACTAAGCTTTCATCATTTTATAGGATGCAAAATCATAAATATATAATATGTTTTATCTAAGTTAGGTAGCGGATTACCTTGTAACTCATAAACTGTAAAAGTTAATATTTCAAAGGGTAAGAATACCTGATTTGGCTATTAATACACTTAATGATAATTGTAAGTATAAAATAAATAGATGATCGAATTTTTTGCAACGCATCGATCACGAATACGTCTTTAGATTTTCGGGTCTTCTCAGATCTAAGACCACAGCTTTTTCAGACAATCCGTCATTTTTCGTTAGCATTTTTCACAATTTTTTTTTCTTTTATATTGGTTTATTTTTTATGACTGACAGTTTACAACATTGTTAATTTGTTTTTTTTTTTTTAATCATTTTCTGTAAAATGAACCCTTTTTGTACTCAAAGACACGATACTGTTTATTTAAAAAATTGAATAGAAGATAGAGATAATACCTGTTATACCGGCCATGATTATTTTGTCGGGAATATCAATGCTTATAGCACACACACTTCTAACGAAAAAAAATTAAAAAACAAAGTACTTAAAAAGCCCGCCGCTACGGAAGCGCACGCGCAGAAGGTTCAAAAAGCTATATACTGCACTTTACTACCTACAATGCATTATATACTTATAGCCCAGTCGGCAATCGGCACAGTGGTTACTGTTGCAAGCAAACTAGGTAAAATTAACTCAACCGTGACGAGCGCGCGCGAGCGCGCGTGAATACACTCATCGCGCACGGCAACGGACTTCACGCTCGCGCAAGCGTGCAAAAACACATACGTATACAACATATATATCTGTTACTTACCTTTTTACACCTACCTTATACAGTAAACCGTCATCGCTGCAGTATACCACACCACAACCTTAGGTTAACCTCATCTCAGTGAGTGAGAGTGAGAGTGAGAGAGAGTTTGTGGTAGTTACACCAAGTGTATACCCTTGTCCCACGCGACGACGCGCCGGGGCGGCGAGGACGCGCTGCAGAAGTGCAGCAGTAGCGTCGGGGACGCGTCGCGGCGACGTCGCCGTCGGCGGCCGCCTGGCGGTGCGGCCAGGCCGCTGCCGCCGACGACGAAGAGGAAGCCTGGCGCCGCAGCAGTGGCGCAGGTCCGCAGACGCGCCGGCACGACGACGACGAAGGTGAAAGTTAAAGTGAGGATGAGGAATCCTGGTGGTACACCATCGTGGAGCCGTAAGAAAGGTGGTCGTAGCCGTAGCCACAAATTACAGAAACTCGCGACTGATGCGAGTCCGGGTGCCGGTGGTGGTGGCGGTACGCCGGGTAATGCTGAGGCTAATATGCCTGTCCAGGAGTCCAACAAATATGCCCTGGTGAGTTGAATGTTAAGGTGGAAAGGTTTAAAAAGTTATTTGAGTGATGAGAATGGATGTAGACGCGCGGTTGATACGGGGAACCTAACCTCACTTTTTTTTGTTTTGAGACGGTTGGGATAGTTGGAATGGAAGTTTATATATGCAATGCATAATTGGATAGCTGTTTTGGTTCATTCGTTAAGCTGGGAATTCATTGGATTATTTGGTAGGGATCACTTTTTTTTATAAAACAAGAGTATTTTAGGGTGTTGCTCCGATTTTTTGTAACACTTATATTGTATTAATTGTTAAATAAATTAAAGAAATATTTGATGCAATGTAGTAAATAACTAATCAAGGATTGTTACGTTTTTTAATTGAAGGTTTTATAAATTTAAAAATTATTATAATACAATAAGCTATTGTAAAGTATGTGAGTCTATGAAAAATAATTGTTTTGTTATTTTCATACCAAAAAAAGTGACAATATTATTTCTTATTTTTCAGGTAAATTTAGATGGGTGTAACAAACCAGTAAAAATCAACTTCACTGACAGTATTGCCATAGTATCACAAGAAGAATATGACTCAACTGAAAAAAGTACCTCTCATAAAAATAGCACATCCGCTGCTGATAGAGAAAAAGAAGATAAGGCTATATTAAGTTCTTTACCTGTAGCAGTAGCCAAAGAAATAGATGGTTATGAAAGTCAAATTGGCGAAGCTGAATCTCTTCCAAATTCGTATGTTAGGTTTATGGAAAGAAGTGGCGAAGAACTAGATGGTAGTTTTAAACATTATTTAATATGATAATTTTATTCAGGTCATATTTATTTTATATTTAAATTATTGCTATAATATTGTAGGTGAAGTTGAATATGACTTAGATGAAGAAGATTCAGCATGGTTATCAATAGTCAACGAACGGCGAGCAGCCTCAGGTCTCACTCCCAATCTAGAACCAGATACATTCGAACTACTCATGGACCGTCTAGAGAAAGAATCATACTTCCAGCAGCAAGTCAATGGTGGAAGTGGAGCCGGTGTTGTTACAGCTGCTGACGAAGATGCTGTTTGTTGCATATGCATGGACGGTGAATGTCAGAACAGTAATGCTATCTTATTCTGCGACATGTGTAATTTGGCTGTGCATCAAGACTGTTATGGAGTTCCCTACATTCCGGAGGGCCAGTGGCTGTGCAGAAGGTGTCTACAAAGCCCATCCAGGGCTGTAGATTGTGCTCTCTGCCCCAATCGAGGTAACCATCCATGCACACTTCAATTTTTTCTATGCTCAAGAAGAGATCATATAGATTCATTCTATTTTTAATCGTGTAACAGGTGGTGCATTCAAACAGACCGACCGACCGGCCACATGGGCTCACGTTGTTTGCGCCTTGTGGATCCCTGAGGTGCGCTTCGCCAACACAGTATTCCTTGAGCCGATCGATAGCATCGAAAGTATACCAGCGGCGCGCTGGCGACTCACCTGCTGCGTGTGCAAGCGACGTGGCGTAGGCGCATGCATTCAGTGTCATAAAAGCAACTGCTATGCAGCTTTTCATGTCACTTGCGCTCAGCAGGCTGGGCTTTGCATGCGCATGCGAACTGTACAACCAGCAAACGGCGAGCCCATGCTTGTTCAAAAAACTGCCTATTGTGAAACGCACACACCACCAGATTATCAACCAAGTACAAACCCTGCAGATGCTCGACGCCGGGCTATTGCCAACAAAAAAAGCTCATCCGCACCCGTGATCTCGATACCCACAATACCACCTGAACGCATCCGCGAGATTGCTAGGTAGTAAGTTTTCTTTGAGCTTTCCTTATTTCGAGTTTTTTTCTGGTAAAATTGTATGACCATTAATTTTGCTCTCTTTTCATTTTAACGTACATTTCAATTAAACCGATTTATATTTTGTGACTAATTTTTTGATTTTTTGCAGTCTTGCAGATGGTCTGCCAAAGAAAAATCAATTGATTCAGCGACTGATAGCTTACTGGACCTTAAAACGTCAGTATCGTAATGGTGTACCTCTACTGAGGCGGTTACAGAGCTCGCATCCCCATCCGCGGGCGCCACCGTCTCTTGGAGATTCGTCGTCGCCGACGCCAGATGCCGAGATCCGAAATGAGATGTATAAACAGTTGAAGTATTGGCAATGCTTGAGGCAGGATCTCGAGAGGGCTAGATTATTATGCGAACTGGTCAGAAAGCGTGAGAAACTTAAGAAGGAGTTGTTTAAAGTGTAAGTTTAATATGATAATTTTAGTCCCTGCTTAAATGCATTTACTCAAGTTAATTAAGTAAGTGTCTTTTAAAAACTGGGTAGATTAAGAGAATTAGTACTGGCATGATGAAATTACATTTTCATTGCGTTATCGTAATATTCGACACTATCAATCTATGTATACTTTTATACATAAATATATAAATAGAAATAAAACAGTAACAAAAAAATAATTTTTTTTAGAAAAGAGAAATGTATGTGGTATGAACTAAGGCCTCTCGAAAGTATATTACGCATATTATTAGAAGCACTAAAAATGCGTGATCCAAACGACGTTTTTGGACAACCCGTTAATATCGAGGAAGTACCAGATTACTTAGACATTGTTACACATCCTATGGATTTATCTACAATGGAGGTAAATATCTCACAAGTTAATCTTAATAATTCAAAATCTTGATCGAAAATTTTTCTAACAAAAACGTTACTTTTAATACTTTTAAAGGCTAAAATAGACCGTCAAGAATACGACTCGATATCTGAATTCGAAACGGACTTCACTCTTATGGTGAACAACTGTCTAGCGTATAATCGCAAGGATACAATGTTTTATAGAGCCGGAGTAAAGATGCGCGAACAGGGAGGTGTCGTTATCGACCAGGCTCGTAAAGATTACCCAGACCTGAATAGCACGACCACGTTGGATCAGTTGGAGCACCTTCCAGAACCCGAACAAATGGACACGCATCAGCAGCAACAGCAACAGCAGCCAAGTACTGGCGGAAAAGGAAAGAAACGGGAACGAAACGCGAGAGTTCGAAACGACTCGGAGGTGCAGCCAAGGTAAAGGATAATTTAATTAACTTTAAAAAATGTATACATAAATTGATACACGTAATAATTAAATTATCTTTTTGTCAACTTCAGTGGAGAAAAGGACACATCTTCAACCAGTGTGCTCAGTTCGAGTCCTGGTAATCAAAGTGCGTCAAGTCCAAATACAGCTTTAGTGAGCGGAGGTGGTGTCAATCGGCGAACAGCCGTGTTATTCACAAGAAAAGCTAAAGCTCGCGCAAGTCGAGGACAGGTGAACCGTACCACTCCTGAACACGAGCAGAAAAAACAGAGTGATAGCTTTAGGGTTTATAGGTATGTACGCTACGTATATACTTCTCTAAGTAATAAATCATAAATAGAAAAGATGGTAATTTAAAAATTCATTTGAGCAGGAGTGGAGCAACAGACAGTGACATAGGCGAACGAGAAAGCCAATCATCAAGCTGTAGCAGTTGCTCTACCAGTAGGTCAACTAGCCCTGAGCGTGACGAAGACACAGAAGAAACCCCGCAGGATGTCCCCTCACCCAAACCAAAAATCTCAAAACTCACCCACGAGGAGACGCCTAACATCATGGAATCCAATAATACAATGGAGACCGACAGTAACGGGGAGCTAGCTGCCTTACAACTCGTCTGGGCCAAGTGTAGAGGCTACCCGTGGTATCCAGCTCTAATAATTGATCCGAACACACCAAAGGGCACAATCCATAAGGGTGTGCCGATACCTTCGCCACCTGAGGACGTGCTAGCTCTCGCGAGCAACTACAAAGATAAAGTGTACCTGGTGCTGTTCTTCGATACAAAGAGAACATGGTAACGTTTCTTTTATCTTTTTTCGTTTTTTTTTCTTTACAATAATATAGTTGACTTGGTTTTAATATGGAAAATTTTGTTTTGATAGGCAATGGTTACCTGGCGAAAAATTAGAACCACTTGGCATGTCGCAGGAACTGGACAACGGCAAGCTCATCGAGTCGCGCAAACCGACCGACCGGAAAGCTGTGAAGAAGGCTTATCAGGATGCATTACACTACCAAAAACAAACGCGCAACTCGGCGGCTAACGCGCCCTCGAGCGATTGATGACTAATTGCGTAGATAATGTTTAATTAGGTAAATGAAAAAAAAAGTAGCTGACTATTGTATAAAGTTGATTTTATCACTTTTTAAAATTATTATTATTAATTTAATCGATTAATTATTATTATTATTATTACTGTTTTTGGTACAAAAATATATATTAGTGTCTCTCCGAAAGTGTTTTTGCGATAAAAGGAATGTTCCACTCGTTTTATAAATATAAAATGAATCTTTTTACAATGTGAAATTTCATGCCTTCCTTCTTTTATTCACTTCTTCACGATCTGCGGTTGAAAGTCTGGCTGAGATGCCTCGGTGAGTTTCTTGGCATACATGTCTAATCTTTGAGTCATCTGTAATAATCATATTAATGAATTAGTAAAGAAGTTTACTTTGATAAATAATCCAATTTTCTTTTTACTTAGTTAAAAAATATGCTTAAAATTCAATTAAATTAACATAAATTACAAAAAGCAATATATTTAACGTCAAACTTAATAGCAAACTATTTGTATACAGATTTTGAAGTTTTAACCTTCCTATTCACCTATTGAATTGACAAAATTACGCCATTTTCCCCTTTCAATACCTATCAATAATTGTAAATCAACAAAACATCCAGAATATTTTAAGAACAAAACAATAAACCGTCTACAAAATACAAAAAAATTTCGTGGAGAATTTTACACAAAATATAAAAATAACTGTGACTGAAAAAAATTTATAAATACTTTCAAAGCATTTAAGATAATTAAACAAACTCTCCATTCAAGACTTGACAACACTCACCCTGAACCCCCAAACATCCTTGGTCTGCCTGCATAGATTCAGATCAAGCTCTGCGACCAGTAATCCGTCCTTATATCTATTTAAACCACGCGTCCTAGCACCATCAGGTGCGGCTACATAACTCGAGCCGTAAAACTGTCCAAACTCGCGATGCGCTGGTTTACCATCACCAGAGGTAAATTCATTCGGGAACTTCTCTGTACCAACACGATTGATCGCGCAGGTGTAGTAACTGTTGGCGATTGCTGCGTTGCGAGCTTCGATCGGCCACAGGGGCTCTGAAAGGTTTCCTACAGTTGCCGATGGGTTGAACACGATCTACAATGAATAATAAAAAAAAAGGAGTGAGTTGGTAGTAATGTATATTTATTGCTGCCAATTTTTGGTTATAGAATAATAAAAAAAAAAGGAAGATACGTTTTATTTTGGCAGTAAAGTGGAATGTTATATAGTAATATCAATAAGTACTTTATCTTTTTTTTAGAAATAGTATTGTTCTTCATTCTCAATACAAGTGAAATACTAAACTTCATATAGATAACGATAAGAAAAATACTAACTTTAATATTCGTTAATTGTTGTCAATTATTAATCTATTTACCACACTACATCAATTTCATATACGTTTTTGAAAATTTCGAAAAAATATTTACTCCCACTGCAACGCCAACGTCAGTTTCTATATAGAAGAGAAACGACTGCATTCAAAGTTTCCAACAAATAACAACAAGTCTCACCTCAGCGCCATTGATTCCGAACATCAGCCAATTCAACGGATGATGCCTTCCATAGCAAATATTAACAGCAATCCTCCCGTACGGCGTATCAAAGACAGGATGGCCAGTGTTACCCTCCATGTAATATGTCGACTCGTTGAAATCACCAACCCTTGGGATATGATTTTTACGATGTTTACCGATCACTTTACCATCCGTACCGATCACCACTGCTGTGTTCCATACAGTATCACCGTTGACAGCGTCACGTTCTAGGATTGGCGATACAATTACCATACTGTGCTTGCGTGCTAACGAGGAGAGAAGTTCAGTGCTGGGACCTGTTTCGGCGTCCTCGGCGAATTCACACCAGGGGTATTTCTCGCGAGTGCAGAAAGCGAATGGCATAGCTGAAAATTTATAAGTGCGTGGAGGTTGAGATGTGTAGTTTTGTTAGTGTACCTATATGAAATGGTTAGAAAGTGTTGAAGGGATCGTGATTTTTTAATTTTTTAATTTTCTATATTGAAAAGAAAATAAAAGATGATTTTCAGTAGTTTTATATACTGCTGTTTGTAAACTCATTTAGGAATATGATAAATAAATTTTAAAAATTTTGAAAAAGGTCTTATCTCGGTCTTTATCTTTGGTAAAAGGTGCGATCAAGGCTTTTAATTGCACATGATTATCATAAAATCAGGCCTGAACGAAGTACCTTGAGAATATTTTTTAAATCTATGAATTTGAGTATAAATATAATTTTTCAGCTTATCGCGCCAGATTTAAAACTACTGGAGTTAGTGATAAGTTTTTCTAGTAATATATATTATTAAATCTCTAGTATTTAGTCATAAGTAGTAGCTATAATAAAAGCAACTATTTGTAACTCTGCATATAGAATTTCAGCACACTTGTATAAATTTTGCTGATTCCATAAATGAAGAATTCTTTAAGAATACTCACAAATATAGATACCATTTCACTTCGAAATTTAAATCTAAATTTTATCCTCTTCAACTAAGCATCAAATTATACTTCGTTCGTATAAATCATCATAAACTGATACCAATACTATCGCAAAAAAAAAAGAAATTAAATTTTGTAAATATAGAAATCCTTATCTTTTCATAAATTACTTCCAATAACCTTTACACAACATTTATACGTTTTATATAACGAGAACCTAAAATATCAGCACTTTCACTGTTTCTCCCAACCCATCGTAAAATATTAGAAAAAAGAAAGAAAATGAAAAAATACTTTCTACAAAACAAAAAACATGTTTATATACAAACTTACTCCAAGCCTCCTGCATGCAAACGACATTGACGCCGCATTTGGCTGCGTGTTCAATGTACCCGGCAACCTTGTCGAGTATCGCTGCGCGTTGCTCTGCAACGGGTGCATCCGTAGGTAGAACAATAGAGTTTTGAATAAGTCCTACCCTGACAATACGTGGCGGTCGTAGTTGTTCCGACCTCGCGCCTCCTAGACGCCAGCCGGCGACTTCGCATTTTGCGTCGTCGAGCTTTGGTATGTCGAGCGATCTGCGGGTTAAAGTTTAATATGTACTTTTTTAATTTTTTTTTTGCATATAACTGCAGCGAGTGTATAGTGGATTTTGATATGAGTGTTTGGTCGATGCAAGTTTAAGAAATGCAAGGGAATTAATTGTAGTCCTTTTTTCAGGAATATAAAAGTTTTTTTTTTAAATGTGAGTTAAACTTGACATGTTATTGTGTATTAGTACTTTAATTTTTTTCTTTTTTCGTAATATTTATCCGAACCATAAACGGAAATTCGGGGTCTTCGAAATAAAATTCAAATAAAAATTTTACTTTATCTATTGAATTTCCCTTAGTAGAATTTGTATATCACTCACTAACCGAAAAACAACCGCATTATTGTTTTGGTATTTGCCCAAAATAATAATGCAGCTGTTGAAAGCGTCACCGAACTGTCTTGTAGATTAAAAAACGCGATTAAGAATTATAGTTCTCACTCAAGACCCGACGTGAAAGGTATAATATAAGTTCCTTGCAGAATATAGTTTCTTATTAATAACAAAATAGTGTAAATTATATTATACTTTTTATGTTTTTAAATAAAGTGTTTGATTTATATATCTTACTGCACCATAGTTTTATATGTTATTATATATATGAACTCTCAATACGAGACGTACATTAAAGAAATTAAAAAACTATTTCTATAAGACCGCGCCACACAACTACATATTCTTCCAACTTTCACCGCATACACGATAACTTTATTTGCACTTAATATTATCAATAAATTACATTACCAAAATTCTATTCTACACCTCGAACCCAACATACCCCACAACCCTCGCTTTTCACCTCTTAAAATAACCCACAACTCACTCCAATTCACGTCCATACAGGAGTCGATTAACAAATTTTCCGCTATCCTCGCTGACCTCCTTATCGAGCACCTCCTCGAGGCTTAACTTCTCCAGATCAAGACTCATCCTTGTTCTCTGTTGCTGCACCGGTAACAAACCTCCGCCACCTCGTATTCGCGTAAACGAGAAGTGGAAAATTTTCTAATAGTCATATACTACTCTTATACACACGTTGGACTGCCGCCAATTGCGCTCTCGCACTGTCACTCCCTGGTGCACGCGCAGTTATTAAAGACGCATATATATATACGCACTTCCAAACGCAGCTGTTATTAGATTGTTGCTTCTGTATGCTTGTGTATATATATATGAGTTGAGGTGAACGCAGCACAGTATAGTACCTTGTGGGTGTTGTTTTGACTGTTTTTGTGGCAAGGAAGGATGTGGCACTAGTGCATTCGCGGTATCAGTATATGATAATAATACTCTACAAGGATAAACCGTTAATAATTGACAAAATTTATTTTTTTATTATTTCGCGGTACAACTTCAACGTCTTCCAATATGAATGGATCGCAACTGATTTTAATTTATATATACAATCCCACTGTACAACTACCAAACAACAACGACGAGAAAAAAAAGAATTACACTTATCCAGCGAAAGCGTCAAACGGATATAGACTCCGTCGACGCTCGACGTCGCTGCGCAATATATATATATAAGACACATCGATGACGCTGCGCGCACGCTCGGATCAGCTGCTTGCACAGTGGCCGATGGGATGTTAAGCTCTGCGGGTAAAAGAGGGGGAGACGAGAAACGACCAATAGCGCACAAATTTTATGTTAAAACTCCGACGACGACGCATATATGTGTCATGTGTGTGTATGTGTATGTGTGTGTTGGAGTGCATGAGTGGAATGCTGCGCGCTGACACGCTCGAGGCTGAGGTTTACTTTCGCTCTTGTGCGGCGTTTTGATAAAAGTGAAGGTATATTTTGGAGAGGAAAATTCGAGAAAGAATTGTATTGGTGTAGGTTTAAAATTGCATTAATTTTTTTAAGTTTTTTGTAGTAAGTAATAAGGGGATTAAGAAAAATTTTGAAGTAAAAATAGATATGGGTTTAGAAGTTGGTGTGAATTTGATATTATTATATACAAAGAGAGATCGTTGACTGTCAGAATGATTTATTATCTGTTATGGAATAAGCCATGAACAATTCGTTATCACTTCTTCCATTGAAGTCACAAAAACTAAACCAAACATCCCGAAAATATAGTTATATGCTACTTACATAACAGCGAAGATGTTAATTTGTCTCTGAAAGCTTGAAGTTATCTATAGACAATGTAAAAATCTTCCGATACCTTTTGGAAATTTCACGCGCTTATCTATATATATATATATATACAGCGTCAAAACCTTTATAATTTACGAGAGAAATTTACGTCTCGTCATTATCTAAGTAGATCGTATATACTTTATCACTTTTATCAATGAAATCTATAATTATATGGATATTATCAAATTAACGAAAGATTAATACAAAAGCTCATATTACCCGATAACGCGATATAAAGTTTTCCTCTGATATTGCAATGATTGCATAAAATTAAACTTTTCTTTTTTACTTTTCATATCTCTTTTATACACGCGCCACTGATATTTTATAATATTATCAGATACATCGTTTAACCGATATAAAAGAATAAGCATTAAGTGAGAGGTCATAACAAGCACATTAACAAAAAAACACACAGTAGTATACGTATATCTAAAAATATATTTTTTGATTACATTAAACAGAGAATGATATATATAAAAAAGAAAACACAGATCTCGCCACGCCAATGTATATATACAATACATATACATACAACAACGCAGTGCACGGCAAGAAAGAGAAATTCTTAAACCGAAGCACATATACATTATCACTTCGATTTTTACCAAAATTATCGCTCATCGTGATACAAGATAAAAAAGAGATTAAAAAAAAGTGACGAAGAAATCATCGTTAGCACTGCAGCAGAGCGACTCTTATCGCTTTATATATACAAAGTGACTGTTCTCTGGTAATTAAGTTACGTCATCAGATCCGAATTCGTCTAATGTAGATCGCGCACTATACATACATATAAGCTTTGAAATCGCGGTTATAACGATGATTATACAGATAGAAAGAAATATATACGTGTTTACGTAAATTATTTAGTATGTAAAAAAGAATAAGTGTATAAGTATTATATAGGAGAAATAAAATGCAACGTGATAAGAGCTGAACGAGGTTCTCGTTGAGATGAATGTATATATAATTGCAGCTTATTTGTTGACGATGTGAGGCTTGAATTCTGGATCGGCAGCCTTGGTCAGCTCTCGTGAGTACAGGTCCAGCCTGCGTGTCATCTGTAATGAGAATTAAGATTTAGTATGTGTATTATATGGCTTGTCGAATATAATTTTACTACAAGTTAAGTGTGATTAATTGATTCAATATATTCCGGTTGATCGTTTGTCTCTTAAATTCAATTTAAAAAAGGAAGAAGTTATAGTTTGTAACGTTAGAAGAAATTATAGTTTTGAAAGTTTGAATTTTTTCGTTAATAAAATTACTATATTCTTAAAATAATGTTAAAAAAAAAATATAAAATGTCTGATATACCTCAAATATATATTTAAAACTATAAAGCAATGAAAAAATTGCTATACACAATATATTTTAAGCACAGACGCAACCCTTTTCACACCTTATATATAAATTTACAACAACAATTAATATCACATATCATTTAACATTAAAAAAAATATTATTATACTCACTGGGAAGTTCCACAGATCCCTCATCTGTCTGCACAGATTGAGATCGATCTCAGCAATAAGCACACCATCACCGGTTCTATTCAATCCTGGTGTGCGAGTACCATCAGGCGCGGTGATGTAACTCGAACCGAAGAATTCACCGAGCTCCTTGTGTGGTGGACGACCGTCAGCTGAGGTGAATTCGTTCGGATAGACTTCAGTGCCAACGCGGTTGATAGCGCAAGTGTAGTAACTGTTGGAGATGGCAGCGCAACGTGCTTCGACACCCCACAGGGTTTCGAATGTCTCAGCTATGATCGCTGATGGGTTGAAGACGATCTGAAGGAAGTGAGATTATTGAGTATATACGAGATTTTCTAAATTTTAAAGAATGGCGTTACGTAGTTTTTCATTGCGTTTTTATATACATTGTACTTCTATATGTATACGATTTTGAAAAGTGCACTCAGACACTCGATATTTTTGGGTTCAGTTTGATAGTGAGTAATAAAAAATCAAGGATTATTTTGTCAGTCCAAAAAATAATTTTTTCTCTTAATTTTATACGATTGTATCATTGTTTTCGTGTAAATCATAAATCTCTTATATTTTTTAATTAACTTAATGGTTGAAACCGAACATTGCTTCTATTTTGTAATCATATAATTGTACCAACCGATTCGATTCAATTTTGGTATTGCACGCGTATCGGATGTGTAAGTATAGTAATTTTGCGATAGATGAATTTTCAGCAGACTATTATAGGTAAATATGAAAAAAATATTTTATAAAACAGATCAACCCATAATATACCATTTTTTAGGCCATTTATCGAGTTTACCATAATTTCCTTCTATGTCATCCCACCACTACCCTTATCAACTTTCAACACCTCTAAATATCCAAAAAAAACCCACACCATACCTCAGCGCCATTCAGCCCATACATCAGCCAGTTGAGCGGATGATGTCTTCCATAACAAGTAACCACACCGATCCTACCAAAGGTCGTATTGAACACTGGATGTCCCAGGTTACCCTCCATATAATACGTCGACTCGTTGAAATCGCCGTTCCTTGGTATATGATTCTTACGTTGTTTACCAAGAATACGACCATCCGAATTGATGACAACTGTCGTGTTCCAGATAATATCGCTGTTATCAGAATCGCGTTCCAGGATTGCCGAGACGATCACGATGTTATGCTTCTGTGCTATTTTAACCATGAGAGTCGTTGTTGGACCCGTCAACGCGTCCTCGGCGAACTCGTTCCATGGGTATTTCTCGCGAGTGCAGAAAGCCATTGGCATTGCTGTGAATGGAAAAATGTGGGGTTTGTGGGTGTGGAATTTTTATAACAGATGTGTCATTGGTTTGGTAGTTTTCTAAAGTATGATAAGTGAGAGGTTGATTTAGGAACGAATCCAAGTAGAAATATAAAAACAGAAAAATGTACTTTAAGTTTCTTCTTAAAAAAAATTGAGAAAGAATCTTTTGTTTGTCTTTTTGAAAGAATATAGAGAAACGTTTACACTAATATAGAATAAAAACAATAATAAAAATTGGTAAAACCTTGTAGTCCTCTATTATTCAAGAAAATCTTAGTCTATTAATTTCATAATTTTATACAATATCTCTTATCATTCCATATAAATTATATACCTGCAAGCCGTTTAAGAATAATAAAGTTCAATATTCTTGATGCATTATACGCTACTTATTCTCGTTTGCTGAATACATTATGATTCACTGAAAGATTTCAAATCCTCTATATATCAATTATTTCAATGCATTAAAATGATAATAACTTTACACTCGCGCTACTGCATCCATCATCATCATCATCCACCTAATGAATTCGTTTCTATAATAGCTCGTAAACAATTTACACGCGCGGTATCGAACGATTATAAAAGGGGAAAAATCCGGCATTCGAGGTATTTTAAAAATAGTCGACACGCCTTATGGACACATGTATTTAATCGTAACCGGTATTCCATCGTCCTCATGTATTATTCAACATTGCGCAACGACTGCGTGTGTACGGCAGGTTCATCTCGTAAATCAAGCTAAGCGGTATAACCAATGGTCCGTTTCTAATCGTTTGGAATCGACAAGTCGCGGATATTAAACCGGCGTTTATAGTTTTGTCGAGAAGAAATGTGTATATAAATGGTATCTTTTCAAATATAGATTTATTGGGTTGAAAACAAAGATTGGAAATCGGGCAAAACAAACGTGATTCAGGAGGTTTCGGGAAGTGCGCGGTTATAGTATATGTTATTATGTCGGTGACGATAAATGCAATATTTTGATATAGCTAAGAGATGTTTTCTTTTTTTATTATTATTTAATCGACTCTAATCTTGTGTGTAATGATTGTATCTCTTATCGAAGTGATAAGTATAAATGGATTGTGAAGAATTAGAAATATTTTGTGGTACTGAGCAAACAAATTTTAAGATACAGAACTTGTATATAGGAGATAATTTTTATTTTGCTTAATGAGCCGAAAATTAAATAAATAAATGCAGATATTGTTCATAAAAGAGATAGTTCGTTTTAAATTAATTTCAACGTTTAAACACTTAAATTATTTTGTTTCTTCGGATCTACCGGTGATAAATTTTAAAATAATTAATTATAAGGGAAAAAAGTTCATTGTGATTTCCAAAAATTTTGTGGCATTTATAACTAATTAGATTTTACTCATTGTTAATTAACTATTTCGGAATACGTCAATGGTGGATATCTTGTTCTTTATTTAATAAACAATTTAGTGAAGAATTTTAGTAATTGCAATTACAGAATTTTGGATTTAAATTTTTTTTTTCCAGTTTATTGAATCTATTTCGTAATAACACTTATTATTACCCTTTATATTGCCATTTTTTATATAAGTAAAATAAAAGTATATTCTTTCATAAGATCTGTATTTCGGAATATATAAGTACTTTAATTTAAAGAATTCTTTCCTTGAGTTTTCAGCAAATATGCATTTTCAAATAATTTATTACAATGTACCACAAATTGTTTTTCTTCTGTTTTTAAATTATTGTAGCATCTGTCTCTTGTTAACAATTTCAAGTTTCCCCTAAAATTATTTCAGGGTGACAGAAAATATAATTATTCTTTGTAATCTTACGTTTTGAAAATTTGTGTTTATATTTCAATAAAATAAACTAATAGATCATCATCAAAGCAAACAACCATACGATATACACTAAAAATTTCCAAAATAAACTACTCTCCCTACAAAAAACCTGAAAAATAGCCAGTTCCTATAGCTATAAAGTAGCTCTATATGTTTCAATTATACCACAGGTTTTATCTACCCTATATATGTCGTTCCTCGGTATTTTAATATTTATTGTAAAATAATTAAAAATAACCCCATTATAACAAACTAACGTTCTCTAACTTCCCCTCACTACACCTCCCCCAAATTAACCATTTCAAGTGCAAACTTACTCCACAGCTCCTGCATACAAACGATGTTAGCGCCACAGGTAGCGGCATGCTCGATGTACTTGACGACCTTCTTGTGAATCTCGTCGCGCTGCGTACGAATGGGTTCAGTGGTTGGGACGACAAGGCCATGTTGCATGATAGCCACGCGGACTATACGCGGGACACGTAGTTCTTCCGCACGAGCGCCACCCATTTTGTAACCCTTCAACTCGCATTGCAAGCTCTTGTCCATGGGCGGTAGGTCGAGGGTCCTGCGGTTCGGGGAATAGAGGTAGTGAGTTGTTTTTGTAAGATAAGTGGGAATTGGGTGTGAAATTGTTTGGTTTAGTAGGGGAGATTTTAAGGGAGTTTTATAATAAATTATGTATAGGTGCGCATGAAAATGATAAAGAAGTTTGGAATTAGTTTGGTAGTAAAGCCTATATGCTTGAGTTATATGAGAAGATTCACAAAAAAATTGTATACTTGAGGTGGTCACAAAAATGATTAAAAATTTGTTTAAGGATCGCACGTATTTCTTATATACAATGAGTTAAATGACCGAAAAATTTATTATAATTATTTTAAAAATGATCATAATTTATATAGCAACTTTAAAATTTTATTGTGGAAGTATCTTATAGGTATATTTAAAATAAAAAAATCAAGCTAGATAGAACCATCTTTTATTCGCTTTTTCTCGAAGCTGAAAAATGTTGTTTCGCTTAAAAATTATACAAATTTAATGATGAATGTTGGAAATAAAAATCAGAACAGCCGTTTTTTAAAACTGGGGATAATATGCATGTTTTTATATGGTTATTAAAACGTTTTTCTTTTACTGAGAAAGAAGCAAATGAAAGATCGTTCTTTCAGTTTTAATGAATCAAATCTTTGGTGAAAATTTGTACTACTTTTTAAAACATATTTCTTATTTATTTATTTATTATTTATAGACTTTTATCGTTATCTGATCAAATTTACCTTGCCTGTCGATTGTAAGTTTTAAAAATTGAAGAAAAGCTTACGATTTTCCATTTAAAGATAAACCGAAAAGGAATAAAAAATTACAATGTAAAATTGGATTTGTAGAACAAATTACCCCGTGTATAGTATTCAGGCGCTATACTCTGACAAATTATTTTAAGTACTAGTCGTTGAATAAACATTCCACAAATAGACTTGTGTAACAAAATTTAAATCGATGCAAATAAAAACCTTAGCTAAAAATAAATCTAAAGATCCATATAAGAGTAAGTAGATCACTGCATTTACATAAACATCCATAAAATAAACATTAAATAAAATTTTAAAAAAATAAATAAAACAAGAGTTTTTATTGTTTCTGTATTCTCATTTTTAATTTACTTATCATTTGAAGCTGCAGAATATATGAAAAATATAAATGAAATATTAGTTTTGACTATAGTAGATAACGTTAATGAAAACAATGCTCATTATTTTATTCTTGGTGAGCGGAGAAAATACGTCAAATAAAGTTAAACGAAATTATTATAAATTGGAGGAGATAACTCATGACATTGGTCAGAAATTTATTTAACAGTATCTCATCAGTGCGTGTGTGTATGTGTGTGTGTACGTACAACAATATAGAAAAAGCGCTTAGGTCAGATTTTTTACAAATTAAATTCTGCATTTTTATTAAATGTATGAATTCTAATGCATAATCTAGGAAGATATATATTATTATCAACAGGTACATCATTAAAAAAAAAGTATTTTAGAAACGAGCGTAAGTTATTAAACCGTAAATTATTTAATTATTATTTTAACTAATTTAATTATTATTATTATTATTTTATTTATTATAACTTAATTTTTCGAAAATTTTATCTATAATCTACAATTAATAATAAAAATTGATGAAAAAAATCTTTGTCCCTATAGTGAATGTTTACTAATTTACAAGTATAAAATAATTTTCTTGTACTTTTGAACGTATTTACTTTTAGAAAAAAGGATTTCAACAGTTATAGGTGCACATTGTCTTGATGGCGATACCGGTTCAAAATCTATATATTCCGTAATTTGAGAAGTATAAAACCGTGAATTTGAAAATTTAGACAATGTATAGATATATCTAATATTTTACTATAAATATAAAAATATACCGTTCATGTTAAATTAATACCTTTGAAATTAAATGCTCTTTGTTTTCCTTTTCAAGACCCCTTATGTCATTTTTTAATTCATATTTTTATCCAATATCCAAAATTTAATATAATTTTGGTATCCCTTCCTCCATATAGGATCAACAACCTTTTACATCCTTCATTCGAAAATACCGTTAAAATCAAATAACAAAACAAATCAATACAGTCCCCAACCAACATAATACCTAATAATACTCCAACCCTAACAAAACTCACTCAAGTTCCCGACCATACAGCACGCGCTTGGCGATCTTCAATTGTGGCTCTGGAATGTTGTCTTCCAAAATCTGCTCAACCGTCGTCGAATCCATCGTTTCCTCTCTACGTACAATTAAACCAAAAATCACGAATCTACACAACCGTGTATATATCAACAGACTACACGAGAAAAGAAAAAGAATCCGTGCGAAGTGATCGGTTGCGCGCGCGTTATTGCGTACCGGTCGTATTCGCCGGCCGGTTATATATACGCTACGCGGCTCGCACGGCAACAGCGCGCCGCAATTCGCGCGTAAACATATTATACCCCCGCGGTTGTATACGGTTCTGCAGTAACAGCTATATGTATAACAAAGTATAGATGTGTGTATACAAGTGCCGCAGGAAGTTGCGAAAATGTTCACAATATAATTATTATAATATTATTTATCATTGGGTGCGATGATAATAAAACGATACAGAGAGAGAGAGAGTAAAACATAGCGGGAGGATGCGCGATAAAAGCGCGGATCTCGCTCGGTTCTTTGTGTGTATATAAATGGCTATATTTGGAAAAAAGAGAGAGAGAGAGAGTTTATCGGAAGCTTCTCGTGGGATAAGCTCGCAGTTTCGCGCGATGCATTATAATATATGCGGTTGCGACGTGCGTGTATATAAGAACGTTCGAGAGTAATTATATGCGCGGCGCAAAGTATGTTATAGCGGTCGCGGGAGAGTTGAATGATGCGCGCGAGCGAAGAAGTAAAAAAAAAATAATGGAGATAAATGCGTGCGGCAGTTGTGTGTTACTGCGTTAGGGGTTTGCGGTTCGTTTGTGTTTATATATGTAGACGCGTGATGTTTGTCAATAGTGTATTTATCCGGTTTCTTATATACTTGAATAAAATGTATATGAGATATACGGCAATTTATTTCCCTTTTACATTGACGAAAAAATTAAAAATTTTTTTTAGAACAACTTACGGGATGAACTTTTTTTCGTTCTTTGGGATTTTCTGAACGTAGAAAAGAATAAGAATAAGCTCGATTTGAGGGTATTATTTTTTTCTGACAATATAAATTAGATTTTTTTAAAATGATTAACAACTCAATATGAAATTCAGAAAAAAACTAAAAAGAAACTAGAGAACGAGAGCTCTCCCAAATCTCTTTTCAGAATTAGAAAATGTTGATTCCTTAAAAAATTACGTGAGTTTGAAGTTAGGCTTAAAATTCACTAAATACTGTAATCATGTACGGATTCAATTGTTTTTTTCTTCAAATTCTCCGTTTACTACCATTTTTCGCGAATTTCAACCTCAACTTCAAACTCACGTAATTTTTGAAGGAATCAACATTTTATAATTCTGAAAAGAAATTTGGAAAGCGCTCGTACTGTATTTTTTTTTCTTTTTCCCGAATTTCATATTGAGTTGTTATTTATGGAATTATTTTGGATCAAACTAGAGCTATTTATAATCATTTTTAAAAAATCTAATTATTGTCAGAAAAAAATTATGCCCTAATTAAATCGAGCTTGTTCTACGTTTATAAAGTCGCAAAGAACAAGAAAAAATGTATCCCATAAGTGTGCTTTGAAAAGAATTTTTTTAATTTTTTCGTCAACGTAAAAGGGAAATAAATTGTCGAATAACTCATACAAACGTAAATTATCGTCCTTTTGGGATTAAAGTTTCGAATTATTTGAATTTTTTTTAAATTGGATATTAAGGATTTTATCATGCTGAAGTTCTTACATACCGAAGCACTAAAGTCCTAACCCTGTAAAGATTAAAGTGGAAATATGTTATTTTAAATAATTCATTTGGAATAGTGTGCATACATATAGTTACGCTATGTTTATGAAAATCTCACACATTCTCGGCTGTTTGCCAAATTCTTTTTCTTTTGTCCTAAATTTCCTTCATTTTTGGCTATTTCGATATAGTATCAACAAATTTGAAGGAAATATTTCTTCCATGGTATAAAATAAAAGTTACCCCTATAGTAACATAATATTATATGTAATTACAAGTAGGGCAACCGACAGGAGAATGCAAATGGATTTTTTTTTAAATACCTCCATAATAAAGTGGATGTTGAATGAATATATAAGATTGACTTTTACAAATATATGTTAATCATCAAACCAAAAAGCTAATAAAATATAGTATAGCAAATAGAAATTCGAAAATTCTTCAAAATACCGATCGTGAATACAAATTTTTTTATTTGCTTTAATATTTCGCAATATTACTTCATAGTTGTACTTATCTGGAAATGAAAAATAAATCAAAACATAAATATCTAACTCGATCGTAAGAGAATGGCATGATTAGTAATGACAAAAAATCGTCGGTGTAGATAAAGGCAGGACCATTCGTTTTGATCGACTTCCGCGGTTTATTTTTATGTTGGTGATTATTTTATTTATTAGTGGGGAGAATTGAAAGCTGTCCATTTGCTTTTGTCAATATTCTTTGATGTGGGTGAAATGCATAATAATTTTTACTCGAACAACGGATTAGCGAAAATTCTAAATGAAATTTTTTTTATATGTTCGTTCTCAAATAAAAAAATCGCATGTTTTTCTTTTTATTTACAAATTTTACTTACATCCTAAAAATTAAAAATATAGTTGTTTGTTAACGAAGAAGGCCTTATGATATATGTGTTTGAAAGGTAATTAATTATTATGTAATAAAAGTAATTATTTTCTGGAAAATTGTAATCATACCATAGAACGCTGACGAAATTCAATTAAAAAAAAAGTTGTAATGAATATGGAATTAAAATTCAAAACGCTGATTATGAATTTGCATATTTTTTATTTCAAGTTATTTCATTTAATATTGCTATATAGTAGTCATGTAGAGTGAAAATAATGCGTACAAAAAAAAACAATAATAAATTTCGACCTGACAATCAAGTAAAATTAGTTGTTTGACTTTAGAAAAATAATGATTTATCGTTTTCTCAAATTCTATATTCAAAGTTATTACGCGCATACCAAATTTGCTTTAATCAGTTAAATATTTATTATAAATTTTCATAAAACATTATTCGTTTAGTTTATATGTTTTTTATATATTACTAAATATGTATTTTAAAATATATATTTCAGCTTTTTTACTGGATTTTTTTCTTAGAATAAAGCTGTGAAAGATGAAAAACAATCAAAGAACGTTCAAAACACTTATATTTTTAAAATTTCTTAACATTTACTTAGATTACGTATATTAGCTTCGGCGCATCTTAACCATAACATTAACGGCTACTAGAATCGGTAAAATCATATATTGACAACAATTTCTTTTTTAGTTTTTATTATATTTTCTTTATTTGTAAAAACAGGTACAGAAAAATCATTGTAAAATCGTAACAGAGTATAAAATACATGGATACATTTGAACAGTCATTGGCACGATATACGTCATTTTAATACAGTTTAACATAACCAAACCGTGTAAAAGAACAAATCGTTATAAAACAAATCAACAGCTTTCTCTAGAATCTTACGAGAAAAAGAAATATAATGAGATTCAAAAAAACCACATCTTCGTCGTCGTCGTTATAGTCGTCGTCATTTTGGGTCCTGGGTTATTATTATTATTGCTTAATGACTTGCGGTTTGAACTCAGGCTTTATTGCCTCAGTTAACTCCTTGGCGTACATGTCCAGTCTTGCTGTCATCTGCGAATACATTTAACATGCGCATTAGAATAACCTGCCTTATATATATGCCTCGAATCACATACATTTTACATGCGCATTTAAAAAATTTTTCCCCTCCGAATCACATACATTTTACATGCGCATTAAGATAGAATTCCTGCATAATGCGCTCGACACTATAGGTTTACGCTTGTGTTTTTAACGGCGATGGTGTTTGTCTTTCGAATTGAGGATATTACGTAACAAGAATATGACACGTGTTCGTTAATATGAATTTTTATGTCCTCGAGAAACATGTTATTTTAGAAAATTTGAAAATAATAATGATAAATAATAAAAAAAATATTACATATGTTGCATTGGTATTTTATTTATAGGCTATTAAACGATGGAAAAACAGCATCAGAGATGAGTTCTTATTTCATCCGACTCGTGTTACCCGTTGAATGTGAATTCATATATCAATATATGCCGAGTATTATTGAGTACTTTTGTATTATCTATATTATTGACTTTTAAGTATATTGCCACTGATAATTGCACATTGTCACAGTTAATGATAAGTTAATAAGGAGATTGCGCAACGTTCTTCTTAGATAATCCCGACGTAGCATAAATACCCATTAAAAAAAATTTTTTTTAAAAATCTAGCCATTTATTTTTACAACCCCAAAAACTTTATAAAAACGACTTTTATCACGTCAAATTATATCCCGTCACGTATACTTTTAAAACTCTAACGCTATATATCCGCCCCTTAACATCCGCAACCGCCTCGTCCCTCATACACCGATGTATATGAAGTATCATCGACACACCGACCTTCTACATATATATTTATTATAGTCTCTATAAAGTTGAATAAACATAAGTGAATATTTATTTTCATAATTACAATTAACACAAACTTACCCTGAATCCCCAGAAATCTTTGATCTGTCTGCAGAGGTTGAGATCGATCTCAGCTATGAGGATACCATCAGCAATACGGTTCAATCCTGGTGTACGAGTACCATCGGGTGCAGCAATGTAACTCGAACCGTAGAAGTGACCGAAATCATTGTGTGGTGGACGACCGTCACCAGAAGTAAATTGGTTCGGGAAGATTTCCGTACCTACACGGTTAATCGCACAGGTGTAGTAACTGTTAGCGATCGCAGCGCAACGAGCTTCGATCGGCCACATTGGCTCTGACAGGGTTTTCGTCGTTGCCGAGGGGTTGAACACGATCTGGAATGTCAAATCGGGGTTGAGAACCACAGTAATTTAGTGTATAGCGTTGAAAATTGATTTCTAAAGTTGAATTAGTGAAAAAAACTACTGATTTATTAGTCATCAATAGTTTTTCCCGTTAATTTTTTAAGTGATGCAATTTTCACTTTAGATAGTGTAAAGGGATTTTCAAACGTTTTTAAAGTATTTCAATATAAAACATATTCGACTTTACCAATTATATTACAACAATATATATACTTTCAACGTATACAAAAATCAACAGAATCTCACCTCAGCACCATTGATACCATACATCAGCCAGTTAAGTGGATGGTGACGACCATAGCACGTGTTGATGGCAATTTTACCATAGGGCGTATCGAACACCGGATGTCCCAGGTTACCCTCCATGTAATACGTCGACTCGTTGAAATCGTTCTTACGTGGAATGTGGTTCTTACGGTTCTTGCCGATTACACGGCCATCGGTGTTGATTACTACCGAGGCGTTCCAAAGTACATCGCCACCGTTGCTGTCACGTTCGAGGATTGGCGAGACGATGACCAGATTGTATTTGCGTGCCAAGGAGGAGAGAAGTTCGGTTGAGGGACCGGTTACAGCGTCCTCGGCGAATTCACACCAGGGGTATTTCTCACGTGTGCAGAAGGCGAATGGCATGTCTGTATGGGTTGGAGAGAGAGAGAGAGAGAGATGAAATGGTTGTGTGGGTTTAGGTTTGATTGAGTGTATATAGGTGTATATACACCTATGTAAAGGGTGGTAGGATCATTAAATGTATATGTTTTGGGGTTGGTGTGTAGAGAGAGTTTTATTATTTAGGTATTAAAATACAACGCTTATTAATAATTGTGCACTAATAGAAAAGTATTAGGAACAATTTCTATATATTCTTGTAATGTTCTTTCGAAAATGAAAATAGATTATGTGGTAATTTTATCCAATAATTGTGGTAAGAAATTGGATTAATTTTAATTTAATATATTTAACTTAAATTTGAGGAAGATTTAATTTAAATTTAATGTTATTCTTAACAGTGTACGAAAAAACTTTTTGAAATCTACTAAATCAACCATACAACTTCTCTCTGATTTATGACTATAAAAAGCTGTAGTAAACAAGAACATTTATTTATTCATTTTTGCGATTCATATTTATGTCAAACGACAATTAAAAATGCAAATCTGATTAATCATGATTGAACCAAGATAATGTTACTAATCACCTCTGCCAATGATATATTCACTTATCGCTATATCGTTCGCTCTACAAGAACAAACCCGAAACACTTGAACGTACATTCTTACAGTCACTCCAACTTCTTAATCAGATGAATATAACAAAATTCCACAAATTATATATATATACTCACGCCAACCCTCTTGAAGACAAATAATGTTAGCGCCGCAGCTAGCAGCGTGTTCGATGTACTTGGTGATCTTCTTGAAGATAGCATCGCGTTGTTCGCGAATAGGATCCGTTGTTGGCAGGACAATGGAATTTTGAATGATAGCCACGCGAACGATACGTGGTGGACGAAGCTGCTCTTCAATTGCACCGCCCATTTTGTAACCCTTCAGCTCGCAGTTCAGGCTCTTGTCGAGTTTTGGCAGGTCCAAGGGACTGAAAAGTGTGTATGTGTGAATATTATGAAGAGGAGGATGTATTTTGATGATTTATCATTTATGTGTATACCTATATATAATATGGACCTCGTTGATGTGGAAAAGAGAATAAAGTTCGATTGTTTTGGTTAAAAGTATCAATAATTTGGTAGCGACGCGCGATAACCGCGGCTGCGCTATCCGCGTGCACGTGATAATGGGGTTCCTTGAACTTGTGCCGATTAATTTGGAAATTGAATTATTTTTCTGTACGATGTTTCGTGAGAATGAATGACCGATGTGACACACAAATGTTATTTTAATTGTCAGAGGTTGTAGAGGAAGCGTAAAAGGAAGCGATAAATCGGTAAAATTGTACGATTAGAAACTCCATAATAAGTAGATTCAGGTAGAGCAGAGAGAATAAGTGCAGTAAAATGTGAAATAAGTAGAACACGAGGTAGTGGAAGATGATATATAGAAAGCAAAAAGTGTAGAAAAATGTAATTAAAACGATCGAGAGTACGATGAATAAAATGTAGAGAAGGAAAAATAATATAATCATGGTGGTAGTAGGAGAATTTTGAGAAGAAAATTTTGATAAACGTAATATATAGGTATTTAGCTTTGGTTGTCGTCCAGGCCCAAAAAATAAAAGTTATTTGTGCGGTATACGATATTCCTATGTAGTTTGTCCTGTTGAAACCGAATATGACCTCAGTTTTGACACGGCACGTCAGAAACTTCAAATGTTATTTTCTATAATAATTTCGATACAACTTAATGGCAAGATCAGAAATTGCTTTTTTTTAATTTGGTTGGCGATATTATAGAATACTAATCATCTAATACCAAATTCATTTCAAATTATATCTGAATACGAATTTTCTTCTCTGAAAAATGTCAAATCAAAATCTTTGTCGTTAGATAATTAAAATTTTCAATTGAATCTTTTAAACGAGAAATAAATTCCGTTTCAATAAAAATTAATAAAATTTTTTTGATTTTGCTATGAAAATATCACGAAATTTCAGAATAAACGATATCTTAAAATCCTGATGTACAGTGCCAAAATTAAGATCATAATGGGATTTAAACGAGCAAAT
This sequence comes from Torymus tubicola, assembly GCA_035583055.1. Taxonomy (NCBI): domain Eukaryota; kingdom Metazoa; phylum Arthropoda; class Insecta; order Hymenoptera; family Torymidae; genus Torymus; species Torymus tubicola. Next base: position 11,890,885 of record JAWWEQ010000001.1, read on the forward strand.
ATACATGAGCACATCATAGCCGAGTACATCACACAAACTATCTTTTTATTTTATTTTTTAGATCGCTCAATAAAATTGATTATAAAAATTTAAAAATTGAACGAAACTTATCCACAAAGCTTGAAACCAACTATATTGTACAAAGCTATATCAAACCAAAACTTTCTTATATTCAAAATCCAAAATTCCCTCAATTGGAATCACCGACCGATAAGAAACAATATATAATGATAAACATGAGCCCTTACTCAACTTCGCGACCATAAAGGATCCTCTTCACCTCCTTCAGTATTGGCTCTGGCAGATTATCATCGAGCATCTGTTCGAGCGTCAGGTGCTCAAGTCCAGTAGTCTTGCTTTCTCCAAAAATCTCCATTATATATATATATAATACCTCTAACCTCGTACCCCGAATATATGCTATACAAATTACTCTGTGAGCCTACACGCTTCTCTCTAAAAGCACACAACTACAATAGCGCTGTGCAAACCACACGTTTATATATACTCCAGTGTGCCCGAAAAATCGCGGACTGATGCTGTACCGTACACCGGCCGGAGCAATTTATATACGCGGCAGCTGCTGTAGATCCTGGCTAGGGATTGGCTAGAGACAAGAAAAGTATTATGCGATGATGCTCACTCTCTCACTCTCTCTCACTTTCTTGTCACGAGCGAGAGCGAGCGAGAGAGAGAGAGTGAGAAAGAGAGAGGATATATAGAATTATTATCGGGGCGGCGCAGGTCAATGCGAGGGTTGTCGAGATAAGAATGAAAGAGAGAGAAAAGAGAGAGAGAGACGCGTGAGCTTAGATGCATCGATGACAATGTATATATATATGTGTACGTATGTGTATGTATATATGCGACAAGTTATTGGATATATCGTTATCAGGTTCACGAGGGAAGAAATATCTGGTTTCCCCGCGGACGGTGGGACGTTGAATTTTTTTTTCTATGGCGGTTCTACATAGTTATAAACTTCTAGATGGATTATTGTAAAAATACCATCGGAAGATCGATGCGTATATTGTACGTCAGTGTAGTGCTTTTGCAAGTATGTATGACGTTAATTGATAGTCGTACAATGCACTGTCAAAGTTTAGGGAAGCGCAGAGGTAAACCGCACGGTTATATTTAAAAAATAACGAAAAAGTAGCATAATCTTATAAGTACAATGGATACAATCTTGGATATAGGTATATATAAGCGAGCTCTTAAAAATAGGTATAAACATAACGATTATCGTCCATAAATAAGCGTTAAATCGCTAACTATATATATCTAAAAATATACATTCGTTCATAAAACGTCGTACACTTTTTCCACATACAATTTATATTCGCCGTACGAAAAATCAGAACATTTGTCGTTATATAGTGTTATCGACATTTTTTTTTTGTAGTCGCACAAAAAATAATAACGCATCAGACGACATTGCACCGTGTCTCGAGTTAAAAGAGATGCAACACATCTGGTCAGCTGATTAAATGAAGAATGTCAGTCTGTCGGAACATCGCGTGTAAAAGTGCGCGCGGTTTGTGGAAAGATTAAAAAATTTTAAATGATTCATCGAATGCTTTGTATTATACATAGTTTAAATTTTGTTGGTGAAAATTTTATATATATAGACGAGTTGCGTGAATAATAATGCGTGTGTCTAGTTTTATCTTGCAAAAAATTAGAAGAAGATTATGAATTGGTTTAAGAAACAATTGATTCTTTTGTCTACTCTGCTATATATATATGTATGTAAGCTTGAAATCATTGTGTATCACTTTCGCCAGTCAAACGTATATATAAGATTGACAATCTCAATTAATGAGGAAGTATATAGTATGTCATTTATAACGTATATTTATATCTAGAAACAATCCTGTTATAACAATCACCCTACTCACAGTTGCAAGTGGTGTTAGTGCGCATTATCGTCGCGACCTACTTGATTCGAAAAATGATCGCACTTATAATAACTTTATCGTTAAATTTATGATTAGTTTTCATTTTTAACTAATGCATCGCTCTAATATTGTACTAAACATTGATGTTTGTTTCATAAATTGTTTTCCTCGTATAGACGATGTAATTTTATGTATACATTTTTATTGATTCAAAATGTTTAACTAATAACGGATTAATTGATGACTTTTTTTTATTAATACTTAAAATACAAATGAGTGATTAATTTTCTACTTATGTTAATCTTAATGAGTTGTAAGTGAGTGTACTTTTATTGAATTTTTCATTAATAAAATTATCTTCATTAGTTGCCACTTGTTTTTAAATCTCGTTTATTGCCAGGAGAAAATTAATTGTTTCATTTATACGATTGAATATCACTGTTAGCTTCAAGAAAGACATTTATGACACATAATTAAAATACATTGCAATAGGATTGAACTATAAAATAAAAAAGAAGAGAATCGGTAAAAAGATATTAATCGGCGATTATAATACCATTATATACTTATCAACTAGGTTACCTTTATGAAAAACTATATGAAAATCATAAAATAATCATATTCCTTCTTCATTCTTATTAAATTATATATTTCATAAAATAATAAAATATAAGCGATAACATCGCTCGTACTATTATATAAGTACCTAGATACGACTATATACGATTTTTTTCCACCGAAAAAAAAAACCGTGTTTACTCCACTGAGATACATGCGCCGCTCATGCAGAACAGAAAAAATAAATTTTTTCAATGCCCAACGATAACGATGAACTAATAATTTTTTACCCGGATCTTCGGGGGATGAGAAAAAAAATCGCCTATCAACGGAGACGACGACCGCGACGACGATAATAGCGCGTTCAATGTTATCTGCTTTGGCAAGTGAAAAAAAAAAGACAAAACGAACACACGCTATATACATACGCGGCAGGAAGAAAAAAAAATATCCTGTGCCTTCGCTTGACTGGCGCCCATCTTAACTAAGGCCAATCATCACGCAGTGTTTTTTGAAGTGTTGCGCGGTACTGCGATAAAGCACTACAAAATTTGCGTCATATACATACGTTGTAGAGCCAAAATTATTCCATCGTATGTCGAGATACGCGGTTCTAGTGTGCAGGATCTCATGCGCGAAGCGAGTACGTTGCTCCTCAAGAAACTAGCAAACAATTTTTTTTTAGCTTAAGTATATATGAGAAATTTCTGGAAATTGAAAGCTGTGAGTTTTAGAACGAGTAAATTGAAGTGGAAATGTTTCAAACGTTTTTCAACATTTTTCATTGAAACGTTCTAAAAAACGTTCTAATAGAATTTGCGCGTTTTGCAAACGTTTTACAATTATTTAAAAAATATCCTAAAAACATCGTAAAATAGTTTTTTGATGTATAATAGCTGAAGAAGTGAATGATGTATACTTTTTAAAGCATTATAATGGCTTTTAAAAAACTTTTAAATAAATAACTTTTAAAAACATTTTTTAATGTGCAACGTATATGTTTCAAATCAATGTTTGCTTTTTAAAAATGATTTGAAATCGGTTAAAAACGTGATAATTAGATAATTGATTATTGAAAACACTTTTTTCGCAATACAATTTTGATCGATAGGTGGCGCACGACAATACGTGATAAAAAAATGTTGAGGTTACAAGCCAAAATATAAGGGAATAAAAATGAGTGTGTGAGTGGGAAAGGCGAAGATTAGGTTTTATGGTAATACGGTTTTAAAATAAATTTTATACGCGTAATTGCAAAGGTTCAGCATGAGTTTTGCTAGTTTGCACTATAACTTATAAACTGTTTGTCACACGTTTCTTAAAATAGGAATTAAATTTAGATACATCGAATGAATGTTTTAAAATATTTTAAAGACTTTATCTTAACATTCTTAAAACGTTCAAAAATTTGCGCATGTTTAAAAAAACGAACAATATTGATTTTTCAAAAACGTTTTAAAACGTTTTTCCAATACTATTAGGAACCCCTTATATCAAACCTGAAATGATTTGTTATCTGAAAATTTTCTACTTATTTTGACAAAATTTAAGACGAATACTTTTTTTGGTCGTTTGTGTAGAAATGTGTATTTGAAAGGGTTAAAAATGAACTATATGCTATAAACAGGCGGTTCTATAAAAAGTACATTATTCTTCTTATTATTTTGTTCAAAATTGAATTAATTTAGTAATAATATTTAAATATACAAGTACTATTATCATTTTTTCCTAATTTTTTAGAACCAATCCTTCGTAATACAATTTTCGGGTTTCACATAATATTATTGACAAATCTGCAAAATTCAAAACTATACATTTCTAAAATTACATTCGCATTGATCCTTTTTTTGTGTTAAAATATTTAAATGCCACACGCGTCATTGTTAAATAAATCTCCTTTGTGATACACCATTTTTTAATCAAGTAGTTTCAGATAAACATTCATATAGAAACTATATATATTTATTTCAAATCTTAATATAACAATCCTATACAAAATCTCTTATTATTACCATATTAATATCTCTTATTATATCATATTAATAACTTAATAATTCTTTCCCGACCAATATCCTAAAAATCTTCCCTAACAATATTCAACCCCAAACCTCCAATTATATACAAAATAAATATATAACGATCACGCAGTTTCTCAAAAAATCTCATCATCGTAACGCGCACAACTTCTAATATCTATATATACACATAAAATAATATATAATCATATCGCAATTAATAACCGGATCAGCCACGCGCCACGATGTCTGAGCTCATCCCCCACCACAACGTCGGGCACGCGCGGACGTTATATGCCGCGGTTAGTACAGGGCAAGAGGGCAATCTGCGCGGTATATATTATATAGACAAAGATGCTGGCTGTTGCACTGATGCGCGGTTATCTTGCCGCGCCGGCTGAATGAACCGTAGCGTGCTCATTTTGCCGCGCGTCGCACGAGCGTTCGCCACGCAGCAGCAGCAGCAGCAGAAGCAGCCGAGAGCTGATTTATAAGTGCTGTCGTGCGGCTATATATGTGTGTGTGCCTATATAAGACGCACGGCGTCGTGATTGAAAGCTTATAACGCCGCCGGAAGTTCAACGGTCGGTAGAGGTTGAGTGTATGTGTGTTGTGTGAGTGTGTGTGGATATATGGGATAGATGACAGGAAGAGAGATTGAGATGGGCAGGTAATAGTATGTAATATTAGGGTCAGGGTATAGTGTGGTTGATGGGGTGTTGAAGATTTTGTCATTCGCAAAGTATGTAGGTGGGTCGAGTAGTTCGATAATTTTTTAATATACTTTTTTAATAAACTTTGATTTAATTGTGTAAATGATAAACATTTTCTAATCGGGAGAAAGAAAAAATTTACTATTTTTATAGTAGCGCTATGGGACACACTTGACATACGGGATTTTTACTACTTTTTATAAGTAGTAATTTTACTTTTTAAATATTATTTTTTCAGCAGTTAGAAGAAGTATTATTTTAAATATTAAAAGTCTTGCTAGAAAAATAATAAAAATTATTGTTTAAAAAGTAAAATTTGCTATGAAAATCTTAAAATTACTATTTACAACAGTAAAAATCCTATACATATCAAGTGTGTCTCAGTACTAATATAAACACGCTAAATTTTCATAAAAAACAGTAAAGTGTGTACAAATTTATAGTAAACTAAAAAGATTTAATGACTTGGAGAATGCTAGGAAATTAACCCACGAGATTCATATAATCCAACTTTTTTTTCAAGTTTTTCCTTGGGTAAAACTCATAAAAATCCGTGAATCAAAAATTACTTTTAACAGCTTCAGATTGAAATCAAAAGTGTTATGTTAGCTTCAAAAATAAATTTAATATGCTTTAAAAATGAATTGGCACTCGCATACATTTTATAATACAAAAAAGAAGAAATAAAAAACTTGGTCACGCTTCTACCACAAAGTTGCCGATTTCTTTTTTAATCGTATTTTTTATAATAAGCTGGGTAAGTATAAAAAAAAGAAAAATTCACTTTAAATCAATAAAGTATTTTATTTCACGAGTCCAGAATCCGCTATTTCCATAAACGAAGTACAATTCAAATGGTTACATTAGAATCTTCAATGCTTAAAACTTAAAAAGTTATTTGACTATATCATGGATTCCACACGTGCACTGCTGGAAATCATTTATTTTTTACCCATGCTCTAAAAATTGTTTCACAAATGGGCGTAAAATGAATAAGTTCCAGCAGGCTGCAAGAGCAGTAATTAGTATGATTAAAATGTAGACGAATTACAATTTCAGTAGTAAAAAGAACCAATGTTTCTTATAATAACGATAACGATATTTAAATAATCGAAAATGCAAACTTTCGATTCAAAAGACGTATAGTAATGTTAAAATATATTTTCTATTATTGTCAATGGTTGATAGTGCATCATACTCTTTGATAATAATGAAATTAATGATATTATGTACTAGCTGGCAATTATTTTAATTTATGTTAAAAAATATAAATTTATTTTCAAAGAATAGTTTGTACTTTCGATTATTCGAGCATCCTCACAAGAAATTCCGTTCCTTTTTTTAGTCTTCTACTATGCAATAAAAAAACAATCTTATATATTTCAAACATCATTGATACTTTCTTAGTATTTGGAGATTCAGACATTCTAATTACACATCTGAGCTTAAAAAGTCTTATAAACGTAGCTTGTTCGGGCTCACTAAATTCGATACTTTACTCTCTAAAATTGAATTAGTGAAAAATCAACTAAAGATTAGTTAAAATTGCTCCACCGAAACATTAGTGAATATTCACTAATCAAATAGTAAATATTCACTAATTCTTATTGGAAATGTCCACTATTAAAAATAGTGAAACTCCTCTTTTTTAATTAGTGGATAGTTCTATGATTTTCCACTAAGAATTAGTGAATATTTACTATTTCATCAGTGAATATTCACTAATGTTTCGGTGGAGCAATTTTAACTAATCTTTAGTGGATTTTTCACTAATTCAACTTTAGAGAGTACTGAATGTTCAAAGCTAACGTTCACTTTTTTATACGAGTCCAAAATATTAAATCTTTTTATTAAAAAAAAGTATCAAGTTACTTTGTTTATGTTAATTTTTTAATCTAGATAGTTTGAGCTGGGTGTGCGACCGATAGTAGTTCGAAAATTTTCTATTTCTTCTTTATTGCATCACCAAATGAACGTGAGTGGAAATAAATGATTAAGGAATGTAAGATTGCAAAGTTTTGACATATACAAAGCTAATATAACAATTTTATTTCAGTTGGAAGCTATTAACAATAATTTTTGACTCGTGTATTTATTCGAATTTCACCCGAAGAAAACTCGAAAAAATGTTCGATTTTGGTTGCATGTATATTGTGAGATTACTAATATTTTCTGTGTCATTAAACCTTTTTAGTTTACTGAATTAATGTGCTGGCTATAAAATGTGAGTGGTTTCAATGCAAATTTTTATCATTCACACTACTATATTCTTAATGCAAAAAGTAAGAAGAAATTTACGAACTACTCGACCTCCCCCACTTCGAACATTCTACTCCTTTTTTCAGAATCGAAAAATGTCAACTTCCTTGAAAGTTATAATAATTCGAAGTTAAACAATAAAAATGCATGCAACATACATGAAATTGGAGCGATTTTCGTCGCTTAAGGGTTCATACCACTTTATCACTTTCAAAAAATCGATATTTTTTTTAATGGATTTCGAAAGGAAAACATATCAAAAATGTTGTGTAAAAATTTCAAAACGATCTGATCACTGCAAGTGTGTGTTTTGTCGATTTTAGTTTGGCGCACGTTTTTCTCAAAACCACTTTTTTCTGGTTGGCGTGCACGATTTCTCAAAATGTATTCAACCGATCATTACCAAATGTTTACCACGTCTTCGTCACATGTGTGGCTATCGCCGGAACTAGAATTACGTTAAAATTTCAATTTTAACTATATTTATCAACCGAAAAAAGCAAAAAAACTCGATTTTTCGAAACGATTTTTTTTAACAGCCGGCATTTTGTTATTTTTGCATGAAACTTAATTATCCTAGTTCCGGCAATAGCCACAGTCCTACTGAATCTAAATTTTTTGAATTTTGTATTTCCGATGATTTCTCGCTTCAAAATCATGCACGCCATCAACATCCATTTTTTAGAGACGCTCAACGATTGTTACAGTTGTACATAAATAAACAATGTAAAATTAAAAAAAAAAATGTTTCCTATACCTTAAGGATGCCTTTATTAAACCCAAAAAGATTCATACCAATATCTGTTATAGAAACTATTAAAAAAAATTCATAATTATAGCTTAAATTTTAAGCTTGTAAAGTGGTATGAACCCTTACTACCATAATTTTAGAAAAAGTTCTTTAATTCTGAAAAAAAACAATAAATAATTCGGGCTTTTTAGTTTAATTTTTATTTTTTACAATGTATAAAAATAGCATTCTTTTAGTATTTCCTTAAATTAGATCCGAAAATGTCGATAACTTCAGTTAATCAAAGCGATAGGGTCTGATATTATGACTTTCTCCATATTTTAGAATTTAAAAACGTATCTCAAAGTTTCAGGAAAATCCGTAATCCAGATTTGAGATACTCTCGGTTTAATTCTTGGTTCACGGAAGAAGATAGAGGTTTTACGTAAATCACCAATGTCGTTAATTTGCCAGATAGAGTTCATTCATTCATTTCAGAAATATTCATTATTATTTTTATGTATTTTGTTCAAATCGTAAGTCTTTAAAAATAGATTTACGTTTATACTTGAGATTTTGTAAGAGGAAATACAAAAAACATTGATTTTTTTACTTAAACTTTTCTTGTAAATAAAGTATTATTTGTCTATAATTGTATACAATAATTGTATTTTATAATAGTGGAGTACACAAAAAGTACACAAAGTAAGGAACAAATTAAATTTATGTAACGATTACCGGACATCACATGGATTGCTAATCCTACTTTGCGCATCTAAAGGAGTGTATATCAAAAGAAATTTTGTGCACTAAAAAAGAATAGATGAGGTATAAAAATTTGAAACATGTCTTTGAACATCTTATGTCCCGAAAGTTATTTTTTAGAGTACTAAAGCTTTTATAAGAACTATAGCAAAAGCTTTAGTAAATAGTTGACTTCCATCGGCCACGCATCATCCGCCCTGCCGTCAACCAGCAGACCCGAACGAAAGTTACCATTACCCCTGTTGTATTACGAATGCTTATGGAATACTAGCATTTTTTAATGCACAATACGTCGAGTTTGATTTTACTCAATGTACATGGGTGGTACGTAACCTACGAGTTCGATAAGTCAGTTGGATTTTTCACTAAATATGGTAAAATAATAATAAATCGTACGGATGACAGTATAATTTCGGTTATTTAGACAAATATATTTATTTGAAATAATTATGAAAACCCTCGAAAAACATCAATTTTATCTTATAAAAAACGCATAGGTTTATTATGATACAGTTTGTTTTTAAACGTTTTTTTCTTCTCATTATTCAATTCTTATTCATTTATATCTAACGATCACGGTCATGGTAAAACGAAGCAAATACCATTTTTTGTACAATTTTTCATGCAAAATTTGAGCAATCAGAAATTCAGGGTACTTTTTATAGGCTTCTAGCCCACTATATGCATCGTCTTGCATCCTTTACTCTATTGCTCAAGAAAGAATATAGAAGAGCAAGATAAATAAAAAAATAGCATGCGTATAGATTTGTGAGTAAACCTTACAAACATTTGTATTCACAAATGTACACGCGCGGCATCAGCAGCTGACATTTGTCCTTCGAAAAGTCTCGACCAACACATGCGACCTTGTAATTAGTTTTATACTTTCAATGCAATAAATGTTTATTTTTTTTGTAACATAAATTTGATTATTTCAAATTCGCCTGATTTCTATTGTCGAACTTCCCCTTCTTCGACTTTGTATACTGGCCGCTGGTAACGTGAACGAGTCAATGGATAAAAAGTTGTAAGCCTAAAATCAGTGTAGTGATATAGGTGCTGACCAATACTTATAGTAATTCGAATACAAAAAAAATTATTTTTAACATAATTTGAAAAGGAGCATAATTTATTTATCATCACTTAACTTACTGACTGTTAATCGAGGTGTCAAAACTAAGCAAAAAGTCGTTACATGGTGGTCGATTATAGACACTGGCCATGAGCGTGAAACTCGTCATTTTATTGTAAAAAATTGCGTTGATACCTTTCAAAAGCATAATATTGATTAAGTATATCAGTGACTATAATATTTTGCCCGTATTTCCTATGTTCAATTTTCATTAAAAAACTGGTTGTGCAATTAAAAACATTGTCATAAAATCATTTCCGTTAGTTATACATTTTTATCGTTTATTTTATGATCCATAAAAATAAAAAAATATTAGCTTTTATTATTTGTGCGGTAGATTTATGTAAACAAAATAAATATTACATCGAGATCTTTTGGAGCTTATAATATAGTATTTATAAATACATTTATCACTAAGGCACTTATCACACAGGTGTGTCTCAAAATGTTTTTTTAGTTTTTGAACTCAGTGATAAGTACATATATGTAAGGTAAGTATTTTTACTTAATTTACATTCTTGAAAACATATATTGTCATAATATACGTTTTTGTAAGGGCACAATAATGGTGTAAGTAATAATTAACTTATCTTTTATCTCGATCATTAATTTTTAAAACTTAATATCTTTTTTAACCCAGGTTGTTATTCAAGGAAAATCCTGTTTATAAATATAAGATTAAACGGTGTTTAAGGCTTTGAGTTACAACAGATTTATAAATTTATTTTGAAATTACTCTAGATGAATATATGGTAGTTTTTGAAGTTAAAACTGTGATAAATAATTATGTTAAATAATAGATCAATTATTAGTTCTCGTGATTTACGATAAAAATGGAATTAAAGCATTAAGAACGTTAAAAATAAAAAATTAAGTTAATTTTAAATTAGTGTATCTCTTTTTAAATTCTTCATTATACATCTAAATTAATATATTTTAACGATTTTAACATCTGTTAATGTTACAATTTTGTTTGGATTCCTCATTTTCATCATGAACTTTAAGGGTCATAGAACCTTCTTTGTAGAATACGTATATTTAGAATTTGATAATGTTTTCCTTTTATTACAAAATATACTCTTTACAAAACTAAGTGAGATTGACAAACGTCAATGTCACAAAATTCAAACAAGCCTAAGAATACTAAACAAACCAATTTATTGCAGCGATTTCTCTTAATTGAAGTTAAACGTCTCAAAACAATGTCTTTATCTCTTTCTTTTATCTGAAATATTTTATAGTGCGTGCAAATTTAATTTACGTAGCACTTGCGAACATCTTTTAATCGAAATCTGAGTAAATATTTGAGTGAATTTATGTGGGACGTATAGATACGGTTACTATATTTACGATTTCATTATAACGAAATATACGAACAAAGTTTTTAATATTTCCTTCAATCTAGCTATTTTTATAATTTTATGCTTTAACAATAGAATAGATAAACGTAATATTTTTTTCTACGAAACTATTATGCTTAAACCTTGTATAAAACTGTTTAGAGAGAAAATATAAGATCGTAATGAATACTCGCTTAATTGCTCCGTCGTATTACGTCTTAAAAATCGCGTGATTTTATATTTACGCTTCCAGTTAAGATGTTTCTGTCATCTTGAAAATATTACTTTGCCTGATTGATTAAAAATTCCGTTGTAGAAAAGACAGGTTTACTTGTGAATTTATATCTTTCATATCAAGCAATTGTTATAAATTAAGACATTTTTTTAATTCATAACATCTTTAATAAATCAATATGACATTATTCTAAGAAATGCTTCGAAAAATAACAGAAAAATATCATAGAAACATATTTTTTTGTTAAAGTATTCATACGTCATTTTAAGGATGAAAACCGCTTTTTGAAGTTATATGAATTATTATTGATGAAGAGGAATGAAAAGTTTAAACAGATTTTATTTAGTTCAGTGAGTTGAAATAAAAAATAAATAAAAAAATAAATAAAAAAATACAAAAAAAGAATAATTTCTCGATACCTCCACGTTAAGCACGTGTTATTGCATGATTTTTGCAATTTTAAATCTATTAAGCGAATTCAAAACCACTGCTTGTCTAGACTGACGGAAGACAAGAATTAAAAAGCTTGCCGTAGCGGGTGATAATTATCGTTCGTTAGCGTGCTAGTCTCAACACTATAGCGTGTTATAAAATGTTAATGTTTACAGAAATACTTAAATACATAGTACATAATATGTATTGTTACGTGCTATAATATCGATAAGGTGTTGCGTATAAAAATATATATTATATAATACGTGTGCACTATATACATTGATAATTTGAAAATATTTTTAGCAGGATCCGAATGTACGTTCAAGTAGTACAAAATCGTACGGCCAGTATAAAGCCGCATATTATGTGCAAATCTCACAAACGCTGCGAAAAACTTCGAAAAATGGACCCAAAAATTTTTTTTCGGTGACACCATCCAAATTAGATTTTTCTTGTTGGTTAGGGTGTCTAGAAAAGATATCTGTTGTTGAACAAAGTCCATCGAAAGGTATCATTTTTCTGGGACCAATAATCCATTGTTTAAAAATGATTAAAAATAACTTTAGCTTAGTTATAAATCATTCCACCAAAAACAACTTAATAACAAATATGGAAAAAAGAAAATTAAATTAAAGAGTGAGAGCTTTCCAGATCTGTTTTCAAAATTAGAAAATGTTGAATCCTTCAAAAGTTACGTGAGTTTGAAGTTCACGAAAACGGTGTGAAAAGGTCAACAATTGTCCCAGCTATTGACCACGTGTATTTTAGGCTCAACTTCAAACTCACGTAACTATTGAAGCTTTCAATATTTTATAATTTTGAAAAAATATCGGAAAAGCTCTTGCTCTTTCATTTTATTTTCTTTTTTCCAAATTTCCAATTGAACGATTTAGAACTAAACTAAAGCTATTTTTAATCATTTTTAAACAATTGATTAATTATTGGCTCCAGAAAAATGATACCCTTCGATGGACTTTTTTCAACAACAGATATTTTTTCTAGACACCGTAACCAACAAGAAAAACCTAATTTGGAAGGTGTCGTCGAAAAAAAGTTTTTGGGTCCATTTTTCGAAGTTTTTCGCAGCGTTTGTGAGATTTGCACATATATGGCCATTAATTCAATAACTCTGCTATATAATATGTGCTTTGCCTATTATATATGAATTCACTAATAAGTTCTAAAAGTAATAACAAAAATACCTATTGTTATCCTTAATTTATTTATGACAACTTTAATTATTTGTAAAAATCATGTAACGAGAAGTGCCAACGTAATACGCGTTAAAAATAACAGCTATACTGCAGTAAATTATTCATTTTTCTACACAAAGTCCTTGACTGTTGAATAGCAATAGACTAAGCAAAATTTTATCGCTCTCTATAAATGGAAAAAACATTTATCTCATATAGTTACATACGTCTTTCGCCAAAATATAGGCAAACCAGTTATATAGAAACCCTTATCCAGCTTTCATTCATTTTATTCACACATATCATAATAATTTATTTTACTCTATACTTATAAATAAAAATACGACTACTCAATTGACCTGATCCATTCAAAATATCGCCCTTACGCTGCGTATATCATGCGATCGCATGTTCACACGGGGCCATCAATTCTCATCAACTCCATCTCGCACGCATCATCCGTGACCATAAAATGTCACTCTCCCTGCGCGTCTCTCTTTCTCTCTCTCTCTGCGTCGTCCGGCAACTTTCCAGAATAGGAAGCACCGCACGCTCGCAACGATAATAACTCTATATGCGCGCATATTATTATCTCTTCTTTCTACTCTCTATATACACAAGTACATACGAGACAATATATTTTAGCGATAAGCCGTGTATATACGTATATAGCTTGCACACGAACCGCTATATATGAAAAAAAAAACAAACAGCAACGGAAAACACGCTACGTTCTTATCGTTCATATATATACACACGCCGGAAAAATCCGACGCACACGTGCGTCCTGCATTCGAATACGCTGCTGCACATTATATCTATATAACTTGATATATATGTATATGCGCCCACTTCATGTTTATATATTTTCAGTAGTAACAGTCGGCTATCGGCGGGACGTATCAACATAATAATAATAACAGAAAACAACCGGCCGGAAAAGGCTAGGTCGCATCTATATAATACGAGGTATGTTGAAGAGGGAAAGTTGAGGTTATGTCTAGTGACTAGTCTGTAAGAATGAGGGTGCGTATAAGTACAGTATAACTTTTACGACGATACTACCAATAGGTATATATATATATATCGCCACGACGATGCGTATACGTATATACATAGATTCTCTGAGGCGCATCATGTGGCGTACAGCTACAAACCCTCCTGCGCGCGGCGTCGGACGCGCGCTGCGCCGATCGATCGCGGTCACGAGGTGTGTCGTGCTGCTGCAGCTGCGCTGGATTGCTGGATTATATACTTATATTATACCTACCACGGAGTTAAAGGTTTTATATATATATGTATATAACGTTTGTAAGCTGACGATGGCAGTGGTGTAGGTAGTAGTCATATATACTTGTTGCCGTTTACGTGTACATATACACTTGTATACCTGGCCCCAGTGGCGGAATGTATATACTTACTAGCGAGCGTAAAAATGCTACGGACTTGCGACTGCAGTCGGAATGAGTAACGCTGCTTCAGCTGCTGGTCAGTCTTACTTTATAGCTTATGCATGCATGCATGCATGCGCGCGCGCGAGCGCTAAGTTAGGTATAGCGATCTGTTATTTTTTTTTTTTTTACGAGTGTAGTAGAAGTAGAGATATAATACTTTTAACTATCAAGCGCTGCGTGTGTTGGAAAACTTCTGCTTTTATTGGTAAAAATGTTCTCGCGTTTCTATTGATTTGTGCGCGATGTTTTAAGTTCATTTGACAAGACGATCAATAAATATAGATTTGGATGTGATGAATATGTGATGAAGTTTTAATAATTTTATAAGCTTTTTTTTTAAATAATTCGTGTTTATATTTTGTTGTGGGGAAATTTTATGGATTTCCCGATACGTGGTTATAACGTGGTGATTTATTTAAAAGTGCAAATTTCATAATTAGGTAAATTAACATAAACGTAATAAAATAAAATATAATCATATTTCCAAATAAGTTGGTTTTTCCAGCAACCATATATTCTTAAAAATTATATTGATTGACTGAATTATTCAATTATGAAATAAATTGAATTAAATTCTGCAATAAGTGTCTTGCCGGTAAAGTGGGTGTACATTGCATGCGCAAACATACATTGTTGGAGTAGTTTATTTGTAAAGTGCAATTGAATAACAAGAGTCATATCCTTCTTTTGAAAACAGGTAATACATCTGCCCCACTCCAGGGCAAACTTGTAGTGGACACATGTAAGCTACCAACGCCAAGAAGAGTGAGAGGAAAGGAGAAGAAGTGAATGGCACCTTGCTCAAATCCTATAATGGAACCAAGGCTGCCAGTCTGTGCAGACAAGTCATATGTTATCAGACAGCTCCCACTCTACACCTAACAGATAACAGTACGTTTGATCAGTATTACTCTAGCTTTCGTGTGGTAAAGGTAAGAAGTTGGACTCCTACATCGACCTATGTAAGATAGAATTTAAAATACTCTGTGGTTTATACTGCAGATATTTCTAGATTTCAATCAGAAAAATTACTTTGTGTCTTATCTATCTACAGTATTAAAAAACAAAAACAAGAGTTGAGGTTTTTCAGTTTGAAAGAAAAAAATATAGTTGTAAATAGTAAAATGTTCAATTAAAAACTAAAATAGTATTGAAATAAATTAGAAATATATAAATATTAGAAATAAATATTCAATAATTAATTTATATTTTACAGTGATTTGTATATACATATATATTGCAAAAAATACCTTTTATTGATATTTTATTTTTTTAATCAAGAAATAGAAAAAAAGTTAATTCTGATATTGACTCTTTTTAAATTGTTTTAAAGATATATAAACAAATTAAATTTTTTAGTAATAATATATTTTCCTAATATTAATAGAAATAATAGTCTTTTCAAAATACATTTTAATTATTTGATATATGAAATACTATTCATTATTATTTTTTATTATTATTTTAAAACATTATAAAACTATATAAAGTAATAGTTTTAAAACATTTATGTAATTATGAAAATTATAACTAGTTCTGAAACATCAATTTAGCATGGAATAGATTAAAAAGTTTCCTTATCATTGAATTCTAAAAATAAATTTGATTACCAACAGAATGCATATTCTATGTTTCAGTAAAACTAAAAAATTTCCAATAAGACATGGATCCAGTTGAGGTAGAACCACACTTTGATATTACCATTAGCGAGAACAATATAATCAATGGTGCTAAAGAAATAGTAAAACTTTTAAGGCCTTCATGGCCCAGTGACCACCTGTCACACAAGGTATTACCAATAAAAATATTTTAACCTGTGGATGTAATTTAAATTTATATAAATGTATTTTCTTGTTTTATTATTTAATTATAAATAATACAAAATATACATATTTTTTTAGATTTTTACCAATGGAATCTCTAACAAATTGGTAGGAATATGGTGCCAAGATGATTATAAAAATATGGTGCTGGTTAGAGTGTATGGGCACAAAACAGATCTCCTTATTGATCGTAAACAGGAAATCAGAAACATAAGGGTATGGTTTTTTTGTTTATTAAAAAATATATATAGTTTTTAAAATTTAGATTTTTCATATTTACCTTTTTTCATACAGATATTGCACAAAGCGGGACATACACATTCCATTTATGCAACCTTTAATAATGGACTGGCGTATGAGTTTCTTGAAGGAGATACACTTAATGTTGAGACTGTTCGAGACCCAAAAGTATATGAATTAGTGGCTAAACGTATGGCTAAAATGCATTTACTAAGGCCTACATCAAATGGTGTAAGTGACTGTGAACCTGTAATTTGGCAAAAAACTGAAAAGTTCATGCGTCTAATGCCAAAATATTTTGATAATCCAGATAAACAAGCAAAGTAAATAATATTTTTTACATTTTATTTCTAAAATTTATTAAACTTATTTATACAATATACAACCAATAATGTTTTTAGATTTGAAAAATTGATAAAACCTCATTCCACTTTACTACATGAATATCAAATAATGAAAAACAATTTATCAGAATTGGATTATCCTGTAGTATTTTGTCATAATGATTTGTTATTAACTAACATATTATATAATGAAAAGGAAAACAAAGTAACATTCATTGATTTTGAATATGCAACATACAATGCTCAAGCTTTTGATATTGCTAACCATTTTGCTGAATTTGCTGGTAATTTAAAATCTTATCAATTCAAAACTATTCTGATTTCATTATTTCTTTTTATTTTATTTTTACTTAATAAAATATAACAATTTGATTATACAGGTGTAGATGATCCAGATTATTCTTTGTATCCTGATGAAGAGTTACAAAAATCTTGGTTGAGAATTTACTTGCAAACATATAAAAATACTACTCAAGTATCTGAAGAAGATGTTGCAGAGTTGTACAAACAAGTTAATCAATTTGTGCTTCTGACACACTTCTTTTGGGGCTGTTGGGCTCTTATTCAAAGTAAATACTCACAAATCGACTTTGATTTTTTAGAGTAAGTAATATTCTCTAATACGACAAAGATAAATAAAAAAAATGTATAACAATGCTTTCATTAAATAGTATTTTATACTTTAAGAAAATTTTGTAAACTGACTTTTTAATTCCAAGTTATAAAATTAGAAACTTTAAGAGTTAAATCTTCTACTTAATTTATACCTCTAAATTATATAAATCAGTCAAAGTTCTTTTAAGTTAATTAATTTTCATTACTTTGAGTATTTAAGCTCAAAGTATAAATATAATTTTTGAATTAATCATTTGAAAACTAAAAAAATAATTATTTATGTAGTAGTATAAATAAAACACTGATAATTGAATATTCTAAATTAAAAATCTACATATAAATATTAATTTGTTTCTAGGTATGCAGCTCTTCGATTTGATGAGTACTTTAGGAGGAAACAAGTAAATGGTGCATGCGAAAATGGTGTTAGAAACATTTGAAAAGTTTTAATGAGAATATAAAATTAAAATCTTTCGCCAAAGATCTATTGTATTTTTTACAAAAAAACAATAGACAATAATTATTTTTTATTGTAATGCATTTGACGCGCTGGCGTGTAATGTGGGAGGAACCAGTGATATTATTTTTGAATAATATATTTGTATATATAGGAAAAGATGTGTTGTGATAGTTGTACCTGTTTGAGAAGGCGATTCAGAATGTAAGAAATGTAATATATAGAATCGGATTTGTTATAGAGTTTATTACTGTTACGGGCATTGCACTTATTCTTTACAATATAAAGCTTACTAAATGTTACAGAATATGCAATAGTTTATACAATTTTATAAAAAATTTTGTTTTATTTTCTGTTACTTTTTAAATTTATAAATTTCTTTTTCTAGAAATTGAATTAATTTGAAAATATAAGAGAATAATGTTGATCTGTAAATGTAACTAAACACAAATGAAATTATAACATTTGTATAATGCAATTGAATGAAATCCCAAATATTAGTCTTGTAAAACATGCTATATTATTTACAATAATAAACACTTATTAATTACGTACATATTTTTGATGTTCATTACAACAGAATAATCTCAAAAAAAATTTTTTAAATGCATAGAAAAACTCAATTTGAGAAAAAATTTTGTAAATAAAAAAAAATTGCAAAGCACAAAATAACAATCAAAGTTAACTAAAACTTTTGTGATTTGAATATATTATAAACAAATAAAATACATGCTTGAAAGTTTGATTCACATCAAAATTAATTGTTATAATTATTTAGAAAATGATTTTCCGTTTGGAAAATTTCACAATTGTAAACAGTATAGAAATGTATGGTGGTTAGCTCAAATGATTGAAAATTTTATTAACGTAAAAGTTAATTATTATATTCTTATAAAAATATAATTTTTCATTACAATCTCATCATGTAAACATCGTAGAAACGCATGGTGCTTGAATACAGTGCACTTACACCCGACAAAAGAAAAGTCGGAAATTCACATGCAGTTTCGCGCTCATCTTCGTCTACATTGTTAGGTTGACTTTCTCTCCATTCTTCGCAGCGATTACATCAAAAATATCCACGTGAATGTATTTATTATGTGCATTCCTGTACCTGACAGCAGCAAAACAATCAGTTCTGTTCCTTGCAACTTTGCAATGACTTAATTATTGTGCGTACGTATCTTCCTACCACGAAGAGGTAATTCAGTATAGTAATGACTACATGTGTGATTATTTTTGCATTGTTTGTTTTAAGTCAAGAACTCTTTAGAAGGAAGTTTTTAAACGAATTCAACTTACGTATATAGTAGACGTCGAAGTGCATAAAGTATATAGATAGAACCAGTGAAACAGATAATGGGATGTCAATCTAAAAAAAAACTTAATACCCAATTATAAAGTAATGCAAACGATGAAGCAATGAAGATCAATTTCGTGGAATCCACATCGCACATCGGAGAACACTGACTTTTACACCAGTGTTGCTTAAGTCTTGCTATATAAGATAACGGTATATATCAATTCCTTCGTGCTGTTTTATTAATTAGATGATTATAAAGTGGAACCTAGTAAATTACTAATATATCGATCTTAAACAAATTTTAAAAAGATCATATGCAAAAAATCTTTTAAATTAAAATTAAGAATTAGAAAAGAAGTATATTAAAAATTATGCTCTTAAACATCGAAATAATTCACGTACGGAAAGTACTTATTTTAAGTTATTCGAAACTCAAGTATAATTGCAGATCGCTGTACGCTTTAATTATATGTAGAAAATGTATATATACTTCCTAACGAGTCTTCCTTAAATAATAATTCATCGTTGTAAATAGCATGATAGCTAATAAACAATGAAAAAAATCAGAGCACATCTGCTGCGATTAACTTATGTACTTTCTACGATAATTTTTTTTTTCACGCTATACCCGCGCCGCTATATAGCTCAGACTCTAATCCTGTGTAAAATTAGCTATACTCTACGCTAAGGCGATACGTTGTGAAAAATTTAATTACTAAAGTTGTAAGTTTTCCTTGCGCTCGTGTCGAATTATGTTTTATTTGCTATTGAACATTTTTTCTATTTCTCCTGTGAATGTAAAACGAATAAAAAAAAATGTGTTGAACTATGTTGACAGTTTTTTTGAAAATGTTTTTTAAAAAATTAATTAGACTTCGAATTTTATGCAATAGATTGTTTATTTTGTATACAATCTTTTTTATTCTTATATAATTTTTTATTTTATAGTACAATAGGTAAAATTATACCTAAACAACTAATTACTTATTTGTTATTCTATTTATTTAATTATCTTAACAACAATTAATTATAATATGATACTATCTATATATAGATTTTTCATCTATCCAAAATAATAACATCAATTTTCATTATCATTTTCAGTTTCTCCAATCATGCAAATACATTTAACCATAATTACGCACTACTAAGCACCGCAGTTAAGTTAAAAAATCATCAATAAATTTCAACCTAAATCATTTATACCACTCAAAAGACGAAATCTATCGATCCAATCGAATCGACTCACAGTGTCATCATGCACATTATACAAAGTTGCTCATATCGCAACACAGCTCACACGCACAATTATATAGTATATCGCACCAATACACACCTCCCCCCTCCCATGATCCACAGATCACGCGCTCATTTCAAATTCAGCGCGAACGCTGCGCAAGAAACAATGCGCGTCTCCTATACACACACACATATATATATATATATATATATATATATATATACTTACTCACATTAATACACATTATACTTACCGTAAGTATACCGATATAGCTCTATCCGTATATATCAAGACACCTTACAGTCCCGCATACCGCGTGTAATGCGCAAACGGGAGCGCTCTTTTAATAATACGAAAAAGGATGTAGGTATATATACGATCGTATATGTACAACATATGCCCCCCTCTCTTCACATATATATAGAGAGCCGTCGATGACTAATTGACTAATGAGAAATATGCATGTGTGTGGCGGTATATATATATATATACACACACGAAGAAGAGAATTGGGCAAGGAGAAACCGAGAGAAACCGCGTGTGCGTGCGTTATATGCGCGGCTGCGTGAGTTTCCTCCGCGTGCGAGAGTATTATAGGAGAGGAGGAGGAAAATTGCGGGGGGGAGAGAGAAGGACGGAATATATTGTATATACAGACGCGTAGAATGGGAGAGAAAATGTATATAGAGGGGAAGGGAGAGAGAATTGTATATGATGGTGCAGGAGGTATAAGCTATATATATATATACCTATATACGTGCTCTGTGTGTGACGGTCAGAGGTTCCGTAGTTGATGGAAAAGCCATGGAAATTGCGCGAGGTGAATGTGGATCTATATATTGCCCGGGGTATTGGAAGTTTATATATATGGTGGTAAATTGTAGGTTTTGGGTGTTGATGGGGATTTGTTTTTTAAATGGAAAAATGTAATTGTTGTATGTATATTTTGAGAACAATTATATAAATTTTCAGTAAGGTATAAGTTAATAGTTCAGGTCTTGGATGTACTGCTGCTCCGCGTAGTTTATAATTGGCGCTTTTTTATGAGTATGGGTATACTTATATACTCAAAATTTGTCTACAGCGAAATATTTTATGTATAATAAACTGTTTTTATTTTACATAAAGTGTAATAATTATAGAGAACCATCCATCTGGCGAATAAAATTTTTACTTTATAAATTATCACGTAAAAGTGAAAGCTCCGAAATTTCGAAGAGTAGAAAATGCTCTGCTCCGAAACGATTTCACTTGAATTGTTTTCGAATTTTTCTTGCATTACATATATACACAAACTCCAAAGTATTATTCCATGATTTAGCAACAACATGATTTTGAAAAACCCCTTGTTACTTTGCAAATTAAACTATATTCAGTAATTTTTGCTCCAAAATCAGCGATTTTGAAGTTTTTAAACTTACTCGCACCCTATGAAAATAACAATGTTTCTAAATATTCGAAATACAAAAAGCGCGCTTTCTACCTACACGAACCTTTAAAAACGCCAATGTAAGTACTAAAAAAATTTTACCCACAACTTTTTCAAAGGATTCCCCGAAAGCTCGCGTCTAAGATATCTCCCCACACCCCTCTCTGTTTACCTTACACCCTTCCTCGACACTATATATATATATATATATACTCTATACCACCCAACAACAACAAACCTAATTAAATGTACCCTCTCGAATTTCCATCTCTTTCTCGTCTCCCTCCCGCTTATATATACGCGGCACACAACCGTCGTAAAACCGTCCGGTAACCCGTCTCGCGTCCGTCTCTCTCTTTCTTTCCTCACCCTCCTCCTCCACCTCCTACCACCTCCTTCCCTTTCGACAAAGACAGTCCCATCTGACGATTATACCCAGTGTATACTTCGACGAGGACGGAGCTAGGCATGAGCCACGCTCACGGTCCATCTCTCTCTATCTTTCACCCAGCAATAACACCGAAACAGAGAGAGAAAGATACAGGATAGCAGGAGCAGCAGCAGCAGCAGCAGCGCCCCGAGTCGGTATACACTAGGTACATTAACGCGTATACTTATACATACATATATATACGAAAGCGCGAGCGAGCGAGAGAGATAGGAGCAGAGCTATATTACCGCGCCAGCCAGCCTGCGCGCACCACTGCTGCCTCCTACAAAACGTCCATATATATACCTATATACAGATTATACAGAGCGACAGCCGCCGCCGCCGCTGCCGTCGTCGTCGTCGTCGTACGTTCGTCCGCTCGCGCTCGTTGCTCCCGTCGTCGACGGGCCGCCTGTATAATATATACATACGAAAGAGTCGACGTCGTGACTCTTTCTCTCTCTCTCTCTCTCGCGCGCGTATATAGAGGATATATATACAAATACATCCTCTCTTGTCTCTGTGTGTGCGTATATACGTATATATATATACGCGAGTGTCGTCTCACTCTCTCTCGACGAGTTGTTCGTCGGTTCGCGCGAGCTCTGGCGAGTGAGTGAGTGAGAGAGAGAGAGAGCGCGCGCGCGCCTTGCTGCCTGCATGACACGTACGGGGCGTGTACTTTCCGGGGGCTTTTCGCTCTCTCTCACGCGCTCGCGGTTGTAGTATAAGAGATTATTATATACCTAGAGCCCTCGCGCGTCCTATCACAGAAAGAAAGAGAAAGAGAGAGAGAAAGTGCCGAACATATATTAGAGAACGCGTAGTCGTCGTCGTCGTGGTCGTCGTCGTCGTCTACGAGGTGAGGAGATAACACCGAGTGTTCATCATCGTCATATACACATACATACAGGATAGCTATATATACATATATAGATATATATATATATACATATTGTTACACATATAGCAGTGTCAGTCGACGATCATCGTGAGTGCGAGTGAGTGTGCAGCAGCAGCAGCAGCAGTAACAGAGTTGGCCTCCCCACCTTCCCCTCTCTTCCCCTCCGTCTGTCTATGTGTATGTATGTATGTATATAGATATGTGTATAAGTTCTCTTTCTATATCTCGTCGTGTGTTGTGTCGTGCCCCCCCCGCGCGCATACATTGAAGTTGACTGTGTGTAGCCCTATATATCCTCCTATATACACGACGAAACCGAGGATCCTATAATACACTATACGCGCGGTCGTCATCGAAGCAAACGAAGGTGTTTTTACTTATAGATATACAGTTGAGTTGTGCAGTTGATGATCGTCGTGTCGTGTTGCGTTCATCAGTTTTATAGAGAGAACAACTTGTATGGTTTGTGTGTGGGTGAGAGTGAGTTGAGTGAGTGAGTGAGAGAGAGACCCCCAAAGAGATGGAGATAGATAGACAAAGTGAGTAAGTGAGTAAGAGAGAAAGAGAGAGAGTAGAAGGGAGAACGAGAAAGAAAGAGAGAGAGAGAGAGATAGATAGAGAGAAGCGAGGATCAGCAGCCGTGAACTTCGCCGCTGGCGCGCGCATGCCTCCTCTGCAGCAGCAGCAGCAGCAGCAGCAGTAGCAGGCAGCAGCGTACAGTGCGAGAGCGCGCACACACAGTTTAATCTCGCCATTTTGGAGGTGAGGGAAAAGAAAAATACATATACACGCGCTCTCTCCTCTCTCTCTCTCTCTATCTCTCTTGTACTCGGTTTTGCTGTATATATACTGTGTGTTTCAGCGAAGAGCGAGGCCCTCTTCCTCTAGGGGGGAGCTTCTTCCTTTTTGTCTATGTGCGCGCTGTGCGCTGCGCTGCCTTTTCGGGGGAGGCGGAGGGAGGGAAGGGCACGCGTGCTCTCTCTCTTACTCTCGACGTTTATTAAACTTTATTGCACTCTCTCTCTCTACCTCTTTCTCTCTCTTGGGTGCGTGCTGTGTGTTTATATGTATATATACATATATGTATAAGTATATGAGTATGCGTGTGTATTTCTCCTTTTGCCTTTCTCTTTCTCGCTTCTGTGTCTCTATCTCCGTCTCGCTCCTGCAGCTGCGCCCGACGTCCGTCCATCCGTTCGTTTGTCCGTCTCTGTCTCGCACTCCCTCGCCTATCGCTCTCTATCGCTATCTCTGTCGCTCTCGCTTGCTTGTTCATGGGTGTGTATAAATGTGAGTGTGTGTGTGTATGTGTGCGCGTGCGTGCGTGCGTGCCTGCTGCAAGGGAATGATTTTCCCTGTTGCACTTGCCTAAAATGTTGAACCACTGCTAGAAGTAACTGTGTACTTGGGTGGATGTATAGCTGTGTGTGTGTATATATATATGATTGTGCAAAGGACTCATCTTGCGATCTGCTGATGTTGCAGGTCTTCCAAGGTGGGTGTGTTAGTGTGAATGGTATCGACGACAGATAAGGAGATCAACGCTGGCTGGCAAAACTTCACCAGGGGATGCAGGTTAACTGCCGCTCATCCAGGGGTGCCACAGACAGTCTCCTAGTCAGGGGACACATAGCAGTCAGGAGTATTTGCATTGGTATGGAGCTCAGCCTGGACCACCACTGATCTCTAAATGCTTTGTGAGTTTCCTTTGTTTTTTTGTCAGTAAGGTGTCGAAAGGCTTTGAGGTCTGTGCCTGCAGTCTTAGGTTACTTGGTGTTATGGTCTGTAATTGACTTTGAACATTGAATTTGATCATTTGTTTATAAGTTTGAGTCGTTGACTTAATTGCTGTTCATGTGGTTGTTTATGTTATCTAACTGCTTATTGTTTTTATTTTGATGATTTTATTAAAAGTTGATAAAAATCTTGCATTTTAAAAATAGACATATTAATTATACAGTAATTATTATTTAATTTTTAAGCTTCTCAGAGATTGTATGCATGTGATATAAAATCAATCTTTTATAATAAAATAATATTTGATTTGGAATTAATCTATTTAGGTTCATTATGATAAATATAAAGTAATCAAAATATACAGTGTCAAATGAGATTTTTAATTAATATAATATAAAAAAAATATTATCAGTTGAAAGAACTTAGAAAAATGTCCAATTATTTGTATCAAATTAATAACAAATAATCTACTATTACTTATTTTCAGTAACTTGATCAAGTTTGCATCTTTAGAGGTGTAATGTAATACGTAATCTCTACCAGTATTTCTGCTGGGTTCAATGATCTTTCTCTTTAATTCTTTTTTTTTCCTATAATTAATACACCTACATTAATGGTTGTCTTTGTCATAAGAAGGCATTTGTTTTTATCAAACGTTCTGATAAAAATGCTGTGATGAAATCAATAAGTTATTGATGCGCTACTTTTTTCTCTTAAGCTCACTGCTATTCTTTCTATTGTCTTGAAAGGTCTTAAGAGGAAATGACACTCAAAAATCAATATCTGTATCAGAGCAGCAAGTGTTTATTACAAGTAATTAAAATTGAATCTGCTTTGTATTTCTTTCCCTTTTCGACCTTATTTATGTTGTTTGGTCATATAAAATTATAATATTTAATATATTGATTTTTGTTCTTTTAATAAAAATTCTGTATTATAATACAGGAAACCAAAAATCAGATTTTACAATTACTTACAAATTTTTTAAATAGTTTAATTAAAAATTAATTTAAAACTTTGTAGATCTAGAATATTTTTTTTCAATTATTTAATATGAATTACATTAATTTTTTAAAGCCCATCGAAACTAAAATTTAAATCCTACAAGAAACAACAAACTACAACTTTCTATTTCATTATTCAATTCTCCAATGTTATGCTAATTTGTCCTTCAGTTTTATTTTCATCTTGTCAACTTCTTGTTTGCTTTTCCTCCTAATTTTACTTCTCTTTCTCTGTCTCGACAATCTCCAATATTCCAATATTGCATTGTCCTCGTCGAATACTATTGTACAGCTTGGCCTTCTCACTTCTACGCTACATCTGTGCTTTCTCAACGTTGCAAAACTTCTCTGCATATTGTATATATTAACATCGTGAAAAAAACAAAAAGAAAATAATGAATATTGATTAACCTAAAACATTTTAATTGTGTTTGTATGCTGTACAGCGATGAACCTTTGATCGAACGTTCACAGGCCAAGCGACCTACGGCCAACAGCAGCAGCAGCAGGGTGATGGACTGACAACAGAAGACAGTAAGCTGGCGGCGCAGGTTTGGGTCGAGGGGCAGCAAGCCTCCAGCGCCAACAACAGTAGTCGACGAGACTCGAAGCTGGAATTCGAGGCGAGCAACAACGAGGGTGGGGGCGGGGGTAGGAAGGGCCTGGGCCGGGCACGCGACAGCCAAATAATGCCAGTCGCGCCGAGGCCCGGGAGCCTCAAAGACCCGGACATCGCCGAACTCTTCGAGAAGAACGATCCGGAGAAGATATTTGAAGATCTAAGAGAAATCGGCCATGGCAGCTTCGGTGCTGTCTACTACGCCAGATGTCTGCTCAGCAAGGAAATCGTTGCCATCAAGAAGATGTCCTATCTGGGCAAGCAGACAATGGAAAAGTGGCAGGACATACTCAAGGAGATACGCTTTCTCAGACAGCTCAAGCATCCTAATACCATTGAGTATAAGGGATGTTACCTCAGGGACCACACTGCCTGGGTAAAAGAGACTATTGATTGCTTTTTACTACTGATATACTTGTTTATTATTGACTTATTGCATTCTGTGAGAATATATTATACTTGCTAAAAATAAGTCCAATCAGTTATCAAACTTTCAAAGGTATTATTAGAAATTCATGTTCATATATAAAGATAGAGGTGTACTAGTTGTTTATCAATATGTAAAAGCTACACAAAAAAAAGAAACTACAAAACATTTCTCTTCTTCACTACAAAAAGCACTGCTTCAAAAGTCATGTTTTCAAACAAATGTAGTTCTAATCCTATTGATCTGAATGAAAACATACTAATGCCGGGTCAGAAAAGTATTGATATTTCACGTCTGCGTATATAGCAGCTCTCTGACGACAAATAAACTACTAACAATTATTCTCTCTCTTTCTTTCTATCTTATTATTTCTCTCTTCCACTATAAACTTGCAGCTGGTTATGGAGTACTGCCTTGGCTCGGCCTCGGACATCATCGAGGTGCACAAGAGGCCGTTGAAGGAGGACGAGATATCGGCCATCTGCGAGGGAGTACTACGCGGTCTTCACTACCTCCACTCACTTGGGCGTATTCATCGGGACGTGAAAGCTGGTAACATCCTTTTAACAGAGAATGGCACGGTGAAGCTGGCCGATTTCGGTTCGGCAAGTGTCAAGTGTCCAGCTAACAGCTTCGTCGGCACACCCTATTGGATGGCGCCTGAAGTCATACTCGCTATGGACGAAGGACAGTACGACGGCAAGGTTGATGTCTGGTCGCTCGGCATCACGTGTATCGAATTGGGTATGTGTGCGGGTTGATGATATATAGGAGATGGATAAAATGGCTTTGATAGGTTGCGGGTTAACGTTAAAGTATTGTGATTTATCTTTTATGTGTATAGTATCTTGAGGAAAATAGTCATGCCCACATATGGGCTATGCGGCATTCAATCTGTTAAAATGACCAAGTTGTTTGATATTTTAAGTCGGTATTTCCCTTGTTACAAGAGAATATTAACTATCTCTATTCCAACATCCTCTTTCTTATCACTTCCTAAAATTTTAAATGACTTAATTCGAATTATTTTAATTTAATCATTTTTTTTTTTGAGATATTAGTTTACTAAATGAACATTATATCAGAAAAAGTATTTCAGTATTAAAACAATTTCATATTCGAAATATCATTTGCGCTTTTAATTATTAAATAATTTCGAGTAAACTATTATTTATGCTTATTATTATTCACCATCATACAATGAGATTAATTTTGCAACAATAAGTAATCATTAAAAAACTTCATTTTATAATTATTGTAAATGTCAATTCTGTATTATAATAGTTATATTTATAAGATTATAAATAGTATATGTTATAATCTTGCTAATAAATGTTAATTAATATTTTTTTTTTTATTGAACTTGCAGCGGAACGAAAGCCGCCCTACTTCAACATGAACGCAATGAGTGCTCTCTATCATATTGCCCAAAACGAACGGCCGACACTGAACTCGGCCGAGTGGACGGACGTATTCCGTCACTTCGTCGAGGTCTGCCTTACTAAAAGTCCTAGCGAAAGGCCAACTTCCGGGAAATTGTTATCGGTGAGTATATTTCAAATCATCACACATGCCTGCCATAATTAATATCATCGCGGTATAGCGTCATCGCGCTCACGCGCGAACGCTCTCTGGTGCTAATCGCGTCACTCGGTATTTTTAATACGAGACAATATAAATGTGAAATGAATTTTAGCAAAATTCACCCTTTTTTTTTAGGTACAAACTTTATCGATTTCTGTAGACTAATTTAAAATTGAAATTAACTTATCAGAGTGAAATGACGATTGTTTGTAAATTATTGATGATAGAATTATTTAATGTAGAAAGTTGTTAATTTCTTAAATTTATGTGAAATTTTTGTTTTACGCATCAAATTTTTAAAAAAGTCATGCTTACATATTAATATTACTTTGCAGCATCAATTTGTGACGAGAACTCGTTCGCCTCAAGTTTTGATAGACCTTATACAAAGAACGAAGGCTGCGGTTCGAGAATTAGATAATTTGAATTACCGTAAAATGAAGAAAATATTGATGATCGACACCTGCGAAACGGAAAGTCAAGTGGGCGATGCCGATGGTAAGTACTGTAAATGTCATTCCTGTTCTTATTGTACTGGATATTTTCAAATCACCATAAATTGTTAAACCAAGTCACTTCTTTCGTATGAAAGTTCTCTATCATTTTTATTATTAATCTATTAACTAATTAATTTAATACCAAACTAATGAATTGTTCTATCATTTAAATTATATTTTCAACTGAACTGTTAAATGGGGAAAATAATCTTATTAATCTCAATTGAAACGTCAAATATCTTCTTAACTTAATACGTACCCTAATTATCGATGCACTTGCACGAACACGTAAAAAACAGAATCTCCTTGCACTTAACAATATCCTTTGTAAATAACCTTGATGGGTTTTGCGATTACTTTTTGATACGCAGACACTCCCGACGAACAAACAGGTGGCGACAGTAGTAAGAGCAACAGCATCACCTCGGAACACTCGATTCACTCGATGGGCGTATCGGCGAGCTCGCAGAGTTCCTCAACTAACAGTCTACCGTTGCCTAATGCCGACGCCAATGATTACACGGGTTCGGTGAGGAACCGCCACAAGATGTCGGCTGGTGTTACGGCTAATCTCCTTGAGCATGGTGCGAATAACTTCGCGACTATTAGGACGACGTCGATCGTGACGAAACAGCAGAAGGAGCACATGCAGGAGGAGATGCACGAGCAAATGAGCGGCTATAAGAGAATGAGGCGGGAGCATCATGGAGCACTGGTTAGTTGAAAATAATCCGATATCCAAGAGATATTATTGTTTTTAACATACCATTGATAGGTTGAAATTTATTGGGTTTCGTTCTGTTAACAGGTGAAATTAGAGGAAAGATGTAAAATGGAAGTTGACTCCCACAAGCAATTGCTCGAGAAGGAGTATGAGAGTCTAATGCAACAATTCAGCAAAGAATTGGAGAAATTGCAGGCCAGGCATCACCAGGAACTCGATCGAAAGTTGAAACAAAATCAAAACGCGGAGAAGAAACTTCACAAAGAAATAACGAGTAGGCATGAAGCCGATCGTAAAGCCCTTGAAGCTCAGCAGAAGCGGGAATACAAGGTAAATTACACTTCGATACTTTAATATTTTCAGTTACTTTTTCAAAATAATATTACAATTTATTTTATGCAGGCATACAAGGAGAGGTGGAAGAAAGAACTTTCTCAAGATGAGGTTACGCCCAAGCGACAACGAGACGCGACTCTTCAAAGTCAAAAAGATAGTTTAAAGCAAATGGAAGCGCAGGAAGAACAGCGTCTCGCACGTGGACAACGGGAGTACCTCGATCTTGAAATACGGAAGTTCCGTAGAAAAAAGTTACTCGCCTATCATGCATTGGAGCAGGAGCTTCTGCGTGAAGTAAGTAGACAAAATTCTTGCATAAAGTTAATTTAAAAACTTGATATTATTTATTTATTGTTATTCGTTTGCTTTTGAAAAAGGAGCTAAACAAGAGACAGCAGCAGTTGGAGCAAGCTCACGCTATGCTTTTGCGCCATCATGAGAAAACTCAGGAGCTAGAGTACAGACAGCAGAGAGCGGTGCATGCACTACGCGAGGAGCAAATTCATCGGCAACACTCCACCGAACTTAGCAATCAGCGAGATTATATGCAACGAGCCGAACGTGATCTGCGTAAGAAGCACGCGCTCGAGCTCAAACAACAACCCAAAAGTCTGAAGGTAAATGTCATACGCTTGATTGAAATGATTGATTTGTTTGTTGTCTTGAATTAATAATGTTTGAAATAACTTTATAATGATATGTAAAGCAAATATTGAATAGTTTGAAATTGTTACTTTTTGTACGATTTTAAAATGTTCCATCATTAAAATATTTTTATATGTTTTTACAGCAAAAAGAAATGCAAATAAGAAAGCAATTCAGGGAAACATGTAAAATACAGACGCGACAGTATAAGGCACTGAAGGCCCAAATCTTGCAGACTACGCCGAAGGATGAACAAAAGGCTGTAATTAAAAAGTTGAAGGAAGAGCAGAGACGAAAACTCGCACTTCTAGGTGACCAGTATGAGCAAAGCATCGCAGAAATGCTGCAGAAGCAGAGTATTCGTTTAGACGAATCGCAGGAGATTGAGTGCCAGATCCTCAAGGTACCTATAACACGAATCACATCAGTGCTAATTATAAAGCTCAGAGCAATAATGAGTTATATTGTATCCTATTAACTCGCAACTTAATTCGTTTTTGCTCTGACGTCCTCAAATGGTCTATACTAACCTATTAACGGCCTTTGCTCTATTTAAATTACAGCAAAGGTTAAATCACGAACTTGAGATTTTGATGGCTTATCAATCGAAGAACAAAATGCAAGCGGAGGCCCAGCGGGACCGCGAGCGTCGTGAGCTCGAGGATCGTGTGTCCGTCAGGCGGGCGTTGCTCGAAAAGAAACTCGAGGACGAAACGCAAAAGATCTTGCACGAGCGCAAGGAGCGGATACGATTGCTTCATGAGAAGCAGGAACGAGAACTGCAACAGTTCGACGAGGAGAGCGCGAGAATCGGTTTTAGGTGAGAATATGTCTACGATTTCAAAATGATGCTTCGATCATTTGATAATCCATTTGTTAATTAAATATTTTTTGTTATTTTTAGTGCACTGGCGATTGCCGAAGCTTCGAAAGAGTCTTACCCGGACGACGAGAGCCTCAGCGGTTCAATGTTAAGCCTGGCTCACAGTAATAGCTCTACATCTTTTCCCCCTAATAGTCTCTAATCTTAATAATTCGTGTTACAATGTAATGTCCGCCTGTAATCCCGCGAATATGGAGCTCGTTTAACTTATAATACAGGCCAGGCAGGTGTCGATTTGTTCGAATTCGGGTATGCGTATTGGATCAGAACGTAACGATCACCTTTGAATACTTCATTCTTCTTTTTTTTTATTCCAATGAAACGAGCACGAATATTCGTTTTTACGGCCAAGTTAACTTTTATCTGTCTCTATCCTCTTCTTTTCTGTTTAATTTTATTTAAATAAGTATAGTTTCTTGTCTTGTATAAATTTGATACTCATAATAGTCTGTGTAGATATTTTCTTTCTGAACTCGTGGAGATTTTCTTTTTTGTATATTTTTGCGAATTTTCGATAAGCGATATCTCTGACCCAAGTATAATCAACATATAAAGACTTGTTTATATTTGTTAATTTTTGTCTGCTCCAGAGAGTCTAGCTTTTCGAAACTTCGAAAACATGTATTTAAAGAAAGCTTCGATGGAATCCGAAAATTTTATACAATCGCTTCAGTAAAAATAATGTTTTTATTTTGACACTTGTTCGATTCAAACACTGTGAATTTGAATCGTACAAGTAAAATAACCTACCGTACATCGAAATTTTATATAGGAAAAATGTCCGATTTTATAAAATGTGTTCGTCGAAAGTGAAAATCCGTGCACCATTGTTTCTTGTCTATCTCTTTGTAAATACCTTGGCCATTGATCGATTAGCTATTAGATTGTGTCTTGCATTTTTTTTCTCGAGATACATAAATATGTATCACGAAATTATGTTTTCTTATACATTGAAAAACCGATTTACGGAATTAGAAAGTCGACTTTTTAATTTAAAAAGTATGCATATATAAATATACATATATAAATATAGATATATTATCATCACATTCAAAGTAAAGACGAATATAATAATGACTAATTAAATTTCGAAGGAGTGTGTTGAGTCTCTCAATTACCACGATTTGAAAATTTCTTTTTCTATAACAGCAATAAAAATTGAATTATACAATGAGCTCACATAAACAAAAAGTAACAGTCTCGTTTTTTTTTTAATACGAACAGATTTTGTCTGAAAAATCACAGTACTGTTTTTAAGAAAATTTTTGACATGCGCAAATATGTCTCCTTTTTAATACGCCCTCATGGTCTTCCAATTTCCGACTATCCTTTCTTACGAAAAAAAATTTAGCCTTGGCAGACCACAGGATACTGCCGACAAGCGTAAAACTTATCCATAAGAAGTTTTATATAAGACATTCAATTGTATATAATTACAGATATAAATCACGTTACCATATAAAGCATTAGATCAATTGAAAAATATATACACTAATAGAGAAAAGCCAATATCAAGTAACATTAATAATTATATATAATTGAATTTCCTTTCAACATCAAGAAAATAAACATAAGGGTTTAGCATCCAGTGATTGTTTAAAAGAAGGCTTTCGCTTGGCACTCGTGAACTTGCGCTTTAATCCAGTACACATCCCGACGTAAGCTATATGAAAAGAAAACATGCTCTAAAAAAATTCACAAAGCAAAACAGAAAAAATAACGGACTTTTTAATCTCACTCACTCTTTCTCCGTAGAAAGAGATGAAACTTTTTATACGAAGATATAATTATCATAAAAAAATATTCTATAATTATTACTTTAACGTTACAAAGTGTCTAACTAAAGATAAATGATAAAAAAAAGACGATGCAGCGGTCGGATAGGTGATTGTGACAGTTTTACATAAGGGTGTTGTGAATTTCGTTCGTTATTCAACATTGGAATGACACTCAATGAAACTCGTGGTAGATTGTGCAAGGGAATATAGTAGTATATTCGATTTTGTTTAGTCCCGTCAGAAGGGAATCGTAAGTCGTTAGTGTACTTTTAACAAAATTATAACGAGGACAAAAAAAAAGTATAAGAAATTTAGTTATATTATTATACGCTTGTATAAGGTATTAAAAGAAAAAAAGTTAAACGTAAATGTATGTGCAAGATAAAAAAAAAATTATTCATGATGCTATTGAACTTTGCTGTTTTGGCGTATGGAACCCGTAATAGTGGGACAAAAATGACGGTTTTCTCTCTCTCGATTTTGTTGTCTATATATAGTGCCAATCAGTAGTGACGATTTTAGATTTGAAGGAAATTTTTGTACATCACTCGTGTGTAAGCTGTGTACATTAGATGGGGAAAAAAATGAGTTAGAGAGCGAACACCCATTGGAAAAATTTATTGTAATTAAAAAGTGAGGGAAAAAAAGCATAGTATTTGTGATTTGTTGACATTGCTGAATAGTTATATACGTAGTATCTAAGTGATTGATGGAAGAGAAAAGAAATGGATAAGGATATGAAAGTACTGAGTAAAATAAATTAGCGGCAAGGGAGGAGAAACGAGAAAAACGAGAATCGGTGAATTAAAGTAACGTAAGCTCGGACCTAATCAAAAAAGTCATTGATTGTGCGATGGAACAACGAAGAAATTTTTCCAGAGGGTCGGTGTGTGGAACGGGGGAAAAAAAACACGGAACTTGTGAGAAATAAAAAAAGTCAACCTGAAAGTGTCACAATCAGCCAATCACTTTTTTTAAATGAAAAAATAAAAAAAAACGGTAGTATTTATTGAGAAAAAGAATCGACGTGGTAAACCACTGGAGCTGGTTTAAAGAACTACGCTGAGAATTCTTTTATTGAACTTATTTGTAAAAAAAAGGTTCTTCTACCAAAGAAGAAAACTCGAAACCTGGAGAGAATTTTTTCATCTTGAATATTGTAATGGCAAACATGAAGAACTATTTGATAATAAAAGTTATATACAATTACTTAAATCAACATATTCTTTCACATCTAATATTTTGTATATCATAATTCATTCATTTACATAAATTGAAATCATTATGAATTTTTTTTTTTTTTTTTTTTTAAATTTCCATCATAATCGATAAGTTTTATTATTTTTTTTTAACATTACATTAGAATGTATCTTTAATCATTAATTATTACTCATAACGAAATTTCGAAAAAAAAAATTACCTAATTTTTCATATTTCCCGTTACAAACGAAATTTTCGCCGAGTAGTTTATACAATAATTCTTAAATATCAATGAAGTATATATTCCAAAATACAAAAATGTCAACGTGATTTTTTAATTTTAGTATACCTAAACTTATCGTCAGCGTGGTTCTTTTATACAATTACTTAATTGCTTGAGTGTATCATTGCATTGCGCATATACACGCATTTTATTGCGATCGTCAGGTAGTATATATACATATACGAGAATATATAAGTAAAAAAAAGTTTCGCGAAATGAGTTCCAATAGCCAAGAGAAACCGGAACTCCGGAACTGCAGCGTTGAATGTGTAATAGATAAAAACAACAAAAAAAAAAAAGAAAAAAATTATTATTTCAGCGTCATTTTTGTTAGTTTATACACTGTATATACTATATAAATATAAATATATATACTATATAAACGCGTCGTACGCGCATATCATACGTTATATGCGTGCTTTTCTATCGTAAACGAAAAAAAAATAAATAAATAAATAATAAACACATGATAAAGTCACTTTAAAAGTGCGTATTATTATTTAAGCTCTCGTACTTTGTAAGCCACCGATGCATATTTTCATTTCCGTATAGATTTCTTAAGGCGCATCAATCCATAAATAGAAAATTGCCTTAATACATACACGTTATACCTATACATATATACATATACGCACGTATAACATCCGTTTCGTTCATTTTTTACACAAAATACAAACCACTTACGATACCTAAAATTACTACATTCCTCGTATATATTAGTTGATGAATTCCCTATATCAGGGACATGTACATTTCTTTTTTTTTCTTTTTTTTTTTAAAGCGACTTTATCACGGTTAAAACAATATTGCATATGTACCCAACCAAAGACACGAACGAACGAACGAAGAAAAAAAAAATGGAATTCTGTCCGTATATAAGCTCGTCGCGCGAGATCCCTTTTTACACGCTATAGAGAGTATATATATGTATATGAAGAGGGAAGCGCGTGTGTCTCGTTCATTTTTCTCTCTCACTCTCTCTCTGTCCTCTATATAGCTGTTCTCTCTCTCTCTCTCCGCCTACCGTATCTTTCGTTTTACAAATTCCAACTCGATGATCCGAGTGCCGTGAATTCGCTCCTAGTGAC
This sequence comes from Torymus tubicola, assembly GCA_035583055.1. Taxonomy (NCBI): domain Eukaryota; kingdom Metazoa; phylum Arthropoda; class Insecta; order Hymenoptera; family Torymidae; genus Torymus; species Torymus tubicola. The sequence continues at coordinate 11,927,205 of JAWWEQ010000001.1, forward strand.
TGTTTCCCCCCTCTTTTCCCTTTTTACGTGTCCACGCGTATATATATATACATAAGCGTAATCTCTGGTGCGTTCTCCTTCTCTCTCTATTTTTTTTCTCTCTCGCCTTATTTTCGCATCTTCGGAGAAGAAGTGTACGCAAAAACGCACGATAAGATTATGTGTGTATAACTCGAGAAGTAATATGCGCTGTATGTGTGTGTGTGCGTGCGTGTGTGTGTTTCTTTTTTATATATGCCCAATGTTCTATTATAGTAGGAAATGATTCAATTATTTTAACCCATCACCCGCATACGCAGACGTCAATAAAGTATATAATAATTCTAAGGAAGAAAAATAATAATAATAATAATAATAACAAATTGTCTTTTGTATAACCATGTGTCATTGCGTACGATCAGATTACTATAATGTTATACGGAGTAATAATATTATACTGTGAAAAAGTAAACATAAAAGCCAATTAATTGTTAAGATGTATTTTGTGAGTTATTGAGTAATTGGATTCGAAAACAATGAAAGTTATATCATATAACAATATAATATTGTAACATTCGTTTATCGATTACCGAATTTTTTTGTGCCTTTTGGAATCCAATTTTTCAAATGTATAAGGTGATTCAAATTGGGCGTTTTCTTTTTTTTAAATAAAAGTACGATGATTATTTTTATCGTAGTTAAAATGCTCTAAAATTTTGATAAAATGGATTTTCCTGTATCAGAAATTTAACAATTTTATATTGATTCGATTTATCAATTAATAATTTTATTTTAAGCGCTTCTATATACGATAATCATATTATACCTTAAATTCAAATCAAATTGTGTGTTGAGCACCGCTGCTATGTATAATTTTTTTCTCCGGAAACTTCTCCATCAGTGCATTATACTTGATTCCGCCCGAGTCGATGCACGCAGAGTCGAAAACTAAAATAACCGTACCGCAACAAAAAAAAAACCTTTTATACCTACACGAAAATAGAATTTGTCAAGACTATAAATGAAAGAAAAATAATCAAGGACGCAAGAAACATTTGTTATAGCTAAAAAGAAACATAAAATTAAGCGCACGTATAAATATATATAATCGCCCATAAGTACGAGCAATGTGCGAGCTACGCTCACTAGCCGACAAGTACATTATAGAGGAAAGAGTCAACGTCCCCCGCGATATGCATTAGTTGACAATGATTGTGCGCATGTTACGGTTTGGTGCCAATCAAATCGTAATTTATGCCGAAGGAATATATAAGAGGGAGGCATATATAAACTCATGGATTATAATGATGCAGACTTTTTTCTCTCCTTGGGAGGAAGACGCGAAAAAGAATAATGCAATGTGACGTGTGTGTAAACTAAGCAGTGTGTTATACTGTCGAGAAAACCTTTGTAGCAAAGAAAAATAATAATAATAATATTAATAATAATAATAATAATGTATAACGATCGGACGACAGTTCAAGCCGATGTGTAACGATTATGACAATTATTTTTACCCATAATTTTAGGTAGAGCGTATATATGATAAAGTGCATTTTTTAACTTGAAATAAAAAAGCGAATGAAAAGAGAAAATCATAAGAGGAGAGTGCACCTCGTGAGCCGTCAACGGAGCGTCGGAAAAGGAGTTAGGAGCAGCGTGGAAGTGGAATACAAGAGGAGAGCTGCTCCGTAACATCGATTAGATAATAATAAAAAAAATTGATATTAAAAATACTCAAGTTGCTGTATTTTGTATTATATATACCCACTAGTTTTTTTTCTTTCATCTTTTTTTCACATGATCTTTCGTAAATCGCATACAAATGTTTCTCTTTCTCTCACGTCTGGATTAACAGATCTTATTTTATTCAACATGTAGAGTCGCAAAACTTTTCGCCGCACATAATTAACGAGTCTCTCGTATTCTCAACGAGAGACTCGTGCGCAATATAATCAACACCATCGAGAATATTATCATCACTATCATTATCAACAAATTAATTAATCATCAACATGGCTTCGGTGTAACCGCTAAACGGCTATATAAACTTCTCACTATCTGTGACTTTCTACAAAGGACTAAAATTATCGTCATCATCATTGATTAATATTTTTTTTTTATACATCGTCGTTATATATATTCGACGCTGCAAACCTTCGTTACTGCTTTTTTTCTGTACAATATTTCAGTTTAATTAATTAACGTTCGTTTTACAGATATACAAATGCGAGTACACACACATTACTGGCTTTCTTATAAACAAAAGGATGGCGCTTATGCTTCTTTTCTCTTTTTTCTCCTCTCAACATTCGATGTCACTCTTCTCGCGCGAATTTGTTCGTTTTTTTCGGTGTTATTTCTCTACTTCGTCGGCGAAAATTCTGTAGGATTAAGGATACGACAGTGCATCTCGCGAATGAGAGGAACCGTATAGGCAACACACTCGTCCCAGCCGGGCGATCGCCATGCACTCTCGCGAGTCTCTTTGCGTGACTGCAAGTCCTTGTAACCTGGAAAATATATGTTCATAAACGAAATTGCACGTAATAGTTTTCTTTTGATAAGTTAATTTTTTTTTTCTAAATTACTTTAATTCTGGTCATAATTTGAGGAACCAATAAATTCAATTTTTTGCATTATTTTATAGTTGATCAATCTTTAAATTGGTTTTTCATTTCAGATAATATTTATTAGAATTCATTAAATTAATAATTGGACTTACACCAAATGTGATGAACATTGTAAAGACGTCCAATTTGTGAGAAGAACCCAGCAAAAGCTTCATTATTGTTACGCCTGTAGCTTACAGCTCTTGCCCAATTGTTTCCCCATTCAATCATGGTTCCTGGTTTTAAACTATAACTCCTAATTTCATACTTATTTGGCCCATCTCTGGTAACTATCTGTGGCCAATAACTAAATGCTAACAAATATTGTAAATGCCGAGATCTCAGATAATTGCCACGTTCTTTGAGAAGCTTTTGGTAATCCTTCAAAAACAAAATAAATAATGATATTTATGCATGTAAAAACTTATTATTTTGTGCTTTAATTAATGTTTGGAAAATACTCACATCATCTTTGGCAAGTAAAGCTTGTGCTTTATCTATATTTTGAAATCCTCCACTATACTGCCATAAATGAAGAGCTTGATCTAAATCACCAACTTCAACAGTCCAAGAGCCAACAAGTTCTAGATTTAAATCTGACTTTTTAGATTCAATGAGCTTGACGTTCTCAGCACTATAAAATCAATAAATAATAATATTAAGGTATAGTATCAAATAAATCACATTATTTTATATATTTTTAAGCAGAAAGCATTTCACTTTGTTATCTCATAAGTATTTGACGTCTATGATTATTATGAAACATTTTGATATAAGTTTACTTTCAGTTCGGATAAGAGAGATAAGACTGATGCATAACAATTATTTTTGAATAACAAGAATATCTTTAAGATTACCAGAGTTAAAACAGTATTTATATAAAATTTGTTTTGAAATTACACAGCAAGAATTTTTATTTAAAAATAAATATCAAGGTTAACAAAATATTAATCAGCTTAAGTTTAATGAACTGAATATATTTGATGAATGCATGCTTAACAACTTTTTAAATATAAGAACAAAGAAATTTTAATAAAAAAAAAAATTATCTTTCAACGTTATAAATTACTTTGATGTTGATAGGATATATACAAAATTACTTCAGATAGCCTTACAAAAAACTGAATACACAATGCATCAAAATTAATAAATAAATAGAAAAAAAATTTAAACAATATCAGCAGAAAAATATAGCTAACAAATTTTTCATGAGTCAGTTAACTTTCCATTCAGACACTCTGCTTATCAACAAAAAAAAAACATCTGAATGAAACAAGTGGCTATAATGGGAAGGCAAAGCACAGTACAGTGCATACAGTATAGAGCAGTAAAAAGAGCTTCCAGAAGACCAAACTGTATATGGAAGACAGCATGAATCTAAAAATACATCTCTGTAACTCCGACAATTCAGTTAACGGAGCATCGTGTGCTATTAATCAAACTCGCAAAGCGCATCGTCAGCAATGAGATACAGAGAAAAGAAGAAAGATCGAGGCGCTCAGTTTGCGCGAAATATTTACACACCGATTATATATATATACCTCGCGAGGCGAAAGGTCAACAACAAGTGCGCGTTATAATATAACTCCTATATTATATGCATACTCCCATATATACAATTACGTATGCATACACGCATATACATATATATACACACACGCATGACAATGGAACACTTACTAGTTCGTCAAGTACTTGTCGTAAGAGTCAGGGCGGATGTTGTGTGTATGGAGGGCGAATATGACCTGTTTGTCGGACAGCATCCGCGAGTGTGACTCTTTCGTCGGTTCGATTTTCCTCACCAATAACTTGCTGAACCATCCTTCGCTTATATCCTGACGATCGGCCGACTTTGCTAGACATCGACTGCAAAATAAAAACACACATATATATAAACACACACAGATCGCTTTATATATATATATATATATTTTTTAAATGCACATATACACACGCACGCACACGTGTGCACACATGGGTTTGTTGGTCAATATAACACGGATAGAGAGTGACGCAGCGTCCAGTGCACGCAGGGGGGCCAGTACAGCGTCGTTTATTCTTTTACTCCGATATTATCAGGATGAATAAAGGATAATGATATTATGATATGCGAGAGGATATAGGAGAATGTTTAAAATGATAAGTGACGAGGTAACATACCTTGATGAAAATTGCGTTCGGGGTAGGACCGGCTGCAACAGCAGAGCCCCGAGGTTGTTGTTCCTTCTCAACGCGGCGGCCATTCTTATTGGAGCCGCGGCTAGAGGCCGAGCTCTAACCGGCCTGACCGCCCCCGCCAATCCACGAAGCGCCTGATAAAAGGCCTTGTGCTGTTGCGTATATATATATGTATAAGTATATATAGAGGCGCAGCAGCAGCACTCGAGAGAGAATGAGAGAGTCTCGAGCCGCCGAGCGCCGCTATATATGCATCGTGCACGCACGCGCTGTCGTGTCGATATGAGATAAATGGGCGCCGGCAAATTCGAAGGTGCTTGGAGAGAGTTGGAGTGAGAATAAGAGAAAGCTTTCAAGGATGGGAGATGTTTAAGGGGTGCATTAGTGAAGACAAACTTGTGTATTTTATATCCCTTAAAAATTAAAGTTATACCTGTTAAATCTCCAATTTCTGTATCTCGTGATGTATAGTTTGGTATTATAAACCTGATTGCAAGGTAAAAATTGATCTCTAGGTATTATATACCTAAATTGTCTGATGTGAATATGAAATTCATTTTATAAGGAGAGTTTTAAGTGTACGTTTACTATATATTAGGTAGGCCTATACTTATAATATAGCACACTATTTTAGTATTGCAAGTTGTAGAATGCCGATACACACTTGCGCTCAAAACTCTGCCCCTTTATCCTATGATATTTTTTGTGATCTCCATTTAGCAAATAATAAAATTTTATAAAAATTATAACTGATAGTAATAAATCAATAAGCTTATTGTAATATGTTTTAAAAAGTTTCCAGAATACGTATCTAATATTCTGTACAGTTAATCAATATTAATTTATAAAAATTCCAAAAAAATTATATTATAATTATATATGTGAAAGACACATTATTTACACAATTAAAAAATACCTATTAAAAATTCGTATTTTGCGTTAAAAAAACATTTCCTCGTTGTTTTCAGACGCACCCAAATCGAAGAATAATCAAGACACATATATGCAAATGACAGAAATTACGCGAAGCCTGAAACAGCGTAAAATCATGCGTTAACAATATTAACATAATACCAAAGTGTCAGCGCGTCGCTCGCGTTCTGCATCAGCGCAGCCACGACATACAACGGCGTCGGCGCACCGGCATACATATATATGCGTATCCTATATACCTATATATAATAGATAGATATATGTATATATATTCACGAAACCACGCAAGTCCCGCATATATATATGTATATATCTACTGCAGAATCTCCTGGTATACGTGTACTATAGCCGAGAGACGAGAGCCTTTGTTTACTCCATTCGGTACTCCACACGAGAGATAAGTAAGAATCGCGAGAGGCTTCCCGGCGAAGATAAACCGTCATATTCATCTTTCTCGCAAGAGAAAGTGCTTATAGGTAGTGCTTCCAGAGTTTAAATAAACGAAAAGGTGAGTTGTGTGTATGTAAGTATACATGGTTACGATTAGATTTTTAGCTTTTGATTAGTGTAATAAAGTACAATATAAACGTAATTTAATTAACGTAAAATAACGTTTTGTCTACGTCTTTGATCGGGGGAGCGTAATATATAGCATTATCGCGAGGGTATTTTGGTACAGTTGAGCCGATTGTAATCATATAATAAAGTGAGGTTCGAGTGGTCGCAGGCGAATTTCTCGGTGTTTCATTAAAAGTTTTTGCGTCGGCTTATATTGCGTAGTTGGGTGAATATTTATAAATAAGCCGGGTGATTTGCATGTAGATAGAAAAGGTACTTTGTGCGTTGAGAAAGCGTCGATTATATGCAAATGGAGAAATTGCATCGGCTTTGCGAAAAAAATTTGTAAATAAAAAATTCTCTTGATTTATTAGATTAATCCTAACCTTTATATAATAAACTCTATGTAACTTGATGTGCAAAGCCGCATGCCTTTAGTTTTTGTTTTATGAATGTATTGATTTATAAATACATACATTAAATCTTGATTCTTAACCTCAAATAGTTGTTGGTAGCTTAAAATTACTTACATGTTTTATACTAATTTACAGTAATATGTGTGTTTAAAAAATATTGAGTTATTAATGTAAAATATTTCTAAAATTTTTGTTTTGTTCTGTGTTTAAAGCCTATTAAAAAGTTATATTTTATTACAGATTTAAAAATGTCATTGCCAGTCAACGCCGAATATTTAGTACAACTGAGGTCTTTTATTGACTTGTGCAATAAGCAACCTTCAATCATTAATAATCCAGAACTCGGATTCTTTAAAAACTTTATTGAAAAATTAGGGGGTAAAGTTCCAAAATCAGATAAAGATGATGAAGATACCGGCGAATCTTTTGATAGAGAATCAAAATTTGAAACACCAGAGCCAGAAAGTGAAGAAAGCGATTTGGAATTGGACATGACTGGAGTTATAGGTTTGATGGATTCCTTTTTAAATTGATTAATAAATTTGAAAACTAATTTAATTATTTATCTTGCCATTAATAAACGAAATTGTTATAGAGCCTGATAATGATCCACCTCAGCCAATGGGTGATTATGACTTGCAGCCCACAGAAGAACAGCTTGAACAGTCTCAAGAAAAACGTTCTGAGGCAGTGTCTGCATTCGTAGAAAAGGACTACGAAAAATCTATCCAACTGTATACAGAAGCAATACTTCTTAACCCACAGGGCTCTCTTTTGTACGCTAAACGAGGACAGGTCTATTTGTTACTTAAAAAACCAAATGCTTGTATTCGTGACTGCAATCGTGCTCTTGAACTGAATCCAGACAGTGCTGCTGCACATAAGTTCCGTGGAAGGGCTAATCAGCTTTTGGGTAAATGGGAAGAAGCAGCAAATGATCTTAGAAAAGCTTGCAAGTTTGACTTTGACGAGCAGGCTGATGAATGGCTGAGAGAAGTTACCCCCAATGTAAGTATTTTCAGTTATTTCCTACCTAACATAATTTACTATTATATTAAAAACAATTTTAAAGCATTTTATTTAAAATTTAAAATTTCAATTTAAGATTAATTATATTAAACCACAATCAACATCAATGATTAATTTATAATCAGTACTCAGGAAAGAATTAAACAAGTACAAAAAATCACGAATGCTTAACAGTAAATAAGTACAAGCATTTAAAAGAAATTTTATTTATTATCTCAAGAGAGTGATAAATAATTTATTAAACGCAAAACCATTTTATAATTTAAAAGAAACCTTAATTACACTGAAATATACGTATTTGGGTGCACCCATATAGCACAATAGTACATTATCTTTCTATTATATTTCATCGCGATGTATTGACAGATAAATTTTTTCGATTTATGCTATTGGATCGGGACGATGCGGATTGCCGCATAGGCAGTATTCGCAGAACGCAAACGTTTAAAAACAACTTTAATATATGTTTGACTCTAAAATCGCTAATATTTTAATATTCATACCTATTTGCTCTAATAATTATTATTACAGTTATAGTATTAACAATCTTCGCTTAAGAAGGAACTTTGCCGAATCAGTGACAAAAATGCTTTATTTCTTTTATTAAAAAAAAAAGAAAGTAAATACTATAAAGATTGTTTATATTCTCTATAAAAAAATACATTTCTTGAGTAGGCTTTATATAGCAATTACTGTTGTTTAGTGTTGTACTATAAGAAATTTTTATAATTTAAATTCAGTATTTATATCGTGAAGTAATTGAACAATGTTAAAATCAAACCATTTTTCAGTCAAAACTCACCACTGTTCCTTATTACTCGAAGTAAATAATTATTATAGTAACGCAATTAAACCAACAAATATATCGACAGAAGAGGCGCAGTATTTGCAGGCAACTGTGGATTGTACAGCATTAACAAAGTACAAAGACTTTTTTTATAAGAGAAATGACGAAGCCTATACAGGTTGAAGTACATTGTGGATTTTGTATTTTTTTTTTCTCGTTGTTATATGAACACAATTAGTAAATTAAGATATAATCCCTTTGGTGGAAGAAAAGTAAAAAAAAAACAATCCTTTTCTTCGCTCATTCACACTTGTTCTCTCGTTCTCACATGTTTTCACAGTTTGAGGAAAAATTATCATCAAGACGTAAACTAAATAAACATTAGTTAATCACTTCCGCACGTGCGTGCATTTTATTGGCGGGATAAAATCAGCTTCTTTATTAACTCGATGTTTTTTTTTCGTGCGCATGTGTGTGTGTATGTATATATATATATATATATGGAAGATCTGTTTTTGTTAACGTGTTTATTCTTTTAAATCGTTATAGGCTATTACAAAAAATATACTGTCATTTTATAACATATTATGTATCGCTAACCGACAACATTGAAAGTCATTTCAGTTATCTCTTCTTTCTAAAAATGGCAACAAGTTGGTGTATATCTTAAAGAAGATATTTTATGATACATAACATATTGTAACACAGCTAAAAAAATTCGTCAGACTAATAATAACTTTAAAATTGTTTGAAATAATGTATAACGTTGGTACTATAAAAACCGGACTTTCCAAATTCTCAAGAATGTGCATTTCTCGATTGCTCAAGGATGCTAAGTTTATTATAATTATTATTACTATTAGATGTTCTTTCATAATCTTATTTCGCTTGTATAATGGTAAACGTTGTAAATATTCTCACTGATCGACAAGTTCGAAGAACCCGTCGCTCTTCTCTTTGGTTCGATCCGGCAGATCAGCTAACCGCCGCGTTTTGCCCCTTGACCTATTATCAACAACCTATAAAGGGTCGATTGAAATTGTTTCTTATTCTTTCCCCGATGTTCACCTTCGAAGCATGTAAATCTTCCTTAACTGTCCTTCGGATGTCTCTGAGCCGAGAGGCGATACCGTTATTTCAGAGCTTCTCCGTCTTCGTGGCGTATTTTTGTCGCAAGGTTGATTATTTTCTAAAAATAATCCACTGCTGATTTCTATCAATTATGAAAAGTGACGCGGCAACGTCCCAGCTGCGTTTTATTCGTATTTTATTACGAACAAACAAAAAAACTGTTAAAATTTCGTTAAAGCACCGTTCGTCAGATAAATTATTCGATCAAATAAAATGAAGAAAGAAATAACCTTCGTGAATATTTTTAGTTACTTCACGAAAAAAAAAATATATGTGAAGCCGATTACGTAAGTTTTACCCATATACTGTTAGCGCCACCCCGCGAATTATTTCCAGAAAAGCCCACTGCCCTCGCAAAAGCATGGCCTCCAACCCGACGAAACTTCCGAAATATCCGGATATCGTTCCTCGCTACGCGCGTCCTCTCAACTCAGGGATATTCTTGATGCTCCACTTCGCGCTGCAGGCTTTTGTTGCTGTTGTGCTGCTGCTGGTGCTGGCGTCGCAGCAGGTTGCGCAACTGCAGCGGCAGCTTCCTCTTCCTGATGCAAAACAGCTTCGACAGACTTTTTGTATTTGCCGACAAGCTCAGGCAGGTCATAGGCAATGGCGACATCGAGCCTGTTAATAGGACAACCGCGGAAGTATGTGCAAGTCGTGCTGAGCAATGGGAATTCGTACAGAGGATTCAGTCGGAAGAAGTCCCGGTAGACGTCCGGGTCGGGCAAATCGTAACGCGAGATGTTGGTCAAGGTGCTGAGACCTTCGTAGATATGATAGTCTTGTGGGTTCTCGATGATACGGTCTGCTGTCTCCTTCTTCTTGGCGAAGAAGCTCTTGTGGTTGTAGTAGGTCGTCAGGTAGCAGTCCACCATCTTGGCGTGGTTACGTACTCGTACCTTAAATTATAATTTGACATTGTACCATTCGTTAACTTTCTAACCGATATAAAACAAGCATTGTGAACTCACAGCGAATCTTCTGGCACTGGCGATTTTGTGTTCAACTCTCTTGTCTACTGCAGAGCGAAGGTCACGAAGGAAGGCGCGTTCCTGGGCGTAAAGTAGCCTTGTGGGTGCACCAGCCTCGTAGGGTATGGACCACAGAGATGTCGAGTACATTATCGGTGGCTCAGCGCTCGACATGAGGGGCGAAATGTTCCAGATTAGCGCGCCCTGAACTCTCATTAATTCTTCTGGTTTCACTTGGTCAGCTTTGTTAAGAATGATTCTTGTCTGTAACAGAATTTATAATGATACAGTTTCGGATTGTTTCTCATTTTTGATGTAGGGTTTTAAAATTAAGTCGAAAGTTTGCCTGATATTCGCGTCCTTTAAGTTGGTCAAGAATGGCTTCAGTCTCTGGTCCGACGTCAAGTTTTGACGGATCGTATACCAGGAAGATGATGTCTGCCCTGTCAATGAACCATTGGCAGGCGTCGTTGAATGGGAATAGTCTTTGTACTTGTTTGCGGATTTCTAAAATTCCGGGGATCTCGACGATGTTTACCTATTAAAAAAAATCATCAGAATGTTTAGTGTATGTATATTCTTAAAATATTCTATCATAACTATTCAATATCATACCTTTTCAAGCAATTTGTTTTTCAACTTAACACCCCTCAGACGGTCAAGCAATCCCTGACCGAACTTCTGAAGTCCTGAGAATGTCCAGTCAGCAGCAAGTTGTGTGCCGTCCAACACTTCTTCTTCCTCTCCGTGCATAAGGATGTTGAAGTAAGCTGGAGAAGGCTCGGCGCCTACAAATATTAAAACAAAAGATATAAATTATATTATTGTATTATCATACAAGGTATAAATTTATGTCGAACTAACCTGTTCTCAAGGAAGTAGGTTTGTACTCGATGTCTAGCAAATAGTTAATAATCGATGATTTTCCTCCACTCCATGGTCCCATGAACAGAACCAAGGGTTTCGAGAAAATTTCTGGGTCTGAAAATCGAAAGAATAAATATCAATCTCTGATTTAATTAGAACTTCTAACAATTACCAACCTCCAAAGTGACGGTTGCTGAGATCTCTGTATTTGTACAGAGTTTCCAGGGGCTTTATCGCGTTATCGTACAATCTTTTCAGGTCCCTCAGGACAACGTCGGCGACTTTCTCAACAGCCTGTTCTTTGTTCTCATTTTCCTCATCCAGCTTCAGCAGTTGGTTGATATGGTCCCTTGGTCTCAATACCTCCGGGATCTCGATCTCCATAATGAGTTCTTCCTCTTCTGGTCGAGAATCCTCATCTTCTGCACTGGTTCCATCTCCCTCGGCTTCGCCTTCAGCTTCGCCTTCAGCTTCGCTATCTCCTTCACCTTCTCCTTCTAATCAATATTAATGTGTTAGTTTGACATATCAACAATTATTATTGTGGGATGATGACTAACCTCCTTCGCCAGATTTTTCAGCGTCGCCTTCCTTCGATTCTTCTTCTCCACCCTCTTCCTTATCAGCCTCTTCGCTCTTGCCATCGTCTTCACCCTCTTTAGTTTCCTCACTAGCTTCGTCAGCCTTGACTTCTTGCTCGACTGAGCCAGAATCCTGTTCGGCTACGATCTCTTCCTCTTCAACAGATTTCTTATCATCATCATCTCCACCCTCTTCTTCCTGCTTTGATTCCTCGCTCTTGCCATCATCAGCAGCTTCGTCTTCTTTGCTATCTTCCTTCTGGTCACTGCTAGCTTCTTCTTCTACGGATCCTTCCTGCTGCTCGGATTCTTCCTTGGAGTCAGCACCATCGCCTTCTTCAGTGCTGGCAGCAGCCTCTCCCTCTTCTTCAGCAGACTTTCCTTGTTCTTCCTGGTCCTCACCGCTCTTTCCTTCGGTTTCCTCTCCACTCTTACCCTCGCTCTCTTCCCCGCTCTTATCATCAGCCTCCTCCGTCTTCTGCTCGTCGGACTCAACGTTGTCCGTGGAATCGTCGTCCTTATCGTGTTCTTCGTCGATCTCGTTAGTGTCGTTGTCGTCCTGGGCAGAAGCTACATCCTCCTCTTCCTCTTTCTGCTCGTCGGATCCTTCTACTTCCTCGGCAACACCTTCGTCATCGGCTTTGGCTTCTCCAGAATCGCCGTCGTCACTATCGCCTTCCGTTTGCTCTTCACCTTCACCTTCTTGTTCTTGAGAAGCTTCTCCATCATCAGCTTCTGAAAATACATTAACCAGTTAACATCTTTTAACTCATTTTCCTTGCCCATTGTATATGCACCTGTCGTTTTATCATCTTCTTTAGAATCGGCAGCTTCCTCAGCGTCACCTTCGACAACCTGAATAGATCCGTCGTCGTCCGCTTCCACGCTGGTTATCTCGACCGTTTCCACCTGATCTTGATCTACTTCATTTTCGTTTCCTTCGCCGCCGTCATCATCTGCCTTGCTGTCGCCGTCGGCATCGGCGTCGTCACCTTCTTGATCCTCAGCCGAGATTTCGCGCTTTTCTCTGCTTCCCGATTTGTCGTCCTAAAATTCCAACATCGTGTCATCAATTAAATTCTCATTAAGAAGTGGTATTTTAGTTTCAAGGTAATGTTTACGCATCTATTACTCAGTATTACGGTAAAGTAGAAAAGAACGATTATACTTATATATTCTCTTAATACTTTGATCTACATAAATTTTTCAAATAATTTTCTTTTCCCTTTCTAACCTATTTTCATTTTATAATAAACAGTTTCGGCAAATTCATCTAAAACTGACTAGGAAACGCGAAAGAAAATGTTTCATAAATGAGTGAAACTTATACACATTCTCTCAACAAAATTTCAACTGTTTCAATCTCACAGACTAAAATTTAATTACTTACATTCTTGGAACGCTAGTTTAATTTAATTATCATACCCCATTACTAGTATACAAAACAGTAAAACATTAAAATTTATTTTTACCCGTCGTTCTAATTAATCTGTATTACAATTTTAACTATTCATAAAATGATATCTTTACCCCCATTCACGCTGTCGATAAACAATTTTACAATAAAAAAAAACAAAAAAGCAACACAACCGATCGCGTTCTTGCAATCCCTCCTCGAGTCTCGCGAGATAGAACGAGGGTCGAGCGCATCGCGTAAAAATAGACGGAAACCTGTTAAACCTCAAAATATCCAGCGAAGCGCCAGAATGTGCCACGGCGAACGTTATAAATATATACGCCGGGTGTGCTACGTGCTCGGCGCGTCCGAGTGTTGTTCGTGAAATTAGCGGCGCACGCAGGGATGATGATGTGTGTACACCGTAAACGTTGCTGATACCTATATATATATATGCTGTACGGTCTCGATCGAGAGGATTTGTGTTGTGTAAATAATGTCACGTCTACGTTCATCAACAATTCTTCTCATAATCGATTTTACAAAATTTTTTTAAAAACTTACATCATCGTTTACATCGGCGGCCGATTCTTCTCCTGGCCCATCGTCGTCTTTATCAGCAGGTTGCCCGTCTTCGACGCTCGTTTGTTCGTGCTCGTGAGATCCTTCTGAGGAGTATTCAACAGCTTTGATTAAATCTCGTTCACGTATATATAGAGCAACGAAAGCAAATGTAACGCAGATAATGTTGAAGAAAGCAGTTTTAGCAAATGTAGAGAAACACTCGGGTTATCTTCTAATTGTTAAATTTACGCTTAATAAAAGTGAATCTATATACTTGTTTATATTATATACGTGTATACACTCGGGTGTGATACATTATTAGATAAAAAGTGTCTATTTTCATGCCTCGTCATCTCATCCCGTCTATTTACGATTGATTTAAATAGATGTTTATTACAGTCATACGTAATATTAAGCGATTTCCAAGC